>OX411761.1:16389961-17589961 GCA_948252205.1 Orthosia incerta
GTGTGGGAGTGTTTACGGAGGATGCAATATGAATAATTGAATAATTGTCAAACCGTTAGGGTGCCAGTGAGTGCATAGAGGTCTTTGGTTAGTCGTAACAATGGCAAAAAGTTTCTTACTTTCAAGGCTGCCTTCTGTGCACGCTGCTCAAGCCTCAGCATACATGTTTTTCCAGCACCACCCCAGAGGGTTATACAATATGAGATCCAGACTAACTCAGTGCAAGATAAACCATTTTAGTCAGCAACATGACGAAGGTTTCTGAAAATAAAATTTAATATCAGTTTGCTTGAGGCCTGGAGAATGATGTGGGGTTGAAAGCCTAGCGCTTTTTCAATAGTGACACCTAAGCACCGGATTGTGTCGGTTCTGTGTAGTGTGGAGCAGGAGCACGCAGTAACATGCGAAGCGCAGCTGAAATAATTATGTGTTGATTGGGATTTTTTTTTTCAACATTAAGTGTAAGGTTATTATTGGTTAACCAGTTCTGGACCTGATTTAAACTCTGCTGTTCTCGGTTATAGACCTCTTCCCATGTTTTGACCTCTAACAAAAGTTCCGTGCCGTCGGCAAAGGTGACGAACTTCCCACTGCTAGAAATAATATGGGACCGAGGATGCTTCTTTGTGGAACCTCATGTTCAATAGGGAGACAAAGACAAAGACAAAGATATTTTATTTCAAGTAGGCCACCAAGCGGCACTTTTGAACGTTAGGTACATTAAAATTTATAAGTTATAACAGTTGATTCTACCGTGCATCACCAAAATGACGGTACCTATTTGATTTTGAACTTTTGAACTTTTTTTGACCACCAGAAAACCTCAAAATAGAGAGAAGTCAATGACATGTGAACTAGGTAAAAAAATAAAACACTTCTCACTATTGGCTGTTGGCTAGAATTTTAAATAACGTTAGTACCTACCGACGACTCTTTGTTTTCCAAACTGGAGGCTAGTTCAATTCAGCGCTGCATACCCACTTGTGTTGAAAATCTTTTAGGCTTTCAAACAATAAATCCCAGTGAGTAGCCATCGCTAAAGAAAAATATCTTCTGAGTAATCTTCCTAAAATAAATAGTTTATAGAAAAGAGTACCTGAGGGATAGGGATTGATTGGTAATATTTGATTAGTTGCGTAACAAGTTATTTATAAGTCCAATTACTTTCTATACATCGCTGATACTAACACAGAATAGATACGTACAGAAGGTCGGCACCAAACAACGAGCGAAAACGCACGCACTTATAGACACGTTTTACGTACAGCGAGTGCAAGCGAACTCGAGACCGGATTACCGTACGTGCAAGTCTGTGAGGTTTAGAAATTTGTGCCTGGCTGTAGGCTACTAGCTTAGTCTCCACAGGGAAAGTCCGGTTAAGTAGCTACCAGTAACTATGACTGAGCTACGAGACGAAAGGCAGAAAAAAAAAAAAACAAGTCTGTGAGTGCGTGCGGCGGTTTTTGAGTTGAATGGAGCTGAATTTCTAAGCCTAGTTATTGGTGCTTGTAAAAACAAATAAACAAATTGGCTATGCATAATAATACCCTGTGCTATTAGTATTTGTAGATCCAAACTGGTTGCAAGGTTATTATTTAATTCAACATTATTTCCTTGACTAAACATGGGAATGCTGCTTAACCTGCAGTGAATTGTAATCACAGAAAATAAGCCAAAGCTTGTTAGAAGCAGGCCCTTGGCCTTATTGTATTTCTCTAGAAACATAAAACTTTGAAAGCCTTAAGAAGAAATGTGGGCCATTTTTAAACGAGAAGTCATAAGCCTGTGTATCTTTTGCCTTATTTTTCTCTACAAACAATACACATTTTTCAAAAAAAAATAGAACGTGCTATGTTATATTTTTTAATATAACGATATGTTATGTTAGGTTTATTTTTTCGGTAGGAGATCAATCATTTTATTTATTTCTGTAAAATATCTAGCTGAAAATATCTTAAATATTATGAGCAATAAGACTTCAATGAAAGTCTAGACTAACCATGTTATTATTTTCGAACAAGATCATGTATCAAAAATAAAACCAATATCGCCATTGAGAAAATATCTGAAAATATCCAGACCAGGGCAGTGAAACTTTTTATTAGAATAAGTTTCTTCAAAACCGCATTTAATATCTCCCTCCATTTCTTCAGTAATATATTCTTATATATTTGTGATTATTTCTTCTGTTATACATATATCATATTTGTTTTTTTTGCACGATTCTTATGCTTTGCAAGCGTGAATAATGGCTAGTTTTCTTCTGTTACAATATAAATGCGGTGAGTTTTATGAGCCTCTAATATATTTTGCATCATAAAATTTGCATCAGAGTTGAGTTTTTGAATCATTTCATGGAATAAGGCGTTTACTTTGTGTAGAATGTTTTAGATATAACAATATAGTTATTTTTACTGGAAAACTAACGATAGGTACAAGTGTTGGAAATTTGTTAGTAAAACCATATTTAAACACAATTCTCAGTACAAATAACCCGTAGGCTGAGTGCTATTCCAGAAAGAATCCAATTGTTTGGCCCAAGGACTCGGAGTTTCTTTTACAGTTTGGAATACACATAATTTAATTGGAAACTAAGATAAACTTTGATAACGAATCTATGAGCAAAAATCAAAATTAGTAAAACTAACGAAAAGAATCAATTCCGACACTAGAAACTCTCTTGCCCGCATTACCACTTAGAAAGGGATAGCAAAACTAAACGTGTATACGTACGTAACTAAACGTGTAGGTATTCAAGTTGGTGGTCAAAGAAATTCACGTCATCAAGTACTTAACCATTGCATAGCCCGACTTTAAGTAATGTCCAACTTATCTCTCATTCCTGACTTATAATTTGTGCTAGAAAATTACCACAGGCTACACTTTGTACACAAGTTTTCTTTTGAAAGTCCACCGTTGAAGAAACGTAAAACTAAGGAAAGTTGGAATTAAAGCTCTTTCATTTGGTCAGAAAGAAACGGTGGAGCTGTTTGAATGTTGATACTTTTTGGTTCCGTACCGGTATACAGTGACCGTTGGTAAAAGTTTTAATCAATTGAAGAGTTAGTTGCCTGTGAAACACTTTTCCTGCGGGAAAGAATTAATGTACGTTTATTTATATAGTACAGTACCTACGTTTTAATTTTTTCTAAAAACGTTGCCCTACACTAGGAATTTATACAATATCGTTTACAAACATTTATACCAACCTACAAACACTCAGATTCGGGACAACTATTTGTAGGCTTTATAAATACTAGTTCCGTGCCGGAATCGAACCCGCGACACGCAGCGTAGCAGTCGATCGCTCAACCACTGCGCCAATCGTGTCGTCATTATTATACTTTCGATTGAAATAAATATAAAGAAAGGACAAAACTAAAACTGTCTATTATACGAAATGTTTGCAACTCCTGGAGGCTGACGTCTTAGCCAGAAAAATGTATTCCTTGAGTAACTTGCTGTTATTTTATTTTTAGACAGTTCATCGGGTCAAGATATCTAATATTGCAAAGTTCGTCAGGAAATTCAAAATTCGTTTTACTATTAAAAATAAATAAATATATTGTCAGGCAAAGGTATTTTATACTTAGTTGACTTATAGGTACGTATTACTTTCGACCCTAAACCCACTTTATAATCTCAAAAACGCTTAAAAGATTTCCACACAATATAGATAGGGGTCAAAACACGTGATATTTGGATCAGTCAACAACACCATTGAGCCTTCGCTTAATTAAACAAATTAAACTTGCACACAGACTCCGAAGGGGTATTGAAAAGGATTTGTTAAGAGCGACAACAACGGTGTTATTGTGAGACCTTTGTAAAGATTTACTGGAATAAACTGCAGTTATATTGATTCGCTATAGACTTGGTTTGGTGGAATACTATTATTTGGTTCTTATTCATGCGTGACCGCAGAATGTGTTATGGGTTCTCTTTCCAGGTCGGGAACCCACAACACATTCTGCGGTCAGTAAGTGACAGATGTATACAAGTCAGATACATCTGTCCCTTATTCGATCTCAAATTGATACCACTCTAAGAACTTATGGTCACCCCCAGGGATATCCCAGTGAGAGCCTGGAGTTTGATTTAGGACCGGTAGATGGCGAAGGGCTGCTAGTTACTGGGCTTAGAGATTAGATAGGCAGTCACTCTACGTAAAATAACTACCTACGGGTATTCCGCTGCTCTCTTTTAAATCAAATCAGACAGCAATAGGCTCACCCTCTATTACATGAGACTGGCCAAAATTGGCTGAGTGGACTATTTCTACACAAAGACCGACACTTCAATTTGAGATATTTAGTTTAGACTTGTTCTCGTACAGTTAATTTCACGAGAAAATATAATAAGTTTACTCACAAAGGTAGCCCCAATACACTCCTGATAGCCACAGATACAGAATAGCCGTATACTATCGCACCTAAACCCAGAAATCAATTCCTACAGTCTATGTTAATGTCCCTGCAATTTATAGCTTGGTTTCAATAAGAATCTCTAAACAAAAACGTAATAACTTCGCGGTTTATCGCCGAAGAATAAGTGGTAGCTTAAGACTGAATCTTGTGTTTATTTTGGATAATTTTTTTGGAAGGCGTGTTGGTGCTTTGGGTTTATTATTTAAATATTCTGAATGTTATGATTAATATTAAAATTAATAATTGGGAAATTCAGCCATTTCCAAAATTGAAATTCGTTGGTATAAACATTACTTACTGAAACTTCAATTTTTTTCAAAATCAAAATCAAATATTTTTATTTTACATAGGCCTACATGGGCACTTATAAAACGTCGACAAAAGGTGCACGGTTCGGGTTAGTCGTTTCCTATGGAGAAGAACCGGCAAGAAACTCCATGGTGACTCTTTTGTTTTTTTGATTCAATCTAAATTGAATCGAACCTTTAAACCTGTATATGCACCTTTGCATCATCATTTCCGCTGAAAGACGTCCACTGCTGGACATAGGCCTCCTACAAGTGTCACCACACCGATCGGTCCTGTGCGCAGCGTTGGATGGCCTCCCTCTAGGTGGACCGATGATCTGGTTAATGCTGCGGGAATCTGCTGGATGCGTTAACTATTGTCAATAATAAGCTGAGGCCACCTTGCAACTTTCACGAACCTCTTTAATTCAAAACACCTTTACAAATAAACTCGCAAATTAACAGCAGAGCTACGATCTCTTTAAAGAAACAGCTGGCGTTTTAATAAACACTAATAACTACCGACACCCAATAAAAATAATTAGGACTTAACGTACATTTCTACTAATTAATACACGATGAAATCTCGCCTTTTAGACCTATTTTCAACCTTAATCACCGCTGTTAAGTTTGAGAATTGAACTTCGTAAAGAAGCAAATTAAAATGTACGAACTTGTAGTGAGTGAGTAAGAACTCCATTGTTTCCTACTGTTAAATAACTGAGTAGCAGAAGTAAATTGTACTTTCATTTGGTTATTATAACATCTTGTTGGTAGTTGAACATTGTTTTGTTTTGATGCCCATCCCGGGAATACCAGGGACTTGCGCTTGATTGAGATAGTTTTAAATTTTGTGAAAATTTTTAGGAACAGGTTTATGTGTCCATTTTCCGCACTATGAAACTTATTATGAGGGCAGATTTTATTTTTAGCTGTTTTAATATTGGTTATTTTGGTTTAGATAGGCAAGCGATCGAAAAGCGGGCCAAGAGGCTCATCGGCGATAAGGCATTGGTTAAGTCAAAGCTCCAGAGCCTTGAACATCGTCGCCGAGTTGCCAGCTTGTCGGTTTTTTATCGATTACATTTCGGGGAGTGTGCGATGGAATTGCATAATCTAATTCCGCCCAGCCCTTTTCATCATCGGACTACCATACGTACGGCGATGCGCCATCGGTAATGGTGGACATCCCACCCATACGCACTTAACGTTTTGAGAATACTTTTATTATGCGTACAGCTAAGGAGTGGAATTCCCTGCCGGAGTCTGTGTTTCCCGATAGCTACAACCTAGGGGTCTTTAAGTCAAGAGTGAATAGGTTACTTCTAGGCAAGCGTGCTCCATCATCGAACACATCATCGCTTACCATCAGGTGAGATGGTGGTCAAGCGCGATAATAAAAAAACATTCGCGTGTCAACCTGTTTACTGAGTTTTAACCCAACGTTAATCGAAAGTTCATCGCGTCTGGCACATCAAAATAACATTCCCCAATCCAAAAAAAAAAAAAGGGGCATTAAAAGCCCAGAAAATAAATGAACCATCTCACCGAAGAGCCATACAAAAAGCCGTAAAACTAAATTAACTTGGTCCAAAATCGACGGAAAAAGATTAATTGTGTAACGAGTGGCTCCTTAAGAAATCAATAAGTATTTTTCGCCACAACTTAGAAGAACTGGAAGTTTCTGCAAAATATTAAGAATATTTAAGTAAGTGAACTTTCGGTATGGAGCCTGCATTATTACAAGGCTGTTGTTTTCAACTTCGCTAAGCATAAACTCAATTAAGAGAAGTTCTTTGATAAGGTCTCAGATTGCAGAGGAAAGTTCTGAAGCCTAACAGGCTTCAGAATCTTGTTAGACGCTAAATAGGTCATAAAGCTCCGAGATAACTCGACGGCCACTGCTAGAGACGGCTTTGTCAAAACTAGCCATCCAAAAAGTTCTGTGCAAAAGCCTGTTAGACTTCTCGATCTTGTTAGAGCCTAAAATAGGGTAGAAACTTACCCCCAAATCACAGAGCACCTAGGCATCTCGGCGGCTTCCCTTAGAGACGGCATTGTTGAAATGTTTCACACAAAACAAGCGTATCAGCGAGTGTCACCATTTACTCATCCAAACTGACGGCTCGTCACAATTCTAACTATGACAATCTAAACGTGTGCGCAATGCACATTGCGCGAGTACGAATATTATTAGTAATGGCGTTTCTAGTCGCTACTGGCGCGACGATTCTGGCTCTATGTCCCGATCTTCAAACTGTACTATTGGGAACGTCTTCCCGTCGCTAAAAACACCTTCAAGGGATAGAGACAGAAAAAGACTCGACCATTTGTAATGTATATGCTTTTGAAATTTTGATCATCGCTTGGCACTGTTTAAACTAGGGCTGATAATGATTCATTAGTTTTTAGGGTTCCGTACCCAAAGGGTAAAAACGGGACCCTATTACTGAGACTCCGCGATCCGTCTGTCTGTCCGTCTGTCACCAGACTGTATCTCATGAACCGTGAAAGCTAGACAGTTGAAATTTCCACAGATGATGTATTTCTGTTGCCGCTATAACAACAAATACTAAAAACAGAATAAAATAAATATTTAAGTGGGGCTCCCATACAACAAACGTGGTTTTTGCCCTTTTTGCGATAATGGTACGGAACCCTTCGTGCGCGACTCCAACTCGCACTTGACCGGTTTTTTTGGATTCACCTTGTGACATTTCGGAAGCGCATGCCAATTCCGTCAATGTTTATTGCTGATGGAATGCCACTTTGTATCGACAAAATTTTCTTATTAAGTAGTAAAACTAATAGAATGTGAAGTAGAACCCATAGGAATTGATATTGCAAATCAAACCACAAAACGTATAATTACAATAGCTTGAACCGTTTCCTTGTAAGCTTACACACACTACACATTGATCTGACTTATTGATACCCGTGTTCCAATCAATATGAACAAGGTATTAACGACTATTTCTCGAACCAACGTTTCCGACTTGCCCAAATTTTCACCTGCTCCATTTTGTGAGTGCTATATTGCAAATATATACAGAATAAATGCTACGTTTTGATAGACAATTTTGCTGAAAAATGTTTTTGTTTATGTACAAAAATTGTTCCGCTTTTCATCGTCTAAAGTTTTTGTTCTTTGTACAATTTTAGTCACTTCTTTTTGATTTTATTTTGTCTTTTCCTTTGGTGTTTGTTTCTGCATAAGATAACACCTGTTTTAGGGTTTCGTACCCAAAGGATAAAAACGGGACCCATTTACTAAGACTCCGCGGTCCGTCTGTCTATCTCTTCGTCTGTAACCAGGCTGTATCTCATAAACCGTGATAGCTAGACAGTTAAAATTTTCACAGATTATGTTATTTCTGTTGCCGCTATAACAACAAATACTAAAAATATACTAAAATAAATATTTAAGTGGGGCTCCCATACAACAAACGTGTTTTTTTTTACCGTTTTTGCGATAATCGTACGGAACCCTTCGTGCGTGAGTCCGACTCGCACTTGGCCGGTTTTTTTTTATGACTAGACCTGTCCAACAAGCCATTTTTTGCTGGGTAATCTGTACCTACTAATCCATCATTGCTGTATTTAGAAAAAACGAAATGGCGTTGTTCAGCGATTGCATTGATACTGCATTGTGTTTTGGCAGTCTTATGGTGGAATAGTTGGGTAATTAGCCATGTTCAGCACTGCAGATGCCAAAACCGCATCAAATTGCTAAATGCTGATGCTTAAAATGTGCGGCGTTAAGGTTTCAGTTACTGTATAGAGATTGCGAAAAGCAATTGGGATCCGATTTTACAATCTTCTTGGCGTTTCGATGATAGTAATAGTAAAATTGTTGTAGGTCATCACGTGAACAGGTGACTGGGTATGTGGTGCAAAGTGAGAGGCGCAAAGTGGGTCATAATCTATAGGTGCCACATTAATACTAGTGATCGTTCCAGAAGAATTCCAATTTTCTGATAGCTTGACTGAGCAAATAAAAGGACTGCAGCTTTAGTTGATAAAAAAATGTCAATCCTATGGAGGATAAATTGTATAATTTCTGCAATTCCCCTTGCAACCAAGTGGCCAAATAAACAGATGCTTTATAAAAGTCCTAATGTAAAGGCACGAGTTTGGAGACATGTTCGTATAGTTTGATGCCAAAGTAAGCTGGGTAATCAGGGAAATATTGCAAAAAATTTGGGACTACGGTTTTTACGGAATCTTGTAACATAGGTATGTGTGTTGAGGATGGTGATATATATATCTAATTGCTATCGTTAAAGGATGCGGTTACTCTTTTTGTTGTATTATTTTATTAGAAAAGAAAATACGTGTTTCATATGGTTTGTTATATAATGAAGTACAGGTAACCTAGTTACATGAAAAGAGAATAATTTTGAATAAATCTATTTATGGACACTATGAAGCCAGTATTATTACAACACGCCCCCTTAATCAAAATTCTCACAAATAAATAACATAAAAATGGACTCAAAATATACCAATAAAATAAAAAATAAAAGAACATGAAAATGTATACTAAGTACTGAATCCAACGTGTAAAAATATATTTACACTAAACCTAAGCCTAGTACACATCTGCCATGTGCCACACGCTGCAATCGTTTAGTTAAGATGTCAGCGGGCATATCACTTGATTTGGTTTATTTTAAGTTTACCGAATTATCACTAATCTTTTCTCTAATAAAGTGATATCTGGTATCTATATGTTTCGTCCTATGGTGGTGTACCGGATTTAAGGCCAAACTCTGTGCACTCTGACTATCGGTACAAATAGTTACGGTATTAGGTAATAACTTTTGCCTTACCATAGGATCTGAAATTAATTCAATGATTAACATCTTTAAATAAATCGCTTCCTTCGTAGCTTCAGTTATTGCCATATACTCGGCTTCCGCTGAGGACAAAGCTACGGTTTGCTGCTTCCGCGAGGCCCATGAAACCGGACTGCCTGCCAATTTGAAACAGTAACCCGTATAAGATCGGCGATCTATATTACAGTTTGCCCAATCGGCATCGCAAAATCCTACAAGGGGCATACTTGATTTTCTATAACAAATCGAGTAATCTAAAGTGCCTTTTAGATATTTTAAGACTCTCTTCGTGGCCAACCAGTGAGTCTTGTTGTACCGAGTATTGAACTGACTCAGGTAACTAGTCGCATATGCGATATCTGGACGAGTATTAACACTCAAGTACATGAGGCAACCAATTAATTCTTGATAGGGATAAGCCTCTAGATTATGATCACTATCACTGCTGGTACTGACCTCCAGTTTTACAGATAGTGGAGTTGTACAAGTTTTACAATTCTCCATCTCAAACTTTTGTAAAAGATCTTTTATATAATTTTTCTGATGTACTTTTACTTCATCATTTTTCCTGCTTATGTTTAAACCAAGATAATAGCTTAAATAGCCCAAATCTTTTATCGAAAACCATTTTTGCAAGTCATTTTTGTCGATGTCAAACGTCTTGTCATTACTGTAAAAAACAATTATGTCATCGACAAAGACTGCAACGATAACCAACTCTTTTCCAAAAAGCTTGGTATACACACATGGTTCAGATGGAGTTTTCACAAAACCAAAAGATGATAAAGTTTCATCTAATTTTATATTCCAGGCACGTGGAGCTTGCTTAAGTCCATACAAGGATTTTTGTAAGAGACACACTTTGTTCTCCATACCTTTTACTATAAAACCTTGAGGTTGCTCCATGTAGACCTTCTCTTGTAGATCCCCATTTAAAAATGCTGTGTCAACGTCCAAGTGACGCATCTTCATACCCAATTCGGCTGCGAGAGCCAGTAGAGTTCGCAAGGAGGAGTGTCGCACGACAGGAGCAAATGTCTCAGAATAATCTACACCTGGCGTCTGTGCGAATCCCTTAGCAACTAATCTTGCTTTGTACTTCACAACATTTCCTGCTGGATCTTTCTTTAACTTATAAACCCATTTACATGGTATAACTTTCTTATTTTCTCTGTCAACCAATTTCCATGTCTTCAGCTTCATCAATGAATTATATTCATTCGTCATTGCCATCTGCCACTGCTCAACATCATCAGTCAATGTAGCCTCATTATAAGTTCTAGGCTCATCAGACGCATGACTAGAAACTTGGTATGAGAAGTAATTAGGAGGTTTCCGGTCTCTTGAAGGATATCTACGCTGTCCATCAGTTTGACTAGTAGAAACTACTGCTTCCTCAATTGCTTCAAAAAATTGATCAGTTTCAGCAGTCTGATCTTCAGTGACAACAGTATGGCTTGGAGCTGGTTCATCAGTGACCACTGGAAAATGTTCAAAAGACTCTTGAACTGTACTGGTTTTTTCCTGTATAGGCAGACTATTAGAAAATACTAAAGGTTCAGATGAAGTCTTCGTATTGTTGACATTTCTATTATTTAAAGTAGAAAAACAATCTTCAAAAAAATGTAACGTCTCTAGACTTTTGTAAGGTTCTAGGACAAGATGAATTTCTAAAAAGATAACTATTAGGATCTTCTGTATAGCCTACAAATATAGCTTCATCAGCTTTAAGATCCAATTTCTTACGGTGACAAGAAGGTATATGTATAAGAGCTCTACATCCAAAAACTCTGAGATTACTTAGGTTTGGTTTGCAACCATTCCACAACTCGAAGGGAGTTTTATTATTTAAGGCACGGTGTGGGCATCTATTCTTCAGGTACACACCGTTTGAACAGCATCTTCCCAAAAGGCTTTAGAAAGATCGCTTTCAGCCATAAGAGAGCGTGCCTTTTCTACAATTGAGCGATTAGTGCGCTCGGCAACACCATTCTGCTGAGGGCTATATGGTACCGTAGTTTGATGAAGAATACCACAAGATCTGAGATAACTTGAGAATTCACTATTGACGAATTCTTTTCCATTATCCGTCCTTATTGTTTTAATTTGAACCCCAGTTTGTCTTTCAACCATGGACTGGAAGTGACAAAATCTATCCTTTACCTCTGTCTTAGAAGAAATAAAATATACAAAGATAGTTCTCGAAAAATCGTCCATAAAAACTAAAAAGTATTTATTACCCTGAAAGGAGCTAACTGACATTGGTCCACAAAGATCAGAGTGGACCAGTTCTAATATTGAAGTTGCTCTTTTATATGTAATCGCCTTAAACGGTTTACGAGCTTGTTTCGCTTGAACACAAGCAACACATGGATTTTTATCCACATCCTTATAATCAATAACCTTATGACTATTTTTCAGCAGATTCATACCTATGCGACATACCCGACGCTTATGCCATACCTGATACTTCGAGATAGAATCAGAGTGCACATCATAGGCTCTGAATTGAGGAATATTCACCGCACAATCAAGTGTGTACAAACCACCATAGGGCGAGCCATGTAGAACCGCATCACCTGTAAAGGAGAAGGTTTTTGAATTAAAGAAATTACAACCAGACTTATCAAACATTACAGTAAACCCTTTTTCTACTGCTGTCTTCACAGATAGAAGATTTGTTTGCAAGTTAGGTACATACATCACATCATTAATTGTATTGATGTTGTTTTCGGTATTTATAGATATTTTACCGATACCTTCAGCGTCAATCTTAGTCCCGTTTGCAACTGTTACCTTGTTATTATCAATTGGCTTTAAGTCCACAAACCAATCTGGTCTTGAAGTCATGTGTTTGGTAGAGCCTGAATCAATGTACCATTTGTCCATGTCACAATTCGTTGCTCCTAAAGCAGACACAGAGGTCGAGTCCTTATTAGTGGGATTCTTCCTTTTCATGACTTTCTTTTTCTTAAGAGGACAGTTTGGTCTCTTGTGACCTGGTTCTTCACAACCATAACAAACAATCGTTTTCGCCTTTGACTCAACACAAGAGTCAACCTTTGACTTCATACCTGTCTCCAGTTTTATCGAGCTTTCCTTGGCCATTACGTTCAGTAATCTGGACTTTACCAATTCCGTGGTAACGTTAACATTATTATTTTCGAGAGCCATAATCAATGGGTCATATCTCGACGTTAGACCTCCCGATAAAATAGCAGCAATGGACGCATCATCTATTACTTTGTCTATATCCGCCAAATCTTGAGCAGTGGAAATAACAGCATTGATATACGACTCAATATTATTATCAAAGTCTTCAAGTCTCAATCTGTATAATTTCCGTTCTAAATGTAAACGCCGACCCATACCTTTGTCCTCATACGCATTTTGTAGAGCTTTCCATGCTTCAGCTGCCGTGGTTGCACGACGCACATGCGTAATTGCAGACGATTCAAGGGTAAGACAAATTTTTGTTAGTGCCTTCTGATCGCTCCTCGTCTTTGTGACATTGGAAACGTTCATTCCTGTTGGATAACCACTGATCGCTTCCCACAACTCCTCATGAATAAGGTAATTACGCATTTTAAACTTCCACGTACTATACCCTTCTCTATTATGTAGGGTGAAAGTTGGAATTGAGGAACTACGCATACCTCGCTCATTTGTGTCTCCATTTGGGTTCGCCATCTCATATGAGTACACGAAAAAACTATTTTGTTTCTCACCCAAAAAATAATGCACAAATATAACTTCACGAAAATATGACTTCACAAAAACACGCACACATTATTTTCCTCCAATAAACAATTAGTTAGAGCTTCGTGCTGATAACGATTTGTTGTAATATTTTATTAGAAAAGAAAAGACGTGTTTCATATGGTTTGTTATATAATGAAGTACAGGTAACCTAGTTACATGAAAAGAGAAGAATTTTGGATAAATCTATTTATGGACACTATGAAGCCAGTATTATTACAACACTTATAAATAAAACCAGACAAAAGCTTTTCCTTAATCTTCGACCTACATAAACACAGTATCATTAAATTAGACAAGGCATGTCAAACTAAGACGTGGCAGCGATTTGCCAGCATTGATGACGTCATTTGTCTAACTGACCTTCCGTTGTGGCTCCCTACGGAAATGCATAAGATATTGTGCATAAGCTACAGGAGGTAAGCGGGTTAAAAAAAATGTTAAGGATACACGGTTTGTATTTGTTTTTTTGCCGCTTTTGTAGAAGAGTTGAAATGTGAAGATAGTCCTCGTCGAAAAAATTTGGCAAAGCTTCTGTGGTACTCCTGGTACTGCAGATATCCATAGGCGGCGACGGTGGCCACTTTCCATCAGATTAGCCCCTTTCAAGTCCGCTACTCTAAGGCATTAGAAATTATTATAGATTTTCCTCTTTTGTGGCAATCTTTTTGGTTTTCAGGCAGTCTTTATTTATTTATTTATTTATATATAAAGTATCTATTGTACACCAAGATAAAAATAATAATACATACGGAAACCTTAAATTAAAACAAACATACAAAAGGCGGCCTTATCGCGTTCTGCGATCTTTCCAGGCAACCCAGAAAGGAGAGAGATAGCCTGGACACGACATGGGGTTGCACTTGGTGCAAGTTTGAATAAAACAATAAGTCATAAACATAGTAAGCACTAAATATAAAATACTAAAAAAGATACATAAATACATACATACATATAAATATACAGTCAAGAAAACAATATAGCTCCAACAAGAAGAAGATCACATTGACAGGTAGTGCTCCTTCACCAGTATTTTAAAGATCGCTAGTGATAGCGCGCGTTTTATTGTTACAGGCAATGCATTCCATAGACGAGCGGCCTGGACAGTAAAACATTTGTCCAGGGAGATAGTGGAATGCATTGGCATTTAAGGTTTCATGTTATCCGATGACCTAAGAACTTTCGTGTGCGAGTAACATTAAAACTGAAATCGATTTTTGAGGTAAAGAGGGGTAGATGGGAAAAATAGTATATTATACAGGAGGGAAAGAATATGAACATTCTGGCGAAGGCGAATTGGCAACCACTTGAGTTTCTTGCGGAATTCTGAAACATGGTCATATTTGCGCAAACCAAATATGAACCATAAACAAAAATTTTGAAGACGCTCAAGTTTATCAAGTTGTACTTCAGTGAGGTCAAGATAGCTGGCATCAGCATAATCAAGGATGGGTAGAAGAAGAGTTTGAGCAAGTGCAATCTTGGTGGCAGGTGGCAGCAGATGCGAATAGCTTGCGGCTAACTTTCTGTAGCTGGGCAGTCCAAGAAAAGTTCTTGTCAATGAATATCCCCAAGTTCTTAACATTCTCGCTGAAGGGTTCAAAAGAGTTAACAAAAGAGTCGTCCAGTCGATCCTTGAGACCAACCTTGAACTGCCCACCACCATAACTTGCGATTTAATAGGGTTCACCGTTTCTGTGCCTCTTGCTCCAGTCGCATATACGGGCCATATCACTATTTATGGTCAAGATAGCCTAAAATAGATTACCAAGAGGAGATCGTGTGTAAATTTGAAGATCATCTGCATAAAGGTGGTAGGAAGAAATTAATTCATTGGATATTGAGTTAATAAAAACTGCGAAGAGTAAGAGAGATAGAACGCCGCCCTGAGGTACCCCGGCAGAAGTGCTACACCACCAAGACAAGGTCTCCCCGATTTAAATACGTTCTTTGCCAGTTCTTTGCAACCAATTTAACAATGTTTAAGTCGATTCTTGGTCCTTTTCTCGCAGAAAACTGAAGTGTCTATGTAAAATCCATTAACATTTCATCATTGTCTGATATAGAATAACTTTATTGGCTGAGTAGGTATTAAACTCCTCAAGATTATCACTTACACCATACACAACGGTCACGTGCACGATATTTACGGCAGAGGATGGGTTTGGGTAGAGTACGGCTTGTCTTTTATTTGCATAAGTAAATCACAGCACTACCATACGATTTCATGCCTTACTATATTATGTTAAGCAAACCGCTCAGAATATCCGGTATCTTTCCGTATTTTCTACGTTTTCCTCATGTTGTTGTGCACTTGTTAGTAAATGTTTAAGAATCTTAGAAGAGTTCTAGGAAAACTGTTATGTATTTAGAAAGGGCAAGTGAGTTCAAGTGTAAGGTATTAAAAGTTTTTACTTGTGGGTGTTGGTAAAGGTCACTCAACTTTGGTAATTTCAGTATGTTAGCTTCGGGTCTCTGGTTCGATCCTTGCATGAAACCTATTTTTGATCAACCTACAGTTGTTTCGGGCCAAGAAGCACATGTGACATTTGTATCTAAGCTTAAAGGTAAAAAAAATTGTACAATACTTTTGTAAAAATTATCTCTGGATGTTTTGATCTGTTTACGAAAATTCTTTCACGGAATGAAAGCTTCATAGGCTACCTTTTAAATGAATAAAATTGAGGATATTCTCAACTACATGTTTTTACCCAATATAACAAAGCTTTTGTTGACTTTACGACACCTATCTTCGGAGAAGCCTATTTTTAACCAAGGAGACACGAAACGCGCTATGATATTATTGGATCCTAAAATATACCTGATACGACGCCCAAGTGGTGACACAAGCACCCACACAAAAATATGGACAACCCTCCAATTCAAAGGCGAAATTTTCTTCGACTACCTTCAAATTTCCAGTAATAATTACAAGAAAACGTTAAGTTCGTGAAGATAATCTCTTTTGCGGCTCAATAAAGGTGTTATTACTGTGAACGAAGTAAATTCTGTCACGTAGAAAATTAGGAATTATAATATATTTGCGTTGGAGGCATACTTATTTACTTATTATTTTTGGGTTTTGTAGGTTGGAATTTTGGCTATGGCAATATTCTGTGTTTTGTTCGATTTGATTATAAACCAATAAGTTCAAATTTTCTCACGATGTTTTCCTTTTAAGCAAGTCTTGTTGTTAGTATTTATCATAGGTAATGTTAAGGAAATATTTTCCTTATAACAAGATGAAGGTACATTATTATTAGATACTTGACATAAACAATCTTTCATAACGCAACAAAAAGATCACGACCGGCTATAAATCTATTTTTTTTTCATTCTTAAACATTAAAAGTTACTCATTTGACTTTCAAACTAACAACAACAATCTGAAGTATGCAAGCACTACAGAAATGCCTACTTCAAAATAGAGGAAAACTCTTCAACGGAAAAGTGTACTAAAAATAACATTCTTCAATGGCCCCTCATTCAGTATTTGCCCTACAAAAGCTTGACCTAACTCCGCCGGCGATGGCGTGACCATACTCTATGAAAATACAGGGTAGCCAACTCAGATGTAGGTATGCAACTCTCTATATTAACATTTTTTATCAGAAGTGCCAGGTGATTAGTACTCATAACCGGCGTGTGTACAACTAGATGTATAAACGCAAACAGCAGGTAGGGGGTAGCAGGTGCGTTCTGACTTCTGTAGTTCCTACCCCCATAGGAAAAAGGCGTGAGTTTGTTTGTATGTGATTGGCGTTCGAAATATTTTTGATGCGTTCTAACTTTCAATCATGTATGCAAACACTTACGAGAACCCTCGTCCTTCCGGTTACAGTCTCAACAAGCTCGAAAAGCACTTTATAAAACATTACTTCACACCCGTATTCCCTGAAGTCGTAGATACCTCAACTGGTCAAAACTCCAGCTTATACCGAGAAATTTATGATAAGAAAATTCAAAAACATTATTGTCCGATCTGGGCAGCGAAACGTAGTACGAACCCCATGGTACCTTACTACAAGTTACCAGTCAAGAAGTCTATTTTTATAAGCTTTATATTAATTTGCTTCGTTCGTGGCCGGACACAAACGAACGAACGAACGAAATTGTGTTAGTAATTCATTTTCATACTTCCATGACATCAAATTAAGCTTAATCTTTGAATATTTTTATAACTAAGAAGATATTGCAATAATATGGCACTATGGAGCTCCAATTATGATGTTGGAACGTGGTCATCGGAACTCCTCAACCAAACAAGATAGCACCAGTGTTTGGGCAATTACATTTAGTAATTGTTGGTTCATTAAAAGCTTGTACTAAAAGGTTTTTACTTATACCTATTTAATTTATTATAAACTTAAACTTAGTAGCTCTAATTTACTAATTTACATAGTTATAAAAATAATCTCGAAGCACAACCACTCTAATTTCCTTCAACTAAAAATTTTCACCACCGTCATCTCAATCCAACATGGCCGCCGACCCACCGGAATGAAATCGAACGCACGATGTGACTAGATAACCTATTGGCAAGCAGACTCCGATTGGCCTATTGTGGAGCTGACGAGGCCTGAGTCAGGCGGTGAATTGGCATCCAATTGCAGGGTACAGGGATTTTTGAGGGGAAGGTAAAGAAATTGAATATTTATTTTTGACATAATATTTTTAATAATTTAATCATGATGTTCAAAATTGTAAAATTTTATGGTGAAATAAATAAATATAAATAAAATATTGTGGGCGTCCGGTTCCTATTAAGTTTGCCAAGTACGTAGGTACCTGTATTATTAAGTTTTACAGAAGTGTTTCTTTAAAGCGATATTCTTTTTTATAATTGATAGATACTTATAAACTTCTTAAAAGTTTGGGAAATTATTTGAATATAATTCGGGTTCCTGAACACCTTGTATCATGTGTAACCCCGGCTACTAACTGTGTTTTGGATAGGTTTTTGTTTTGAAAAAATCGCTTTCGAAAATATAAATTGGTACATTTATTTCAAATCACCCAATCTAGGAACTCTAAATCTAGAATCCATTATTTATATCAAATGTTTCATAAACTAACATTTACTTTTTCAAATTCCAGGTATGACCCATCCTGAATTAACAACGAAGCTGAATTAACGTAATGTAGGTAAGTAATTCATTAAAAAGACCTCGCTTTATATGGTCCTTTAAAATAAAAAGGTCAAGCAGGTACTGTGAGGAACAATTAGCTTTAATCGTTGCTTCGGATCAAATCATTTGGTTATTTGGCGTAGAGATGTCGTGAATTGAATTGATTTAATGAGAAAAAGGTCGTATTCTTCCTGTAAGGGTGTTTTTCTTTTGCATTTCACTGTTTAAGTTATGTGATATAATAAAGGTGTTCAATTTAACTTTCCTTTGCAACCCAAAGTAGCGGACAACGTCAGGGAAAAACCTTGAAACCGATAGTTCTACCCACGCTTAGTTACAGGGTTGTCAATATCACCACCATGAAATAAAAACTATAGTCAGATAAAAAATGGCTTCTTATCAATACTGGTATTCAGCAGCATCTGGTTAGACTGGAAGCCAACTCCAACAGGTTGGGCAAATGGTAGGCAGATTATGATAAACTAAACAGTCAGAAGAAAAGCGTCAAAATCTACAAGTTCTAACACTCACTAGACAGCAAATCAAAGCTTAGCACCTCGAAATAGTATATATAATATTATAGTATTCCTAATAGCCTATGTCTCGTATTGGACATAAATGAAACCCTCGGATAGTTTAATACTTGTATTTCGACACAAAATAGGTTTTTACAGTAATTTTTAGTGGAGCGATCAACGTTGTGAACGTTGTGCAAAAATGAATATAATAAAAAGTAATGTGGGGTATCTTAGAAACACTAAGAAAAAAAGTAAACTCCTGACATTTTACTGCGTCTCGTATGAACTACGCTTGTTGCTATCAATGTAGCACTAGGCGCCAACATCCTCCCGCCGTTGAAATCTTCAGTTTTCAACCCTTCATTTCATCTGAGGAAGGCAGAGGGCAGAGGCGAACTAAAGGACGTCGTACGACTCCCCGTTGGGTCTTCACATCAGCAACTCGAGACACTCCGTCTGATCCAGGAAACAATTTCTGCACTCGTCCCAGTCTCCAACACAGAGGCGGCGTATTATCTTCTTTCAGAAGAACTAAGTCACCGATGTTCAGGCTTGACTTATCGGTTCTCCACTTGCTACGTTGCTGTAAGTCAGCGATATATTCACGCTGCCACCGACGCCAAAAATGTTGATGGATCTGCTGTATTCGTTGGTAGCGTTGTAGACTGTTGGAGTTGCGGTCTTCTAAGGCAGGTGATGGAAGAGCAGTGAGGGGCCGGCCAATAAGAAAGTGACCAGGGGTGAGGCAAAGAAGGTCATCAGGAGAGGAGGATAACGGGCAAAGCGGACGACTATTCAGGATGGATTCTACATGTGCAAAGAGGGTAGACAGCTCTTCAAAAGTTAAATGGGAATTGCCCATCACACGTTTGATATGGTACTTAGCCGATTTCACACCGGCCTCCCAAATTCCACCAAAATGAGGGGCGTAAGAAGGTGAAAAAATAAAATTGATCCCTTCCCCGCTTGCAAAATCAGAAAGAGAGTCCGCGTTAATCTTAAAAAAATGATTTAGTTCCTTAGCGCCAGATACAAAATTGCGACCATTATCGCAAAATACCTCCATTGGCCTTCCACGTCGTGACACAAACCGTCGAAAGGTAAGAATAAATGCGTCTTTTGTTAAACCACTTACAGCTTCAAGGTGTATACATTTATATTATACGTTAAACATACAAAAAGACAAAGATAGCCTTTTACTAATTTCGCACCGCGTCCTTTCCTATTTAAAATAAAAAAAGGACCAGCGAAGTCTATGCCTACAGTACTGAATGGGAAGTTTGGCGTGACCCTTGGGAAGGTAAATTACCCATTATAGGTTCCAAGGGCTTAGCTTGAAACCGCCGACACTTGACGCAATGACGAACAGTTTGTCTAGCGACACGTCTGCCATTAATAGGCCAAATGTAATCTCTAATAATGCCTAGCAGCAACTGCGGGCCAGCATGTAAATTTCGAATATGTTCATATTGAAATATTAATTTCATGAAATGATGAGATGCATCAAGCAACACAGGATGTTTTTTGTCATAATGATATTTTGAGGAATCAATACGACCACCTACTCGAATTAATTTATCATTCGGGCAATAAAAAGGAGTCAAAGATAAAAGTTTAGATTTCGATTTTAATGAATGGCCGTTAGCTAGTGTTTTGTATTCGCTTGGAAAAGACTGTTGCTGTGCCAAACGACACAAGTTAATAAATGACTTATGTAGCTCATTTGTTTTTAAGGTACCTGTAACTATAGGTTTTTTGTAAGACTTTAATTTTAAATTATTTAAATATCTTATCGCGTATGCAAATATTCGTTTTAAGTGATCGTAACTTTGATAGATTTCAAAGTTGATAGAGTATTCTATTGAGGTTTCTAAGTTAACAATTGCAGAATTTGGTTTGGTTTCCGGTAACTCATTCACATTAACATCATTATTATTTAGAACAGGCCAAGTGTCTTCCGATTGCAATAAATATTGTGGACCTGACCACCAGAACAAATTGTCTTTGATAAGATTAGGGCTGACCCCTCTAGATATGAGATCAGCTGGATTAACTGATGTTGGAACGTGACGCCAAGAATTTACGTCTGTCAGCTCACAAATTTCTGAAACTCTATTCGCAACAGAAGTTTTAAGATTCTTAAAACTCGAATGAAGCCATGCCAGAAAAATACTGGAATCACTCCAATAAACCTCACTATTTACCTTATATCGCAAAGAATCTCTGACCGCCTTACACAATCTAGCGGCCAAGAGCGCAGCACAAAGCTCCAAGCGCGGGATTGTAGTGGGCTTAGTTGGTGCAATCTTGGATTTAGCACACAATAATTTTACAGTGACTTCATTGGCAGAGTTTACTGATCGTGCATAAATACAAGCTCCATACGCACTTTGGGAAGCGTCACAGAAACAGTGAAATTCTATAAATATTGGCTCATCACAGAGTACTTGTCTTGGAATTTTTATGTTCCCAAGTGCGGATAAAGAATCAGCAAACTTATACCAGGTCGAAGCAATATTTTCAGGAATGGACTCATCCCATCCCAATTTCTCCAGCCAAAGCTGTTGTAATATAACCTTTGATTGCATTACACACGGACTGAGCAAACCCAAGGGGTCAAAGATTTTAAATAAATTAGATAATATTGAACGTTTAGTTGGGCGATTGCTATCCAACTGAACTGGGCATTATATTGTAAAATGCAGAGTATCCGTGGATGGATCCCAGCCCAAACCCAGGGTGCTAGAAGACTCACTAAGTGTTAACCGTTCATTAACATCCAAAGAACATGAGTCAAAAATACTAGTTATATTAGTTTTAAGTTTCCTTAGATTAAAGCAACCTAATTTAAGTGCCGCGGTAACCTCCTGAAGAATATGTTTTAGTTTATGTTCACTGTCACTCGAAGTTATCATGTCATCGACGTAAAAATCGTGCTGAATAACATTTTTAATGGTTTCATCTGGATTTTCTTCGCCAAGCTGCCACAGACAACGTGTACTCAAATAGCTGGAACTTGCCATGCCGTAAGTTACAGTATTTAATCTTAGCGTTTTGATAGGTTGGGACTCATCTTCTCTCCACAGTATGAGCTGGAGGTTTCGGTCCTCCTCATTAATTTGCACCTGGCGATACATTTTCTCTAAATCGCCGGTCAGGAGGTACTTGTGTTGTCTAGCTCGTACTAGAATGGAGAATAGAGAGTCCTGCATATTTTGACCTATCATAAGAATGTCATTGATTGACAATCCAGATGAAGTAGGAGCTGATCCATCAAAAACAACACGAATTTTAGTGGATTCGCTGCTTTCTTTAAACACGGCGTGATGACACAAGAAATAAGATATATTGGGTCTTAATACATCAGACTGTGAGAGATGACCTAACTGTTCGTACTCTCTTATAAAGTTGACATATTGTGATTTAAGTTGTGGGTTCCGTCGGAATCTTTTCTCTAAATTATGAAAGCGTTTTTTTGCTAGTGTATATGACTCGCCCAGACAATTAGGTGAATCTATCATTGGTAACCGAACAGAAAATCTGCCGGTATTTAATCGTGTCATATGAGTTAAAAAATGTTTTTCACATAATCTTTCATCATGACTCAATGGTGATTTTAATGGCACTTCCTCAAGCTCCCAAAACCTTGATATTTTTACATTAAAATCATTGTCCGATTCAACTGAAGTCAAAGAATGATGACATTGAATATTGGATATATTGTTTAAATTGTTTTTTTTGATTGGACCTGAAACGAGCCAACCAAATTGGGAATTTCTTAAAATGGGATTATTAGGGCCTAGAGAACGCTGCTCGCAGCCGAGAATATCCCAAAACAAATCTGCTCCAATGAGTAGATCTACAGTGGAGGATTGATTAAAACTAGGGTCAGCAAGGTGTACCTCAGTAGGTATTTGCAGTTGCTGAGTGTTTATTGTGTATCTGGGAATGTTACTTGTTAATTCCGGTAATATTAGAAAAGTTGTTGTGACGTGAAACGGTTTAATTAACGATGTTAACTGCGCCACACAACTCTCAGTGACTTTACTATTGACATGATTGCCGATGCCGACAATGTTAATATAATTGTTAAATAATGAATTACCTGATAAATATAGTTTGTCTCTAAGCGACTGCGTCATAAAAGACGATTGACTGCCGCAATCTAACAAGGCACGTACTTGTTCTGTTTTATTTGTTGTAGGGTTACACACCTCAACTAAGGCGGTAGATAGTAGAATATGTTTTGAACCCTGTGTAGTATGATTCGCTATCGTTCCACATGATGATGTGATAGCTGCAGCAGGGGTGTTGGTACCTGCAGCAGGGGTTTTGGTACTTGCAGCAGGGGTTTGGTACCTGCAGCAGAGGTTTCGGTTACTACCGGAATGTGTACGTTGTACGTTGTGCTTCTTCTTACATTCGCGACAAGGTCTGAGGTAGCAGTTTCGTGTAATGTGCCCAGACCTTAAGCAATTTGAACAAAGATTTAATTTATTAACTTCAGTTATACGATCTTCCACACTCTTGGCCTTGAAAATAGGACAATCGTAGATTCTATGTTCTCCCTTACAAACAACGCAACCTGAATATGATGAAGAATTACTTTGACAAGCAGACTGACAAACTGATTGGAATGTAGCAGATTTATTATGCTGCCGTTCGGCTTTATTGTTGGTTCCGTTAGACCAGGTAGAAGCCGATGCCTTATTATTATTATGGCTTGATGAAGAGTGGTTTAGAGACACAAGGACATCTGCACGATCAATTAGAAATTTATTAAATTGTTGTAAGTCAGGTATTAAATCAGCCAAAGTGCCACGCCATTCCTCCCATTTGGTAAGAGTGCGGTTATCTAGTTTAGAACACAGTATATGTATCAATAACACATCCCAATTATCAACTTGTAGCCCCAAGCCAGACAACGCTCTCAGGTTCTTGGTAACGTGGTCCACTAAAAAACGAAGTGATTTATCTGACTCGCGAGATATTGGATGTATGTTTAACAAAGAAGACAGATGATGGCTTATTAACTGTCGCTTGTTATCATATCGGTCACAAAGCAATTTCCAGGCAACACTATAATTAGAATTGGAGACTTCTAAGTTACTCACTATTCTAGCTGCATCTCCCTCCAAATAAGATAATAGATAATGAAATTTGTTGATAGGTGCAATGCGCTCATTATTATGTATTACTGACTTAAATGTGTCACGAAATTCAAGCCAACGGAAGAATGTTCCATTAAATTTTGCAATTTGTATCTGCGGCAGTTTGAACCCTACTTCATGATTGTCAGCATTCAAATGAGCAGCTGAACAATGGCTAGAATTGAGCATGTTGCCAGATTCATCGTGGCGGTTAATAGACTGATGATCTTGAATGAAACTCTGAGCATTCGCAATGTTTGTTATGAACAATTGTTCAATATCATCCCTTTCGTCAATCTCGACTGATAAATTACTCGAATTTAATATCTCAATCTGATTCTGCAAGTCATCGAACCGAATGGACAGTGACTCAAATTTACTAAGTTTAAGTTTTAGCTCGGCTAATTCAATGCGTGTTACAGAATCATTTGACAACAGACTCGTTAAATAATTCCTAAACTTTGTAATTTGGCCCTTTATTGAACTACGCTTAACAATTAGATCTTGTAATTCTTGCACAGAACCGTCATCTTTGCCCATTGTAACAATAAACAAAGTAAACAAAAGAAATGTGTATTTTTAGTAATAAAACAAACGGTAAAACTATGCAAGAATACAATGAACTATTAATAAAATATTTATCTTACGTCCCTCTTCCTGTGTCAACTGTGGTCGGGGAGTACCGGTGCTGATCCGACAGTGGGTACTCCGTGGATGAGGCTTGACTATATTGCACTTTGCAGGCCCCGGCCGTCGCAAATGACGTCACCGTTCCTGGAATGTTCGGCGAAACAATCTTAATGACTTGAAAAAATATGATTATTTACCTAGGATTGAATTTAGTTGATAATAATAGATAATACTGGTAGATAATTCTACTCGTAGCAGGCTGTGATAGATACAATGTATCTTGTAAAATAAGTAGGTCATTCAAACTGGTATGAATTGACGTAGGTAGGTACTCGGTCAAACAATATAAAATCAATGAATTTTTTATCTATGAGTAGATAATTATTTTAGAAATTAATCACTGCTTATTTAGTTATTTAAGAACCTATCTGTATGAAATAAGCACATGTAAAATCACGGGGTTTATGAATTATCAAGGATCAGTACGGACAAAACGTAGGTATGTGTGAGGAGGAAAAGGAAAGGTCACTTAGCTGCGTTGGCCAGGCTGATGTACGGCGACTTCGGTTGATATCACAGTGTCTAGATCGTATACCAGGTTTAGGCTGCAACGGCTGAACCTCCAAATACTCCAAAATATCATTTCTTGATGTTTCAGATCTGCAGCTTAGTTGGTCAAGCTGACCGGGCTTCGTATTTCTTGATAGTTTTTTCGTTTTGCGGAATGTCCTGTCACGGTCGCCAGATTTTATGTCTCGTATTGGACATAAATGAAACCCTCGGATAGTTTAATACTTGTATTTCGACACAAAATAGGTTTTTACAGTAATTTTTAGTGGAGCGATCAACGTTGTGAACGTTGTGCAAAAATGAATATAATAAAAAGTAATGTGGGGTATCTTAGAAACACTAAGAAAAAAAGTAAACTCCTGACATTTTACTGCGTCTCGTATGAACTACGCTTGTTGCTATCAATGTAGCACTAGGCGCCAACAACCTATTTTTTATGTCGCGCAATAATATTGTGGATGTGTGGGCCGCCTTACTTGAGAAATTATTAGTTCACCAAACAAATATCTCCATATAATACATAATATCTCAATGATTAATTCCATCCAAAATCGGTTCAGCGGTTTAAGCGTGAAAAGGTAACAGACAGACAGCCAGAGTTACTTTCGCATTTATAAGTGTGTGTGCGCGCCTTTCCTTATGCATAAAGAGAAGTTGACACTATGTCAATTACTGCTACCAATTTGGACAACAAATGGAGTGCCTAGGTAAAAGCTAGCTTTCAAAATGGCGTCGACACGGCGTAAGTAGTTGTGGTTTTTGGAAATCTTGTAATTGGGTTCTAATTTATGAGACTTTTAGGATTCTGGCTAAACTATAAATAAATAACAGCTCGTTAACATGAAGAGATGCTCTCGCCTCAAGTATTCCAATAGAAAAAGGAGGACATAGTAACACATATTTTGTGGAATTTCAACTAGCTTCCACTATGAATATAAAGACCGTACAGAAAGACCAGCAGACGGTGTAATCCCAGAAAACCTTAAAAAGTTGACAAAGCGTTTATCGGACGGCCAGAATATGAAAATTGACAGTATTTTAGTCAAAAAAAATCGGATACAGTTTGACAAAATGTCAATCATCTTCATTGCCAGCGCTTGTAATCATAACATCTCTATATTCCCTGATAGACGTCCATTACTATAAACGCCTCCTCTTATATATAATCTCTGTCAAGTTTTGGTTCCTCCTTTTCTAGCCTACCAGACTCGCATGAACTATGACAACGAGAAACTCTTCTAGTGTAAAAGAGACTCGGCTGAGCCTTTGAGATTCGTTAGTTATTTTAATAAGACTATCTGCTGCTTGGGATGATATTCAAGCTAATATTTTGATTGCAAAGTTTTGTTTAGTCTGTTTATTTGGATATTTAGACTTACTTACCGTGAACTCTGAACTCGATTAATATTCTAAATGATTGTATAACCAAGTAAGCTTTATTATTGTAAGTATACTTGTTTCTGTTTCCAAGCGTATTGCTGTGTTCCAATCTGAATATATTTTTGTTATTTTTTTTGTTATTGTTAGGCTCGCATTTGACCACTGCCTGGTCTAATGGTAAGTGGTGATATGATGTGATAGACGATGGAGCAATCTTTCTGATCAAAGTCACAATTAGGTCAGGCTGAGACTCACTGTGACTATAAACTTAACTTAATATTTAAGTCAATACTTAAAGGTCCCAAGTTTATAGTCACTGTGAGTCTTGTAGCTTAAGAATAAACGTTTATTATTATGAGTATTATGACAGTTTTATAACTATCATAATAATAATAATCGTTTTTTTTTTTATAAAACGCTGACTACTTAAGGTAGAGAGTAACAGAATTCTGGTTTTGAAACATGGTGCGATGGCTTGATCCTTCTTTGATTTTCTTCCAAAATAATGCTGAAAACTTGACCAAACTTAGTTACTTGAAAAATTGCTGAAACAGGCATTCTATATTACATTCCTTCTCCAAAAATCGTCAACCTATTACATGGCACAACTTTAAAAATACGTTTACGTTACTCAGGGACGCCGTAATATCATAAAATATCAAACGAAATGTTTCAGACTTAAATTTTTAAACTTCAGCGCGTGAATTTGAGAGCGTGTTAAAATCTGTGTTTTAGGTCGCCTGGTTACCCGCACCGAGTGAAGATTTAACTGCGAAACATGTTCGCATATTTCTTCTCTGTGACTGCGAAAAAAAGTGATACGATGCAGTGGAATGATTCGTAGCAGACAAGAATTATTAAAATACTTTAAAAAAATCACTAGCACGAAAGAAACGGTACTATGTTTTTGTAACTTTCGTTGTATAATGGATTTATTCATGTCCATATTCATCATCATCAACATCATATCAGCCGAAAGACGTCCACTGCTGGACAAAGTCCTTCCCAATCGTCGCCACATTGACCGGTCCCGTGCGTCTCGTAACCAGCGGATCCCCGCAACCTTCACAAGGTCATCGGTCCACCTGGTGGGAGGCCTTCCAACCATATTAGTGGTGCTAAACCGACATAGTCTTTTTTTTCAAGAACAGAATTGTTGTGACGTAAGAAAAACTTTGTTCCCAATCCCAAGCTTATAACCAATTAAAAAAAAGAAAAATCAAAGTATATTTTCGTTTGAAAACCCTACTTTTCAGCCCACGCCCGACTGAAAAATACCTCAAACTAAGTTGAGAACATCGGAAAATAATTCACAACTCTCGTATATTCGTTAGAAGTTTTGCGTTCAGATAGAATGGCTTGGCTTTAAAAATAAAGTACCTACTCTGTAATGTACGGAGGATTTACACGGTTATACCGTAGACGAGCAATAACTGCTTTGTTATGTGAGAATGTTTCAAAGTTGACTGTTAACGAAAATATTAAATGCATGCCTATATTTCCTGAAGAGTAAGGCTGAGGCGTATAACCTATTCCACATTACGCCAGTTATGTTCAAGTCCCGTGTAATAGGGGCAAAACTTTTGCAATTAACCGGTTACAAATCCAGACGCCGGGCTAATACTGAAAAATACGAGTTGGAAAAACCCAATAATACTTTGCTTCATTCTCAGTATCAGAGCTTAGACTGCTACACCGGAGAGGATGCCAATATTACCTATATCAATATGTTAGATACAGGTAGCAAATTGATATCAAATTCAATATCCTCTTAAGAATCAGGGTTCCTCAAAACAATGTTGTGGACTGAACATAAATACCAGCTATTTATGTTCAGTCCACAACATTGTTTTGTATTTCGATTAAAATACCACGGGTAGATCAAATTAATAAGAGTACACATTCAACAGTTAAATTAGTTAGTAAACATGTATAAGTCACTCTTAGTTACGGCTTGATGGAAAACTTTGAGGCTTATTCGTGACAAAAGCGTTTTTAGATAAATGAAGTAGACTGACCGCGTGTTAAAAAAAGCTCAAATACTAGCATTTGTTATTCATATTTTGATATCGGATTTTGTTTTTTGCCTAAAGAAAAACTGTCGTTCGAATATCAGCGCGACAACTTCACCTTAATTAGGTCATGGTCGACTTTCAGTCAAACATTTATAATTATCGTGCAGGTAACATTTTTGGAACTATTTTTCAGATCAGAATGGCAGCCATTTACAATACCCTACTTTATCCTACCGATAATCCATTGAAACATCATAACTCCCAGCTATATTCAGCCGACAAGATTTTCAAATTTCTCAACACGATATTTTCTCACTCTACTAATAAGACCGATCAGTATAAAAATTCTGGTCCCGCAAAATCTGCTTCGAAGTAAATTACTCAATATGTAATACTGATAGAAAATATATAACTTGCTACGTCGTAGCTGCGTCTACGGGTTACGAGCTACGGTGCTACGCTTCACGCTACGATGCGCAAAGAAATATCAGGAAAGCCGAAATATATTACCAAGTATTCCTTGATTCAGAAATACTTGTTGCCTTAATCACAGAGTAACTTGAGCGTAACATATGGTCGAGATTATTATTATTAGGTAGATAAAACCGTGGTTTTATTATCCTCTGTTTGTTTCTGTGAGATGTTTGTGCTGCGATTGGTATTGTGTATTATTATGCTTTCAAGTTTTAAAAGAATGCGTGGACTGTAGAGCTCTGTGTGATATTTTCCGGTATTCAGTAGATGAGAAAAACTACAGACTAACCAAGTTTTCAAGATACTATTAAATAATACAAAAAAAATATAACTGAGGTTATTTGTATCAATAATTTACTATTTCCTTTATTTGGGCTTAAGAAACCATTGATATCCTCACATAGGCTCTTATGAAAAAACCAAATCTTATTAATCATATTATGTCATTCACAGGTTAGTGAACAAGGGCACATTCAAGTTTTAATGGTCAGTTTTTGCTCATGAAGTCAATATAGCCCAAACTCATGAAAAATAATTACGAAATCAACCTACAGTTACAGATTCTTACTAGGATTGGACCTGTTCATTAAAAGACCGTAACACCTCAACCTAGGCTATTAATCTCCAAACCCTAATCTGATCCGTTGTAACCCCTTATCAATAACTGTGTAACCCCATCGATATCAGTCTGCAACCCGAAAACTTGGGTAATCAATACACCCACATAATTTCATGGTGTTGGGACACAGACCACGATTACAACTATTTTAATGGCTTCTGAACTACCGTGGTCAGATATCTAACTGTATACAGAATGATGTTTTTAGGCAAAGGCCTTTTTACAACTTCAGTAAATTAGAAGCACGAGGGTTTTTTCAGAAATTCGTTTAGATTTTCCGGCTTGAATTTCAAGATTTTTGAAATAATTATTTTTTACGCTAAACAATCAAATGTGTAATTAGTTTTCCTCGAAATGGAATCTACTGTTTTGAATAAAAATTACAAAGTAACAGTTTTTTTTACAAAGTAACGTTACGCCGTTATTCCCGGAAGGGTTGAACCCAGCGCACTATTCCCAAACCACTGCAACTCCTGAAAGCCAGAATCAACAGTGGCGACCCCCAGAAAAGCGCCGAGGCAATGAAGCTCGACGAAGTCCCGGACGGGTTAAGCAGATGTGTGTCAATTAGTGCACCTACATTTCACAAGACATGTTTAATTTCAATGTGATACAGGGCGAACCTATTGCCATCAACCGAGCCCAAAATTTACAAAATTATAATCAACATCTAGGTTCAGCCTGTATATTCAGAATATTATACTACCCTCAATAGAACTAAAAGTATTTAAATCAGTTTAGGGTAAAATGTATGTTCTCATTTCGGTACGAAGTTTAATTTTATGATCAAGGTGACTTACAACGATTTGTAATTACTTGTAAAAGAGATATTTTACGAAGTTTTGGGTGAAATCGTTGGCTCTTTCAATGTCGCTTATGATAAAGGTCGATTATATTTATTTGATCGGTAATTGAAGTTAATAGCGGTTCGGTTGGGTAAGCGGTGTTTGTGGTTAACAATTCCTCTACCAGCTGCGATGGTTGGAAGATTGAGCATTAGTAAAAAATAAAACTGAATTAGGTTGACTTAAGCTTACTTTCATTGAAATTAACGTGGGTTAGAACTGTCTGCTTTGCTGCATATATTGCAGCTGTTACTACTACAAAAAAATTATGATTGTAAAACATACCCGTACGTAATACAAGACTATCACAAATACTAGTTACCTGCTTGTTATTACTAAAATTGGTGTTGTTCAATGGTTATTCCTTATGATCCTTCAATAACTAGATTTTTGATTTTACTTAACCAATTATTAGTTATTTGACCGGTTTACAAGCTATTGTAACATTTATACATCTATTTGATAACAGAATAACTTGAACTTTTCCAATCTTCAAACACACATCTGGCCACATAACATTATATAACAAATAACTCCTAAGTTCCAAACTCAAATAAAACTCTTTTGACGTTAACCTCCATACAGCAGAAGGCAATCACTTTAGAGACATTTATATCGTCACATGTTATATTTGCGTAGGTGACTTTTACCTGGTAATGTTTCGCCTCCTATGATCCCCCATCTTCATATGTAAGACGAAGGTGTTGTCGTGTTTATTGATAGCATCCAACCTTTAGATTAAGCAGAGGTGTACTACCATATCATGTCACGACGACGAGCATATTGCCATCAACTGGGCATAATTTTAGGCTCCAGGGTGATGCTTAGAAATTCCAGATGTAAACTCTTAATAACATTGCCCGACCAGCGTTCGATCGAACCTAGCACCTCATGCTTTAGAGTAGCGCTTGCGACCACTACATCAACGATTTAGGACATTCAAGGTCCTATCTGCCTCACAATATAAGAGTCGCAAGCGAGACCTCTAAATATTTTGCTAATTTTTCTTTTTCAAGATAATTTTCCTCCAGCCACATAACTAAAATAACTCAAAAAAAGGTGTTGACATGTTCAAAGACAATATCTTTGCATGACATCATTTGTCGTCATCCACCTGCCGTAATGTAGTTTAAGTTATTGCCCGCCCGGTCATCTGAATAATATATTGACTTTAAAGAAAGAAAGAAGGAAAGGTTGTCGTGTGTGTAATGGTAAAGAGAAAGATATTTTTCAGTGGGTGAAATAGATTTGAGGTCTGAATTAAGTGGAGGTTTCATTAAATTGAATATTATCGCGTTCAGTTATGGTTTTTGAAGTTCATAGTTTCGCTAAGTTGTTTGTTTTTTTCGAAACTTCTGTACAACTTTCTTACTATCTGTAAACACTCAGTTTTCATGAGGCTACGCTCAACTGCTTTTTTTAGCTTCGTATTGATGAAAAAAAAATCGTAATCGGTTAAGCTCATCTAGAAATTACCTTTTAAAGACAACTTCACACACAACACCACCTCTTTATATTATTATTTTCTTAAAACTATCGTAAACGTTCAAAATTCCTTCGAGTGTGGTACACGAACGCACGAAGGAATTTTAGGTAAGCAGCTCCTATGTTTCATTTTTGTTTTTGTTAACAAAAACGAATCATAGGAGCTGCTTACCTTGTTATTTATTCTCGATAGGTACTGTCAATCGTATTTGCAGCTAAACCAGCTTCATATTTGTAGCATATTTTGTACATTTTCGTGGAAAACGACACGGAAAACCTTTTATCGTCCTCCAAAATAAAGGTGAGATAATCTACAGATAGACAGAGCCACTAACTAAAACTGAAAGTATTTATTTCAATTCAAGCTTCATTTCGAAGCACTTTTGAACTGTCAAGATCAGTCAGTCAAAAGGATGAAACGATTTTTAGTATCTCCTTTGAACCTTAATACTTAAACAGAAACATTTAAAAACTCCTATGAAGTTAGGGGAGTTTATTTATTCAAGAAGACATGGTTACTTCAGTATTCCGCGCGACTTTCGAAGACCATTTCAATAATAAATTATGTCGAATACAAAGGTCGAAGTTAGGGCAACAATTATTGAGAGCACAAAGGCGGGCAGAGGAATCTAAAAGAAACTGTTTCTTTTAGTAGTAAACGTAGGCAACCTTCATGGGTTTTTCATCATCGCTTGCTATCAGGATTCATCAGGAGATATAGTGGTCAAACGTGAGCCTAACAATATTAAAACAAAAAAAAACTTAGCGCATGAGCTGGTCACCTTTTATACCTTTTTGAATGAATTGAGGCAAGTAAGCATAGTAATGATAGTTTAAAAGCATAAATTAGCCAATAAAATGCACACAGCTGGAACGGGGAGGATCGAGGCCGATGTTTTTCTTTGTGAGATGACGTGGCCGTGGGAGTAGGTACATGACATAATATTTGACAAACCCGTTACGTGACCTAGTCTTTTTCGAAGTCATAATGTAAACAATTCTTGGCATGAAAATCAATCTAACCCGATGTATTTTAAATGGATTGACTGCCTGACCAACACAACCCAGTAATCGGCAACAGATTTTGGGTTCTGACTACCCAAAACGTCTGTCGAAAAATCAACAGATATAGTATCAGAAAATCATCACATTTAATCCCTTGGAATCAGTCAATGTTTACAGTTAAAATAAACCACGTAAGGGTACTCTTTAATGCATGTGAGTACGGCAGTCGGCGTGTGATGACACATTTGGTGAGATCGTGCAATTTACATGAAATCGGCCCCGGCACTCTTTGACGTTTTCATAATTAGTCGTTATTGAATGAAATGCGGAAATGAAGTTTTATTTATAGCCATCAAAGACCGGTTTCGTTGTTACATGTACATACAGTTGCCTATAAAATACATAACATTATGCAATAGCCCTTGGCCCGGGCTTGACCCATATACGAACAAATTATTAAGTCATGAAAGTTTTCAGTTTATGCGTCATATCCCAAACATTGTTCAATTATTTTCTTTCAAACTTATCAAAATATCATGTCTTTATTCCTCGAAGAGTTAGGCAGGGGTTTATGTGCCTATAGTATCTTCACCCACATTTCACCAGTTACTTTTAAGACTCATGTTATTTGCAGATAATTTGCAAGAACTGCTCCTGTTGCCATCAACTGACCACAAATCTAGACCATATGGAAAATTCCAATAAAATTTGCTGGAGCTGGTTATCGAAATGTTTGCGTCCACTGGACCAACGAAGCAGTCAGTTCTTTGAAACAAAAGTAAGAAAAACTTAAGAATTTTTTAGAAAATAAAAACAAAATTCAAAAGAGTATTATCTTATAAGTAACTTGTTATAGGTACTTCAAACATAATTTAATATTGTTTCAAACTTCTGTGCCACATTTTTGCTAGATTAAGACAAGGGTTGTTAGGTGAAAAAGATTTTTGACTACAAAATGTAGTAAAGTAGACATGTAAAGAAGGTTTTTGGAAGGTAAATTCCTTGGAGATAATTAAGTGAATATATTTAGGAACCTTTGAAGTTTATTTTTTAGAGAACTTACATTTTTGGTATCTTCTTTTGGGACAATATCTAGGTACATTAATGTCATTCTTGCTTATATTATTTGTTCTAAGTATCTTGATAATTTTCCTCGTTGGAATGTTTTCAAAAGAATTTTCTTACCTTTTTTCTTCTTGAATTTTCACCTCAGCGTCCTAAAAAGTATCGAAGAATAAATTCAAAAGGAATAGTTACTTTTAAAATATATGTTTATGTACCTACTGTAATCACAATTATTATCTTTTGAAGCTGGCTGTAATGAGTCACGTGCTTAGAAGTTACATCACGGCTATATTCCCCGATGGGTTAGGCAGAAGTGTTCCTCCCACCATAAGATCACATTCACTCGGGCAATCAAAGTAACCGAAACACTTTTGTTCTATTCCTGAACCCTTGAACTCCAATAGTATGTGGACCTACTAACGCAAACGCGCGAACTTTAAAACTAACTCGAATCGTAAAACATCACAGAAATCTACACAAAACATATCAATTGAATACTGATACATTACTTACTTTCCTTTCTTTCTTTACCTTTTCTCTTCTCTACAAAGGAAAATCAACTATACCACCACGACTTTTAGGTTTATACTCGAATATAGAAGGCTAAGAAATTGACAGTTGGTAGGGAGATAACTATTGATCTTTGTTAACAAGCTTTCTGCGGTTGCCTAAAGTTTACGTGCGAGACTAGATAGGCACCTCCGAATAAATGAAGTACGAACGTAATAGTACATTGTGATACAAGGGTGGAAAGTAGGTTATTGCAAACGAGCTGTCATTAACAAGCCCGAGCCGAAGGCGAGGGTTTTTAATGACACGAGTTTGCAATAACCTACACACCCGTGTATCACACGACGTTTTTCAATACAGTTGTGAGAAATAGTAACAACAAATCAAAGAATTAGATTTGTTAATTCACAAAAAATAAAATTTTCAATATGGCGCGTTTTTGAAACTGGACATATTTTTTTTACAAAGAAAACAGCCTATACATCCTATTCGATTTTTGACAAACGTTTATGTGAAAATAATTAACTTAAAACTGGTAATTAAATATACTAAACATCTATTTAAAAAAAAATGAGAATTCAATGCTAAAACGTACAGAATCATTCATTTATCCTCGTATAAAATCGTATCCCATTTTCTTCCATGTATGAAAACTCCTTGCTACTAAACTTTTTTAAATTGACTTTTGGCGCGTTTTTGCAACTGGAATTTTTTTTTTTTTCAAAAAAAAAGCCTATACAGCCTATTCGATTTTTGACAAATGTTGATGTGAAAATAATTAAATTAAAACTGGTAATTAAATATATTAAACAACCATTTAAAAGACTTTTGAGAATTCAATGCTAATACGTACGGAATCATTCATTTTTCCTCGTAGAAAATCTATCCCATTTTATTCTATGTTTGAAAACTCCTTGCTACTAAACTTTTTTAAATTGACCTATAAATTAAAAACTAAACTGCAAACATAATGATCGAGCTCGTAAACAAAAGTCACGACTGCGTAATAGAAAGATGCCTATGCGTAAGATTTAACTTTCAAATCATAATTATAGCCTCTGAAAGTACGCCATGTTTAACAACTGTATTGAAAAAAACCTTTTCCTGATAGCGCGTATCATGAGCTCTATACTCAACTCAGCTACGTAACATCAGGTGTCAATTCACCATTTTTGACACAAGAATCCTCCACTTTTTCGCTAGCTACCTACTTAAACATTGTGAACTTATTTCTCAGTAATATCACTGAGAAATAAGTCCCTACAGAAAATCCACAAAAAAAAAGAGGAAAGGAATAAAAAATCTTCTAAAGTGAATAAAATCGGTTATATAAAGTTTAAACTAAGACTATAGAGAATGACAGTTGTGATTTGTATAAACGCAAAAAAAAAAATAAGATTATAGTCAATTTGATAAGACGACAACGGTGCGACAGCCCTATTTTTAAAGACTTTGTTGCGTCGCGCCTGTCTAGGGAACCTTCATGTCGGAAATTTTTATCGCACTATGTAGTCACAATTCGCCTTCTATTCTTTTTTGTGTTCTTACCTATGGATCGATTCTTTTATGTTTTATACAGGGTGTCTTTTAAATCGGGTAAGCCTGAAAAATGTGGCAATAAAAATAATCTATTGAAGTATCTTTTTATTGTTTCAGTTGCGAACCTAACTGTGAAAGTGCTTTCGCTAGACAGTTTCATTCTTTCTTTCTTTATTATTTCTTAATTCAGTTTTGTAAGATTTTTACACTTTGTAAGATTCTTGGAGCGAACATCACCTTGAGTAATCGTTTTGCTTAGAAAAAGTAATCGTATTGAAGTTTTAGCTTTTATTTCTTTACCGACTAACTAACTGGTATTCATTAACAACGAACCCATGAACGCCAACTGTTTAATATTGGCCAGTGCTAAAAAGAATCATCAGGGGCACAGCCGTCATCACCTTGCTCTACAGATTTGGTGTAGAAGGCACGCAAACGCTACTCGCCTATTAAAAATAGGTGTCACCTAACCAATACAAAGACCGGAATTTTAAGTATCCTAAAAGTCTTTAAGACTTGTTGATGTTTTACTAGAAGTAGCCAAACACTAATGCGCTTCCATCGGCCATATGGGCAAATCGATAGTGGTCATCGCGACTACCTATTAATATAAAACAAAAGATACCGATCTTGTCGTAGATATGGATGATCACAGAATCTTTTAGCCGATAAGATGATAACTACTCAAGCTTGTGAGAAATAATCCCTTCGGTTGCCTTTTTAAAATAAACAACGCTCCATTCTTTCTTGTGGATACTATAAAATTATGCCAAGTCGTGCTGCAATATCCTCTTACATATTTATGACAGTAATGAACTTAGTCGTTGTACGAGCTTATGAAAGAATTCGCCTGGAAAACTGCCAACACACATTTTGTGCAATCAATGAGCAGTATTGTGTTCAAAACTTCAATTACATACTTCTTATCATATGGTAGTCCATAGAATTTTGATGAAAACTCCTAATGCATTGCTTCATATTATTATGTTTGACTACCTAATTGGTCTACTCGACAACGTAAATAAGGCAATTAATGTTGCTAGGATTGAGAAAATGAAAGGTATACCATTGATTATGTGTTATCCGATCAACAAGTCAGTTTAGAAGGTATGCAAATCGCATATGTAGTTATAATAATAGAATCAGAGATGTTTCAGCATTATTTTCAGGTGCTATGCTGCATTTTTACAACCTAAAACAATAAAACATTGTAAATGTATACCTAATGTTCTTAAACGTCTCTTTTTAACGTCGCCCATAGCTCGATTTGCTATTATTATTTAGAAACAAATAAATCACTACATTTACTATAATTTCACTTTCAAAATCGTTGTCAGCAATTAATCTTATATTACTCTTACATAAAATATACTAATTTCGTCAATCTATTCATTGGCTTCAAAAAAAACCTTTTAGTATAATTTCCCTAATACCTAACTGACAGAGAAGATTAAGTTTTTCTGCAAAGAAAATTATATATATTAGATACCGCTAAATTGAATGAATATTTCAAAAGTTAATATAAATCTTTTGAGGGTTGTTGTCAGAGGTTTGTAAAGTGAAGCAGGGCTTTTAAAGGGTTGTAAAAAAGATGGATTGACTCGGGAATAGTTTTATTAGCAAAGACAAAGACAAAGATATTTTATTTCAAGTAGGCCACCAAGCGGCACTTTTGAACGTTACATTTTACAAATAATAATAGTTGATTCTACCGTGCATTCGGAAAGTAGCTTGTAATGGAGAAGAATGCACAAGAAACTCCTTACTCTTTTAAAAAAAAAAACTTTTTACAATATTTAGGTACATAAGTACATACCTTGATGAATGAAATTGAGTTTATACAATACAAATATATTTATACAGTCTTCAGAAGGTCCAACAATAATTCAAAACAATAATGTTCTGCATATCACTTGTTTTTGCGCCCTAGTGGCTGTGGAGCAGGACTAGCATTTAGCCAAGCATTTTTATCATTGATGTAATCCCCCAACTTATAATATGCCAGCCTGCATAGTGTGTGTTTTATACAAGTTTTAAACTTCGTCTCATTCAGTTCAAGAATGTGGGGAGGAATTTTATTATAACAGGAATTTTAAGAAGCACTTTTATGGAGTCCATTTTTGGACTATTGAATTAAGTCGGGTAAGTTAAAGGCAGCTGGGTGCTGACTGTGAAGGTGTAGTACTAAATATTACTTGATAACTAGAATACCCCAAATTGCACCGACGCGGCGACGGTTAAAAGATTGGGATAAGGGGCGACTGGATGATGATGTTTCTCTTTTACTTGCCAGAGGTGATACAAAAAAGGGGATGTTTTAAACACCTAAAAACGCACTTGCCTTATTCGTATCTTGTGACTTTTTATGCCGTAATTAAAAGATTAGTTGGTCAGAAGGGTCTGCAAGATTTTTAACTATTGTTCAAACCGCACCGAATTTAGTTTAGTAACAGGTTCTTGTGGAAACCTAAAGAATACCTAGATGGAGAAATTGGTAATATATAAAAAGTTTCCTAATCTATTGTCAATAAACATCAGAGCTCGTCGAGCTCTGATGTTTATTGATGAGAAAGTGGACCATCAAGGAAATAGTGTGATTTATAGAAAGTGTTCGGTGTATGACATTAATGATAATTTCCCAACCAGGAAATTAATAAATCAACACCCAGACCCGTAGCATTCGATAACATAACGACCGAACTTCGAGTACTTTGCAGCGATCGTTCGGACAAATTCTAATATTAATGAGGTTTATATGATGATGGATGACGACACCGTTACACGTTATTGTCATAACAAATGTTCCCATATGCTGAGCGATTCGTATCTCGTTAAATGTGGGTTATGTTCGATTTAGGCGTATTTTGGAAGGTACTGGAGTACCTATTTGGAGACTTGATTTATTGAAGTTCTAAGTTTTATCGGTTTAAATTGGGAGGGGATGGGAAGCAGCAAATTAGTGTCTGTACGAAGGTGAGTAAAAAAAACTAAAATTTTGTGGAAACCTCCATGAATGGCTAAAGTATAGGGATTCATGGTGTTTTTCTAATGATTTTGATTCTCTTGAAGAATGTAGCAAATTATATAGAGTTTTTCCTTCTCAGTCATATGCAACTGCGTTAAGATATGACCTAAGTTTAGAGGTTTTCGAAACCCAGCTACTTTAAGTTTGACCTCGCCCCTGTTAAATAAAAGCCAGTAAATATGACAACTACTTACATGACAGAAAAGCAGGTTTGTATGTAGGGAAATTTTCTCAAATTTGGGTAGTCTGAACTCCGCGTGACATATTAGTACAAGAATTAAAATGTTAGTCTGAACTCTGAAATTATTTTCATACATTTTTCGGGTGACTTCGTAATTGGAATTTTAATTAAAACAGTGTAGGTACTGGTTGCAACTTTGTGTGTGAGAAATTGTTACTCATTTAAATAGTTCATGCTACTAATAGTGGACTTTTTTGTTAACAGGTACGTGTCCTCCAATGGCGTAATTTCAACTGAAAATTGTCGTAAGTGTCTACTTGTGTTCCAAACATCCAAATCTATTGGTTGAACTACGGTGATTTTGACTAGATCGGTCCTGCATTTCAGGAATGTCCAAACGCCAGGCATAAATTATTTGTTTTTCTATACTTATTTCAATATCATAAAGAGGAAAGATTTTATTGCTTGTTTGTTTGTTGTCTGTTTGTTTGTACCGAATAGGCGCCGAAACTACTGGACCGATTCGAAAAATTCTTTCATCAATAGAAAGCTACATTATTCCTGAGTGACATAGGCTATTTTTTAAGCCCGATATTAGGTCCTGTGGGGTGGTCCATAGGAGCGAAGCCGCGGGCATCGGCTAGTTTATTATAAAATGCCAACGATAAACGTGGAAAAATAAATGAGGCTACCAAATACCTCATCCGTTTATTCAGGAAAGAAAGATAACAACTTACTGCGATTACCAGCCCTTCTCACTTTCTATTATGGACAACATCGCTTTTTTGTTTGATTGTTCATTTCATCTATATACGGTCTACCTAATATGTGGTAGCAACTTATGTTTAAAACTAGTTATCTCAAAACACCACAAAATTCCAATCAAAGGAAAAAAAACTCCGTAACGGAATTAAAATTTGCAACTCTATAAAACTGAACTTAGAACTCTGTCGCAAAGAAAAAGGACGGCGTTAATGAGTACATTAGCAATCGCGGCATCATTAAAAACTTCGAGAATCACTGCCCAAAAGTTTCCACACATTTTCCATTGAGTCTCAAAGTTTCAAGACCGAATTTAACGGTTCACACACTTGAAATTAGTCTTACGAGTGTGTGTAAGGACTTCAGACAGGGACACATTTCTGTTGCCACATTGTCGCCAAGTTACTGCATTAATAAAAGTTCACCGCCTTGCCACATAAATCGTGCTAAATTAACTCTGTATCGGTATTTGCGTAAAGTTAGACTAATTGAAATATTGTGAGTGAGTAGATAATGGGGGATATTGGGTAGATATTATGTATGTGTTATTAATATGAGCTTAAGTTCAATGTTTAGGTTTACAGTTAAATTTTGATCTTCGAATGGATCGGGACAGTTTTGTTTTGAACGTGTTTATAACACAGGTTATCTGTCTTATTCTGTTAATTATAACTGAAACATGAGATCTATCTTAATAGATCATAAGAGAAACGGAAGAAAATAAAAATCTGTGAGTTTTTCGGAAAGAGGAACAGTATTATGCATATTTCATGGAATATTAGAGATGCTCTTACCGTTTTATAGTGTAGGAGGCACTTTATGTCTTCCATATTTCTGTTTCGGATCTCTGTAACAAATGTCTGAAGTGTATTTTTTTTATTTCTTAAAGAAACACAATCTAAGTCTCCTCCATAGTTACTGGTTCATGAACGATATCTACACAAACTCCATACGTAACCAAGTTTTTCCGTCACTACTATGAGCATGAAACCTAACATTTATGTAAACGTCACGACGCCCAAATTCCCGATGCGTTATTCCCGCGTCCCGATACGATCCATTACTCATACATTGGTGACAATGTGTCGCCGTCTGAACAAACCCTTACAAATGGTCTACGTTATTCGAGTGCTAGATAATTGTTTTGTTTTTGTAACGATAGTAAAGCGAGCGTCAACTGCGAGGATTGAGGTTTGACATGTTGTTTACTTATAGTCCCGTATTTGTGCTAAGCCTGGACATGTGGGTTACAGTCATCAACTATCCAGCCTCTCGATTAGGTATCTTGAGGCTGGATGGTGATTTGTGTTACTGAACCGATTACAAAAATGATTTTACTAATAGAAAGCCGTACTATTGCTGAGTGTCTTAAGCGACTTTCTATCCCGTAAAAATTAACATTTCATGTGGAATAGGCAACGTGAACGAATTCGCAGGAAAAAGCTAGTGTTAGATATTTCTCTTCAGAAGCCGAGGTTAGGAAGAGGGGTTGATTGGCCCTACCGATTGATTGGCAGGACTAGATAATGATGCAACTGCTTACAGCTGCGTTTCCGTCTACATCCGTAACGTTATATCGGACTTTGCATTAAGATGTGTTGGCAGAAATGTATAATCTGTATATATTCCGTCCTGAGGCTGAATAGTATATGATCGCAGTGGACAATCCCGGCTACCTTTTCATACAAAATTAAGCTAAGTTCACTTGCGGAACTTAGCCGTGGGCTGCTGTGGAGCCACCTTTACCCAGAGCGCAAATGAAACAGTATAACAAAAGTCATAAAACAATACTGGCTGTTAATATATTCATATTTTTGTTTTGTATTTCTTTAGCATGTGTGTATATGTTATGGGTTACTATTTAGTATGGCTATGTGTGTATTTTTAACCGACTTCGCAAAAAGGAGGAGGTTATCAATTCGTTTTTTTTTTTTTATGTGTGTTACCTCAGAACTTTTTATTGGGTGAACCGATTTTGATGATTCTTTTTTTATTCGCAAGCTGGTGTTTGTCATGTGGTCCCATTTTCATCAAGATTTGATAAAGAACTTCGGAGACCATACCATTTCATAACATAACATCACACTGGTACGCTTTAAAGGGGTATGCAGGTGTGAAAAGTTCACCCTGGTATATTCTCTTTCCACCAGTTTTGTTTATTTAAGTTTCATGTTATTGGATTAATTTATTCTGGCTTAATTTTGGGCGTTATAGGCTAGGTACCTATAACGCCCAAAGTGTTCCATTATGTACCACAACTAAAAAGAGAAAAGTAAAAATCTTTTTTTTTAATTACAACCGACTTCCAAAGTCGGTGTTCCTGTTATCGTTTCTTTCTTTTTTTGACACTGACTTCTAAAATGAAAGTTATTTTTCACTTTGTAGTGTTTTTGTTTGGAAGTCGGTTGTAATTTTTATGGTTATTATTAATTACAGCCTGCGGGTTTGTTCCTTTAATCTGGCTTATGTATTGAATACTTTATTATACAACCTGGGATGGTAGTAGATATTGGCTTTTATGTGGAGCTATTAACCAGGTATCCTGAGGGCATAGCTTACTTAGCTGATATCTTTAATCAATGTCATATTGGGAATTTATGCACGGTACGCGTTTTACGTGGGAAGCAGACATAAAATTACCATCCACCTTTATTTAGATCATCTTATAAATACATAGATCGGTCCTTTGACCCAATTTTTGGTTGGAAGATCCATCTTCAAATCCACAACTCGTTATTTTTCTTTGCTTCGGGACTTTTGAATTGGCAACCACGCTAGAAGAAGTCGAGTTACTTTTGATTTGGAGTCCTAGTAAATTCTAAAATTAATTTATCCTTGAAGATATTATTAAGCTAGAATAAGTTTACCAGAATTTATCTGGAAGTTGTAAAACAGGCCAAGCAATTAAATGTCAGTTATTTGCCCCGGAGAAGTTGGTCTAACCAATCACAAGGGGCTATAAATTATATCATGGCAACCATGAAAGGGTGTTGGCCGTTCAATTTGCCATTTAATGAAATCAATTCAGCACTTGTTTCAGTTGCCCATTCATTTATCATGTCTATTGCAGCTGAGTGCACGAAATAAGTGAGGGTGTCATGTAAAATGCATGCTGGTATATTGTTGTGAGTCATCAGTATCCTGGCTTTACCCAAGTCGGTTAGATTACTTATACCTTCACCTACTATTTTTGTTTATCGACTTAAAAAAGGAGGTTATTTGTAGTTTGTTTCTGATAGAGATCTTCAAAGTAATTAAAACATTCAAAGTTGCCCTAAAAATCATTCTTTTACACTTCTTTCACATCTTTCTTTTTTAGTAGAGACACAGTTATTGGTTACATATAATATTTACGTCGATTATATATTAACAACGCCCCGCCGACGTACTTACGTGAGACAGATATTTTTTCATTTTGATTCAATTTTATTGAGTTAGAGAAAAATCTTCTTTTCACTGTAGCTGGCTTACAAATGAGCTTTGACATGACTGTCTAAAGCGCAATGCTATGTTTTAATAATTAGGTATTTATTATCTTAACAATCAAAATCTGTAAAGCCTTAAAATACCTTATAAATCTGCACTTCAAATGTAACACCATAGCTTCACCAAGTAAAAATGGATAATGAAAGTTATTGACAATAAAATAAGGTAGAATTTTGGTTTGGAGATGTTGAGATCATTTTAATGTTTGGAAATTGTACATACTACAATTTTATTGACCGCAAAGATGAAAGAGTACAAGGATGTTGTGTACCTACAAGTTCTTCATCTGTCGTATTGTACAAACTTAATGGGAATAGAATGTAGTCGTGATAAATCCAGATGTTAAAAAATTTAAGCTGACAGACTGCACCGTCGTTTTATCATAAGGACCTGCCACCGCTTTAGTGCCGTAAGACAGTTAATTTCTAAAGCATACTCGTTAGTCTAAATCTTAGGCTAAAGTTATTAATTTATTATCCAGAATTTTTAACAAAAAATAATAGTCTTTTACACGAAGTTCTGTTTCTGTCTCATAACGATTACTTGAAATGATGTTTGCTTGTTGGTATTGAGAAGTAAATAGATTGGTAAAAGGATAAGTTTTGTCGTTGATTTCTGGAGAGGCTTTCCAAATTTTGTCGTTTCAAATGGTAGCAGAGGTTTCTTACTATTTTAACCTATTTCCTACTTATACGTGTTCTATTATTTTTTTGGATGGATCAAGGTTTGTAGTAGACACACTTTTGATCCGTTTTGTACACTCTCGTGCGTTAATTTCCTACTTACTAGGTGGACAAAGCCGCTGACAAAAGCTCATTCGATACAATGTAAAGATTTGCGGTAATCTTCTTGATCGTCTTGACTACCTTCTATTGAACCTTTATCCTCCATGGCTGACCACACAGCAATAACCGCTCCAATATTCATAAAATTATGGCCTGACTAAAGCCAAGAGGTCAGCAGAAAATAGTTTCTTCCTCTTAATTACTTAAGGACCAGTATATTTAGATATCCCTAAAATTTTTACCCAAAGATTGTAAGAAATTGAATCTGTACCGCATTAGTTCATCACTAAATCATTAATTTTTGAGCTGTCAAAAGTAAAATAACAGGCTGGACGGAGTTGTAGTTTACTGCTTTGCTCACAAAAGGCTTTATGACGGATATCTTTCTGTTGGCATAGACTATCTGTTTCGTGGGATATTACAGTAAATGGTGGACATCCCACTCAACACAAACGTTTTGGAAATACTTTCATTAAGTGTACAGCTAAGGAGTGGAATTCCCTGCCGGAGTCTGTGTTTCCCGATAGATACAACCTCGGGGTCTTTAAGTCAAGAGTGAATAGGTTACTTCTAGCAAGCGTGCTACACCTTCAACCACATCATCGCTTACCATTAGGTGAGATAGTGGTCAAGCGCGAGCCTATATTTAATGTTTGCCAATTATTCACACTCCGTTCCTTGACTGGAATTTTGGTAGAAAAGGCCTGAGACGATGAAGCGACTTAAATTTTCATAACGAGTCTTCAAATTTAAACTTAAAAATATTATAGTTACTAGTCTATTCTAAACCTTGAAGAAGGAAACATTCTTTTGTACTCTAAATAATAATTATTATTTGTCCATTCTTAGATTTTTCTAAGAACCACTAATATCCACACTTAAGCCCCAGGGCACTAGACACACTGACTGCGGCAGCTATTATGACGGAGTACTGGAGCCCGCGCACTAAGCAGCCACGAACTCGTGGGCTGCGACAGCCATTAGAATGCGCCTGATTGCACGGCAGCCCCATTGGCTCTGCGCAGCTAATCCGAGTGGAGGCGAATGTATGTGGCTGCAGTCTGTCTCCGCACACTTATAGTAGCAGGCAGACGTATTTTTGCACTGACCACAAAGTAATCACCAATATTTCTTCAGGAGTTATACAAACTTGCATAGGAGTATCAGTGCAGTGCCATTGATTTAATTTCTTATATTTTCCAAAAGGTTATCAAACGATTGCACTGACATTCTCGTGTAGTTAAAAAAACCGATTTAGGTATTTACGAACATCCTTAAAGTAGGTGTGAAATAAGCCTTTTGAGTGCTGTTCTAGAAAAAGGGGATAAATCCAATGTCCTTTATGTGTTTTGCGTTTTTTACTAGATATATAAAAATTATGTTCTTCCACGTATGGACGTGGAAAAAGACCTTCAAGCTGTTCGTTTGCAGGTTAAGCAGGGTTCTTGGTTATGTCAGATGAGAATAGCAACGTAGGTTGAAGCCATGATAAGGATGGTAATTAATTATCGCTTTGAGCTCAAAGGGTCTGATTAGTTAGTTGTTATGCGTGTTACAGTAGTATTTTAGTTTTTAAGTGATTCACTTTGTTACAAATATAGGTAGGGTTGTGTTGGTATTTAATATATTTCTGTTTACTGGTAAATCCGCCATTTTCGCTCTCTCTCCAAAATGCCTGCTATACATTTTTAGCATTCCACGTTAATTTAATTTATAGTGTAATTATTAAAACTCGCTGACGTCCAAACAATGTGCACTATAACAATATAATATCAGATTTTGCTTACTTAAAAAAAATGCAAATTTCATATCTGAAGTAAGTATATTCACTCAGTGAACTGGAAATGGAAGAAGAAAACTTGCTGTTTTGACCACTAAGTAACATAGGACCAGGGCAGAAAGATGACGGTGATATGATTGCCTTAAAACCAATTTTAAGAAGATTTTTGCAGAATGCTTCAGATGTTACAGAAATAGAACAAACAAAAAAGTTTTAACCCTCGATAGACCGGAGAAGTGGTGTGGCGTCTAGAGGAGAGATAATTTGTTTGTTTTCACTTTATTAGCTAATCGAAATCCAATTACATAATTTATTATATTATTTAATTGCTTCCCACCAGTACTTTAGCTAATTTGCCACACAGAAAACTCAAACGTCAATACATTAAAACTAACCGTTTAAATCACTCCCAAGAAAAGTTTCAGCTCACAACATAAAGCATAAACCTCAAAAACTCTCGAATTATACTCCAATTATTTTGAAAGGGATCTAAAAGACACAACGCCTTTCCCACACGCTCACTTTTCAAGGGTTTAAACTGTTTGGAACGCCCGAAATTGGAGCAAAAAGTTTGGAGATGTCATTTGCATATCTTTGGAGAAATGTTTTAAGCATTTCTGGGTTATATTTTTGTCTTTATGCTAGCAATCTTTACCATTTAGTGGTGTAGCTGCTTTCTTTGAGGAAATGGTTTTAATAGAGTGATGTTTGTTAATTTACACTTAAAAGTTTATCTGGGTGTTATCGACTAAATTGCGGTCAGCTTCAAATCTGGCCAGTTGGTATCTATACTCATGTAGTTACTGCTTTCTTACCAACGAATGGCCAGGTTATGCTCAAATTCGAAAAACTTGTTGTCGCTGTGGTTGTGTTGTTGTATTTTGGACGTTTTTCGTATTAAGAATTAAAAATGTTGCCCACCCATGAAGTCACCACAAAAATATGCCTTATCAATACCAAGGTTTAATAATCAAATTATGTTTTTGCCTTAGCTGTAATTCATCTGAACGTTTGTCACAAAATAGATTATACGTTGTATTTAACACATACGTACAAAATTTACTTCCAACATAAAGTACACAGGATACCAGTAAAAAAATTCAACATCCCACCCTCTTCAAACTTAGCCCAATAACGCTATTTCCTGATTAAGTAAGTAACGTAAACCAACTCGGATTGATAGTAGGTACAACAGTAATGCTTGTATCAGTTTCCTCAACAATCCACACTAGTAACAAATGAACAATACTGCCTGCTCCGTCTCATATGGAGTTAACAGTAAACAGACCTTTTATTAGTAAAGGCTTGGTGCATTGTCAAGAGATAGCGAATTAAGATAAAGACAGATCAAGATCGTGCGCACCTTCATCATCATCATCATCAGCCTTTTTTTAATGTTCCTACTACTGGTACACAGGAATCCTCTCTGTGAAAGAGGAAATGGGCCGCAATCCACCACGCGGGCCCATTGCGGGTTGGTGGATGTCTTAGAATTTTTGGTTCTAGGACATGCTAGTTTGTTCAAAATTTTTTCCTTCACCGTTTTGAGAGCAGTGGTGCTGAAATAATTGACACAAAGTTAAGCGCCTGCGTGACATACATGGTACCCGCACTGGGCCCGCGTTTTGGATTACGGCCCATTCCCTCCCACAGAAAGGAGGCCTGTGTCCCAGCAGTGGGAACATTAAAAAAGGCTGATGATGAAATGATGATGATAAAGCGCCTGTCTGGGTTCGAACGCACAACCTACAACTTGTAAGCCGCGGCCGATACCACTGGGCCACCACTGCTCACTTTGTTTCAATTTATTAATCAGCACATTTACTAGAAAAAACCATTATGTTTCAATTTAAAACTGCAAGAGTATTCAGTTCGTGGTATCTGAATCTGTTTGTTTTTTTTCACGGGAAAAGAGTGGTGTTATAAGTTTGATTTGTGTACATGTATATTTGTGTATATATGTGTTTGTGTATTTGTGACATCATAGCGCCTAAACGGATGAACCGATTTTGATTTCGTTTTTTTTTCCACAAAGCTTAAAGCATTTCTATACAGTATGTCCAAAATTTAAGTAACAAAGATACTTAATTCTATCGGTCTGACCGTCAAAGCAAAATATTTACCATTGGTCCATTTGATTTACATTATTCGACTGCAACAAATGCATTTTTTTAGATTTCCATGCATATTGAATTTCCATTTCATGCTCTGTGTCAGTTATTCAGAAGAGTGTAACAAGTGGTAAAAATCGAACTCTAGGTATCCAATTCGAAGTGGTTATTGTGTATGTATGTGTAAAGTTTATTTTGTGGATTTTTAATCACGCTTTTGTAATAAAAAAATGGGTGTTCAGAATTGATTTTAATTTCGTTGCTTACAACGAAATTAAAATCAATTCTGTCTAAAAATTTGTTTGCTTTATTTTTATGGTTTGCTAAAATATCACGCGTGGCTACAACTATTAAGGTTTTAAATATAGAGTCCTGCGACAGACAGACATACATCTTAGGCTTAGTGATAAGGTTCTAACACCTATAGTTTTCTTTGGGACAAATCGACCACACTATAACCAACCTCTGCAACTCCTGAAAGCCAGTTTCAACAGTGGTGACCACCAGAAAAGCGACCAGACAATATTCAACGTGCACCGATGAAACAATTACACCGTCTAGTATCATGCAATGAATTTATTTAGTAAACAACAGCAGAGGTTTAAGAAAAACAAAAGCTTTTCCTAAAACACAGCTATTTGTCTCACACGAGCCATTTTGATACCTCCGGCTAAATTGTGCTTTCAGAACAAGCTCCCAACTTTGTATAGAGTCTTGATTATGCCAGTTAAAATTGTTTTGGGAACATCAAATGTTTTAACGGTGTTGTTAAGATATTAAAGGGTTTTCTGAAATATTGTTTGTAGAATAGTATTATTTTCATCCGAAATATTTAAAAAAGTCTGAAGGTTGCCGAACTATACATGAGCTTATAGGTAGGGTCCTTCAAATTCAAACTAGATAAATCGTTTGAATCTCACGAGATGAACTATTAACCTGGTGAAGGCCACTTTAGTACGCTGCATGTGAAAAGCACATGAATATTGGATGAGATGACGTTACGAGTATATAGCAGTGGACGTCTTTTATTTGAAATGATCATTACAATTTAGGTAATCTGATTGGTTATAATTATTTGAATCAAGTGCACTTATTCAGGTAAGCTGATGAAAATTGTTGAGCCTCAAATATTTTGTGAATAGCACATTTTTTGTTATTTCAATTGTGAAATAAAAAATACTTTCCCAGTTATCAAATATTTTATAAACGTTACTCCTCTATACCTAACAGAATACCGTGAAAATACAAAAAAAACTCGTCGTTTTTGTATCGTGGTCGCGAATCTAATTGCATGTCAGTATTTCGGCAGCATGTGCAATATCTATGCTGAATGAGTGAGGTAATCCAATAAATCTTCTTTAGTTTTATTGGATAACCGAAAAAACATTTATTTTATTTAATTTCCAATCCCAAAAATACCTTTTGGGAACGAAAATTAAATGATATATGAAGAATAAAAAAACTATGTACAATTTTATGATATTGGGTTTTGAGGATCATTTTCATTTACTTTTCCCTGCGGTTTTATTTCCGTGACCACATACCGGAATTTTCAGCACGTGGAATTCGGTAATGGTGCAAGTAATTTTGTAATCGGTTCAATATTTTCAGAAATTGTCGATACAAACCTACCAAACAAACAATTTGACCTTTTTTAAGATAAAGAATTAATGAACGAAAACATTTGATACTAAGGCTGCATATTCGAGTACCTTATTTTCTTACACATACGAAGATTTATCAGTACTGTACAGAAACTATCTAAAATAGTAGCTTATTGGACTCTCACACCATAGATATAAAAATCACAAAGCTAGTAAGATAAAAAGTGCTAAAGTTAAAAGGATACCCCTCTACCTTCTTATATTCTATCCGCGCCTCGAAAATAAGTCATATTTTAAAATTCGGAACAGATAAAGAGCATACTCAAATATCTTGAGTTTTTCCCAAGACTGAAGTATTGGCTAGCTATATACCTACCTACCTACATAAGAATAATCGATCCAGGAACAGAATGGGGCAAAAATGGTGAACTCCTTTGGGCCGGTCCGTGAAAATAAAACGGTAAATATGAGTCTCAAATACATACGAAATATAAGTATATATACCTCAAAGGTGTAAGGTAAAGTTAGTGTTAATAGTAGGCAGAGCGCTTTTACAATTATTGGTAAAAATATCCAATTACACCTTTTTCCATGGGGGCATAAGCTACATAAAACCACATGCTACGATCCTTACACACTCCTTTTGTTCGTCTTCGTTTACGTTCACACATTTGGTAACCATACGCTTATTACACCAATTATCTTCTTAACAGAAATCCCATTGTTTTCCAGCATGTTATTGCAGTCATCAACATTGAAAAGCACGCGAGCGAACCCCAAACCTTTAGAAATTCAGCGGTGCCTCACTGAGCAGAATTTTCCATCTCAGAATATAAATCTCGCTAGCGACTGAATGGTGAAAAACCAATATTTTGTTCGGAATGTATAGTTTTTCGGCACGATAGTGAATTCTTGAAGGAATTCTTTGAATGTACCGTGTTACACATAATGTAGCTATGCTTATATACTTTACCTTTAACATTTATGTCAGGAATCAGGATAAAGGGGGCTCTGAAATATATTTGTTTCTATCATGCTGTGTAAGTAAAAACTTCTTACGATTCGAAATAGCGTTCTATCTAGGATAGAAATATTTCTTTTTGTAAGTAAAGGATTGAGGGCGATAAAACTTTGGACTGCCCCTTCAGTGCCTAAAACGTGTATCCACGCGACTTCACGCGAGACAATGGCTTTTCAATTGTTTCGTTAATTACGGCACACAGCTGGTTACGTTCAGCGTTGCTTAAAAATAACCTCGGCAAACAAATGACAGTCTAAAATCGTCAATACGCAATCAGTGGCCGTCTCTTCTTAGTTTCAGCTTAACTTGACAATCTCATCCATTTTGCGCTTTTGAAAATCGTTTCCCCTGTAAGAATGATGTTTTGTCTAGAGCCTCTGGATATTCTTAAATAGCTTTAGCCTTTTCATTTCTCTCCACCATCATATTAAGACGAACACAAAACGAATTTAATTGATCTTATTTATACAAAACCGGACCCTTTACCAATATTGCGTCTAAATTTTTGCATTATGTCAAGGGTCAATGCGACCCGACGTAATTAGAGGTACCCTTGAAGGTCAACCTTTTTCTAATAAGGTTTTTTGTCAATACTGCTCGAGGGTAAAATAAAATAATAAGGAAGAACTCTTGAATGGGCTATAGACATTATTTTACTATGAATGATCTGTTATAGATAAATTATGTTTAACATAGGTGTATATTAAGAGCTAAGAATATACCAACATATCTATTTTGATTGCGTAGTTCAGAATAATTTGTATTATAGCCCACTTTAAGGATTTGTATCAATTGCATGGCAACTAAGCTACACAGACACTGCATAAGCTTTGCTCTCAATTCTAGAATTAATACCTACTGCAGCTGTGATTGTACAAACCCTAATTCAGTTTATGTAGGAACGAGAATTCTACTAAAGCATTCTACTCTGGTGTTCCGCTTTGAAAATTACAACTACATAATAAAGTACTTTGTATAACTAGCTTTTCAGACTAATGCTTTACAAACTTCTAATTCCATCTACCATTTTAGCTTAAATTGTTATAAGATATTTATAATCCCTATTCAAACTGAACATTCAAATGTAGAATACCACCGCGTCCGTGAAATGTGTCGGCTAACGTGCGATGGACGCCGAGAACGTGTCGGCGAAACGCAGGCTGTATAGCCTACATGTCGAACAAACGCATTAGCGCGTTTGCTGCATTTTCAAAGAAAGGTGTATTTTTTATCTGTGTTTTGAAATCCTGCAGTTTGTTAATATCGTTTTTTTAAGGTATATGTTGATACGTTAGAACTCTAGAAAAGCTGTAGGTACGAAGAGTTTTGAAATATTTATTTAGCTCGTGTGTTATAATTTCGCTTGCAGATACAGAGGAAATGTAACGAGAAAATATGCTAGCATATGTACGTAATATCCACCAAATAAAAATACCCATTCAAAGTGCCATTTGAACGTGTGAATTGGGCGTCGGCGAAATTTGTCGGTTAATGGCCCTCGGCCGCCCAAAGGTGTCGGCGAATTCGAAATGCCGACATGAGGTACAAACGCCCTAATCCCGGTGTATGTAAGCTTCTCCTGAATTTTTCATTATTCGCCCTATTTCGACCTTGGCATTTTGAAGTTCTTTTTCTAAAATGTTTAGTTTGATTTGTTTTTAAACGACTGCCCAAAAATCAGGAGTTTATCAATTCGACTGTATTTTTTTATGAAAAATAAATTCCATTTCGGAAATCGGTGTCAAAAAACGAAGAAACGAAAACAGGAACACCGACTTCCGAAATTGAAGTTACACAAGAAATAGTTTATATAGTATTTGATTTATCTAGATTGTAATTTTCAGATGACAAATTCTTGGCTATATATCATGACATGACTCTATTATTCAACGAAGCAAAAGAAGTATGTAAGCATCGTAGTAGGTGGCAATCTATACTTTTTGCCTATCTCAATGGAAACGAGTCAAACGAGTCTGTGTGTACTCTAAAATCTACTTATACTGGTACGGCATAATCCCAGGCTACTTTTGAATGTTCTCTTAAAAACAAATACATCACACATCACATCATCAGCCTATTAATGTTCCCACTGCTGGGACACAGGCCTCCTCTCTGTGAGAGGGGATGGGCCGTAATCCACCACGCGGGCCCAGTGCGGGTTGGTGGATGTCACATGTCATCGAATTTTTGGGTCTAAGACATGCCGGAAAAACAAATACAAATTTACAAATTAGTCAGCCCAACTAAAGATTAACCAAAAGTTTACCAAACAGTCACATCTTATTTTATCTTTCATGCAACCATATCAGACCACATGTGTATACTACCTATCCATTGCAATCCCTTAAACGTCTCTACGACACCCCTGAGAAAACGAGTCTGACCATTATACGGGCATTACTCTAAAATGAATTTAATAGCCATTTTTCTACCGTCACGTCTAGCCAAGGAATTCCCGGAAAGGAAAAATCTCATATGTTGACTTAGGTGCTCGAAGGCAACTGAGGGACTGTTTCAAGAGAATGGGGAGTAGACAACATATTTTTTTAATCTTAATTAATAGATAAAAAATAAAGTACGCTGTGTAGTCGTGGTGGCCCAGTTGCTAAGACCTCGCCTCTCGTGCCTCAAGCTCGTCGTGGGTGCAAATCCAGGGGTTCCCTCTATCTGGCAGAATCTTGATACTCCGAAATTTATTTGGCATAACACACTTGGCATAATCTTCTTTAAACGAATATTCTTAAGGCATATTTTTTATATAATTATTGTTTGGCCGAATTTTTCTATGTCAGAATTTACAATGGCTAACTTTTAAGATGGCAGAATTTTATTTGGCATAATTACACTTGGCATATTATGAAGATGGCAGAAATTCATTTGGAATAATTTTATTAGACATTTCTATAAAATAGCATTTTAACCTTAAATTAATTTTTCATGCTCATTCCACCTGAGAAACCGTCAGGCCTCAAGAAAGTTAAGCATCAAATGGCGAGGTGCTAACATAGAGCACAATGACCACCCTATTTACCTAGGTGCTACCTTTGACCGCTCACTGACTTACAAACACCACTGTTTGAAAACAAAACTTAAAGTCAGCACCCGCAACAATCTACTCCGCCGTCTAACAACTACTACCTGGGGTGCCTCTCCACATGTCCTTCGTATATCGGGTTTAGCTCTCTGCTTTTCGGCTGGGGAATTTGCATGCCCAGTGTGGCATCGATCCACCCATGCCCGACAAGTGGACGTAGCTCTCAATGAGACTTGCAGGATTATCACAGGATGCTTAAAACCTACCCCACTTGCTGCACTATACCCGCTTGCAGAAATAGCTCCTCCGGATGTCCGAAGAGAAGTGGCATGTTATTCAGAGAAGCACAAGCAAGAGACAGACAAACGAAATCCTTTATATAACGAGAAGAAGCCAAGGGGTAGATTAAAAAGTCGAAACAGTTTCCTGTCGTTCACTAAATCAATTGACGGCAACGAGTTAAGGGAAACAAAGAAAAATCTATGGCTCCTCAGACACCCCTCTCCAGCTGATTATATTGAGCCTGCAGAAAAGCTCCTTGCGGGCCACCAACTGCCTTGGCCCACCTGGAAATCTCTAAACCGACTACGAAGCCAGGTGGGTCGCTGCACAACCTAGTTAGATGAGGGTACTCCAATGACCCACAGTGCGGTTGCGGAGCTACGTCCCAAACAATGCCTCACCTTTTGTCTTGCTCTCTGTGCAAAAACACCTGCACCTTAAAAGACCTTTGTGAGGCAAATGATAACGCTGTTGGCGTGGCTGAATTCTGGTCAAAATATATTTAATTTTGGAATCATCGATACGACGAAGAAGAAGAATCTTTTAATACTGTCTTCTTCTGTCTTCGGTGGTTTTAAATCTCACCACCGCAGCTTCGGCCGCGGTGGTGAGCGTTGAAACCATCTGCGACGATAAGCTCGCGTGGGACCGCCGGAGCCCCTCAGCGCCGGAGCCGTGACAGAAACCATGCCTGCTGCATGCTGAATGCTCACTTGCATGCTTGCTTTTATGCTCACTTGCATGCTTGCTTGGATGTTGCATGCTTGCTGCATGCATGGTGTATGCTTGTTTGCATGCTGCATGCTTGCTGCATGCATGGTGTATGTTTGTTTGCAGGTTTGCATGCTTCATATAGCGAAATAAAACAAAAAAAAATGTGTTCTATCAATCTATCTATTAGTATGGTAAAAAATTTCAAAATTACTCTAACTATGAATTATCTGTAATGTGATAGATGAGTATTTCAATTAATATAGATATGAAATGTATGCCAAAAGACGATTCTGACTGTGAAGTTTCAACGATATGATGGTTCTTCCTTTTAATGATTATTGACATGAAATTTATGCCTAAAGATGATTCTAACTTACAAAATTATGAGTTTGAATGTATGGTAAATGAGTGTATGCCAAACGATTTTCTGCGAAATGATGTTTATGCTATCCGTTGTTATGCATAATAATATTATGACATAAAAAGTTCTGCTATAAAAGGTAGACCCCAAATTACTGGATTTGAGAGATGTACCAATGAACAAAAAACAATTGTTTATTTTTCGAATACGAATATTATTCACTGATAGAAAGCTACGTTTACACTGTCTTCGTCAAAAATGAACGATTTTTGTGGGATACGCCAATGGGAGAGGAGGAACAGGAAATAAGTACTCATTTACAGCAAAACCGCAACCTTCTGCAACGACAACAACCAGTCACTTATTCAGCCACAAACCTAAAAGTCTACAAGAAAGAGAGCAAAATGAACATAGCGAAAAAACAGCCCGAATTTATCTCTCATAATTTGTCACGTCTACACCACGTACATAAACTACATTAAAATCCATCAAAAGCATATACAAAATTATACTTTAGTTGCATTTTATATAAATTATATACGTCCTAATATGCTTTTTTGCGATTTATTTATTTAAATGCCAACGCAAGCGTTTCGGATTCCGGGATCATGGTATTCTGGGTCCCGGGATGTCTCTAAGGAAATGCTACGTATGTTCCGCATTTTCTATTTTCTTGAATGTTACCTGCCGTTGGACGTCTTTCGGCTGAAATGATGATGATACGAAGGAATGGAGAAAATGTCGTAAGGAAAGTTTTGAGTATGATTGTGAAGTGGCTTTAGAGTAGGGGAAGATGAAAGAAACGATTGCAGGAGTGTGTGAAAATTATGGCTAGAAATGGGGTGACTACTGGGATGAGGACTAATAGAGAATTATGTAAGAGGAAAACAATGTTGCGCCGATTCCAACGAAATTGGAATAATGATACGGTTATTGGTTGTTATAACAATGCTAAAGGCAGGCTGACATCCGCCTGCCTTAAGCATTGTCCAATGGTTTTTTGACAGGAATAGTGATGGAACGTTATGATTTGCGATTTTCCCAAAAAGTATTGAACCATTTTTGTACCCGACTGTGGTGGACCGCAAAAAGTGTTATATACATCAGTCTGTTATCGTAATCGAATTCCGCAGAGTGTTGAGAAATTGTTTTTCAAGTCATTGTGAGCAGCCGGTACTTTGGTGAAAGAGTTTAAAATGTCATATTTGGCTATTACCCAAGTGGTACGGTGTTAACTACCGATTGGAAGGTCGTTACTTTATTTGTGTTGAACAATTTTTTATTTATTTACTTGCAATCGCACTTTTTTGGCGTAGGAAATTTAACTTGGCTAGAGATCGAGCAAGTCTGAAAAGTTTTTGCTCCGCAGTGGGACACTATGTATTCTATGTTTATAATATTTGGTATTGCCCACGTGATATTTCGGTAGTGCATGTCAATCTCATACATTTTGGACAGTCAATACATATAATAAATTTGTAGAAAAAATATTTTTGTACATCGAAAACATTTAAAAAAAAAATAGCCAGGGTGTTAAAGGATAACCAACAGAACCCATTTCCAGCATTTTTGGAATTTTTGTCTGTTTGTCTTTTTGTCTGTTTATTTGTGCACGCAACACGTGAAATGTACGAAACCAATGTAGATAACTTTTATACATAAAAATTGTGCCTAACTTGAAGAATTACTAAGTTTTGGTTTCATCGCAATCGGTTCACTCTATCAAAAGTTAGATGAATTTAAAGTGTTCAAGAAGTAAAATTATCACAGCACACGCAATTCAGTTACTCGGACTGTTGAACTCGCTATTCGATAGATAGCGTTGTGCATTTAAAGTCATTTTCTGAATCGCGGTGTTAAGATTCTACGCGAAATAATGACACTAGAAAAAAAAATGGTGTGTAGTAGTATGTAGGTATGTAGGGTAGGCAGGAAGGTAAGTAGGGTAGGGTTGGCGGACAGATGACGGGAGCGAAGCCGCGGGCACAGCTAGTAAATAAATAAAACTTTGTCTATGCCCACTTTTACATGGATCTTAAACTTGACTGTAAAAATGTTTGTGTGAAGTTTACACTTCTATCTAGGCATGAGATATACCTGCAACATTCTATACCCGGCCTCAAAGGTATGGGTATGGCCCTATACCCAGTACTAAAACCCAGTATCAAAATACCTATGGGTATGTTCAGACCTGGCCTTAGAGGTCGCCTTTTAGAGGCTCGATCGATCGACCGTTGAAAAAATTAGATCACTTTTTTTCAAGGAAAATAGTTCAATCCGCCATCACAAATGACAAAAAATAAAAAAACAATAAAAAAAGAGAGCTAGAGTAAAAAAAATCTATGCACAAAATTGTACTGACATAAAATTAAAAACAATTTAAAATAATAATATTGTAATTGTCGACTCAAGTACATTATACCTAAAAATATCTTGAAATATTTTCATACATTCTAAATCACCTCTATCTTTATTAGTGTAAAGAACCCTTTTTCTGGAAAAAAGTAATTCAAAATAAATAATACATTAATACGCAATTAAATTCCTAATTAAAATATAAATAAAGAACAAATTTGGATCAACGAATTATTTGCTATGCCTAAAATCTTACGATTCAATACGGGCTCGATCGGGAGTATTCGGGAAGCGCCGTAACCTTCGGGTAACTTCGTATTTTCTATGGCAGGCGGTCGAGCGTGAGCATTAGAGTCCTTCCAAAGAAAGAAGTTCCGTAGATGCGGCGCTAGTTTCTATGCAACTGTACGCTATCCTATAACAAATCTTGTTAGTTCCATGTATTTCCGCGGGACTTTTTTCGTTAGACGGACTCTATGAACTACTGCACCGCCGCACCCGCCGCACTGGGTATGACGTCATACCCGATACGGCAAGTGTTCTGGGCGGGTATGTGGTGAAATACGATTTAGTTCGGTGCGTAGCTCGACATTATACCTATCGGGTACGGACCGGGTCTCTGCTGGACATACCCGGTCTGCGTACTGGTAAGCTCATACTGGGTTTTTATACCTGTACCAGTAAATACGCATCATCCCTACTTCTATCTTAATCTTTGAGGAATATTATACGAGTGTGATTTTATGTTATATTTTAAGCCAACTTGCGTGAATAACTAAGCTCAGAGTTAGTTGCTAACACAAGCTTAAATTAAAATATACATTATTATTATGTCGTTTATTTATGTTAGTTTTTATTATATTACATTTTAAATATTTCTTAAAAGAAACTATTTAAAAAAAAACATTTAAAAATATAAAAAAAGAGGCGCACCCGTATCGGGAACAGGGTCCAAGCTACCGGCAGTCAGGGCTCCAGAGAGAGGTACCTCCTTATTATTATTATTATGAGCCTGTTATGTCCCACTGCAGGGCAAAGGCCTCTCTTACGTCTTTCCATATTTTCCTGTCTCTAAAATATACATAATTGTTGTAAATAATACGGGGTTATAATAGCTACTAATTCAGAGTTAGTAGAAACCCACGGTGGCGCAAGCGGGCCTTAATCGGTTAATTTACTTATACTTAACCCTGTGATGTATGCGAACAAAATCGTAAACAACACTTAGCTATTTATATACTAGATTCATTACCTAGCCGGTCATCCGATCAACATCGCGGCAACTTTTATAACGAACATCTAAGGCAATCAGTAATATAATTTATTAAAATCAATCTGCAAAGCTTCTGCTGCGAATATTAATATCCATCTAGCCTTCTCTCGCCTGAAAATGCCTGAAAATCGTAAATTAAACGAACATCTGTAGTCTCGTTGCCTTGTAACGAACACTTTTAAAGGCTGTTTTTACATAATTATGCGGAACCCGACCTATGTGATTATGGTCTACTCTTGACGTTGTAATCGGGGACCCCAAAAGCCTGTTTTAATTCAGAATATGAAACGGTTGTAAAACCTTTATTACAAAGAAAAGTACCTTTCAATGAAATACGGTGAAATTCTACAAGTCGATACCGCTTAATTTTCTTACGTAAAACGAATAATTGACAGGCATTTTTATGACAAAATTGTGGCTTATTACCACTCTTCTTTGTAATTTCTTTTTCTTTACTTTGAAATTCGAACAGCCTCGTTGTGAAACTCATAAAATAAGTTCGCTTTCGAATTGTTTGTGGTCAGTTGTGTGGGGTTCCAAGTGAACTTTACGGAATAACACTAATTGAATTTCCCTAATTCTTATTTAATACTGATGGCTCGCATTTGACACATGTCTCCTGTTGGTTAGCGATGTGGTCGACGATGGAGGACGTTTGCCTAGAATGTAGAAATAACCTTAAGCCTACATGACATGCCAAAAATACCAAAAATTTCAATAATGCTTGTCAATCCCAAACATTTTGTAATTTTTCCAGTCGCTATCGACACTTTCGTTGATAGAATGTCACTCGTGTAGCGTCTCTGTTCACTCTTGACTTACTGAACCCAGGTTGTAGCTATCAGGAAAAAACAGACTCCGGCAGCCAATTTCACTCCCGCTGTACGCACAATGAATGTATTCCTAAAATGTTTCGTCAGGTAAAAAAAAACATACTTTACCTGAACCTTTTTTTCTGTAAAATCATTCTTATTTTAATTCGTGGTTTCTAACTAACCCCTTTCCATAACCGATTTCTGTATAAATTTTGTTGTAATGGTGTAAGTTACAACAAAATGTATACAGAATGTAAGCAGTACGGTTCTCTTTTGATTGACTAATTGTGGTTTTTGCTTTGTTCGGAATAATACAGAGCTCCTTCGTTCGGAAGTGCAAATGGTCAGACTTTATTGTAGGTTTTTAGTGTAGATATTGCGATAAGGAAATCTGAGCTTTTTACTAACTTTTTATAAAGGAATTGCTGCCTCATCTGTGTACCAACTTCATGATTTGATAATAAGAAAGCTTTCTTACCTGACTACCAACATTTCTGCTTCTTGAGAGAAATTTTATAAATGGGTATAGTATATAGTTTGACAATAGGGGGCACTGATCCACCTATATTTATTGACATTTAAAATCAGAAAAGTAGCTCATTACCATCTTAAATCAACATCTGTCGTGTGTGATTTTTGACAATAAAAATTGAGTCATGGGTAGTTTATAGTTCGCGTTCGTACGAAGATATGTTTTAGAAACAGACAGTCATCGATCATGCCTTGCTAAAAAAATACCTTCCGGAACCATGGTCTCTCATGGTCATCTATTCTATCATAGCTTAGACAGGTACTGTGACATGCCTCAACTAAAACGAAAAAATAATGTTTTGATTCTGTTGTGTGCACTGTCTAAGCTATAATATTTCATCATTAGTCATTATGCTTATGTAGACTTAAATGGGGAAATGTATGTTTACTTATAATTATACTTTTGTCTATATGTGCCGGGAATACAGACGCGTTATTATATAATAAGCAAACTGCAAAAACATACTAACATACTGGGAACCTGCAATTAACCGAAATTAATGGCATTGTTTGAAATAAACTTACCTTTTAATAAGTAATTATTTAGCCAAGCCTCTTTGGTCTGGCCGTGCATTATTCATTAAAATAATATAATTGGCCTCTTGTGGTTTTTATTTCTACGGGAATTATTTACCATGTTTTATTTTTAAACAATCATATCGCTTTTTATTAACAATTTAATCAGGTAATCAAATAGCAACATTATCTTTAAAGAAAACTGGAAAAAAGTTGGACCGTCTGCCGCAAACATTACCCACAGGATATGGAAATAATGAGCTAATTTCGTGAGCTATTGCCCAAGTATTGGTCATTTCTTTACGACTGTGAAAATGTGGTCGTTAGTCTAGACAGCTTCATTTTGTAAGCCTTTGGGTTAATGTTTGCTGGGAATATACAAAGCGTACTAACAAAAATAAATAGGCACAGAAGGTCAACTCCATACAACGAGCAAGAATGCACGCAAACATAGACACGCTACACGTACAGCGAGTGCAAGCGTATTCGCAACCGGAATTTGGTTGAGATCGCCGACTCGTCGTACGTACGCGTTTATGTGTGAATGCGCCTTATGTTTTCGCTCTTTACATAAATGCAACCTTCAGTACCTATCTTTTTGTGGTACTTAGGTCAATTTAGTCTCGGTTAGGGCAGGGTACGAATTAATGGCCTATTAATTCACTTAAAAACTAAGATTCGTCCATGTAAGGTTTTGTAAAAAGATCTTGGGACACTAATTAGTTCGTGTTTTCTGAGAAATTCTGACACAATGGATTGTGTAAGAGTTTTATATTTTGTTTTAAGAGACGTAACGTTTACTTTGAAATGGAAGATTTTCGTCATCAATGTTTTAATAAGTACCTATGGTGATTAGGGTTTTCTCACACGATCTCAAAAGTTTCAAAAACAGCATCTTGCCTGGTACATGCATACAATGGAAATTAATCTAGCTTTATTAAGACCTCATTTTCTGGAACAAAAGTGTTTGAAAAACTGGTAGTGATCGTCAGTCCATCCACTCAAGAAAACAATTATTTTGTCATCCATTCAAAATGAGCACATTTTTAGTAGTGAAGGAGCATGCACCGTGAGAGTGCAGCATAAGCAAACAAATTGACTCCTACATATAATATGAAAGTCAGCTCAAATAATAAGTCAATAACAGCCAAGTTATAATATTTCTACAAAGTCTCATTTTAAGAGTGTTTAATAGTGTAGTGTGCCGCATTTCAGCGTATCCCCGAAATTAGAGAATACACAGTGTTTTTTTTTACCAGAAAGCGAATATATAAACTATAATCTAAACCCGGGTTTGCACAGTTTTAATCATCGTGATGTTTACTTAATTTTAATTGAAAAAACCTATAAAAACCTGAATGTTCCTGAAAAAAAAATTCTACCTTGGAATAACTGTTTTTATTATAAAAGCTCTTGTTTTTCCCGGAAAAAGCAGTTATCTCGTTTAAAAGTAACCAGATAAGAATTTTTATTTAATTTTAAACGAGTATAAACTTTACATATTATCAGTAAATATTAGATAATCATCATTCATCATCATTTCAGCTGAAAGACGTCCACTGCTGGACATAGGCCTCCCCCAGGCGTCGCCACATTGACCGATCCCGTGCGTCTCGCATCCAGCGCCTTCCGGCAACCTTAACCAGGTCATCGGTCCACCTAGTGGGAGGCCTTCCAACGTATCGTCTTCCGGTTCGCGGTCGCCATTCCAGAACTTTTCGGCCCCATCGGCCATCCATATTAGATAATGCAGAAGTAATATTAAATAGCTTACCAAAAGTTCAAAAGTTAACTCATTTTTAACGTTTGGTAAACCTTACACGAGAAACGAAAAACAAAATTTTCTCGAAAAAGGAGTCTCCCCGAAAAATACGCTTCAGGCACTTGTCCCACCGCTAGCGATGAAACGGTTTTCGACTGTTTTCTCGCTGTAAAAAGGAACAAAAGATACAGATACCGTGTCAATAAAAGAGACATATATTAATAGTTGATCGCTGGCTGTTCACACTGCCGGCGAGTACTCTCTCAACACAAGTTTGTCGCAGCGACAAGAGCTAGCAAAGATAAAACTCGCTCAGCGATAACCGCTCGGCGATGCTCGCTTGGCGGTCAGAACTCACGCCGAGACCAACGAATCAACGCGTACAGGACTGACCGTCCGAGCGAATGGTTTTATTTTTATTTTTTACTAGCTTTTCCCGGCAAACTTCGTTTTGCCATAAAAACACCAAGATACACCTACCCTACACCTACCCTACACCTACCCTACACCTACCCTACACCTACCCTACACCTACCCTACACCTACCCTACACCTACCCTACACCTACCCTACACCTACCCTACACCTACCCTACACCTACCCTACACCTACCCTACACCTACCCTACACCTACCCTACACCTACCCTACACCTACCCTACACCTACCCTACACCTACCCTACACCTACCCTACACCTACCCTACACCTACCCTACACCTACCCTACACCTACCCTACACCTACCCTACACCTACCCTACACCTACCCTACACCTACCCTACACCTACCCTACACCTACCCTACACCTACCCTACACCTACCCTACACCTACCCTACACCTACCCTACACCTACCCTACACCTACCCTACACCTACCCTACACCTACCCTACACCTACCCTACACCTACCCTACACCTACCCTACACCTACCCTACACCTACCCTACACCTACCCTACACCTACCCTACACCTACCCTACACCTACCCTACACCTACCCTACACCTACCCTACACCTACCCTACACCTACCCTACACCTACCCTACACCTACCCTACACCTACCCTACACCTACCCTACACCTACCCTACACCTACCCTACACCTACCCTACACCTACCCTACACCTACCCTACACCTACCCTACACCTACCCTACACCTACCCTACACCTACCCTACACCTACCCTACACCTACCCTACACCTACCCTACACCTACCCTACACCTACCCTACACCTACCCTACACCTACCCTACACCTACCCTACACCTACCCTACACCTACCCTACACCTACCCTACACCTACCCTACACCTACCCTACACCTACCCTACACCTACCCTACACCTACCCTACACCTACCCTACACCTACCCTACACCTACCCTACACCTACCCTACACCTACCCTACACCTACCCTACACCTACCCTACACCTACCCTACACCTACCCTACACCTACCCTACACCTACCCTACACCTACCCTACACCTACCCTACACCTACCCTACACCTACCCTACACCTACCCTACACCTACCCTACACCTACCCTACACCTACCCTACACCTACCCTACACCTACCCTACACCTACCCTACACCTACCCTACACCTACCCTACACCTACCCTACACCTACCCTACACCTACCCTACACCTACCCTACACCTACCCTACACCTACCCTACACCTACCCTACACCTACCCTACACCTACCCTACACCTACCCTACACCTACCCTACACCTACCCTACACCTACCCTACACCTACCCTACACCTACCCTACACCTACCCTACACCTACCCTACACCTACCCTACACCTACCCTACACCTACCCTACACCTACCCTACACCTACCCTACACCTACCCTACACCTACCCTACACCTACCCTACACCTACCCTACACCTACCCTACACCTACCCTACACCTACCCTACACCTACCCTACACCTACCCTACACCTACCCTACACCTACCCTACACCTACCCTACACCTACCCTACACCTACCCTACACCTACCCTACACCTACCCTACACCTACCCTACACCTACCCTACACCTACCCTACACCTACCCTACACCTACCCTACACCTACCCTACACCTACCCTACACCTACCCTACACCTACCCTACACCTACCCTACACCTACCCTACACCTACCCTACACCTACCCCTAACCATCTTTGAACTTCAACGAACATTTAAAAAAAAGAATTGGCCGAATTGGTCCAGGCGTTGTTGAGTTATGCGCTTACCAACACATTTTGCGATTCATTTTTATATATATAAGATAGTCTATATGGTCGCGATTGACCACTATCTCGCCTGATTTTTATCGTTATCGCCCAACGCTCAAAAACACTCACTTATAGCTGAGCGGTAAAACTATCATCACTACAAACTCGCTTCTCGCTGCTTGCCAACTCGTATCTAGGTTCTGGCTCTACTCGCAGGTCGTTGATCTTAGCCGGTGTCACAAGTGCCAAAACCGGCTAATAAGAACAAACTGACAACACCTTCAGTCAAATAAGGGATCGTCGAAAAGACAAGGATTTTTCGTTATACCGCGTTATCCGGTCCGATTAGCCCAGCCGTAGAACGAACATAATTTGGTCTCCTATAATTCTTCCTTGGAATTTTATAAAAGAAAATTCGCATGTGATTCTGAGAGGCTAAGAGATTTTGGTGGTTTTGCGTGAAAATTCACCCGGGAAATGTCGACACTGTAATAACCGACGAATGAAATTTGTATGTATTGACTGGTATATTGTATAGGGATCAACATGTAGATCATATTTTTGTTTAATTTGACTGATCGCAAATTTGTATTGGAAGTTGAAACCGAGTAATATTGATTTAATTATAGTTTTGATTTCGTATGCTGAGAATGAAGTTCAATTACCTTTTCAAATACACGGTACCTAGTCTAAGCTTTATCGAACTTAGTTTAGCGGTTTTACTATGTGCGGCAATAGACAAGTAAACAGAAGCCACTTTTGAGACCTCGTAAACCCCTATTCTGCAAATCTATTTAATGAAAACGTATTTATTTACCTAAAAATATATCCTATTTTGCTGATCCCATCATACTCGCCAAACTCGCCTCCTCAGCATTTTCCCTCCGAATATTTTGAAGGATTCTTCTCACAATTATTTTCCTTCACTTATCACTACATAGTATAAAACAAAGTCGCTCCCGCTGTCTGTCTGTCCCTATGTATGCTTGGATCTTTAAAACTACGCAATGGATTTTGATGTGGTTTTTTTAATAGATAGAGTGATTCAAGGGAAAGGTTTATACAACATACATATTTCTGCTGCCAAGCGTTTTTGTGTTCCGGTGTGAAAGAGATAGCTGCTGGTGTAATAACATGAGACATATTAACTTTCGTTTCTGAGATGGTAAGGCGCCCGTGAGGGCATCACTAATAAAAAAACTAATTTTGCAGAATGTCCGTTGAATTTGCCTAGTGATAAGTTGACAAGATTATAATCTAGGGGTCTTTAAGTCAATAGTGAATAGGTTTCTTCTAGGCAAGCGTGCTCTATCGTCGACCACATCATCGCTTACCATCAGGCGAGATAGTGGTCAAGCGCAAGCCTATTGATAATAAAAAAAAAAAAATAATAATAATCAGCTTAGACCTCGATTACCTCGTCTGCCCATGCATAAGAAAAATAGGGCGCTGGTGTGTGCTCTAGATTCGCAGCTATAAATTTTTTTTGATAGCAGCAAAGACCTTGCCGATACCCACTCAATCTTGTACTGTGCGGCTGCAGCGGCATGTCGTGTAGCTAACGTCAAATTACCCAAAACTGATAGAGCTACACGACCAGCTATACCAGCTTGGCAGTGCAGGATTGAGCGTCGTATCGGTGAGGCTAGAGCACTCATCGGCAAGCTTATCTGCTTCAGGGAGGGCAACACTCGCCCTAGAGTGATGCGCTTTGTGAGGCGGGCATTCTCGGGGACTGATATCAGTTCTCAAGATTATCTGTCCCGCGTCACAGAGCGTATCGACTTCCTGAAGCAGAAGATCTATGCATGGGCAAGCCGTATTCGTCGGTACAAGCGGCGAGTGGAGCGATACACTCAGAATCGCACATTCCGGAGCAACGAAAGGTGGGTTTATAGGGCTTGGGAGCGACCCGACCAAGGTGTGACTGATATGCGCCTACCGGATAATGACGCCATGTGTTCGTTTTGGCGCGATATCTGGTCGGTGCCTGTCAGTCATACCGAAGGTGACTGGACTCGGGAGGTCGAGCAGGCGTGCGATCCGATACCACAAATGGGGGCAATTACCATCAGCCCCCAAGATGTGGCTCGTGCAGTCCGTCCGTTGCCCAACTGGAAATCTCCAGGGCCAGACGGACTGCAAAACTTTTGGATTAAATGGTTCCAAAGGTCGCACGCTTGTTTGGCAACTCAGTTCCAGTCTGTCTTAGAGTCAGGCTCGCTGCCCCAGTTTCTAACGACAGGAATAACCCACCTGCTCTATAAATCGGGTAGTACTGCGGAACCTAAAAATTATAGACCGATAACGTGTTTACCGACGGTCTATAAAGTTCTTACATCCATTCTGAGAGTGAAAATTAATCAACATATTGACAATAATGCCATCATGTCTGCTTCTCAGAATGGATGTAGGAACGGGTCTCGCGGTACTAAGGAGCTGCTCCTCATAGACATTGCCATTAGCCAACAGGTTCGCCGTTCCCGCAAGGATCTGGCGACATGTTGGATAGATTACAAGAAGGCCTATGACTCAGTGCCACATACATGGCTCATGAGGGTGCTGGAGTTGTATAAAATTGATACAACTCTGCGCGCCTTCTTGACGTCATGTATGGGGCAGTGGAGGACGGTCCTTCACTATCCAGGATGTCGACAGATTCAGGAAAACAGCGAACCTATAAGGATCGAGCGCGGAATATTTCAGGGCGACAGTCTGAGTCCTCTGTGGTTTTGTTTAGCCCTGAACCCTCTCAGTACACTGCTGGAGGGTTCAGGCCTGGGCTATCGGTTGAGGAGAGGTGGTCAGGTCATATCACACCTCCTTTACATGGATGACCTGAAGCTCTTTGCCCCCAACAACTTGCAACTGATGAAGCTACTGAAGGTAACGGAAACCTTCAGTGACGCCATCAGGATGGAATTTGGTGTGGACAAATGTGCAGTCATGCATGTAAAGCGAGGGGAGATTATGGAGTCTGTGGGAATACAACTCTCGGACTCCATACACCTTAGATCCCTTTCCTCAACTGAGACTTACAAGTATTTGGGTATGTCGGAAGCACTAGGCATCAATGTTACTGACGTGAAACAGTCGTTGAAGGAACGCTTCTTTGGCCGCCTGAAAAAAGTACTAAATAGTCTTTTATCAGGCGGGAACAAGGTGCGCGCCTTCAACGGCTGGGTCATGCCGGTCTTGATGTACTCTTTCGGCATACTCAAATGGACTCAGACAGAACTTGACGCCCTGGATAGGAGAGTCCGCACATTGCTTACCGCAAATCGTATGCATCACCCACGGTCATCGGTTATGAGACTGTATATCCCTCGGAAGAGCGGGGGTCGTGGCTTTTTAAATGCTAAGACCCTGCACAACCGCGAGGTATGCAGTCTTAGGGAATACTTCCTGGCCGCTGACGTGGGTATGCATCGAGATGTGGTAGCAGTGGACAAGGGCCTTACCCCGCTCTCCTTGGCTAACGAGAACTGGCGCAAACCTATAGTATTAGATACTAATGACCGCATGGAGGTATGGCAGACCAAGGAGCTTCATGGACGCTTCTACCGGGTCCTACATGGGCCCGATGTAGATTTTTTGGCGTCCGTGGCCTGGTTGCGATTTGGTGACCTTTTTGGGGAAACCGAAGGTTTTGTCTTTGCGATTATGGACGAAGTTATGATGACGAACAACTACCGGAAATATATTGTGAAGGACGGCACGGTTGACATTTGTCGGGCATGTCACCGGCCGGGGGAATCAATCAGACACATTATTTCCGGTTGTTCTAGTCTGGCTAACGGAGACTATTTGCATAGACACAACCTTGTAGCCAGGATTATCCACCAGCAACTTGCTCTTAAATACAATCTTGTGGAATCAGAAGTGCCTTACTATAAGTATGTGCCCGACCCAGTTCTCGAAAATGGCAATGTCACGTTGTATTGGGATCGGTCTAATATCACTGACAGGACTGTTGTTGCTAATAAGCCTGACATAGTGGTGATAGACCGACTAGAGCGTCGCGCAATGATTGTTGATATTGCGGTCCCCCATGACGAGAACCTCGTGAAGGCGGAGAGAGATAAGAAAAGTAAGTATCTTGATCTGGCTCGCGAGGTTGTCGACATGTGGGATGTGAATACAGCAGTCATTGTGCCGATAGTCGTGACGGCCAATGGTATAATAGCCAAGAGCCTCGACGAACATCTGAGGAGGCTCTCGTTGGGCAGCTGGATCAAGGGCTTGATCCAGAAAGCGGTACTCCTGGACACGGCTCGTATTGTTAGGAGGTTCCTCTCTCAGGAGCCCTGACCACCGGTAGCTTGGACCCTGTTCCCGATACCGGTGGGCTACTATTTTTGTATTTTTAAATGTTTTTTTATTTTATTTTTTATAGAATGATATTTAAAAATGTAAAAATATGTAAATATAATAAATAAATGGAAAAATAATAATCAAAATTAATCTCACGCGATAATTTATCACTGAAAGTCGAAGGAGACGACCCTAAGTCTTTATAGACTTAGGGTCGTCTAACCTAAAATACCTAGGGGTTAAACACCTGATGATCTTTATGTCAAGAGCGTATAGGTTAATTCTAGAAAAGCATGCTCCATGGTCGATCACATCATCGCTTACCATCAGGTAAGATGGCTGTCAAACGCGAGACAACAATAATTATAAAAACCGGCCAAGTGCGAGTCGGAATCGCTCACGAAAGTTTCCGTACCATTATCGCAAAAAAACGGCAATAAAATTACGTTTGTTGTATGGGAGCCCCACTTAAATATTTATTTTATTCTGTATTTAGTATTTGTTGTTATAGCGGCAACAGAAATATATCATCTATAAAAATGTCAACTATCTAGCTATAACGGTTCATGAGATACAGCCTGGTGACAGACAGACAGACGGACGGATAGTAGAGTCTTAGTAATAGGGTTTACCCTTTGGGTACGGAACCCTAAAATAATATAAATTGATTTATTTAGACATAATATGTCTAAATAAATCAATCTACCAATCAAATTGCAAAAAGCTGCGTTTCGACGCGCGAGCGGAGTTTTTATGCAAATTGATAGTTTCGGGAACGTATCGTTACTTAGCTATATCGGCGTTACGGGAATCGCGGAAATGAGTACTTGGTTAACGTGTTGGAGTTAGTTTATTCAAGATAAATTACAAAGAATAAGAGTGCCGACCGACCGCTTCCCTAGACCGAATGAGACTGAATGACTACTTCTACACAATTGTTGAAAGCTGGGATAACGGTCAAGTCGGCACGTTACACAAAGGTTTTACAGCTATAATGGGTTGCACAATAAATATAGAAAGTTATACATTAACAAAAGAACCGTCGGCATCACACAGAAACCTTAGCTAAATTCTTAAAACTAAGATAATTTAAACTCATTGTTCCAAAGGAGCACATTACCATAAACTATTATAACATGCAATAACATCTGCGCGCAGGCCGTGAGAATCCTTAAACGGTAATTAACAGTTAACTTAAAATATTATTTATATGCAAGTTCCCTAAAGTAATATGTATTCTATTAATAAACAATTAATGGAGTCGCTACAGTACTCCCCTGCCAGTGATCGAGATCACGAAAAATTGGCCTGGTAGTAATCAGGAAATCGTACGCGTCTACCAGACTTTCGCGGCCCCTGCGGTTCAGGAACCAGAGTTACAGATGGTGAACATTGAGGAACTGATTCAGATGGGGTTTGAGAACGTGAAGTGATTTCGGGAGCGAGATCTACGACAATATTAGTAGCGCTGTCTGGATGACAATTAGCATCCCTTAAGAAATAAGCTGGTTTTAGTCTATCGATTGATACCGTAACCTCGCGGCCACGTATATCGAATACGAATGTTTTATCCTTCCTAGAAATTACTCTATAAGGGCCGTCATAAGGTTGCTGTAATGGAACTTTGACTGCATCGTTCCGCACCAACACGTGAGTAGAGGTAATAAGGTCCTTGAAAATGAAAGTGCTTTTCTTTCCGTGTTGGGTACTAGCGACAGGCTTGAGCTTATTAAAATGCGATCGAAGCTCTTTAGCAAATTCAGCCTGCGTAGTTTTGTTAGTCGGATTGTCACCTAAAAATTCTCCGGGGAGGCGTAAGCTCTGTCCGTAAACTAACTCTGCGGATGTGCTTTTCAAGTCCTCCTTCCAAGACGACCTAATTCCTAGCAAAATGGTAGGGAGAATTCGCGTCCAACTACTGGTTGCTGCATTGTGACACTTTATTGCACTCTTTAATTGACGGTGGAAACGCTCGACCATGCCGTTAGCTGCAGGGTGATAAGCCGTCGTTCGAAAATGAGCCGTACCGGTCAGGATATTGAGATCTCTGAATAGGTGTGACTCAAACTGTCTTCCTCTATCTGTTGTGATTCTAAGTGGTATGCCAAAACGAGAAATCCAATTGGAATAAAATGCACGAGCTACTGTGTCGGCTTCTTGATTGACAATGGGAATCGCTTCCGGCCATCTTGTAAATCGGTCCACACAAGTAAGACAATAACGGTATCCCTCAGAATAGGGCATAACTACGATGTCAATATGCACATGTTCAAATCGAGATGACGGAAGTGTAAATGTTCCCGGTGTTGTAATGACGTGACGAGACACTTTTGATCGTTGACAATCAACACATGCTCTGGCCCATAACTTACAATCAGAATTTATCGAGGGCCAAACAAATCGTTTAGTGATAAGCTTAGTCGTTGCCCTGCTACTTGGATGGGAGGTATTATGAAGCATATTGAAAACGGACTTTCTGAATGGTTCCGTAATAAAAGGCCTTGCTGTTAGGGTAGTGAAGTCACAAAAAATTGGTTTGTCTGACTCTGGCAAATGAACAAGACTTAATTTAAGGGACGAGTTTCTATTGTCAATTAAGCTTTTAAGCTCCGCGTCATTGTGTTGTGAAGATGCAAGAGCTTTCCAGTCTATCTCCGTACATACTGATTCTATGCGAGACAGTAGGTCAGCCGTAATGTTGTCCTCTCCTTTGATGTGACGTATGTCTGTAGTAAATTGTCCAATAAAGTCTAGATATCTAAATTGCCTAGGGGAACATTGCTGATTTTTATTCCTAAAAGCGTAAGTTATTGGTTTGTGGTCTGTAAAAATTGTAAAACTTCGCGCCTCAACATAATGTCTGAAATGTTTGACCGCAGCGTATATTGAGAGTAATTCGCGGTCATAGGCTGAATATTTCTGTTCAGGGGACGTAAGTTTCTTAGAAAAGAAAGCAATTGGTTGCCATTCATTACCGATTTTCTGTTGTAAAGCCGCGCCTATGGACATGTTGGAAGCGTCACAGAAAATAGCAAGTTCGGCATCGGGCGTTTCCTGCGCTCCTCTTTTCTCCGCGCCTTGTGGACAGAGAGTAGTATTAGGCTTTGCACGCAGTGTGGGTTTTAACCGCGCGATTGTTTTTCATTCAATCATGAATCATGACTAACAAGCAAGGCAGATAAAATGCCGTACGATTATTATCAGTTTCTACCCGTTCATAGTGGTGTGATGGATTCTGTGGCTGAACACAAATTTCTTGCGGTATTATTTTCGCGCAATTGTTTTACCGCAAGTGCGTGCAGCTTTATACAATTCTATATTTCACAGATTTTGCGGGTTCTATCCGTGCGGCTAAAAACCGCAGTGCGTGTTTAGCCTTACTTATACTTAGCACACACATAAAAGAGCTTGATTCAGTTAAAAAGCTTATTAAACATGGTTAAACTTTTTGTGTCTAGTAACTCTACCTCTGTTACCTCATTACGCAAACTACATCACTCTAAAACTACGGAGCTTCCAGTTTAATGAGGTTTTTGAGTAAAAGTGTAGCTGAACGTACATCCTTAATTTAAAGATCAAAGAGTTTGTCGAATCTCCTCGCAGCCTTCAAATCGGATTAGTTTAGGATCCTAACTACTGTTAGATAAAAAAAAGCAGAAGTTTATATTTACATTGTTTGAAATGTTGATTTTAAACACTTCGTAAGTCTAGTGATCACAAGCGTTATCTACTGCTGAGCATGGACTTCTGGATTCGATATCTGGGTCGGGCAGTGTTATTGAGGGTTCTTTTCTAGAATTTTAAACAATAGTCGCCTCCAGTTACACGAGGCATTTAACATAACTAGCGAAATGTGGGTGTACATACTGTGGGTATATATCTGCCAAACTCTACAATAAAGGCATAATGTTATTTTGTTACCTTTATCATTTTCTTTCTGCCTTATCCAACTTTATTAGTGGTCGACGCAGTTTCTTGTAGTCTTTCATATTTATTTGTTGTTATGGCGATAGTCACCTCCTATGCCATATCACAATCACACAATCCATTCATCACATTTTCACTGCACTACTGGAACTTCTGCATTAGGTATATTTATTCCTGACAGCTAAAATTTCCCGAACAACATCAAAATACCTCTTGTGCCCAAAGTAATACACATTTCTAAATATTTTGGGCTCAGCAAAATTTTTAACTTTGATGCGGTTTGGAATTATACTAAACACCATTTCCTTTTGGGATTCGTTATAGTCGTGTGGTTTCCGGAATAGATAAGGCCTGGCCTTTTCTCCTGGATGTCGTAAACAAAGTCTGCATTATGGTCAAATGAGATGAGCGAAAGCGAGACCACTAAGTGTATGGTCCTAAGTTCGAAAACTGGGTCGGGAAAACTGTTATTGTATTTTCCATCAGAAAGATAAATGTTCAAAAGTACCCTGGTTACTAAACAGGTCAGAAAAACAGAATTGATTTAACTCGTGCTTGACACGTAGGAGTAGCCTTCTTAAAGCCCATACGCTACGATGTTGTTCAGAACCTATAAATTCGCTCATTTACAAGCTACAAACTGATAATATGAGTGAATATACTCGTATTAATATTACCCACAAATTAAGCTGTTTACAATACCTAACCTAAGAAAATACGTAAAACGTCCCAGCTAAGAATTTTCACTACGAAAACATACGCTGAATAAAATTTTCAGCGCTAAAAAAACTAAAGCATGAAAGAATTTTAGAGAAATAACTTGCCTTGGAAACTTGTAGACAAAGCCACGGTATGGGGGTAGGTATAAATTTAGTCCAGTTCGTCAGATTTCTTCAAATAACTAGTTAAGCTTTTAGAAAAGTCCACTGTGGATTCTTCGAAGAAACATACTGGGTTTCGGGTAACCAAGCATGTATGATGGGAGATGGATAAAATTGGAAAACATTATCATGTTTTGTGCTCGTAGAAAAGCTTTCTTTCGAAACCAACGAATGATTTCATCATGCAAAATATACTGGTACAAAACTGGTGGACTGGTAGAAAATGCCTAGGGCATTAAGTCCGCCTCTGTACATTTATGTGCTTAAAGTATTAAATAAATAAATATGGCAAATATTTTGACATTACCACCAATTTCAAAAGAGATAGATATAGAATAGGATAATAATTAATTATTACGAAGCAAAATTTTGATTGATATTGAGATTGTATGTTTATGAAAATTCTTTCCTTAATAGAAAACTACACTTTCGCTGAGTGACATAGCTTCCTTTTGCTTAGCTTGTTAGTCTATTCAAGAGAAGAGAAACCCCATTCATTCTTGAAAACATATTCATACTAGTTCCTTGTAAGTGACTGACATGCAGTTTCATTTATTTGTTGTCGGCACTTGCGAACTCTTGAGCATTCTCAATGTAAATAACATTCTTTAGATTTATTTACGTCGAGACTTTTCTAAGGAACAAGGAAGTTTTATTTTATCACTAGCTTTGCCAGCTATTGTAATTTACGGATCTTGGGCATGCATGGCATGTATCCAATGTCTTCAGTCCTGGGGCCTATTGTTTTTCATAATTATTGATAGTTGTCCGTGTCCCAAATAACTTGTCTTTCTTTCAATTTTCTAATTCAGTCCATGATCTATCTGTGTTTGAAACATAATTAAGTACATTAAATAATTATTTTTATTTGTAAAAATTTGTGTAACTAATTTGGTGTACAATAAAGTCTATTTCATGCTATTCTATTCTAAATCCGTAGCGTACCGTTTAGATACCGCTTACGACCAAAGTGTCGGGTTCAAGAATAATAATCCAAATAAATATTATGTGTATATATCCGTAAAACACTTCAAAAACTTTTACATCCCAGTTCCAACGAATGTAACATACAATAAACGTCTCCAATTCGCTTGTTGCTCGTTACAATTCACACAGTAAGTAGCAAACACTGGGGTATTTCAATGGTGGTCAAATTCCTTAGTTTTCCGGCTACGTGGTCATTATTCCATTCGTTGGCAGTTGTAAGGACTGTTTTAAGTTAGTACTTACGTAACTTTTAGTACCAAAAACGTATCATTACTCGTAAGGACTTACGTTTCATACAAACTTTAACATCCCTTAAATCGAATGTTGGGTGTAGTTCCGAAAAACTAATGTCACCTTTATTGTTTCCTCCCCTACATCATAAAAATAAGTCTTGTACAGCAAAATTCTTCAAAAATCTAAAACAGCCCCTAAATCGTATTAGAATTAAAAAACTTGTAATGACAACCTTTACTATTTGTTGTTAGTATTAATGCCAAGTTTCAAATATATAAGCCCAACAAATTGCCACCTTTGGGGTCCCTTAGGGGTAAAATTTCCGGTAATCAATAAACTCATTGTTTTTTTTTAGTAATCATTTGATGATTTCAGATGTTTTACCTTCCAAACCGAAGAAGTTTCATATCAAGTTTCAACCCCTATTTTATCCCCATAAGGGTAGAATTTCCAAAAACTCATAAATACATGATATTTTTTTTAATCAACCAAGAGCGTAAATGTAAAATTTCATGTATCCAATTTACAAACTGTAGAAATTACATACAAACTTTTAACCTCCTTTTTACCCCCTTAGGGGTGGCAACTTAGGAATAGTTTACATCTGTGATGAGTAGGTAACAATACAATTTGACGATCTGATGTCCTAGCTAGGTTACTAAGTAGCCTGTATTAAGGACAAACAGCCCTTTTTTCCCGAACATAGGACAAGTAGTATTTCTTAGACTGTTACATAATTATTAAAAGAACATTTAGAACAGATTAAAAAAAAAAAAGATTGTTTTCGGAACGAAGTATTATTTATTATTCCTAGAATGCTTCTTTAAACGAAGTGTTTCACAAGGAGCTTTACTACATTTTTATTAACCTTTGCTTCCTCTAAGATAAGTAAAGGAAGTCCCACGCTCAATTGGGTCGTATAACATCTCTGGTCATGTTTATCAAGGTGGTAGGGACGATGATTCTAAATTTACTCATTTTAGGACAACGTGGAAGCTGTTAGTATGCTAACAATAAGAATTTTATCCTCACTTCTGATAAGTCTTCTAAACAACGACCCACAACAACGTTTTACAATGAGGATACCTTTTTTTGCAGAATGTTCTTTTTCCTAATATACTTTGGCATAACTGTTTTGGCATAATTTGTTTTGCCTAAATCCATACCAAATTTTTTTGCCATACATTTCATGTAGACATAATTATCTTGAAGATTTTTTTTTTTGATAATTTTAATTCGCATGATGTTACTAGCCCTAATGACTATTAGCATAATAGTATTAAGGCATAAAAAATTATAGGAATAACGTAAACAAATTTGAGTTATTTTTACGTATTTTAATTTTAGTAACAGAAACGAATCGCTGCAAAACCGACTCCACGTAGTCTTGTCTGCCCTACCCCTAGTGTTATTTAAAATCGCGTAGGCGCGGGGCCGAGGCGGCCCGCGAGCTGAGGAGCAAGTCGCTTTAACTCTTGCCACCGTGGCTGAGGCTGCGGTGGTGAGCGTTAAACACATCTGCGACGAGCAGATCGCGGGCCGCCACGCCCCCGCGCCCCGACGAACGCAGCGCCGGAGCCGTGACAGAAACTATGTCTGCTGCATGTTGCATGCTGCATGCTTGCTAGCATGGTGCATGCCTGCTACTTGCATGGTGTATGCTTATTTACATGTTTGCATGCTGCATGCTTACTGCATGCATGGTGTATGCTTGTTTGCATGCATCTTATAGGAAAAAAAAACCAAAAAAAATTTTAGGAGTTAATTATTATACGTATTAGTTATGCTTAGAGAAATTATGCAAAAAAAAAATGCTTATGTTGTTATGCGTAAATGTAATTAGGATAAACAAAAGTATTCCATGTTATATTATGTCTGAAGTTTTTATGCAAATGGATAGGGAACCTTTACAATGTTTTTTATTCTAAGAGCTCACCAAGAGATCGCTCTTAATGATTATTACCATATTTCACGCGTAATGGCGTGAATTTAGACTTGACGTGTGCCTGCATAAGTATACTTTTAATGACGCATAATGTGGGGAGGAGATCGTATCTTGGAGATATTGCAGATGACACTGTGGTATAATTATTAGGTTTTGATTTTTCGATTGTCATTCCCACGTATCCTGTGAGGGTGAGCAGGTCGTATCTAAATAATAACAACCGCATGGATCGCTTTACAAAGGTAAGTCCGTTGATGAGTTACCAGTTAAATCGAGAGACCAAATACTTATAATAATTTTTGAATTCATAGATCTTTGACAAAAGTAACGAATAGTAAGAAGCTCGAAAGACCTCGCTACTGCTAAGGATGAGGTCCAGGTTGGCAATAGGGCTGCCCTCTACTAAATGGGAGTAAAATATTACGAGCACGCGGTAGGTCACATCTGCCTTACTCTTCGAGGAATACAAGCATGATGCTATGGTATACAGTAGCATAATAAATTCTTGCAGTCAGTTTACAATAATGTTCATCAAATATTCCTATAGCCCAGCATCAAAGTTTATCGAGCAGAAACACGATAACAGTATTTATTATTTTATTACAGCACTGTACATTGTTAGCTCTAAACTTGAAGCAATTAGTTTAGAAACCTAATATTTCAGTGTGGATGGAGAACAATTTAATTGAATGGGAGATAGAGCTGTGGATTGATTAATTAATCAATTAATTTTATGAGTTTGACCTGTCGACCTTGTTAGCCTGATACAGGCAAAGGAAATACGAGAATATTTGTTCTGAATTAAATAGACATAACCAGCCTATAACGTGCTTACTGCTGGGACACAAGCCTTCTCTCTGTGAAAGGGAATGAATTAAATAGGAATCGTTTTTTTCTTGCCAATAAAATGGGTGCTCCACATTCCGTCAGGGATAACGATTGTTAAAAAAATCCAAAGTATAGATTTGGTATGCTCCACCCAAATGTTACGTGTTCCCATAAATATTTTGAGATTTCAACAATCGTCACCGCCGCGCCGATAGAATGTCACGATGTCGAGAGCCCACGGCCTCACTATCCTTAATCGTGAATGAAGAATATAAAAATAATGTTGTAACACGATCTTAACCTACTTCAAGGATTATCTTACGTACCAAAAAAAACACCAACTCAAAAATATCAAACCAATACCTTTCGGTGCATCTATTCCCGAGATTCCAACACACAAACGCACCTCTTAATTGGAAAGATAAGCCAATTTTATTCCCTCTGCCGTAGGTATAACAATTTCCGCCTACGTACATTAAATTGAAATGTCTTCATAGTAAAATATATATCTCTATTAGAGTTTTATTTATGAGAACAGTTTGAAATTAGTTTGAGTCGTGATCCAGTTACGTTTGAACGGGGACACTCTTGTGCTTCAACTTTGTTACTGTTGTTTCTGGTCTTTCAGTTTCGATTTCCGTATCTAATAGGCTATAAATGCTTAATATTGTTTGACGATCGCTGAAATTTATCTGCAAAATTTGGTCTGAAATCAAGATGACATTTTTTAAGTTTTGTTTATAGGCCGACAGAACTGTGCCGCGTTAGAGCATTTGCTTGCTTTGTTTGCTTTATTTTTGCGTTTTTTTTAACAGTGTACATATCTGACAATAGAATGCACTAGGACTAACATACCATACGACGCTGGTACGCTCTTAAGCCTGTGTGTTTTCAGTTTTTCACCCTTAGTTGGCATATCAAACTGTACCCTACTTACCAAAAAAGCAGACAAACTAACCCCATTATGAACTTTGTTTCTGACATCTATGATTTATATCTCTTACTATTAACGATAATATACATACACACAGGACATTATAATCTAGAAATGGTAGAGACATGAACTTCTAAACGACCACTCTGTTTGCGTTGAAGTTCTAATGGATAGGTAGTTAAGTACATTCAAATTCATACTCAAGTTTACGGGGTAGTTCTAGGCTATGAATGGGGACTTATGGCTTCACAAAGTTGTTCAAATGGCGATTAAGGTCATCAAACAGTGTGGCCGGTCCATATTTATATAGTGTCTCGTATATCTTAAATGGTGTGTGCTGAGTTGAGGAGGCGTTTGGGTAGATCGAATGGGCACTGGTCGAATTAGCAATTGCTTATCATTGAAGTTATCGGACTATGACTTGTAAGCACGCTTTACTAGTAGGTACTTCAGTGATTATCAAAAAGTAAAAGCCTTAAAATAGGAACTACTGTCACTAATACCAGACCTCTTTGAATTGAGCCCCACAATTGAGCTTCCACTTCGCAACTATTGTCTTTGAAGTTATTCCGTTCCTTCCAATCAAAGCTACAAGGACGAAATATGAAAATACTTCCCATCCAGCATCAAGCCTTTACTTTAATAAGGGTTAAGCAGAAAACACCTTCCTTTCGTTATTTATGTTAAATCTCACGTAATAGAAGGTGAGTGTGTTGACATTGACATTGCCATTACAAACAAATTGCCATTTACCGGGCACGAATGAAGTAGTATGTTAAAACTGTTTTTTTTGGTCGAATTTCATTTTACCGAAAACTATTGACCGATGTCTTTTTTGCTATATGCATTGTTTTACATATTTTCATATCACCGAAGTATCATTTGGCATACAGGGTGTCCCAGAAATCGACGTCAAGCCGTAAATGGGTGATAGACCAAGTTATAACAGTTCTCAGAAAAATACGAACAAAAACCTATCTCATGTTTTTAAACATTTATGGTCACTTTAAAAATTTACTAAAAAAATCAATCCCTGTAATGGTTATTTAACTCCAATTGCTACAAATCCCATAATTTATCAATTTTTTTTATTATTATGTAATCTTGAATGATGCTTGTGTAGATTTTTGCCTAAAATTCAAAGCCAACTCCTCCTACTTGGAAGAAAATTAAACTTTTTCAAAACCAAATTATTCAAATTTACTATTTCGCCCAACTTTAACTGACTGTACTGAAAAAAAAATGTACTACGCTAGTTTGGCAAGTAACATGAAAAATTGGCGCATTTAATAAGGATTCAAAAATGGTGTAACACTTGCTAGATTACGTTTTCAATAATTGGTCAATTTTATTTTTGTAAATAGTATCGGTTTTTACCCAAAATGTCCATACTTCCTTAAAATGACTTTAGCTTACCTAAAGCTTTGCTAAACTCTTTTTAAATTGATACTGTTCTGTTCGGTTCAATTTGCACGAGTGGCATGTAGAAAATCCAAATTTGATGAGGCAAGATAAGTCACAGTATCGATTTAAAGTAAACATGTGGACCGGGATACTAAATAAAATGACATTTTGGGTAAAAACCGATACTATTTACAAAAAAAAAATTGACCAATTATTGAAAACGTAATCTAGCAAGTGTTACACCATTTTTGAATCCTTATTAAATGCGCAAATTTTTCATGTTACTTGCCAAACTAGCGTAGTAAATTTTTTTTTCAGTACAGTCAGTTAAAGTTGGGCGAAATAGTAAATTTGAATAATTTGGTTTTGAAAAAGTTTAATTTTCTTCCAAGTAGGAGGAGTTGGCTTTGAATTTTAGGCAAAAATCTACACAAGCATTATTCAAGATTACATAATAATAAAAAAAATTGATAAATTATGGGATTTGTAGCAATTGGAGTTAAAGAACCATTACAGGGATTGATTTTTTTAGTAAATTTTTAAAGTGACCATAAATTTTTAAAAACATGAGATAGATTTTTTTTCGTATTTTTCTGAGAACTGTTATAACTTGGTCTATCACCCATTTACGGCTTGACGTCGATTTCTGGGACACCCTGTATGTATTATTTCACTGAACTACATTTCGCCGAATTACAAAATAACTTTTTTCATTTGGCCGAAGCCTCTTTTGAACTTTTTTCATTTGCCATATTTTCTCCACAGCGAAATAACATTTTACGGAATATTATTTGCCCAGCTCAAAAAAAAATAGGTTAAAGATATTTATTCCCAAAAAAAGAAGTCACTTACATGAGAACAATGCTTAAGAGTCCCTACATGTTTCACGAGCCAAAAACAGAAAACAGCTACTTTTTCAGCGAAAATTTCTCAATAACTACAAGATATATGATAAAAAATGTAATGACAAAAAAAAAAAGACACAGGTCTGTCGTCTACAAGCCCATGAGCAAAATTGAATGTCTCGCGCGTGCGCAACGGTTTATAAGGCAATATTCAGACAATTTATTAAAATAAAATAAGTACTCAAAAATAAAATATAAAAATTGGATTCGATTGATAAACACCTCAAATTTCAAATTATTTATCAGTTATTTTTATATTCAACATATTCTTACACGTAGCCGACGCTTTTGCACATGATAAAATTGCCTTTTTTCCGCGTGGACAACATTTTTTTTTAAGTACAAATACAATAAACTTTAAAAAACAAAATTGGTGGCTTACTAGTATACTATATGCCCAGTCCACACAGATTGTTATTACTTGCAGATTGTTATTCGCCATCAGTAAGCTGAAAAAGCAATTGAAAAACCTGGTGTTTCGGGTTTACGTAAAAACGTGTATTAGGAATTTATTTTTTCTAATTTTAATTAAGCAGTTATCAAAAATATGTAATGTCTATTTCCTAGATAACTATGTGACGCAAAAATTTGTTTTATAAGATTTATATATCTTGTAGTTATTGAGTAATTTGCCCTGAAAAAGTAGCTTTTTTCTGTTTTTAGCTCGTGAAACTTGTGTGGGGCTCTTAAATTAAATTATATAAAGTTAGTCATAGACGGTACGGCAGCAATTATGATGCACTCATCCGATGCATTCAGTTTTAAGGAAGGGTGTTATTTGTGATTAAATATGCAGCTAATTGAGTTTTGAATGCGTTGAATGAGTGCAACCTTTTTATAAATGAGGGTATTTTGTTATATAATTGTGCTCATTCAATATTTTTTTTTGCCAAACTTAGTTCTTATCTTCGGTTAAATCAGGAAACCAGCTCGACGACTGCTACGTTGGGTTACTTTGTGTAACTTTGGTATATTTTGCTCCAATTTTAAACCTGGACTTGGTAAAGAACTGGCCAAAAATATTCAACATACCGCTCGTTTAATTTTGTGGCCTAGCTTACAAGAACAAATCTATCCCATGGCTTCAATTCTCAACATAATAAGGTAAACAATAGTTATTTTGCCCAGCTTTAAAAATAGTCTATTTTGCTCCATTTTGAAGCCTAGAAAAACCGCGCTTATACAAGCCGCAGCTTTACAGACAAAAGGTCAGCTCTTCAACACAACACAACATATCACTAGATTTCTGTTGAATGCCTGGATCTTACCTCATTTCTGGCTTAAACATTACAACATATACTATGGTTTTATGATTTGTATGCATTCAATATGTACATTGCTTTTGATATTATGAAGCTTAAGTAAACATCCAACTGCTATATTGCGGACTATGGTCTTATGTGTTACACGATTAAAAGCAGATATTGCGAAATAAATTCTGTTAATATTACGTGCTGCAGCTGCTTATCAATAGGCCGCTCAACAATTAAAATCAAACTTCTGCGCCGACGAACTCCCGAGCTTGTAACAAAAAATAAAAAGGTATTTTATGACCTTACTACTAAAACAAAGCAATGAAATGTCTAGGCGTTTATGGGCGTTACCCAACATCTATGGACTATGGTCTTACGTTGAAAACTGAGACCGCGCAATATAATACGAGTACAAGACCCAATCAATATCCCTTGACACTGTAGTGACAATAACATAGCCCATTATGCAACTACGAGTACAGCGAACACTTCTTCAAGCTACTTATTTAATTTACAAATAATATTTCACCACACAAGGACCATAAAATATAACATCCCGATCCATTTTGAGGCCTGAACCAAAATTAACAAAGGCTGCGGTTGGCGCCACGACGCGTGAAAAAGTAATTAAAATAAAATAACTTTCCCTTGTGATTTGTTTGAATGTAATAATAAACTGGTAATAATTCAAAAGACCAGGTGTATTTATTTAATCCAGGCTGGTGTTTGTTGGCATTAGGAATTATTGGGTTCAGTTGGTACTTTTGGAAAGTTCGGGGCATTAATGTAACTTGTGTTCTGGTTCGTTAGTTTGTAAGTCCGTCACCTAGCTTTGTATCCAGTTGAGGCTTTTAGCTAAAACTTTGCCTGGAGAGCTCCACGAACTATGAAAAGCTAAAGTTTATTGCCTTGTGGTGATGTGTTATCTCTTGTCCTGTACTGTGCTCACTGAACTAACTTCGGACCTTAGTGGGTAGATCTCATTTGCCTAATATAACTTCACGCTTGTGTTGCCTAAAGGGTAAGGCTTAAGTGTACCTACCTACAGTACACCAGATGATTATGGAGACGAGCCTCATGCATGCAACCAGACTCCAAGCTATAAAGAAGATAACACTTTGGCCAAATCTTTTGGGCGCACGTTTGGCGCAGTGGTTGAGCGATTGACTGCTGCGCTGCGTGTCGCGGGTTCGATTCCCGCACGGAACAAATATATTTGTATGATCTACAAATAGTTGTTCCGGCTCTGGGTGTGTGTGTATGTGAGTTTATATGTTTGTAAACGCACCCACGATACAGGAGAAATTCCTAGTGTGGGGCAACGTTTTTTTTTTAAAAGAAAAAAGAAAAGAAATCGGGAATCGAACCCAGGACCTTATGATTGTAACAACTAAACCAACGAAGCAGTTACTCTAATGAAAATACAAAGAAGATGAAATTTTCCTTTTATCACTCAAGTAAAAATGTTTCAGTATAAACAACACAAGAATTATCCCATACAACACAAGAATTAACAAAATTCCGGTCATAACTCTTTCTTGGTGACAAGAGGCCGGGCATCCAGAAGTACCACTAGTACTACGTCGTATTTGTAGCTCCATAAGACATGGAATGGAAGTAGAAGTTCTGCGACAAGATGGGCAGATGACATTGTTGCCATCGCGGGTAGAAGCTATATGAAGGCTGGCACAGAAACTATACTAGCAGTGGGAAAAAGTCGGGAAGTGTGGATGATGATGATGAAGACATGAAATTGCAAATTTGGCAGAAAAGCTTACACAGACAGACGTGATTTGACAATGCGACAAACATTTATCATAGAAATTGGATGAGTTTGAGTTTTCAGAGATTAAGGGCTCTTTCAATTTAGACGTTTGGTGTCGGACTGCTGGGGCGCCGCGCCGCAGCGGTGCGGTTGTCGTACTGCGCTCGGCCAGTTGATTTTTTCCATACAATTTAAACACCGAGAGCGCGGTGCGGTGCCGGTGTCGCGCACGCACCCGCACTGTTGCTAATATCTATTAAAATGGTCCAATTTTGTAGAAGGAAAGAGTCGAGAGCCAAACCTCGAATTATCACTTTTTACTAAGGAAATTCAGTCGGCGCTCTCTGACCCCGTTTCCTCTTAATAAATAACATACTCTCCCAACAGTATGTTACGACAGTCAAATTCTTTGTAAATACCCTCTGCCTAGTTAAAACAAATAGAAAGTGGTTTCACACTCATTTAGTTTAGAAGAAATTCTTGAGATATATGAAAAAATTTTGAAATTCCACAACGCCACTTTCAAAATGTCATTTGTAAAAATTTAAGAAACCACAGATAGCTCACTAAGTATCTAGATTTTTCCCAACTACATAATACGTAAGGGACGGCTTCTAGTCTAACCAGATGCAGCTGAGTACCAGTAGGAGTGACTGTCTATCCGGTACAGCAAAATTCGACTTGAAGACCACCTTCGGATTGGCTTTTTTATTTTCCCTTAACGACAAATGTATTGTGTTGTATAGACTACCACATAAGCATAAGCAATACCTTTTCACCTATCACCTCTCTATGCACCGGAATGCCAATTACTAATGATTTAAATGTAGATTAGCACTTATAATTATAATATTAATGTTATTAAAACAAGTCACGTACATTTCTAAGAAGATAGCTGTATGCCTTTATGATTCATTAAACCCCTTTTTATATAATATGCTATGAATAGTCACAAAGAGCCTTTGGGTCTTATATTACTATGTATTAATTGCTATGTCTTACTGACGACCCAGTTGGGAGAAGTTGGTGAGAAGTTTTCTCCATGCATGAATTTTATACAAATTTTGTTATACTGGCGAATAATCGCATCTAGGAATCGGAAGACATTGCACGCCATGTTTGCCTTTGTGAAAATTAAAGGGCCTTTTTCTTCCTAATTCACGGTATTAATAGTCCCTTTCAAAACGTTGTTAAGTATTGGCATACATTTCCACAAAAACCCATAGAATTTATGGTCATCATTTTCATACCACCAAATCGAACATTTGCCGTTCCTTACACAGAACACAATGATTTTAATCGTCACTGTTCAACGTTGGCCTAACTGCCCTCGTAACTACTCCTCATAACACTAACCTTTTCAACCACAAAAGGTTTCAACAACCCAAAACTGTAATAAAGATCTTCATTACACGCAACTTCATTCCTTTTAGACTGCAATGTTTGAAAGACAATAAACCCAGGTACTGTTAGGGTGACATTTGTTCTTAAAGCTCACAATGGCTTGACCCATTTTTGCGCATGGCTCGCCCATGTTGGATGCCTCGTCGAGTTGGTATGTGTTTGTGATTAAGTTACTCTGATGTTTGGATGAATATTAATATTTGTTTGACATTCCATTGGATATTGCGTTGACAATAACAGGCTTTCTATGAGAAAAACGCTTTGTACTCATTTTTATTACGGGTTGGTAAACATGACCTGATGGAATTTGGTTTATCGCTTTTGTGTTGCTGGCTTTTAAAAAAAGCCCCCTAATAACTAGAACAGAACACAATATGAGATCATATTTTTAACATGCAAATAAGTCATCCTAGTAAGAAATCTAATATCATTATAATATCATTTGTATTACAACCACGTAGGTCCTTGTCCGAAGGGGATGTAGGTTAGTTTAGAGAAGCCACAGACAGCCATGCTACGGTGGCTCAAGTATCACGAAGGTTAACTATTTCGTGACATCCCCAACAAAACTTCAATCGGCTGTAGCGACGCTGTTCAAACTAGCCACTGCAATAGAAGCTAAAGTGGTGGTTAGCCACCAAGATTCTCGAATGAGCGATGGTCGTTTGTAAATTGTTATGATTCGGTCTAGCGTAGCAGTCGCCCCTAGCTAGATCAAATCAAAAGTCATTTATTCAGACTGACACTCAACACTTTTTAAATTACAAAATTTACATGAAAACAGTCTTCAGAACGCCCGTCAGTCATCACTTTATATTGTAGCTAGGAAGAAGTTGTGTAACCAGCTCCCGAGCAGCACAAATCCGTTATCATGTCATAATAACGGATTACTTTTAAAAGGTTGTTGAGACATACTGGATCAGAAAAGTCTACCACTTTATGCTTCGATGCCACTTGGCATATGCCTTTGTCCAGCAGTGGACTGCGGTAGGTTGCGTTGTTACAAACCAATTCTGTCCTGGCAACTTTTTTGTAACTAAAGTGTGGTGCAACGGTGCCTCGTCTAAACAGATCCTAAGTCCTCAATTGTGGTAATATCCGCATTTCTAGTTTATCTAACGAAGTGTTAGTAGATGATGCTTAGTGTTCAGAGCAAAGTATGTAATGTTATTGTTATAGTATTGGGTGTATTGGTTCCCGGAGTAAGTGTTATTGTTATCGGCAGTTTTAATTAAACAGCATGTTTTGGTGTTAAGGGGAATGTGGTTCTAGGGAATGATAATTGTGGGAGTTACTTTGGATTATTGTAAGGTGTTTTGGGATGGGAATAAGATTTTATTGATATTCCTAAGTAGGCACTCTCTACCTAATTACTACTTGCTTCAATTCGTATTGAAACTATACGTGTTTATTCTGCCTTTAAACCTTTTGCTGGACTCGTTCTTTACTATTTACATGTAATTTTATAAATTAGGTTATTGTCTTTTTGTAGAAAGTACTGTTTATTTTTAACCGACGAAAAAAAATTAGGTGGTTCCCAATGCGACATGTATATTTTTTATGTATGACCAAGCATAACTTTTATTGAGGGTCCGGTTTCAATATTTTTTTTGTTTTAAAGAGTTTATCTCAAAGTTGGTTCCATTTAAATATGAAAATAAGAAAATTTTCCTAAAGGTAGAAAAAAAAGAATTTATGGATAGCAAGCTGTTGCCCGCGACTTAATCTGCGTAGCATTAGTACTTCGCCATTTTTATATCGCTGAATAATATTGCAAGTTATGGGCAGCTTTACTTGAGAAATTATACGAGTATGTTCATTATACAAACTTCCAACTCACTTTCAAAAATAGAAAAACGAAAAAAACACCTTTTAACAAAAAAAAACCGACGAAATAACTTTGGGGGTAGATGGAACAGGGTGTAAAGTCCCACAAACCTCCATAGAAAAGGGAGGATCCTCCGACCAGACGGGTGTTGTGTCTGGTCCGGGCAACTGCCCGACGGTTGTTGTCGGACTGTTGTATGTGTTCTAATCGCGCCGAAAACTTTTCTTGCGCGATGCAGGATTTGTGTGACGTCATGTCTTTACTTCGTAAGTGGCGGTGTTGGTGCCGCTACATCACTCCCCTCCGGAGACCGGAGGTCGATAGCAGATTGAGTCGTCCGTACATCTTGTGATGCGTGCCTGGCCAGTGGAAGGTTGGTTCCCGTGAGTCGGAACCGGAAGTCGCAGAGTTCGCGGTGAGTCGGAACTGTATGCGGTTGTGCCCCAGTGAGTCGGGGTGATGATATCCCAGTGAGTCGGGATAGTGTTGCTGGCTCTAGTGGGTCGGAGCTGTGATGAAAGAAGCTGGGGGTGATGACCAGGAATGCGCGTCCGCTGCATGCTGGTGGTCAGGGTACCCCCGTAGATGCCGTGGGTACTGGCTGGCTGTATGACTCGCTGCTCGAAAGCTTGAGGAAGTGATGCTGACGTCACGACGAAGTTGTTCTGCACGAAGGCTGCGCTGACGTTCATGTTCGAGGGTCACCAGTTTGGGGGTAGATGGAACAGGGTGTAAAGTCCCACAAACCTCCATAGAAAAGGGAGGATCCTCAGACCAGACGGGTGTTGTGTCTGGTCCGGGCAACTGCCCGACGGTTGTTGTCGGACTGTTGTATGTGTTCTAATCGCGCCGAAAACTTTTCTTGCGCGATGCAGGATTTGTGTGACGTCATGTCTTTACTTCGTAAGTGGCGGTGTTGGTGCCGCTACATAACAAAATAAAAACTTTTTAACAAAAATTACAACCGACTTCCAAACAAAAACACTACAAAGTGAAAAATAACTTCAATTTCGGAAGTCGGTGTTCCTGTTTTCGATGCTTTGTTTTTTGACACCGACTTCCGAAATTGAAGTTATTTTTCACTTTGTAGTGTTTTTGTTTGGAAGTCGGTTGTAATTTTGTTAAAAAGTTTTTTATTTTTTACTTTTTAGTTGTGGTAGGTACATAATGGACCAGTTCTATAGGTATACCTATAACGCCCAAAGTAAAGCCAGTGTAGATAAACCCAATAAGAAACTTAAATAAACAAAACCGGTGGAATGAGAGTATACCAGGGTGAACTATTCACACCTGCGTACTCCTTTAAAGCGTACCAGTGTGATGTTATGTTATGAAATGGTGTAAACAATAAACAGATATGCGATTGCAGCTATCCCGAGTGATTTGCCGACATTTATTGAAGAGTTCTGATGTATATCTCCGAAGTTCTTTATCAAATCTTAATGAAAATTAAATGGTACCACATGACAAACACCAACTTTCGAATAAAAAAAGAATCATCTTAATCGGTTCACCCAATAAAAAGTTCTGAGGTAACAAACATAAAAAAAAAATACAATCGAATTGATAACCTCCTCCTTGTTTGCGAAGTCGGTTAAAAATAAACTTTTCGTCGGACATTTTGTCACCAAAAGTAAAACGTTACAACTTACAAAAAAGACTACAAAGGGATTGCAAATAAAATGGAGCTCGTAATCGACAATTCGAGTCGGATTGAGTTGAATCTATCCGGTTGTTGTTACTGGAGCTGTTGTCGGAACTCGGGTTAAGGATGTGGCATTCGATACTGGTATCGATTAATGAAAGAAGGACGGAAACAGAGGATATTTGATGCTGCTATGTTGGTCAGATTTCGTCCAATTGTGATTATGCACTGCATAATAAATAAGCAGTTCTTGCGAATAAAGATTTTTGTCGTTTTCAAGTTCATAATATTTTGGTCATAATAGCCATATGTTAGCATATGGCTAATAATAACACTAACGTCCCCTAGCAATCTTACATGCTTATATATATTGCAGATTAAAAACAAATTACTTTAACAGAAACTGAACCATTATACCAAACTAAAAATAACACCAACTTTACTAGACCACGTCTATCATATAAATACTACATTTGGACGAACAGCTAAGTAGTAGCCTGTCAGTTGAAATAGTACATAGTCATTGGTCCAGCAATTTGAGTGTAATAGATAAATTCTTATATTTTCTGTGAGCTCTCGAGTTTTTGAGACTGAATGTTAAATACTAGCTGCCGCCCGTGGCCCCGCATGGTACGAGTAACAATATCTTCATAATTTATAGCCTTGGTGAGGATGTGATGTATAAGCTATATTACTGTTAAGTTTCATCGAAATCCGTTTAGTAGTTTTTGCATGAAAAAGTAACAAAAATCCATCCATATTGTAACACAAAGTTTTGTGGAGACGGATTCTCCACAAAACGTTGTGGTACAATATGCGACTGTTTCATGTTGTTAAAGTTAAAACAAGCGTTAATCAAATGAACACAAACCCAAAAACAATTCTGCTAAAAGTTGTTAGTTGGCAGAATTCGACATCCATAGGAACTTAAGAACCCTCAAACATCCTTCGATGAGCCACCCTTCCCTTCCTTTCCTTTTCCAAATCGCAATACTACCTTCCACAATAACACAAACACCCCATCACAATGATCCATTCAAAATTCCACCAACAGCAGGCATACTTAATTCAACACAATTATTTACCATCACGTCAACCCGACACAACAAATTGGCCCGCTGTCAAAGCTCGCGTAAATTATTAATCAGCCAATAAGCATCGAATGTACTGTCATTAACGGGGTACACAATTGATCGGACTGACTACAAAAGCATCAAACAGACGTTTTTATGTGAAATCGGTTAATTGTACGGTATACTGGAAATAATAGGTATTTTTGTTAGCTTCAGTTATTTTAGACAGATCGGCCATGTTGGCCGTAAAACCGATGACCGGTGACACCTTGTACCCGGTCTCAGTCTGGAAGAAGCAACCATCTTCGCTAGATGACTAGTTGAGACACAGTTGCCTAGTATTGAATTAGGTCAAATTGCAATGCCTTGTCATTGTAATTAGGATGTTATATAATTGGTAGGTAACCATAAACTACATACACGTAGTAACTTTCTGCGAAATTCAGTAAAGAAAGAAAAAAAAATCATAGAACAGAAGGACTTCACCCATACAAGATTCAACGAAAAATAAAAGACAATCGAAACGTCAACAGATCCGAAGATTCGATATCGATCATTGAAGTTGTCTTTCGGCAAGTTTAAAGTCTGAGGAACCATCTCTCAAGATGTTTTTTTCGGTGGATGGCCAGATATGGGTTGGTGAGGACTTGGAGAGGGGTTTTGACGTTATTTATTTTTGGATTTAGTGATCAGTTGTTATCATTATCGGGTTTAAAATTATAGATTAAAAATGCAGTTACAATAATCGATGTTTGTTGTTTAGTCGGTCTATAAAAGGGATTGGATTGATTGATATACATTATGCCAATCGACTATGTCTTAAGTTCTATAACCGATTATTTTCTACATTTATTATTAAAAACGAAAATAATTAAATCCCATAAGCTAATTCATAATAGATACCTACGTCATGGTAATTGTTTGTGCTAACACTTTACATTAATGAAGAATATACAATCCGACCTAAATATCCCACGAAATTGTAGTCAAAAGAATTATTATTAATATTATTTTTTATTGTTCCAGAAACCCAATGGATCCTCAAGAGTGACCACCTCACCAGTCAACAGTGAATAAAAGTGCAGTTACCAGTAAATGAAAGTTTTAGTAATGTGTCTCCGAAAAGTGCTTAATTTCGATAGAAACGGCTAGTGTTGGCCACGATGCCGTTCTCGAGGTCGCACGTGTTTTCCGGCGTGCTGTTCACCATACTGCTACAGTACTGCGTCGAAAGTCAGCAGGAGAATCTGATTGAGGAAGCATGTAAGTATATTTTTTTTATGTTTTTCAAGTACTTGCGCGCGGATTTTTTATGGTGCAATGGAACAACAAAATACTTGAAAGATAATTAAATTTCTATAAAAACGCGCCACGCGCGTCGCTGCGGTGTTCTATTGTTGGCGCATATTCACGTCGCAACTTTCTAGCATTTATCAAAAGCGAGCGCTCACGTAGCTACGGATATTCCATTGCAAACATTTCTTCGTTTGAGAGCAAAACTGCAAGATTTTTTCTTATGAAAATGACTGAATGCATACATTTATTTTAGTTAGTGCATTTATTTTAATAACCGGCAGTCAACAAGGCGATTACATTCACTAACCCAACCTTTTTAACCGTTTCCAAAATGGAGGTGATTCTATGTTGGGCTTTATTTTTTTTTGTGTTGTTTCACCGATTATGTCCGACAATTGCGAACCGATTTTGAAAATTCTTTATTTGTTTTAAATAGTATGTTCCCGAATTGGTTTCATTAAATTTTGGTGAAAATCTGATGAAATACTTCGGTGATATACAACATAACTCTTCATTAAATTATGGAAAATGATGGCTCGGAATTTCTGCAATCGCATGTCTGTTTATTGTTTATACGACTTCATAACATAACATCATCAAAAAGGGTAACAGATGTATACAGTTCAACCTGGTACTCTATCATTCCACCAGTTATGTTCAAGTTTCATGTTATTCGGGTAATCTATTCTGGCACCACTTTGGGCATTATAGGTGCTTTACTATAAATATAACTTGTCCTTTATGTACAACAACTAAAAAGTGAAAAATAAAAACGTTTTTACAAAAAAAATACAACAGTCTTCCAAAAAACAGTACAAAGTGAAAAATAAATTCAGATATCGGAATTCGGTGATAGGTATTAAACGAAGAAACGAAAACAGGAACTTTTCGATAGACGTTTTAAACTACTAACTACCCAAAAGCTTGTAGAAATATTACACGTAGGTATGTTGTCTGGCGATATTAAATTTCTTATTTACAAAATAAATATGAGGTACATAAAGTTAAATGATATTTATTTGATTAATACCTTTCGTGGTAAGATTTTCATAAAGTATGTTGTATCAAAGCTGAGGTTTAAAGACGGTATTTATTTGTGGCTTACTTTTTCAGATAATGTGTTAAGATTGAGACTCGGACTTTTCCTTACATAATACTATTTCGTTAATCACACAAGATTAATAGGAGAAATGTTTATTTATTCCATTACCTACAGACTGACGGGGCTCCATGCAAAAGGTTAGTAGTTAGTAGTAGTAAAGTTATCATGGTACAGTGTTTTTTGAAAGTAGGTCAACGGTTCCTAATCCTTTTAATGCTGGCTTTAGTATAGTTTTTTAAGATTCTAGAAACTTAGTTTTTGACCGCACGCTGCCCGATCTTGCTTTCTAGTTTCTAAAATGAATCTGGCAGTCTTTTCTACGCTGACAGCAGTTTAAAATGATATTCTGTGGAATTTAACCAGACCGAAAAACTACCCGAGTCAGTTAGCTTAAGAGGCTTTGGGATTGGCAGTTGATCCACTCAAAACTAAAAGACCAAGTATGATAACATCATTAGCCTATAAACAGAAGTGTTCCATAAAGCTAATCAGCGGGGTAATTGTGTATCATACAATCTCACACACGCAATTAGGGTAGGTAAGAAAAATGTAGGGAATTGCGTGTCAGATGCAGCAAGAATCAATAAGACGTATGTTTTTAATGTGCCACTCATCAATTAAATATTTGGAAAGTCTTTATGTCCCTGAGAATGCCTTAGAGCAATTATTTACAAACCTTACGAACAAATATTTTTATGATCCAAAAATATGAATACAATAAAGATTTACGACCTACCAAACAAGAAGCAACACCATGTTCAATTAAATTCACTAAAGCTTTCCCACATACTACCTATAGACCCTCATTACACCATACAATTAATTAAAGGGATTATACAACCAAATGTCAACCTTAAAAACTACATTTTACAATTGAGAATGAACAACTCCCAATGTTAATTCAGCCTTAACCTCGAAAATAATAAGGTAGGTTTTCGCAAAAAGTCCGTCACCCACAACAGTCGTTCCTACGAGTAATTACTTATCTAAACGAATTTTGACAAAATTATGTTACTGTAATTTGGTGTTGATATTTATAATGTCTACACAATTTAATTAAAATGGGAAATCTACCAGTTTTCTTTGCTATGGATCTCTCCATTAATCGTTGGAAAATTATTTCGATCATTTATTTATTACGATTATTGGTATGGGAAAATGTTCGAACAAAATGTAAGTAACTATTTGGGAAGCATTAATTGGCCGTCTTAGGGTCAACGCAGCATAGACGCTACGCTAGCGTTGTGTAGGTAGGCATTTGTAACTTGTGATGACGCTGCGTTAGCGTCGTAACACTTACATATGTAAAGCATACGTGTTAGGCCTAATAAAATTACCGGAACATGAAATTTTCCAACTTTTCCCTGACGTTTTTGAACAAATTGGCAGAGCTTTTTAAGTGTAGATTGTAGTGAACCTTTAGAAAAATTTATTATATGCACTTAATCTCAATAATCGTGAAGTTTTTCAATTCTTATTAATGGTAAATTGCCACTACCATTAATAAGAATTGAAAAACTCTGATGATTTGATTGACTTCTTTGATGCCTCTATATCTTGACGGTGTTCGTATAGAATTTTCCGAAACCGCAAAGGATCTGGGGGTAATCATTGACTCCAATCTTTCGTGGCATGCTCAGGTCAACGAAGTCAGTCGTAAGGTTCATTTTTCATTCCATTCGCTGAGGTGCCTTCAGAGTCTGTTGCCCTTAAAGACAAAAATTTCTTTGGCGCAAACACTAATTCAGCCGATTATTGATTATGCCGACGCCTGCTACTTGGATGCCACAGAGGAGCTATTAAATAAGCTTGAGCGCCTGCAAAACTTATGCATTCGCTTTGTTTATGGTCTACGTAAGTATGATCATGTTTCTCACCTTCGCAAGGAACTCAAGTGGCTCCCAATCCCTCTTCGCAGGAACACTCGGATTTTATGTCTCCTCTTCAACATCTTACACAACCCTTCTTATCCTTCCTACCTGCGTGAGCGATTTTCTTACGCTCGCCCTAGAGACGCATTATGTAGGTCACATCTTAGATCCCTCCTTAAATCCCATCCTCATAAAACCAGCTATTATTCCTATTCCTTCTCTGTCCACGCTGTGAGATTGTGGAACTCACTTCCGCCTAGCATCAGAGATCTAGATACTATCTCGCTTTTTAAAAAACGCTTAAAAGAGCATTATCTTTCCTCTCAAATCTGAGCTTTATGTATTTATATTTAGTATCTATATATTTTAGAGTTATGTATTTATTTATGTATATATCACTTACACTATATGTGTATGTATTTTATATCTTAGTTTAGTCGTTCACTTTTCTTCTCTTCCTGTTCTCACACACTATTTGTCTACATTTCTTCTTCATTTCTCGTTTTCGCGGGTCTGCTGGTAGAAATTTCTTAAGAAATAAGCAGTACCTTTGTACTCCTATGTCATGATGTGTTTTCTGTATGTATTTTCTGTGTGTACATTAATAATAAAATAAATAAATATGATTTAACTTTCAATACATGATTTGTACTTATTCAAACAAATTCAGATGTTCTCAACAAATATGCTGAAAGTTTCAAACAAAAAAAAGTGCATTAAAAGTATAACGACCACAAGTGATTTACCGCTTGCGACATGACTTATGGCTTTCAACAGTAACTTTAAATCTTTGAATTGGCCATTTCAATAAAGTATAGACTTTAGCTAGCTAGAAACTGGATTTATGTACTACAAACGTTTTCTTAAAGCTATTTGGTACATTATTTATTTATTTATTATTTTATTTAATAAAAAAAAAAGTTTGATTTGCAGTAGCTACTAAGTGTTTCGATAGGATGAAATTACTTACTACGGTAATCCATACTATCCATACTTACTTACTAATATTATCAATGCGAAAGTAACTCTTTATGTCTGACTGTCTATCTGTTTGTTACCTTTTCACGTCTAAACGAATTTGGATGAAACTTGACACACGGGTACTCCATGTCCTGGGTTAGGATATAATGATACTTTTTATCCCGGGAGTATGTTCCCTTTGTACAATTTTCACTCGGGCCCAGCCGGCACTAGTTCAAGTAAATAACTACCAACAATATCTTTAACGCTAATAAAAAAAATTGTTTAAAAAAGCTTAACAACACGCGTACTATAAAGTTTAAAATAATTTTCAATATATTTATATTTAGAATAGTGTGATTAACAAAAAAATAAGTTTTATTATAAAAAAGCGTGGAGTGATTTTAAAGATATTTTCAATAGTTATTCATAAATAACTATTGAAAATATCTTTAAAATCATCACTCATCAGAAATCACCTACTTTCCGCACTTGTAGCATACTACAAGTGCGGAAAGTAGGTGATATCTGATGAGTGGATAAATCGTCACGAGTTGGAAATCACCTTACGCACGTGTATCATACAACATTTTACTATGCATTGTGCAAGGAAATAAAAAAAAATATCTGAACCAAGCAAGAAATTAATAAAATGACGCTTATTCAAGGGCGCTCAGCATATCCACAGATTAACTAATAGTTCATAGTTCCTCGGGCATATCTACTGCGCATGTGAAAATAGCTGTCACGTCGTAACGCAAAAAAGCACGAGCAAAATATTCATTCTGCCAAACATATTCAATGAGTATTTAAAATTAATTTATTGATCAAAATCTAAATCTAGAATAATTAAAAACGCCTTAAATGGAGTATTAGTTTTGTTTTGCCTTTTATATGAATGATAATCTGTACTTAACAAATTTTTTAAACTTTTCTAAAATACTAAAAACTCTATGCGGCGGGCTGACGTTGGAGTTAAAAATTCAAAAAGTACAGGAAAGTAAAAAGCACTAGTAAAAAAATGTGACACTATCCGCACGCTGCGAAAAAAGGTGGAGGAAGTTTTAAGGGAGAAAGTATTTTTGCTGGGTGTTAAAGACTTGTTCTTAAGTAGGAAGAGTGTTCATCAGCCTTTTAATGTTCCCACTGCTGGGACACCAGGCCTCCTCTTTGTGACAGAGAGATTGGCCCTTAATCCACCACGCGTTTCCTCACGATGTTTTCCTTTACCGTTTTTAGAGCAGTGGTGATAAAATAATTTACACAAAGAAAAACGCGTGCCTAGGTTCGAACCACGACCTAATACACGTAAGTCGGGGCTGTTACCACTGGGCCACCACTGCGTCAGACATACTTGAGCTGCTTTAGCTGTAAAAGAAAACTACTTAAATCGACGTCACTGTCGACTTCTTCCCCTATAGCATTTATAATCATTTCTCCTCTCTGCCTCTCTAGCCTTTTTTTTTTCTTGGCTGGGTAATCATCCAATTTCTTCTCCCGCTCTGGGTGAAGCGGGAGGGCGTGTCAGACTTTTACCGACTAAAACCCACCCGTGTTCCTTCAGTTGCTTGAGCCAGGGCCACGGTAACTATTTTAAAATGTATCCGTGACCCAGACAGGCATCGACCCTAGCGGACCCCGTCAATTTTGCTGACATCTCTTTGAGGCGCGCGTGGAACACTACTTAGTACTGGCTGACTATGTAAAGGGTGGTAGCTTGACTGACAGCTCCGATTGCAATGGCCATGCGTTTCAAATTACATATTACTTGTCTAATGCCAATATTTGGTACTTAATTATGTAACAAATAACGAGACTTTTAAACTGTTTAACTTTTTTTTTCTGACTTAAACCAACTGACTTAAATATAATGGTTGATTGATTACATTTATTTTCAAACACAATTTAAAACCATTTTCCGTAAAGTAAAAGTTACACATTTCAAACAATCTTCTAACTGACATACTAATTATGTCATTTAAATTTGCGAAGTTTTGACCCTTTGTAGTTTACTTTACTAATCCTAATACTTCAGTAAGTTTATTACATTCAAAGGTTAAGCGTAGTATTAACAAAGTAGTGGGTTTTGTAAGCAAAGACGGCATTATCGTCTGAACCGATATTCCATATCGGTCATCTGACACTTGACCTGAAAGAGTGCGGTTTAAACCAAGGGCTTATTCAATGTTGGTTTTCTAGTTTATGTTCAGTACGCGACAACTAGGAAATGCAGTGAGGCTGAGAAAAATCGCCAGTAAAACTAATCGCGATTAGATCAACTAAACTCAGTTTATGCAAATACAGCGTTCTGTTTTGTAGTTTCTCAGTGGTCTCAACCAATCAAATCATAAAATGAGTTTAGTTGAACTAATCGCCATTAGTTTTATTAATGAAATCGGCCTTAAGAGTGATTAAAATAAAGCTGATTTTAAATGTTATTGAGGCTCACAAGAAGAATTTATTACTTATCAAAAAATTGTGTCTATTAGGTAATAAAAAATAATATATGTTTTTAGGAAATAAAAATTGAACTTATTCGGAGTTCTAGTGAACACAATCGCTTATTTCATATTTCTTTGTAGAATTTCGTTACAGTTATGTTGAATTAGGTACAGTTGTTACAGTTTAGCTAGGCCGTAACTACTACAAAGAAGAAAGCTCATTTACAAATATAAGCTATAAACATTAGTTATGTTTCTAACATCACTTTAGTCTTTTCAAATGCATCTTTAAAAAAATCGTTCTCAACGCTAACGCGAAACTACTAGCTTACCTAGAACTCCGACAACCATCACTGGTCCAATAATACTTAAAATCCTTTCCGTTCTAACCGAAATCAAATCGTGAAAATCTTTAAAATTCCAATTAAATTTCCCGTCGGATGTAATTCAATTGCTGAGCAAAGATAAAAGAGCTTTCCGAGTCTTTGTAATTTGTATCAATAAATTAATAGCATTGGCTCAATGATCCCGAATAACGAATAAAGCCATCGAAGGGTTCGAAAAGAATCAAGAGTTCGACCTTAAAAAATCGTCAAAATCAAGAGTCTGACATAAAAAAAATCGTCAAAATACGGTGTACCGGTCACAAAACATTAATTTACAGAAACTTCGAATCAATTTGCTACTCAATTTCTATAATTCGGCAGATTGTGTGATTGTGCGTGAAATATTTGTTGGGTGAGTGTTTTTATGTGAGATAACTAAGAACGAATTTTGACATGTCCTTTCGTCTGTCAGTCCAACGAGGCTCACCACAATAGTTAGTGCTTTTTGTTTTGTTAAAAATAGTAACTTTCGTTCGTTAGCTGTGCCAATTTTAAATGAATGTATTTCGTTATTTGTTTATCGTACGTGTCGCTTTTGTGCCGTTGTGGGTCTTTTGCTCTGAAAATAGATAGAATGTCTATATATGAGTGGGTTTTTTTTTCTTATTATACCACAAAATAAGTAGTCATTTGTTTTTGATTAAACTTAATTTTTATGAAATATAATTGCTAAAAACTGTCTCCGTTAATACCAAACTATCTATCAAAACTTTATGCACAAGTACAAAGGCGGACTAAATGCGCTAGACTTTACTGTTCTTTTCCGTTCTGATACTTGTCATCATCATTTCAGCCGAAAGACGTCCACTGCTGGACATAGGCCTCCCCCAGGCGTCGCCACATTGACCGATCCCGTGCGTCTCGCATCCAGCGCCTTCCCGCAACCTTAACCAGGTCATCGGTCCACCTAGTAGGGGGGGTGATACTTGTGATGCCGTAAAAATAAATACAAAAAATTAACAAAAATAAATCAGTAAGCCAAAACGTTTTGGCTTACTGATTTATTTTTGTTAATTTTTGGCCTGGGGGAGGCCTATGTCCAGCAGTGGACGTCTTTCGGCTGAAATGATGATGACAAGTATCAGAACGGAAAAGAACAGTAAAGTCTAGCGCATTTAGTCCGCCTTTGTACTTGTGCATAAAGTTTTGATAGATAGTTTGGTATTAACGGAGACAGTTTTTAGCAATTATATTTCATAAAAATTAAGTTTAATCAAAAACAAATGACTACTTATTTTGTGGTATAATAAGAAAAAAAAACCCACTCATATATAGACATTCTATCTATTTTCAGAGCAAAAGACCCACAACGGCACAAAAGCGACACGTACGATAAACAAATAACGAAATACATTCATTTAAAATTGGCACAGCTAACGAACGAAAGTTACTATTTTTAACAAAACAAAAAGCACTAACTATTGTGGTGAGCCTCGTTGGACTGACAGACGAAAGGACATGTCAAAATTCGTTCTTAGTTATCTCACATAAAAACACTCACCCAACAAATATTTCACGCACAATCACACAATCTGCCGAATTATAGAAATTGAGTAGCAAATTGATTCGAAGTTTCTGTAAATTAATGTTTTGTGACCGGTACACCGTATTTTGACGATTTTTTTTATGTCAGACTCTTGATTTTGACGATTTTTTAAGGTCGAACTCTTGATTCTTTTCGAACCCTTCGATGGCTTTATTCGTTATTCGGGATCATTGAGCCAATGCTATTAATTTATTGATACAAATTACAAAGACTCGGAAAGCTCTTTTATCTTTGCTCAGCAATTGAATTACATCCGACGGGAAATTTAATTGGAATTTTAAAGATTTTCACGATTTGATTTCGGTTAGAACGGAAAGGATTTTAAGTATTATTGGACCAGTGATGGTTGTCGGAGTTCTAGGTAAGCTAGTAGTTTCGCGTTAGCGTTGAGAACGATTTTTTTAAAGATGCATTTGAAAAGACTAAAGTGATGTTAGAAACATAACTAATGTTTATAGCTTATATTTGTAAATGAGCTTTCTTCTTTGTAGTAGTTACGGCCTAGCTAAACTGTAACAACTGTACCTAATTCAACATAACTGTAACGAAATTCTACAAAGAAATATGAAATAAGCGATTGTGTTCACTAGAACTCCGAATAAGTTCAATTTTTATTTCCTAAAAACATATATTATTTTTTATTACCTAATAGACACAATTTTTTGATAAGTAATAAATTCTTCTTGTGAGCCTCAATAACATTTAAAATCAGCTTTATTTTAATCACTCTTAAGGCCGATTTCATTAATAAAACTAATGGCGATTAGTTCAACTAAACTCATTTTATGATTTGATTGGTTGAGACCACTGAGAAACTACAAAACAGAACGCTGTATTTGCATAAACTGAGTTTAGTTGATCTAATCGCGATTAGTTTTACTGGCGATTTTTCTCAGCCTCACTGCATTTCCTAGTTGTCGCGTACTGAACATAAACTAGAAAACCAACATTGAATAAGCCCTTGGTTTAAACCGCACTCTTTCAGGTCAAGTGTCAGATGACCGATATGGAATATCGGTTCAGACGATAATGCCGTCTTTGCTTACAAAACCCACTACTTTGTTAATACTACGCTTAACCTTTGAATGTAATAAACTTACTGAAGTATTAGGATTAGTAAAGTAAACTACAAAGGGTCAAAACTTCGCAAATTTAAATGACATAATTAGTATGTCAGTTAGAAGATTGTTTGAAATGTGTAACTTTTACTTTACGGAAAATGGTTTTAAATTGTGTTTGAAAATAAATGTAATCAATCAACCATTATATTTAAGTCAGTTGGTTTAAGTCAGAAAAAAAAAGTTAAACAGTTTAAAAGTCTCGTTATTTGTTACATAATTAAGTACCAAATATTGGCATTAGACAAGTAATATGTAATTTGAAACGCATGGCCATTGCAATCGGAGCTGTCAGTCAAGCTACCACCCTTTACATAGTCAGCCAGTACTAAGTAGTGTTCCACGCGCGCCTCAAAGAGATGTCAGCAAAATTGACGGGGTCCGCTAGGGTCGATGCCTGTCTGGGTCACGGATACATTTTAAAATAGTTACCGTGGCCCTGGCTCAAGCAACTGAAGGAACACGGGTGGGTTTTAGTCGGTAAAAGTCTGACACGCCCTCCCGCTTCACCCAGAGCGGGAGAAGAAATTGGATGATTACCCAGCCAAGAAAAAAAAAAGGCTAGAGAGGCAGAGAGGATAAGAGATCTGTGTGACATTACGTCAACTATTACAGTATTAACTACTTAATAAGAGTAATAATATTATCCGATTGCTAAATTTGTTTTACCACCTACACCAGAAGAAATCTCAACTGCTGCCGAGTGGTATAACTTACATTTTATGGCGGAAAAAGCACGCTTCTTGTGGGATAAGCCTCGTGACGGAAGCTTCGGGAAAAAGCTAGTGAGACTAAAAAGTCTTCATCAAAGACCAGTCATCATCATTATTTTCGCACACTGTTCCAAAGGAATCTTTTACATTTTCTAGCAAGTTAAGCCCGCTCGAGCTAAAGTGATTCCTTTAAATCGTGGCCAGTTATTTTAGGTTCAGCCATGCCGATTGATATTTTAGTGAGAAATTTTAAATAACATCGGATACAATGTAAGAAAATGGAAATTGTTTTCAATGCATACTGTCAATGTGTTACCTGATTAAAATTTGTAAATTTTAGTTGGGATTCTTGAATGGTTTTCTTGCATTGTGTAAGTTATTATGGTCTGTGATAATTATTGTGTGGTTTCTGTTGAATATTTTCCGAAAAAAAAAATCGTTCGGTAAAGTTTTTAATTCGTAAAATTGTTATGTTTTGGTTGAGTTGTCGTATTTTATTTGTTTTTGTGCTGGCTTAGCGCTCGTTTTCAACTAACTCCAGATTTTTGAATTGAGAAACCGAACCTGCTGTTGATACTTATTCCTCTTGGGTTCATATTAGGTAACCGCATTTCAAGCAGCCTAAAGTCTAAATGTGTGCCCTGATATCGCTATTGCAAGGAACATATACCATGACCACCTTTTATACAATACCGATATACCATCTGTCTACCCCTTAACAAACAAAACAGACATTATTTATGATGAATTAATAACACACGTATCCTCAAACAAAATGTAATCGAACACGCATTCGCCAAATTACCTTACGAAATTAATAAAGAAATTATAAAGACATTCTATAATATAAATTACCGCAAACAAAACGAAGCATATTTTATGCTAGAAAAGTATTGGAAAAACCGAAATATCTTCTTTATTTATCAAAGGATTGAAAATCGTTTTCTTTTCATATAGGCAGTTATGTGTACTCAGTAACTACATAAAGTTTTGGAGGTCAGATAGGCAGTCACTGCATTTCAATTCAATTCGTGTATCTGTAAATGTTTTATTTTTTTTATTATTTGTGATGGGTTTGCTCTTGACTCTAGTCTAGGTCAGAGGTGACAGAGACAGAGCAATATAATTATGTTAACTGAAATAACCGCACGATTTTAAGTTTATACAGTTAGACTAGAAGCCGAACCCCACGTGGCACGTCGAAAAAGGCTTAATTTTTATTCTAGAATATTTAGATTTACACCAATCACCATCTATCAAAACTAAATCTGACACGTATCATGTATCCATTTCCCCCGCTCCTCCGCTAAACTAATCCTTTGCAAGAGGGTGGAGGCGGGCCTCAACAACCATGTCGGGTAGTCATAGGCAAATAGTTTGTCTAACTTTAGGGCTATCTATCAAAGTTTTGGGCCTGAAAGTAAGATTTATTGTGTCCTATTTAGTGCAGTGGTGAAATGTTACAATAAACTTGTGTAATGGTATGGTTTTGCTTTTATCAAAGATTTCTATTTTTTATTTAATTCCTACGCAAAAAAGTCAGGCAAATCAAAGTCGCCTAAAAAGGGATGAACGAAAGGTTACGTAAAAGGAACGCATGCAGCTGAGATGAAAATGCTAACAGGGTATATTGTGTGGTGTTACTTGGAAGGCAGAAATATGTACGAGTACCAAAGTGTTAGATAAAATCTGAAACGGTACTGGTGACCGAAAAGTTGTGTGGAAATATGTTGTCATGGTATTTGGCCAGTGACGCAGACGAATGAGAAACGTGTCGTGAGGGAAGTTTTAAGTAGATATGAATGTGGAGGAGTAGGAAAAGACCAAAGAAACGATGAATAGACTGTGTGAAAGATGGTTTGTGTAAAAAGGTATACCTTATGTGAATTTTGAGATGATGGCTAATGTAATGTGCAATGTACATAAACAGAAGGCATAAAATAAACTGAAACAAAACACAGATAAATCACATGTTTACAAATTCTAAAAAACCAGGTAATACAGACATCTAAGCATTCCTAATGTTTCCATAACGTAACATCCTCTTGCACACATGTTTCGTCAGTTTTTCTATTGCATGTCAATAATTGTTTTTAGTATTAATAATATTAAGACTGCGCCGAGCAAAATAACCCAAAACGATCGTCACAGTTATAGGGATTTAATCAATATTATTACCATAATTACCATAAAAAATATGTAATGAACACCATAATGAATGTGTTAACGATTCTATGTTGGCAAAAACAAAAAATATTGTTTAGTTTAAATAACAAAAATACGTAAAGTTGGACAAAAATATTAAAATAGCATGCTCGTGTTTTATTGAATATTTATAGTAAACTGTTGAATTTTTTCACAAACTTTAATTCATATTAATCTCTAATTGTCATACCACAATTTATAGTTTTAACATTTTCGAAAAGACACTCGGTTATTTTAGTTTTATTTTTTTTTCTTAATTGTTGCGCTGTTTTGGATCATGCGAAACGTAAACCGGTCGCCAATTCAGTCGTCCACGAGAGCTCGGAGAGTGGTCACGTCTCTTTGTGGAGCGACGCGCCGATAACGATAATTCGCGATCTATTGTGTACGTATACCTTGCTGCAAATAGTTGAATAAGGTAAGTTATATATTTTGTTTTTTGAGTATGACTTTTTATGCATAACTAACATTTACTTTTTATGTTTTTACTGTTCAATGCATATTTCTGTAACATTTTTTTAAAATGTTTATTTTAGTTATAATGGGAAAGCGTAAGGAAACATATTATAAGAAGAAAGTGGGCGCTCATTTCCGAAAAAGAATCTGTTCTCATAAAAAGTACATATTTCTATTTTGTGACATTATTCCTTTTTAAGCGACTTTCCAAAAAGAAGGATTTTTTTTGTGTATGTTCACCGATTACATCAATTGTGGACAGATTTTAGAAATTATTTTTTTGTTTGAAAGATTACGTTCCATTTAAATTTGGTGAAGATCTGATGAAGAATTTTGGAGATATGCAACAGAACTCCGCAAAAAATACGGCAGATCTCTCGGGATTGCTGGAATCGCATGTCTGTTTATTGTTTACACCATATTTGCATAACATAACATCACGCCGGTAAGCTCTAAAGGGGTAGGCAGATGAATACAGTAAACCCTGGTACACTCTAATTTCATTCAGGCTATAGAACTTGCCCATTGTGTACACAACTAAAAAGTGTAAAATAAAAACTTTTTTGCCAAAAAAACAACCACTTCCAAATCAAAACACTACAATATTATGTAAAATAAATTTAATTTCGCCAGTCAGTGACAAAAAACGAAGAATCAAAAACAGGAACACCGACTTCCGAAATTGAATTTATTTTCACTTTGTAATATTTTTATTTGAAAGTCGGTTGTATTTTTTTGTAAAAAAAAAATCTAACATAATGGCGCATGTAATCGTTCTTTTTTCAATTGGTTCTCAAACATTCGATATGGGTATCGTGTAATGGGTTTTTGGGGATGCCGATTGCAAATCTGACATTCTTTTTAAAATCCAAGATGGCGGATGCAACTTTTTCTCAAACATTCGACATGGGTATCGTGTAATGGGTTTTTGGGGATGCCGATTACAAATCTGACATTCTTTTTAAAATCCAAGATGGTGGATGCAACTTATTCGCAAACATTCGATATGGGTATCGTGTAATGGGTTTTTGGGGATGCCGATTGCAAATCTGACATTCTTTTTAAAATACAAGATGGCGGATGCACCTTTTTCTCAAACATTCGATATGGGTATCGTGTAATGGGTTTTTGGGGATGCCGATTGCAAATCTGACATTCTTTTTAAAATCCAAGATGGCGGATGCAACTTTTTCGCAAACATTCGATATGGGTATCGTGTAATGGGTTTTTGGGGATGCCGATTGCAAATCTGACATTATTTTTAAAATCCAAGATGGCGGATGCATCTTTTTCTCAAACATTCGATATGGGTATCGTGTAATGGGTTTTTGGGGATGCCGATTGCAAATCTGACATTATTTTTAAAATCCAAGATGGCGGATGCAACTTTTTCGCAAACATTCGATATGGGTATCGTGTAATGGGTTTTTGGGGATGCCGATTACAAATCTGACATTATTTTTAAAATCCAAGATGGCGGATGCATCTTTTTCTCAAACATTCGATATGGGTATCATGTAATGGTTATTTGGGGGTGCCGAATGTGCCGATTGCTATTCTCACATTCATTTTAGAATACACATTTTTTTTTTCGCCGTTGTCAGCGATGTCCAAGATAAACATGGAAAGTAAAAATTAGTTTGAAAAAGACGCATTGCCTGGATTTGAACCCAGGACCTCAAGCACGAGAAGTGAGGCCAAGGGGTCACCACAAAATTTTAAATTCATTATACTTATTTTGTTGCTAGTGTTTGCTGGCAAGTCTTTTACATGGGAAAATATTTATTTATTATGTATACTATATTTCTTTTAGTCTGTTCACAACATTTTAAGAGTTAGGTTGATAATACATCTGATAACTACGTCAATTTAATAATTTTATTAAATCATCATCAGCCTATTAATGTTCCCACTGCTGGGACACAGGCCTCCTCTCTGTGAGAGGGAATGGGCCGTAATCCACCACGCGGGCCCAGTGCGGATGGGTGGATGTCACATGGTTGGTTGGTTCGGTTCTAGGACATGCCGGTTTCCTCACGATGTTTTCCTTCACCGTTTTGAGAGCAGTGGTGATGAAATAATTTACACAAAGTAAAGCGCCTGTCTGGGCTCGAACCCACGACCTACAACCTGTAAGTCGCGGCCGATACCACTGAGCCACCGCTGCTCTCAATTTTCTTAAATAACTTAAAATAACTATATTTTATCATGTTTTTAGGAAATGCTGACCAATAAAGATCCTTGCCCATACGTTGGTGAAAAACCTTTAGTTAGTGATGATATTCCATTCAACAATCTCGATGTAAGTTAATTGTTCTTAGATACATTTTTAAATGTGCCTTAGTACTAGTTTCTGCCAGTGGCTTAGGGACTACTTACAATTATCTTATTTTATTTCAGGATTCTTCAAAACATACGGATTCATATTCAAACATTTTGGTAGAAGAAGAAACTAAATACAAAGCCGAGATCATAATAAATGGCAATAGAATAATGGATTTCGCATACCTCTATAAACAACTGCAATACATCGCATGAACACGTAACACGTTCTTCCATAATGCACCAGTGATTGAAAAAACAGTCATGTTTTAAATGAGATTGATATTACCCTTCTTGTCTCTTTTCCATTTCCATTAGTTTTTAGGAAATGCCTTTGACTTCCCTGGAGATGGTTGTTCATTTACAGAGTTAGAAGCAATTTTTAAAATATGACGTTTCTGTTACACTCTGTATAATAAATATACCACGTTTCCCTGGGTTTTGTGTAAGATTTTGTAAAATGGAAAAACACGCAAGGTATCGCATATTAGGTAAATAAATATTTTTTATTACAGACTGGTTTTACTATACAATACACCTACCCATCTAACTTACTTATCAACTATCCTAGCCTACCTACTTACCCAGTAAAATTCCCGGGCGTACAATCGGATGAATAGTAACGGAACGGATAATGTATTACTATAGTACAAACAAACATTATTTTCTATATAATATAGATTATTAGATTTAATTATGGGCTTTATTTACCTACATAAACATCTAAATAATCAATATTCGCCTTTTCAAGTCACTCAACACAACGCCTCAAATTTTAAAAATCCTAAGTTACCAACTTTTGTCGTGCAACTGCAAGCGGGACTCGAGCGAACTTGTGATTGTGTGTGTGACGACGCACACGACTAGCGCGCTGTAGCAAATACCTAATTGTCGCGCGCCTCGTTCGCTCTGCGCAGTCTTAAAAGAAAAAAGCCAAGGAACATTATTTTACTTGTGACTTGACGAGTTTACAAATGTTAGCTCAAAGGTAGAAATGTAAACTAGGAACATTTTTTCTATTTGATAGAGGTGTAGGTGGGTGTAGGTAAACCTTTGTACCTATATGGATCCTTAGGGTTAGAAGATCAAATAAAATTTTGAGTGATTTTTGAAGTCTTGGTACTAGAAGTATATTATCTTCTATAAAGGTTTTGAGGTTAAATAAACTGCTAACATATTGGAAGGTTATAAGCAGTTTTCTGCTATCCTAAATAATACGCAGTATTATTTAATTTGAGAGGAAGAAGCACTCGAAGCAGATTATGAGTATATAACGCAGAGACATGTCGCTTACATGCGCGCATTTTGTCATTTGACCGACCATTTTGAGGTTATCTCTACTGACTCATAAAATCGGGGTTGTAATAAAATATTTCTTTTGTTACCTGTCTTTCGCTCATCCTCTTAACACGACCGAACCGTATAATCATACAATAAGAGATCAGACCGTTTAATTCCGAGCTAAAACCCTCAAAGGCCGGTATAATATTCGGTAACCACAAAACATACAAACCATAATTTGGATTAAAATTTGATTCCTTTAGCCCGAGTACACTACTCGTTCTGAATTCTGTCAATCCAAAGTGTTGGTTTCATTTGGGAACCTATTTCAATTAAAATTATAAATAATAGTTTTAAAAACTAAAAAAATCTGCTTTAAAAAAAAAGTGGGGTGCTTGATGTCAATTGTTATGTTTTATTGACTGGTTGTGGAGTTCAGAGTTCAGAGAGTGGAGGCAGTGTAACTGGCTGCCTGGTTTAATCATCATCCGGTAACATTGGAAGCCAACCCCGATAAGCCAACATAGGCAAGGACAGATTGATGGATAGATGCTGCCTGCCCTTTATAATTATCTCCTATAGATCGTAAAATACCAAAATTTATTTATTTTTTGTTATATCACTTCCTAGCAATCACGTTAATTTTTCCTCATTCTAACATCGGTAAATGATCTAAAGACATGTGAAACCTAATGGACATTGTGATCTTTAAACTTGCCTCTTCTAACATTCACCTTTGAGAAACGCCGACGTGTACAATGTAATCAATTATAAACTTTATGTGTCTTGGTACATGATTATTTTTTGTTAAATGAAGTTTATTTTAGTGGTGACAATTGAATTCTCCATTTAAAGTGACAGATTATAGCCCATAATCCAAGTTTTCAGCATTATTGTTTTGCTGCACAGTGCTCAATATATACTGAAAGTAGCTTTTCCCGTGGCTTCACTTTCGTGGCCTATACTACAGAAGCTAAGCATTTCGCTGGAAAAAAGGGTGACCTATGGCACTCAGCGTTATATCGCTGATGCTTACCCCTATGGCAATAAGGCGTGCTATTATGTTTGTAATATTATTATTTCGGTTATCTATTCTGTACAAATCTGCCTACCCCTTTAGGGAATACTACAAGCGTGATCGTATTCGTTTATTGTTATAATTATTTTCTCGTATTCTATAAACTACAACTGTTTGATATTCCTGTTTCGTCGCCCACATAGGACGGCGGGTAGGATTTCAATCTGTGTACCCAATTCTGATGTATCCGGAAAACCAAATGCGTCTTCCTTTTATCGCGGTTCCCATAAAAAAAAGCTTTCATTAATGTCTGTATGTATGTTCATATATGACAGCGTTTCCGTTTTTTTAGGATGTGGTCATCCTAATCCTAGAAAAACGGAAACGCTGTCATCCGGTTTTAAAAATAAAGGCGAGAGCTAAAAATACTTTGTTTGGAATTTATTGGTGAGATATTTTTAATTGACAAATTATTTGTGGGTTATCATGTTACATACCCAATTATTGGGTTATGGAGGTCAGTAAGGCAGTCGTTTCATATAAAATACCTTCAGGTATTCATTTGCATCCGGTTAGACTGGAAGCTGACCCCAAAATAGTTAGAAAAAGACTAGGTAGTTAATAATTATGTTTTTTCGTTTATGTTTTTGTTTGAGTCAAGAGCCTCCCCTTACATCAAGGCTCTGGACTCTATCAATAGCCTCTTCTGTTAAGTTTTCTGGGTCGGTTGCAGTTTGAGATCAATCCTTTGTAGGAAACTAGTTAGTCATCCCTACAGCTCGAAATGGGCCAAACAAAGAGTTAATTAAACTTCGGTGAGTGTGTTCAAGAACTCCACGACCTCATCCCACCAGCCCCCTTCTACCATCGGACATCTAGACGCACTGCAAGTTATCATCCTTACCTTGTTGCCATTCCACCAATTCGAACCAAGCGCTTCCAAACATCCTTTATAATGCGCACAGCGAATGAATGGAACTCACTACCTGCGTCTGTGTTTCCGAACGCATTCAACCCGAATCTCTTCAAAGTTAGAGTGAACAGACTTCTTCTGGGTAAGCTCACTCCATCGTAGACTCTGTCTCTGTCACCTATGACCTAGACTAGAGTCAAGAGCAAACCCATTACAAATAAAAAATAAAATAAAAAAGTATTTAATGAGTTTTTTTATTTTATTAAGAACTCGAATTTTTGAAATAGGCATTTGAGGGTTTTTGCAAGCTTATATATTACTTGAATACATTTTTGATTAATACTACACCCTACTTACTATTACCTACTTCATTTGTTTAACAGTATAACAAAAACCCCATACGGTGATATCCTTTTCATTAATTGGGACTGACCCTTCAATCTGTGACAGATTCAGAAAAAAAAGATTGCCAAATCTTTATGTATCATCCAAATGCCTTATACTTCAAGGTCTTTGGTATCATCCCTAACATTATACAAGTGTCAAAACCAGATGACAAGAAATAGTGTTGTTTGAAATAACGGGATCACGGCACTAGTGATGGGCAGTGAGTACTGATTGGATTTTCTTTCGATATGTACATTTCATAATCGATGAATCCGGCCGTCATCACTTGTCATTGACTGCCGTGATGTGTTCCGGCTTAAAAAGGAGTTTGGTAGATATCAATGCTACATTTCTTGTGATTGTTTTTGTTAATTGTTTTAAAAAAATTCTTCAATCATTTGTGAATTTGTGAAATGTGTGTCTCAAAATATAGGTATGATGAATTGAACAATTTTAATATTGTATAATAAGTTTTTCTTCATTTACTCATCAGAAAATTTTCAATGAAGTCCACACAATCTAGTCTTTCCTTTTGTCTCATCATGCCCAGCCTGTTTGACACCGCGTGTTCAATGAGTTTTATTTGGCGTATAAACAGACGGAAAGCTTCATCCCTCGATGCCTCGATTTTGTTATATTCCTGGTTATATTTCAAGTCATAATGAATTTTCTTGGTATTCTTATTTTCATTCAAGGAAGGTTTTTCTCATTTCTATTACAAAATGAAACGTAAAGAAACAAATTACAATATTCCTTTTCAATATTTTTTTCTTTAAAGTTGAAAAATACAAAAGAGATGACAAGAAGCCTGTTTGTATTCTTAAAACGCTTACTTAGAATATGAAATTACTTCTTGTTACTGCTAACCAATATCACTTATTTTAATGCTCAATGTAGCGCAAACACTAATACTTCTATTTGTACTAATTCACCAACATTGGCAAAACCTTTGTCACAAATAATCTCAAGCAAGACCAAACTACGCCATGATCTGTTCCCATTTATCCTATCACGAATTCACGACTCTTATTTACACAGAAAACAGCCAATATCCAGCAGCAACATGCCGAAAAAAGTAACTTAACCCGCGGCTAATAAATCTTATCGATAAATCGATAGTGCACGTCACTATGATCCGTCACCCGGTGCCCGCACACGGATATCGGATTACAAAATGTGGGCCGGCGAACAACACTAGATACTTTATCGTGGCATCCCTCTCGATCTTTCAACTCCCAGTATGGGTTTGGAAGAGATGGGGATAAGTAAGGATATCTCGAAAACACCAAATGTGGGATTCAGGGAATGCTTTCGGGAGTCAAAAGTTTGATAGAATTGGGGTCAACGACTGAGTTAGTAAGGATATTATTGGTTGCAGTTCAGATGTGTAATTTGCCTTACACAAGGAAAAAAAAGTGATCTGGGTCAACTGATTGTACAGTTGTTGTAAAGCTACATTGAACATGATTAAAACTTCTCGGCTCAATGACATGCTTGCCGGTACAGACATGCGTATAATAAATTACTGACTAAAACACATCTGAACATAGGTATAGATCATAACTGAATTTTAAACCGTTTTTCCCGACTTGGCTTCCTAGACCTACAAAAATAGAATTGTGCATTATCCAGCATAAAAGGTAGTCTATGGCGTTCTCGTATCTTTCAAATCAGTACTTTCAGATAACACCAAAACAAATATCGAATAAAACTTCTACACTCCTCAATCCTGAATTGCCACCATAATAAAATAAAAGTGTCTTAATAGCAAAAAAAAAGGCTTCGTCCTCGAACTGACGACAAGGTAGTAATTAATTGACAAGAATTGAATCGATTGGGTCCCAACTCGATGGGAAATCAGTCTTAAGGGTATTATTAGGAGAGCCTTGCTTATTTGTTTCGTTTCTATGGTTACTTTAATCAATTGATTATGGGCGTCTTTAAATCTGTGTATTGTTTCGTTGTGATGTTTGATACTAAATGTGAGAACCCTATTCTACTACCCATGGGATTAGTTTCAATAACTATATTTTCTTCTAAAATATATTGATGTGTATATTATGAAGAAAATATTAACTCTGTTTTTCTTTTATATCCAGGTAAGTTTAAAAAAAATCGTCACAAAACTCACAGATAAGTAAATAAACTGGTATAAGGTTAAAAAAAAATACAAAACCGGGGCAAGAGCCAGTAAAATATACACCTTTACGTAAATAAAGTCTACCTAATTAAAGGTTTGAACCTTCAATTAGCTTCATCTTTTTGACTGCACCGCCTTGACAATTCAAAACTGTAAATGTAAAATGCCTGTAAAATGGTTTAATTGAAAGAAATTCTATTCAAGCAATGTAAGTGAGTTCATTTTGACTCACTCTATTCTCATGATACTCCTAAAGTTACATGCACACCACACTACCTTCTCTCTAATAAAATAAAATATAACCTGGCTTCAAGCCGTACACATTGCTGCAGTAGCTAAGCTCCCCAGTCTCGGAACAATTACCTCGATCAAGACAAATATTTGTTCCTCCTGTGACCTGTATCCACAGAGCTAAAGCTATTTAGGGGCTTAGCCACTGCGGTGATTCAACCATCAAAATTGTTTTTTTTGACTTATTCCGTGTGGTTACTGGGGGAGAGTGAAATATGGTACAGAAAATGACTAACAGGATTATGTTTACCTAAAGAATAAACGATATCGTTCTGAATATCAATACATAATACATAATAATGTTGTGATATGATAATATGATTTTAACTGCATTGCGCATTATGTCCGAGTTTTTTCCAGTAAGTCTAAAATGGTTATTTTTTGGTTTCTATCTTTTTTTAAGGTAAAAACGTTACTAATGTATAATAAATTGTAATTTCAAAGGCAGCTGGTGAAATTTTCTATAAAACATTATTTTTATTTCAAATCTCTGACTTCTGTAGTCTAGTAGAAATTGAAATTTCAAAAGTGTGGTAGGTACTAGTTTTGAAGGCCAATGAGTTTGGAGTAGTAGTTTAACGCGGTTGTGGGGGTAAGAAAGATAGTTGTAGCGGTCGCTCCATGTAAAATACTGGTGTTCAGCTTCGTTTAGTTACACTGGAGGTCGACACCAATATATTTGAAAAACGGTTTGGCAGACGATGAGTAGGGAGTTTGCAGAGGTCCCTAACACGCCCAATTAGGTAATTCGTTCTCCTATTGTGTAAACCGGGGGATTCAGATGATAATTATACCAGACACATAGACTGTATACTGTGTTAACACAATCTGGCATACCTATTTCTCTAGGATGCGATGAGTCCCTATGGACCTCGTATATAACTTCTGTACAATAGGAGGGAAGTGCTGGATACAAATAAATCCAAATTAAGTACAGATCATCATTAATATAAAAGGTAAAACAAAACTAATACTTTATTTAAGGCGTTTTAATTACTCTAGATTTAGATTTTGATCAATAAATTAATTTTAAATATTCATTAAATATGTTTGGCAGAATGAAAATTTTGCTCGTGCCTTTTTGCGTTACGACGACGTGACAGCTATTTGCATATGCGCAGTAGATATGCCCGAGGAACTATGAACTTAGTTAATCTGTGGATATGCTGAGCGCCCTTGAATAAGCGCTATTTTATTAATGCTTGGTTCAGATATATTTTTTTATTTCCTCGCACAATGCATAGTAAAATGTTGTATGATACACGTGCGTAAGATGATTTCCGACTCGTGTCAATTTATCCACTCATCGGAAGTCACCTACTTGCCGCACTTGTAGCATAAATAACTATTTCAAAACGTAGCCAATAGTGCGTGAACTGAATATAACGGGAACTTTCTTCAGCGGAAATTCAGCAGAGAACAGATAATGAAAATTTGACGCTCATCGAAGTTGCCGTACTTCTTTTTGATTCAATAAATTGCGTTAGAATTCCTGTTTTCATTTCAATAAGTAAGGCTAGTCATCTTTTTTTGGAAATAATTTGTAGGGAAAATTATTTTTTCTTTGGTCAAATATCTTCTTTAACGATTTTGAATTCTGGAAATATTTTTTCGGATGTTTTGTATTGTATCAGTATTTAAGCAATATTGGCTTAAAGTAATCCAAAGAATACACGATTTTTCGGAGGGGAAACAATATCCATAATGCAGGCTTTTTACATTTTCTTTATGGCACAACCTACCTAATGCTATGCTGGTTAGTATGATTTTTTTTCAAGATCCTTTGAGAAGGGGCAATCAAATATGGGAGCAATTTCAAATAAAAATCTGAAGGAATGAATTATTGAATTTAGTGAAACTCCGTCGTATCTTAAAAAAGTACTTACAGACCTACTCCGAAAGTGGCTGACCGACATCTAAACCAAAGAAATGTACAGAAGGCCGCCCCATACTATGAGCGAAAACAGGCGCACGCACATCTCATAGACGCGTACATACGGCGACCTCAAACAAATTCCGGTCGCGAGTACGTTTGCACTCGCTGTACGTAAAGCGTGACTTTGTGTGCGTAAGTTTCCAATTTAATATAGTTTGTGCCAAAAATAAAAAAGCCTATAGAGGTTTCGCTGCTGACCCTTTTTATTTTTTTTGGGTATAGACCCAAGTGTACTTAAAAGTAAATGAACCATATTTATAACAATGCCTATTTGTACACAACAATAATTTTGCATGAGATGCCACTTTCTGTTTATCTTCTACATATCTAATCTAACCTTTAAACGAGCAATTCTTGTATTTATATAATTTGAATTTTGGAAACGGCTCCAACAATTTTCATTTGTAATCGCAACAAAATAGCAAAATTCCTTCCATTCCCAGCTAAATCTGTCACATGGAACTTTTTATTAAAAAACGGCATTTCCTTGCTAAGTGGCTTCTGCTCCTAATCCTATGAAGTACTCTTCGGAATAAAGTGGCTCTCTCCACTCCACAACCGTCTTTAATGCCAAGAAATACAATTAATTTCAGGTTTTCTTGCGATCTCGAAACAAGGTGTTGAAAGGCAATTTAAAAACCTGTAATTTATTTACGTCATTAAATTAAATTATAACTTTTGATATTTTGGCAGATGTTTTGATGTAAAGTGAGAGCCTCTGTCATAGATTTAAATAGTAAAGGTACGGCCGTCCGAACGTTTGCTTAAACGCTTTCACCATACAAAAATCTCGGGATTTTTAATGTATCATGTACACGACTGCTTCCGAAGATAGACGACTGCGTGTCGAATTCGCTTCGGCTTCCTTGAACAGTAATATGGTATGACCATATTACTGTTCAAGGAAAACGAATAATTATAACGCCCAAAAAACTACAATATCTGAACACAATCACTATCCTCCAAGTAAATACTCTATCAATAAGCCAAGACCCCAGCGTTATATATGTTGTGTTATATGCATTATGTGACGAGAATTCCCCTTAAAATATATTATTACCGTTCCTTCCTTACCATCCATTTCATGGCGAGTGTCTTTCCATGTCCGGGGCTCTAAATTGTAAAAAATATTTGCGAATCCTAATATATCTCAATCACGTTGACTTGCAAGGATACTTAAGGGAGTATGCTTATTTGAGGGTCGGGTCTGCAGATTAGTGGTTCTGTTATTTTTGAAAAAGTTTTGATTAAGGCTGTACACAAGCTTAGTGAACAACTCTTACTAACTTTAAATCGTTTAACTCAAAATATTTAAATACTCGTAGGAAATAATTTATTAAACTGACCACAGTTTAATAAATTATTTTATCAAACTTGAAGTTACTCGAAAATAACCCTTCGAAAGCTCATTGCGTTAACGTTTAATAGTTTCTACTAAAAGCTGGTAATTTACCTGAATATTTATGAATCATCATCATCAGCCTATTAGTGTTTCCACTGCTGGGACACAGCCCTCCTCTCCGAGGGAATGGGCCGTAATCCACCACGCGGGCCCAATGCGGGTTAGTGGATATCACGTCTTCGAATTTTTGGTTCTAGGACATGCCGGTTTCCTCACGATGTTTTCCTTCACCGTTGTGAGATTAGTAGTGATGAAATAATTAACACAGAGTAAAGTAGCTGGCTGAATAGGGTGATCCTTGTGTCAGACAGTGTACAGGATGGTCTTTTTTCCGTTACGCGACTCGCAGTTACAGACCAGTCTTATATTGTTTTACCGGTTCGTGGGAATAGGTTAGCCTCTTTATTGCACTAAACTTAAAACATCCGATAAAAATGTAGGTGTAGGCCTAATACATAAACCTCAACCTACATTTTGGTATTATAAATTGACTTGAATTAATGGACCCTATTACTATTATAACCGTTTGTTACTCTTTCAAGCAAAAATAATTGAACGGATTTTGACGAAAATTTACAGAAATATAACTTATAGATCAGAACAACACTTATGCTTTAATTTATAAAGATATTGGGAGAAGTACTAATAGCACGCAGGTGGCACCGCGGGCGACAGCTAGTAGAATACGATGAAGCATAGTCCATACCTGACCAAAGTTACGCCATATTCAAAGTGCTTCCAAAAAGGAATGGTGACTCATAAAGTCTCTTCTCTTAAGACACACAGCATAATATCTCATAATAAAATATATCCATGCAGATAATAAAACCCAATTCCTGTGAATTCTCTACCGAATCGCATTCGTGAACCACACTAAGGCCATAACCGCGGCCCATACAATCCTTGCTTTATAAATCAACACCTACACGAATGAAGGTAGGTATAGAAACCTTATTGTTCTATGACACAACGTTTTTTTGTAAGATAACCTTACATTAGATAAGGTACATATTATGGACCGCCTGCAGTGGATATGCCTTTGTGGTTAAGGTCACACTACATGTAAAGACAGAAGATCCAATCCACACTGGTTTAGGTTGAAAGAATTTTATAGTCGACTGCGTTTAATTAGGCTTTAATTTATAGCCTATGTGATGTTATGTATTAGCTATGTTACTGTATATATTCATTAAAATCCGTTCTGTAGGTTTTGTATTAAAGAGTAACAAATATCCTCACAAACTTTCTCATTTATAATATTAGTAGGTTAGTAGGTGCTTCAAATAAAAGGAGCACCTTTTTAAAAAGTGGTCCTTCTGTTCATACCTTTGTTATGTTAAAACAAGCTACTGTAGGGTAAAGGGTTACATCTGTTCTGTTTTTGTAAACATTATTATTTGCATTGTAGAGGTTAGATTTGGTCGCACGCTTTTTGTTTTCGTCCCTTTTGCTAAAGATTGACCATTTAATAAAACTATAAGTTTGGATGGACGTTGGACTCGTGCATTTTAAGCCCATGTGGGTTTTAGGTAAGTATAGTTTATGAAGGTCATCGTCATAACAAAATCTACCAAATGTTTTGTTTATTCTTGATGAGCCTACTCTTGTAATGGTTGGTTCTACTTTTTTGCGGGAAGGCCTATCCTGTACCTTTACTACCACTTTAAAATCATATTTTGTATATTCTAGTTATCAATTTTGCCCCTTAACTAAGTTTTTTTTTCCCAATAAACCATGAATATAAGGTTCAGTTACTGAAGAAGACTGAAGAGGGTAACTACTTATTTAACCCTTTCCTGATTCTGGTATTAGGTTTAAAAATGAAAATCATCATCATCATCATTTCAGCCGAAAGACACATTGATCGGTCCCGTGCGTCCTGATCCAGCGGACCGATGACCTGGTGAAAAAAAAAAACATTTTCTTAATCGAAATACAATCTGTATTACAAACAGAAATCTCAAATATTTTCTAAAATCTCTTCAGACAGTAAAACAAACCTTGTTAGTTTAGTCGGTTTGGTCCCATGGGCCCATGTCTGGTCAATCACAAATTTAATTTGGTAGAAGATTGATCACATGTCTGGAACCGATTGATTCAACTCGAGTTGATTGATTCGATTATATTTAATTGATAATGCCGATATATTGCTGTTGTTTGGTGAATAATATTAAGGGGGCTGGAATTTTAATTTTTGTTGGCTTCGTTTTAACATGTCGAAGGGTATTTTTTGGGTAATATTGTGCAAATTGCTTGCTTATGTCCTTTTTCAATTAATACAATGTTTGAGAGGAATCAAAATATTATAAGCTGTACATCATCAGCACATAAAAACCATATATATGTGTCAAACTTGCGATTTTGGTGAGAAAAGAAGATTTGGAAATATGTTTCGCTGTGGTCATCATCATAAGCCTTTTAATGGTCCCACTGTTGGGACACAGGCCTCCTTTCTGTAAGAGAGGAATTAGGCTTAACCCACCATGCGGGCCCAGTGAGAGTTGGTATTTGTCACATGTCTTCGAAATTTTGCTTCTAGGTCATGCTGGTTTCCTCACGGTGTTTTCCTTCGCCGTTTTTAGAGGATAGGTGATGACATAATTTACACAAAGTAAAGCGCCTGCCTGGGTTCCAATCTCGTTATGGTGGATTTTATAAATTCCATAATAAGCCAACTGTGCAATATAGGAAGTATAACATACTACCACATAGCGTTTTTAATAGAGGATAACAAACAAGGACAACTGATTATGATTTACCAGCGAAAGCCAGTACTCATTAAATTAAGTTTACCTTATTTATATCTGCTAAAATCCTCCATGTTTGGCTGGTAATCCAATAAACAAGCTCCTTTAAAAACATAAGTAATCGAAACTCAATCTCTGTCAAGATTACAATCTAGTTTCATTTAATAACGTAGCAGAGGTAATTTTAACCCTTTAAACATCGAACTTAACTAGTCCAATCACGGATATCGAGTCAAACATGGCTTACAAATAGTGCAACATTACGCACATAATTCACTGCTCCCGTAAAGGTAGAAAAAATAATTATGGAACACAATGTTGAACTTAATATGGTATGAATGGAGCGCACTGGGCATTCAGATAAATAAAGGCAATATGACGTCACAATTTTAAATGGGTCCGGTTAATTTTTTTTTTTATGGCTTTGTAAAATGATCATCTGCAACCGATTGAGATATTTTATCGATGCTTTATTTTTGTGCCGTGTTAAAATATGTGGGGTGTTGTTTTTTCCTATTGATTTGTTTGTTTGTAATCTTGGTAGCTTATAATAGTGTTGGTTTAAAGATTTAGAATTTCTTTCTGGATTAATGACGAAACTAAATACGTATTCTTTTCATCAGCCAATTAATCATTTTAAAATGAATAAAGGCTGGTTTGTGCCTATTTTTTTATCTTTTTCACGCCTTAACGACTGAACGGATGCGAATAAAACTTGGTACACGAGTGAACCATGACCTTGATCAGGACTTAGGATACTTTTTATCTCCCAGTGGTTTTCAGATTCCTACTACATCATTTCAGGAATCATTTGATAGGGGAAGCCGGGGGGTTATGCTAGATCTTGATATAGACAGATCCATAATGTTTATAAAGAGATGCCGTTAAGAGTCGTGTTTTACAGATCCTTTGCCGCTTACGGCGCGACGACAAAACCTGAACATATTTTTCTACAAATAATGCCTCTGGCCGTTCACCACTTCATTAAGGTACACCAGTCATTAATACTTGCAATAAAACCTCACTTGCCTCAGGGGAAATCTCTTAGTCGGATCGCCGACGATTAATCTTTGGTAAGTAGATTTTTCTGATATAATTCCTGCTATGTTCTGAGTATTTGTTGAGATTACTTGGTTGTAAAATATGAAGTTCTTTTTCTTATTACCGTGTCATATAAAGCCCGTATGGAAAAGTTCTTAAGAAAGATCAGGTGCGTAGTACCACGCTAATTATAGATATTATTACCGTGGTAGTACTCACAACCAACTAGCTTGCGTGTATGACCAGATATAAATATGAACGGTCAGTTTCTAGTCTAGGGATTGGATTCCAGTTTAACCGGATACAGCTGAATACATAAGTAGAGAATATGTAGGACTAACCAAACAATATCGCATAATTCGCTTTTTTCTTTGGCTTCTCCCACAGGAAGTCTGCAATTTTTTTCGACATTAATTAATAGTGTATCACTGATCGAATTTTACAAACGAGATTACCTTATTCAAGCATTGAAAATAAAACAACAAAAATCCTTTGACATAAAATTCTTATCCAACCTAATTCAATCCAGCATTACAGCACAATATTTCCGGGCAGTAGGAAGTTCTACGAAAATTAACCGTCACAGTGTTTCTTTTGTTTTTGCCGACAACGGGAGTCTAAGTTAAATTAATTTCGTTATGTTAACGCCCTATCTTTTTATGTAGGTAAATAGAAATGTGAAGAGTGCTAGTGGTAACAGCAAATTGGCGCAGTATGAATGGTGAAGACATCCTTTGATTTCGAGAGTTCTATTGTTTCTGAGTAATATATTGTAGCGGCGAATTTATTTTTTAGAGTGAAAGATAATTTCGCCATTACCTAAAGCAAAAAAAAAAAAAAAATGTTAAATAAAATTATGTAAAGGTAGGTAGATTCAAAAAGTATGCTGTGCACCACTACCAGTGTTATCACATATTGTCGTATGTTTATTCACCAACTGTATAGTATTAATTAGTTTCTTCACGTTATGAAGTTATAGGCCTATGTTAGAAAGAAATAAAAATAAACATTTATTAATAAAGAGCGAGTCCATCGCTGCTGTGAACCTGTTTGCCAAACAATAATAGAATAAACGCTATCCACGTGACTCCTTGATACGAATTCACACCTATATTTTATAAAACTATAGGAAATCAAAACACATGCCTTGACAAGAACATCGTAACCCACGATGGGTTACGATGAACCCTAAAATAAAATCTCAATAGCCCAGTAAACGGTTAAACTAAATATCATGGCGACAATATCACGTAACAATTATAAAAAACCTGAACATTCAAACTTTAATTTGTATGGAATTCACAACAACCGAAAAGTCACGTGGTCAATCCGAAACATTTGGACTTTATCGCTGATAGAATATTACTTGGTTTAAAGCCCTTGGTAACACTCATTCTCTTATATCATTTTTACATAAATGGCAGCCACTCAAATAGCTTTATTTATGCAATAGTCAGTACATGCATATAATCGCCAACAAATGCACCCAACCGCCCGTATTAACTACCCCCTGCTTCCTCCTCTCATTGAGCATGCAGCTAATATGGGTAATTGAATGCCTACTTTGTTATACTATTGTGTTTCAGGATGTTCGTGTAGTACTAAAGTGCTGTAATGCTTCACATTATAGGAATAAAAGGCGTGAGAGGGTGTAGCAACAATATGGTATTTGTATAGGAAAAGCGGTGTTACGGTATAAGGATTTTTAAGACAGAACAGTTAAGTAGGACATACTCGTAGACTGAGAGAGACCACGGTCCGAAATCTGCAAACTTCTTAATTGCTGGGTGTAGAACATATAAGCTCACTACTTTTCCCCATAGATTACGTAGGAACTATAGACCGCCACGGACTTTACATTTTTTTTTTTGCTGTGTTTACATTCAGACATTTTGTCATACATGCACGTCAGTTGTCAGCAAGTATTACGTTCCTGACCTTACCGAAGAAACATCACCAAAAAGGTCTGTGCTGTGTTCGTTCTTTTCTTGGTTCCAAGATACAATAGTAGTTTACTTTCACTATATTAAAAATTATGCAATATCATCGACATGCTCACATCCTTATTTAGAATCATCTTTTTCTTGTATTCTGTCAGGTCGTCATCTCACTCTTCACTTAATTCTTTAACCTAAAAAACCACACGATTTTCATCTCACTCACAAACTAGAAACATAATTTACACTCCCATCTTATTTCCACATCCCTCTCTGCCTACCTCCTTTCCAGTGTAACCCCAACACCACGCCAAGTCCGCCAAAATCTATTACCAAAACTTGGACATTTAAATATCCTCGAATGCGGGTCCCAATAATTTCAACTATAATAATATCCAAGTTCAAAATTACTGAACCGGGAAAAATACCGCAGAAAAAGGTATTTTATAATAATTTGATATTAATAAGTACCTAAGAATAAAAACGTTAATAACATCTCAAATTCCATCAGCGAGACAGCTCTCCACTTCCGAGAAGATTAAACATCGATAAAAGCAATATTCTAATAATAAATCTAAATAGTTTGACTCGAATTAGTTAGGGTTGGTTCAATATTGATTTATATGGCGGAAGGGTCGTTAAAGGTCCGGGTCTGAGGATAGCTTTATTATAATATTCCCTTTGGGGATCAAAATTTGAACAGATTTGTGAATTTGGGATTAGAGTAGAATACATTTTCTTTGTGTCAGTTGAATTAGTAATGGACAGTTCCTCGTACAAAAACACGTATGACACAATTTATCAATGATTTTGTATTGTTGTACTTGAGGATAGACCTTTGCTCAGCAATTTAGGACATTGACCATAATTATTATCAAATAGTAATAACTATTGCCGGGTAGTGTGGTTGACACTATAAGGTGTGGCAGGCTACTTGCTAAATTACTGGCAGAACACATCAGTTGAGTTCAAAAGGATGACCTTAGAGTCCAAAGTCGGGCAAGTGCAGTGTTTATGATTGCAAGAGGAAATTAGTGCAAAAGAGTATGTAGTTTTCTGAGATTTTATAATGATACACACACTGTTTTACTCATGGCTGTCTTTTGGGTAAAGTTATAATGGAATAGTAGTTATGGCAAAAGCTGTAGTGAAATTATTTCCATATAGTTTGTATTAATTAATAAAATTATTTATTAATTAAATTATTATTTATTAATTAGTAAACGGTTAGTCGACTGTTCGCGTGACCAGAGGGCTGGCCTTTTCTTCAGCCAGAGAATCAGCATTGCCATTCAACGTGGCAATGCTGCCAGCGTTCTGGGCACGTTTCCCATTGACATCGATGTGGATGAATTTTTTGATGCGCAATGAGCCCCTTTTCCTCTCCCCTTTGTATGTAAGTTTGTTTTGTTATTAGTCATAAGATTAATAAAATAAATATTCTAATCTTCAAAGATATTAAAATATACAGTCTAGTTCTTATTTTAATGACGACATTTTGGTCAATCTGAAAATAAATTTAAGTAATTAGTTTTAGGGCTATTTATAATTCAGATTTTGATAAAAATAAATACCTATAATTTATTGCTAACCAAGCAAAATTGCTACAACAAATTAGCACAGCTGGCTAATTAGTCGTCACCAACATTAGTGTGGGTACCCACATAATTTATTTTGCTAGGAACAAAGGTTGATTGATAAGAACACCAATGTGTGAATTTTAAGGGATGTATTTTCTATGACCATATAGCTAACATAGTTTTGTTGTATCGGGACAGCTACCTACGTTATTAGTAAATTCTTGTCATTGAGTCTTAAAAATACATTGGAACTCTTATGAACAGTAAATAACAGTAAATAGCTCAGCTCATTCCTCTCCAAACACAAACTGCTAAATCCCTTCCAATCTGGTTTTCGTCCGAGACACAGCACTACCTCAGCCCTTGTGCATATTACGGATGACATTAGGTCAGGCATGGAAATGGGCAAGTTAACTGTACTTGCTTTGCTTGACTTTAGCAATGCATTTAACATGGTTGACTTCGACATTTTGCTGGGCGTCCTATGCTCTTTTAACATATCTCCTTCGGTAATTGACTGGTTTCATAGTTATTTGTTTGGCCGCCGGCAGCGTATTTGCATTGAGGAATCTTTCTCTTCTTGGTGCCAAACCTCTGCCGGTGTGCCGCAAGGCGGCATTTTATCTCCTCTACTTTTCGCACTCTTTATTAATGCTATCACTCAACGACTATCTTCTTTCTACCACCTGTATGCTGATGATCTCCAAATTTATACCCAAGCCCCTCTCGGAGAGTTATCTGACGCTATTGAGGCTATTAATACGGACCTGGCTCGAATAGGTGACTGGAGCACTGAGTTTGGGTTGAAGATCAATCAATCAAGACTAAGACTCAAGTGGCTGTTGTAGGTAGTTCCCGAACTGTCTCTAGGATTGATTGGGCGTCATTTCCCCAGGTTACTTTCAACAATACTATTATTCCTATAACTGACACTGTGAAGATTCTGGGGATTTATATCGACGGCACTCTTTCCTGGACCAAACAGTTGCAGGAGGTTAGTCGTAAACTATTTGCTTCTGCTGGTTCTCTGAGACGCCTTCGTAATTTTCTTCCCATGACCACTAAAATTCCGATAGCCCAATCCCTACTTCTCCCTATTCTGGACTATGCTGATGCCAGCTATCTTGATCTCACCCAAGACCAATTAGACAAGCTTGAGCGACTTCAAAATCTCTGTGTCAGGTTCATATTTGGCTTGCGCAAGTATGATCATGTTTCTGAATTTCGAACCAAGCTCAAATGGCTTCCTATTCGCCTTCGCCGGAATGCCCACATACTTTCTTTGCTATATAATGTGCTCTTTAATCCATCTAGTCCCTTTTATCTTGAAGAACGCTTTCAGTTCCTTTGTGACACACATTCTAGGTCCTTGAGATCATCGGAGAATCTAAAATTAAGTATACATATGCATTCCACATCCTTCTTCGACAAATCCTTTACAGTTCAAGCAGCTCGTTTGTCCATTCCGCATTACCTATTGAAGTGAGACGTGCTCAATCCTTACCAACATTCAAAAAAATGGTGAAGGAGCATTTCCTTTCACTATGATTAGTCTTCTCCTTTCTCTGTGACATTTTTGTTATTTATTAGTATATTATGTATTATTGTATGTATGTGTTTTATGTTATTATGACTAAGTATTATTATTGTACACTGACAACCCTAAATTCCGTTCCTCTCGTTCAGTCCATCCAAAGGTTGTCTGTAAGAGATTGCCCTGTGCGATAAGGCCGCCCATTGTACACTTGCTTTTATACTTGTTTGTCCTGTATATATATTTTTGTGGTGTACAATAAAGAATATAATAAATAAATAAATAAAAAATAACCAACAACCATCTTGGTATTCAAAGCTTGCTATCTTGGAAGATATCAATACTTTTATATAGAGTTCCACTCATGATTCTATCACCATTGTGATATTTTAGCACCATTGTGTATTATGTGTTTACGATTTGTATTATACAGTGTAATTAATTAGTTACTCATCTTTGTGTTCATTTCCAAAATTTGTAACCGTTTTTTCAGAGGGAATCTATTTCTTTTATAAAATATTGTACATAGTTACTGATTTTATGTATTTACCTACATGTGTTGTAATATAAAATTCGTTTTTCTTTTGATTACAGGTAAGTTTTGACCTTCGGGATTTTAACTGAAGATCTTCAGCTAACATATCTAATTACCTAAGGTGGAATGCTAGTCACAGATAAGAAAAGAAACCAATAAGCAACAAATTATTTTTCGATTGATAAAATTCTGGATCTCTTTCAAAGCCTAACGATTTGGAACGTGCCTACAAAGTAGTTAAGTATATGGACAGGGTCAAGCCCAAGATATCATAAAAAAGAAATACTCAACAGCGCAATGCTTTTTGCCTTCTATTATGAATGTATTGCAGTAAAAATGCGAACATTTTGACCAAAGAATCAACTCCTAATTTATTTATTTATTTATAAACTACTACTCCTACTCTACTAATCTAACTACTACTTATCTAATTTACATGCCCAAACGGGCATCACAATAAAACCGTTAGTTGTAAAATAATTTAAGTATTGTTATAAGTCTGAGATTATTTGAGATTAACTATAAAATTAAATAATTGTTTGATTGATGACGGACATCCAACGTCCCTTATTTTTGGTTAAACTAGTTTCAAACCATAGAATTAGAGCAGGTCCCCGCCCTGGGACCTGGAGGCGAAGGTACTCGCGTCACTGTATCGGTGGCGCGAGGAAGCGCGGGCGTGGGGCGAAGGGCTGATGCAGCGACATATGGAGTTGCGTCAGTCCCAGATTCGCGAGGTCCTGGTGGCGGAATGGCGGGACAGGCCTTCACGCCCTACCGCCAGCCTCAATACCATCGAGGCGGTCCGGCCAGTGCTCGAGCGCTAGCTCGGGAGGAGGCACCCTGTCGTTTCGGGTAACGCAGGTGCTCTCGGGGCATGGTTGCTTCGGGAAGTACCTGTGTCGCATAAACAGGGAGCAGGACGCCCGGTGTCATCACTGAGTCGACTGCCGGGAGGACACGGCGTGGCACACGCTGGCTGAGTGTGCCGCTTGGGAGGGGCCACGCCGTGCCCTCATCAACCTCTCAAGTAGGCAGTGACCTGTCGCTGCCGGCCGTAGTCGAGTCTATGGTCGGCAGCGAGGTGTCCTGGGACGCGGTGGTATCCTTCTGCGAAACAGTCGTCTCGTAGAAGTAGGCTGCGGAGAGGGAGAGGGAGATTTCATCCGCTAACCCGATCCGCAGCAGACGCGCCGGGCGTCGGCGGAGGGCGGATAACGCCCTCTTCCGGCCCCCCTAAATGGGTCCTAGGGCGACGGACTCGAGGACGTCCGTCGTCCCCCACACATCTGGACCCGAGGTGGTGGCGCGTAGTGTTCCACGCGCGCCCCTCTTAAACATTGAGGGGGTGCAAACACCTCACTCCCCCCAACCCGAGATCGAGGCCTGCAGAGGTGGGCCGGCACTAGCTGGGGGTTGCGGCAGTATCGTTGTTCCCGCGACCCCCAGCGTAGGTGTGAGATTGAACACCGGGGTGGTTTTTAGTCAGTACGAGTCTGACAGACCCCTCCGCCCTCCCCAGGGCAGAGGACATCCAATGAGGATTTTCCACACCGGAAAAAAAAAAAAGGTAAGAATAGTAATAGTAATCATTTATTTGACAAAAAGTACAGGATTACAGATGACACTTAACTTAGGATGCAATTGGTGAGGTACAAAATACACGATCAATGACCCCCATGCTAGGAAATTCCTGTGTTACAGGGGCCATCTATCCGTCCAATACATTAGCGATAAAATATAAAAATTAACAATTCAGAGTATATTATATAAAAATAAATCAATAAAACACAAACAAAATAATTCATTTAACATAGTACAATTCGGAGCTTTGGAAAGGGGGGAAAAGGGAAAAGGAATGTCTTATTTGTGTCGGGTGTGTTGTGTATGTGAGTTGTATGTGTTACGTCTGTGTAGTGTATGACTGTGTTGTGAGTGTATGTGCGTGTCCGCTTGCCTTATAGTGTAAGTAATTCTTCCGTGTCATCATAGTTTAGGGTGAGGAGATACTCTTTTAACTTGGACTTGCATTTAAACTTATTCAATGTATGTATGTTCAGTGCTTTGTTTAGTCTGTTGTAAAGTAATGCACTTAAGTAGCGGCTATGACGACGTGCGAATGTGTTATTAGTACAGACTCTTGGACAAACCGGTTTGGGTCTTCTTCTGATCGTAGGGCTGTTTTCTCTATTGGCAACAGTAATTTTATGAGTTCGTGTTGTTGCACGAAACACATACATTTGCCGAACCGTTAGCACCTTGAATTCGTCATAAACTTTTTGAGTGGGATATCTAAACGGTTTGCTTAGGAGTACCTTTATTACCGCTCGTTGGGCTCTTTCCGCTTTTAAGATAACTGTTTTTGCTGCACCAGCCCAAGCAACGATACAGTAACTAAGTACTGATTCACACAGGGCGGTGTATACCATTTTCAGGATAACTTTGTGGGCAGAAGTTCGTAGTTTTTTTAAAAAGGTAAAGGAGCTTTCTGGTGCGTGCAGAGAGGGATTAGTTTTCTAGCTTAGACAGGAATCTAAGTAAAGGCCAAGGTACTTTACGGATGAAGCTCTTGTCACAGTCTGACATGGGCAGAGATTGTTTCGGTAAGGTATGAGCATTTTGTCACAAAATTGACTTATCTGTAGATCGTAGTGACGAAGGTGATAGAGACAGCATCTGACGTGGATCCATTACAATTCTAGAAAAAGACAGCAACTGGCAACAGGGTCGTTTTGTTTCTCTCACACTTTTCTGACTGTATTAAAGTAAATACGGACGGTGGACGCATCACACACAAGTTCTCTGTGGGTATTCTCCTAACTATGGTTTTTGTTTTCCATAGCAGTGAAAGGATAGCTAGTGTATTTTTGAATGATTTTTATTCGTTCTTGCAAAAATTGTTGTCTATTTCATTGAAAAATCATAAATGGAAATATGAGAGGTTGTTCTGACAAATATAAGGAATATTTTTTGGAAATATGTAGAATGTCGAATCTTTTTGTGGCCCTGTGTTTTTTAGCATCAGGTTGCAGGTTAAAAACCTGCCTATTACCAATAGGGTTTTTTTTTTATATCCATGTTAATTTTAAACGTTATTTAAAATCGTCAACACACAGTGAACACGGGTGGTGATTACTACTAATTCCATAGCTGTATGAGAAGAGGCCTTTCCCTTTCCCAGTGGAACCACATACAAGCTGATTATAATTAGAACTTCTGATAGTTACATTATTTTCCCAACTGATGAAATGAAGAGATATTTAAAGACGGTCTACGACAAAGTGATAATCTATGAGTTATAGAGCGCCTAATAGTCAAAAAGTACGAGATTAAGAAGCCTTGCCGAAATGTCACGTGGGCAATACCAAACATTTCGAACTTTTGACAATGTTTATGGCTATTATGCTAATTATAGTATATAAATTTGTCTTAAGCTCAAGGTCTTAACAAAAAAATTCTACACACGAATGCTTGTAATAAACATATTTGATCATGAAATTGTTTCCTTGAGATGAGACGTGATTGCAGCCAACATAATGAAATTTTCCGGGAAGCGCAGGATGCTAGGAAGAACCAACTGAAGGATATTAAATGTTGGTTAAATATTCTAAGATTTAGTTTAATGTTTTCAATTACAGAACAATAAGTATACAAGCAGAATTGTCGTAATTCTGTTCGTGTAGCAGTTTCTTTTTTTAACCTTTTGAAATAACACTGTCATAAAATTGACACCTATGTTTCAAAAATGTTGCGATCATTAATTCCCTGCTGAGAACATTTCTCTTAAGCGTCGTTGGCATACCAGTAGGCTAACGTATTTTTTTCTTCAAATTAATCAAACTATGAATTTGTAGTGACACAATGTTGCAAGATTGTTGACGTGGCATTTTAGGCTTGCCGGCCGGGTTGCCGCACGGAGGGGGCCGGCAGTACTCTCCTAGACTATGTTAGAGATAGTCATATATGTTGTATTGTGTTTAGCCATAAGAAGTCGTGAAAATAAAGACACAAAGATTTACCTCTCAAGTTCATGTTTAATTTCACAAGTTTATTTAAGAGCGACATACAAAAAATTTAAGTGTACAGCTAATTTCAATCAACTTTTGTAGGTATAATCTTTTATAACTTATAATTAATAACAACACGTTTAATAAGCATTTTAATAATCAAGACAGTATTTATAATGAGAGAATGTTACGAAAATTACTATACTTCGTAGGTGTTATAATTAAAATTTTTGTTTTCCCAAGTGTGTACTAAAAAACAAAACATGAACTCTTTTCTTTTTGTTTCGTACAATAAGTGAAAATGTTAGTCACTTTTAAATGAAAACCAGGCTATTTTTACAGCTTAACACGTTTTCTTCGATTACTTGCCTTATAACATTATTAAAAGAACAACTTGTTTTATGATTACCCTGTGGGTGGCCTAAGTAGTGTCTTGTTATTAGTAGTATGTTTGTTTACTTGGTAATCTCAGAAACCTGATGTGGAATATGTGGAACCCTATTTGCATACACTTATGTATAATGTTTGCTAGTTATAGTTAGCCTTTTGATGCCTGTGATGAGAGAAATTACTTAATCAATTTGAATAGATTAAATAGTTTGTTGTTGCTGAGCGATACATTTTTATACTCACCGTATGGTGAGTAATACGATAGCCAATTTTATTTTAATTAGTTGTTTCCTGTATACGGGCAAACATATTATAACGATTGCCTTTCATTTTTGCGTCGCATTTCCTTTTTTCAACGTTCGAATTAAGGTTCAAAAGGAAAGTGCATTCATTGTAGTATTGCCGCATTGTTGCATCGTGCCTCTGAGGAGCCTTCAGTTCACTCGTAAGTTTGCTTAAATGAAAATTCATGGCCTTATTTTGAGTAAACAAATAAAGCCCGAAACTAGGCTTTTCAGCCCGAGTTCTTGACTCAAAGTTGAAATGTTGGCTACAAAAAATATTCTAAAATCAGGGTTCCAAAGAAAGAATTATTTCAAAATGCTGATTTAAAGCACTAGTTTTCGAGTTTCATCTTGTAAAAGTATTGTCTAGCTTGTCTGTCTAGTCCAAATCAAAAACCAGTCCATTTTCTTTTCTATTATAACCGTCACAAACCTCCTTTTAATTACAAGGTCTTCAATTCATTTTTATTTGATTATGGTTTTCTTTATTATTATCTTATTTTTAGCCAAAAATGGTATTTATCTTTACATTAACTGGAGGGTCAAGCGGTATATTATAATTTTTGGAGCACTGAGTGTAATTAAAGTACTAAACAAATTTTTGTTGGTAGTAAAATTACATAGTCAAGGAAAAATTTATTAGGGGATAGGAAAAAGTAAGTAGGTAATGTTGGTTCTTTGGGCAAATTAGATATTGAAAATAAAATTGATTTTAACAATTTCTCGATTAATAATAAAACTAAAGTATAATTTTACTTTTGTTCAAGACTTACACATGAATTGGGTCTTATTACTTCTAGGGATTCGTGATTATACGCCTTAAACGAATTTTAATACAAGACTTGTGATACTGGTGGATTCACGCCAATAGGTTGAGAAGCGAACTGGTAACTTCTGCTTGCTAGGTGAGATCTTAACATTAATTTATTATAAACCTTACCTACCAATTTACTCGAAGCTAAAAGCTTCTGAAACTAGTACCATGTCTTAGAGTACCGTATAGACAGATGATTAATCTAATTCTACTCTGTTGAATAGAGTTTCTAGCTTATTACTTCTAGCCATAGTTAGACTCTAAATGGAAGATCCTTGTAGACTTAACCTGACTAACGAGCTGTAGCATAAGTTAACACTTGTTTACAGCTCCCATTGACATAATTAAACAGAGTAAACTCGAGTAAACTCTATGGTACACTGCCAAACTGTTGTAAACACATCGAGTTTCTGGTTGTTACTTTCTGTTCCTTGTAAGATATAACGATATTTCAGTTTTTAAGTAGGTTATATAGGAATCGTATCTAATATCTTTAAACGGGCAATTCTTGTTTATATGTATATATATAATCTGAATCTAATAATAATAATATGTATATATATATATATAATAATATCTTTAAACCAGCAAATCTTGTATATATATAATCTGAATCTCGGAAACGGCTCCCACGTTTTTTATAATATTTAGTATGCAGGGGGTTTCGGGGGCGATAAATCGATCTAGCTAGGTTTCATTTTTAGAAAACGTCGTTTTCACCCGAGCAGAGCTTGGTCGCCTAGGTACTAAAGATAAATACGAGTAAAGTATTTATTTAAAGGATACCAGGTGTAGGCAAATAGCGTAATGGAAGTATCAATAAACTTTTATTGGAATAAAATTATCGATAGTATTGTATCGAGTGTTTCTTATCTAGAGAATATTTATTACTAACATTTTTTAAGACAAGCTTTTTAGCTTACCGTGCATTGTCATCCAAACCAAACGTGTATGCAAAATTTCATCTTAATTGGTTGAGGATAACTGTTTTAAAATTCAGTTGCAAGATTTGACCAGAACTTACATACTTAATAATAATATAAAAAATGCTTGTAAAAAAGGTCTACTTTGTTGGTTTAGTGTTCGTAAACGCTAATGCTGAGAATGAGTGAGTTTAGATCTCGGATCAGATATCATTACCATGTCCTTGTCCCAATTTATTTAGTGTCTTATTCTCTCATACTTATCTATTAATCGTCATCTCAATAGTCATATCCTCTTTAGCGATATCTTTCACACAGTCCATCCATCGCCTTTTTGATGTTCCCCTCCTCTTATAGGCGTCTACATTCTTTCACATAAAATGCTTGTTTACTTTGTATCGATACTTTATCGGATATACCCTAGGGCTTACCTTTATTGTATACTTGTAAATAGATAAATAAGTTCTGTGTTTAGTTTTTAATGTTGGATGAGCAGTGAGCTGAATTTTCGGTACAGAATGTTCATTATTATTGTACTAGGTAGCTCTTTTTTTGTCCGGTTTTATTGTTTGGTACTTAATTACTGGTCAAGACTTCTTTTTTGCTTTTGTGAGTAATTGTTAATATTGGGTTTTTGAATTAAAAGGGGCCGTTCAACGAAATACTAGTTAGCGTAATGGAGACAATGTTTAGTATCTCCTCACCAAAAGTTGATAACTAGGTACTTCACTGATTTAATTACCTACCTATCACTAAGCCGGTCTACTCTTTTAATATTTCACCGTGAAAACTTACTAAGCGAGACTGAAGTGAACTGCATTTCAATCTGAATTCTAAGAATTGATAGCTCACTTCATGTTCACTTCACCTAAGTTTTCACCAAAAGATTTTTTTAAAGTAGAAAGTAATTTTTCTTCATTTACCCTTTAACAGCAACATGTAAGATTCTTCTACTATCAATAGCAATGCTCGTCAGCCATTTTTTAAACTTATCAAAACTTACTTAAACTTACTCTTCTTCTTAACTTAATTCCATCTACAGTGCCTCTGACAATTTCAAACCAATTAATACAGCAATCATAAAAACTAATAGACTGCTACCACTATTTTAATGAAAGCAATTTTCAAATCCATCTTCAAAGCCAATATAATTATCAAGAAAAATAATAAAAGTTGCGTTTTAATTACCATTCGGTCTTAATAGCTTTTCCTCGAGGTTTTACTACATATCTAGAAGGACCGAGTAATAGGTAAAAATAAAGTATAGTTTAAAGACTAGATAAATATTTTTGATTCTGATAGGTAAGTACTTGTTTTTATTTGTGGGACAAGGTTGGGTTATTTATAAATAGTGTCGATTTTGTACGTTAGTTAACCTAGAAAGAATAAAACAAAAAAAAGCTGCCAAACCGTACAAACCATGTGGACATGGATCTGCAGTTCTCGATGTTAATTTGGCTAGGAGTAGACTTGTGATAAAAACTACTACTACTACTACTTTTTTAGTTGGTTTAATGTGACAGCAAGCTGAATATTGTTGCTGTCAAGCTAATATTTACGTATGAAATACGATTCTATCTAAATTATTCAATTGATTGTAACCTTAAGAAAGATTGTAGTTATAGATAGCTCTATCTATTCAGAATGGAGGCAATTCTTAACTTGAGCCACAGACCGCAAAATTACATGAATTCTATAAATAGTCACGATTCGTGTGTGGGCTCTTTAATTTAACCTATACAACAAAACATTTTATCATAAAACGTGACTCGAAACAAGTCTCAGGTGCAAATAAATGTGACACACTACAATGATATCAGCTGGGTGTGTCTGTTGTATAAAACGGAGAAACCCATAATAAATTGCTAAGATTTAGTCAAGTCTCAAGAAGACTATTAAAGGTAGGATTTTGACAATTAAATGACGCTCAATGCCACGATTATATTGGTCATTCATTTCAACCCGATTGCATCTTTTAATCTAGTGTTCGCAAGCGCTAATACTACTTAGCTTGAGGTCGAGGGTTCGGTTCCCGGGTCAGGTGTTTCCATCTGGAATTTCTTATTATACCCGGAGTCTAGATCTGAGCTGGGTTGATGGCCATATGCTCGCTCTCTATTACGTGGGATTTAAACATGAGTGGCAAAATATGGGTGTACCAAAAGAACCTACACCTTTACCTTACGCCTCAACGTATACTGTCGTGATCTTGTATTAGGGTTCCGTACCCGATGGGTCCAAACGGAACCCTTTTGCTGTAACGCACGTGTCCGTCTGTCTGTCCGTCATCTGCCACAAAATTTTGTTCCGATGAATTTATTTATTTATTTATTTAAGGATCACCAACGAGTATTACAAAACCATAAAACTTACACAAAATACAAAAATTGGTACACATCATCATCCAGTAATGCACACTCAATTATAGGCAACCACATCTTTTGCAGAGCCGAGCATACATAGCTTAATATAATTTAATTAAGATTAAGAATATAAAAGTATATAATAAAAAATAATTAACCTGCGATACGAATACGAAATACAAAAAAAAATAACAAAACATTAAAATTTAAAATTTAGTAATACCTGAATGTCAAATAATTATAAGAATAACAGTAATGTCAATAATTAATTAAAATTAGTTAAATTAAATATGTCAACATGTTCATCAAACTATTATGGAATTCAAATAAAATGAGAATAAAAAACTGAGATTATACATAAAATGTCCTAGATAAAATAAAATAGACTCAACATTAAATTATTCTTTATGATTTATAATTCAGGTTATAATTTAATCATTACAAAAAGACAAAACAATAAAACTTAGTATTAACTGATTGTCAAATAATAACAGTAATGTCAATAATTAAAATTAAAATCAAAGTCAGTTAAGTAAAACATGTCAATATTTAAAACTAAAAGTACATATACTGGAATTGAAATAAAATAAAATAATAAAAAACAGAGATCATACATAAAATGTCCCAGCATAAACAAAATAAAATCAACATTAAATTATATTAAAGTAATTAAAGTAAAGTAATTTTTGTGATATAAAAGTCATGAAAAAAATTATATAATTAATTAATTTTTATTGTTATTGGAGTTATAAATCAAAAGTCCTCCGCCTGAAAGTGCTTATACAATTTCCTTTTAAAGGAGCTAAGAGTGTCGTGATTTATATCAATGTTAGCTTTGCGGCATATAGCGTTGTACAATTTGGTAGCCCTTGCAAGAGGAGAGTTGTCGCCAAGGTTCGTTTTCCGCGAAGATTGTCCGAACAATTTGTAGGTATGGGACCGTGGTAATCTACTAGGGACATTAATGAATATTCTCGATAGAAGGTCAGTATTTAGTTTAGATGTCACCAATTTATGCAGAAAACACAGATCCAGTACTTTTCTACGATTCGCGAGGCTTTGAAATTGCAAAATGCAGTTATTCGGTCTTTGTAAGATCTTAATTGATTCGCGGTTTTATTTGCAAAGGATAAATGGTACAAAAACCTTTTTTGTACTCTCTCAATTCGTTGCTTATGAACGTTGTAATGTGGTGACCATACCTGTGAGCAGTACTCTAAATTGCTACGGACCAACGTCTCATAAAGGATAATTTTCGTCTTTGGGTTGTTAAATGGCTTGGAGGTCCTTAATACAAAACCTAGCATTTTGTTCGCGTTTGCAATTATTTTGTCTATATGGTCATTGTAGTTCAATTTACTGTCCATCAAGACACCCAGATCCCGGATACTATACACTTCCTTGAATGTTTTGCCTGAAATAGTGTATTTTGTGTTGTAAGTTTTTTTGTTGCGACAAAATTTTATGTGTAAACATTTATCCAAATTTAGGCTCATCCTATTATCGTTGCACCACTCAACCAATCTATTCAAGTCAGCCTGTAGCAAATACGAGTCTTCCATGGATCTTATAGGCAAGGTCAATTTGAGATCATCCGCAAATTAAAAAGATTGTGCGTGATGAAAACAATTTATAATGCTGTTAATGAAAATGTTGAATAACAAAGGTCCTAAGTGAGAGCCCTGTGGTACCCCAGAAGTCACATTGAAGTCTTCAGATGTGGTCCCGTTCAAAACGACGAACGATACACAATCACTAAGGTATGACCGAAACCATCACAGATCACATACTTATCCAGTTTCCTCAACAAAAACTGGTGGTCCACTTTGTCGAACGCTTTACTGAAATCTGTGTACACTGCATCAACCTGAATCCGTTGGTCCACCAACTCGATGACATTCTCCGAAAATGCTACCAAATGGGAGTGTGTTGATCTGCCCTGCATGAAACCGTGTTGATTACCTACTATGTGGTTTTTCAAGTGGCGATACAGATAAGGATACACTAGTAATTCGAATACTTTAGGGATAATTGAAATGATCGAATTGGCCTATAGTTTTTTATGTCGTTCTTACAACTATTTTAAAAAATAGACTATTTTAGATTTCTTCCACGTGGTTGGGAAGTGTCCTGATTGTTTTAACTTCCTATTGACCTATGAACTTAAAATTTGGTGATAATGTTTATTATAATAGGTTTATTAAGTAGGTTTTTATTTTACTAACAAATAGCAATATATTCTACATTTGCTACTGAACCCTAAATGTATGAACTCCGACACTCACTTGGCCGGTTTTTTAATTATGCTAATTGATAATGGGGATTCCTAAGTCCCAATTATTACAACCACACATAATTAAAATGTGTCTTTAAAACAACCGAAGTTTATCAAACTAAATACACCTGTCGTTTCCCTCCATAACATTTTTTTTCTAATTCTAAATACTTTTATCCTCTCAAACCGGCTAGTTCACTAACTTTTATTTGTTTTAATAACAATCTTATTAACTTTGACGTTTTATATTTTTATTTAAAGCGTCAACCATCCATGAAGTTTGGTCACAATGCATCCTACGGCATAAGGCTTGCTACAGACTTACGACTTACGATATTGCTACGGTAATTTAAGTTTAGTAGGTCGTCTGGTGAAGCGGGCTTATATTTCAGCAACATTGTTTTGTATAGTAACTTACTGAATATATTGTTCTTTATTATTTTAATTTGTTAAGTCTGGTAATTTTCTTTTGTATGAAAAGTTGTTTATTATGATTATTCACTGTTATTTATAGATATATTCAAAAACGTGATAAAATTAACCAATGTTTCTTTGTGATAACTCTTTAAATATATCTTATGAAGACTAGTGAAGACAGTCATTATTGTAGTTGTCGTCAAAAAGACGTCTACTACTGAACATAGGGCTACCCTCAGCGCCGGCACATAGACCGGCCATATGTGTCTGGTATCTAGCGGATTCCCGCGAACTTGGTCAGGTCATCAGGAGGTCATACAACGCTTTGCTTCCGATACGCCTCTCTTTCGGTCCAACCGGTCATCTGTTCTGCTGAGCGAAATTTTCACTTGCAATATTGCAATTAAATTAGTACGTACATAATTATCAATTTCTAGTTCCTACTAGCGTCTTTGACTCTGTGAGTGTGGAAGCAGTTAAAAGTTTATTTTATATCCCTAAAATTGAAGACATTAGACTGCATTGTATTTTTAATTTATTTAACAAAACTGATGCCGAACCGGTTTTAACATAAAATCCAGAGAGCTGTAACAAAATAAAAAGAAACAATTAATCAAATGAATAATTAATTTAAGGCATAACTATGTTAATTCTAAAGTGGAGTAGTCACGTTTACAATAAAACACAGTGCCTATTTAAAATTTAAATCTATCTCTTCCACCATAGAGCAAGGAATAGCTGCACAGGCAACGACTAGATACCACTAAATAATATTTTCGTGTCCACACAATATGCGCTGAACACTTCAAATATTAGCTTTTATTGCCAAGGTATGGACGCTGGCTGTACTTTTGTACTATTTAACGGTGACAACCACTGACACGCTTGCTTTGTATAGAAAGTTTTTACATTACTGTCTGTATAAGTGACCGCCGCCGAGGCGTTTCGATGCTCTGTGCTTTCCATCAAATTTTCAACCACTAAAATGGTGTCGTCAACCATTTTAGTGATTGTAAATTTAGTGGAGTCGTAAGTTTGTGGGCATCCTAAAGTGGCTCATACAAATAGAACTTATTTTTATTGAAAATTAAGGGATAAAGTAGGCACTAATGACTCATTAAGCCAGAATTGAAATTGTATCGATTCTCCAACAGACTTGAGGGTAATGAGATATCAAACAATCCCGTTCAAATCGAGCTGCTTATGTTTGTTTTTCATTTTATGTCCGAATTGTATTTATTGAGAGTGGATAGTCAGAGCTTTAAATTCGAGGTTTTTTGTTGCTGGCAGCATTTTTGGCAATTCGTAGGTACTGAGAGAAATGAAAATTCAAAAGGGATTTTAATCTTTTAAGCTTCTTTATAATGAGCATTGTTACGTACCGGTAGATAGCCGGTATGTGAAATTAACTTACATGTCAGAGACTTTAGATATCATAACATCACTCCCGTATACCCCGACGAGTTAGGCAGAGGTGCATCTATGGTACAGATTTAATTTTCAATGATAATTATCTGACTGTTGTTGAAATATTTTCCCTGATTTTTTTAGTAAAAATAAATTAGTTATGTTTTTTTTTGTGAAAAGTTATTCTGGTACAGACCTGGAAAAAAAAGATGGGGTATAAAGTTTCATATTTAAATTATGTAGGTAACACTTTGTATAATAGGTTTCTGTTTTGCTTAACTTGATCGGTTATAAAGTTCCTTCATCTGTTACCATTTAATATCGCTTTTCCCCAAACAGTATTTATACTACAAAGCTGCTACATTAAAACTCACAGTGCTTACAGCCAACAAAACAGAAAACCTATTAAAACTTAGTTGTAATACCACCACTCGTTTTTATGCACAGTTATGCAAGTTTCAATTTCGCACCGCGTTCTTGTATCGAATATGTATCGTATGGAACTATGTATGATATCAAACTAGGAACCTATAGGTCATATCGTAACGTTAATTCGCGGCCCGTGTTTGAAGTACCTATTTTATCTTATCTTATAGAGGGACCGAGAAATAACTCGGACACTTCGACCCATTGGGATCTATTGTGGTCCCCTAGATAACTTACTCCTCGTCAATCTCGTTGAAAACTGTTTTCATGAGTTTTACAACGAGACTAGGGGATATGAGCATATAGTCTTCTGGTTTTGGATATCCAACCCCTAGGAGACTCATTCGCTTACCAGCCAGTGCTTCGCATGTGCACAGTAGGCGCTCCATGCGTTCCGTATGTTCCCCACACAACCTGCACATGGGTGTCGCGGTTAGACCAATCTTTATAAGCATGTCGTTGGTTCCAAAGTGCCCAGTAAAGGCCCCAAGCAGGTAGCGAATTTGTCCCCTGCTCATGTTCCAAATGCATTCCCGGGCATTAAGCGTAGAGCCATGGAAGTACCTTGCTATGTTTAGATACAGTGAGAAATTATGAACAGAAGTTCTACTTAGCAAGAACTCGATTTGTCTCCGGTGCTACTTTCAGACAGAGTAAAATCAACCCAGTATAACAATCCAGAAGCTTGGCTTCGGTAATTTTACATAGCATAGTCTGTGCGTAGATATTTTCGCATGTTCTTGTAGCACAGCCTGTTACTGAATGTAAGGCAAATACCTCTTCCCCTAACTAACATTACTATATAGGTAACTAGGTTCATCATCATCATCATCTTCCTGTCCTTATTCCATGTTACTTGGGGTCGGCACTACACATTTTCTTCTTCCACACACGCAACATTCCCCTATCACGCTATCACTGACTCCCTTTTCATTCATATCACTGCTCACAGAGTCCATCCATCTTTTCTTTGGCCTTCAATGTGGAGGCTTAAATGTGGAGGGATGGAGAGTCTCCCTCTCCATCCCTCCACATTTATATTCTTAATTGTTTTAGTAACATGCGTTTCATACCTCCTCATCACATGACCATACTTCACGCCAGATCAACTGCTCAGCTTGTATCAAGCTTAAGTTCGATTATACATGGAATACTGTTCTCCTCTTTGGGATGGATCTGCCAAATACCAGCTTAATGCACTAGAGTCGATTGAAAAGCGGGTTAAGTCAAAGCTCCAGAAACTTGAACATCGTCGCCGAGTTGCCAGCTTGTCGCCGCGGTTTTTTATCGGTTACATTACGGGGAGTACGCGATGAAATTGCATGATCTAATTTTGGCCAGCCCGTTTCATCATTGGACTACCAAACGTCCACATGGTGGACATCCCACCCATATGCACTAAACGTTTATTATGCGTACAGCGAAGGAGTGGAATGCCCTGCCGCAGTCTGTGTTTCCCGATAGCTACAATCTAGGTGTCAAGTCAAGAGTGAATAGGTTACTTCTAGGCAAGCGTCCGTCGACCACACCATCACTTACCATGAAGTGAGATAGTGGTCAAGCGCGAGCCTATTTCAAATAAAAAAACCATACCAGGACAAACGGTTTCCTTTCATTTTTTCTGACACTGGCGCCACTTTCAAATCTTACTTTATCCATTCCCGTCACGAGGCACATCCATCTAAACATTCTCATCTCTGCTACATTCAATCTCTTTTCATCCATCTTTTTCACAATCCAACATTCTGATCCATGCAGTACTAGGTTAATCCCGAAAATTCAATCCTTTTGCTAGTTTCACGAATTTGAATCCACAACCTCGTGCTCAAGAAGTGAGGCCGTGAGCTACGACCTTTAACCAACGCGAATTTTTTATGAGCGTTTTGTATTTTTTGTCATCACCATAAATTATAAGAAAATATTAATTCTGTAATTTCGTTTTGTTAGAAATAAATTCGCTAAAATTATGCGTACCTATTGCTGAATCGAAGATAACTTACCTATCTCCAGTAGATATTCTAAATAACACGCAGCTGTACTTATTTTTTATTTTATTTTATTTATTTATGTACACACAAAACACTTAACAGAGAAAATAAATAATACAGATAGAAGAGCACAAAGGTACTGCTTATTTCTAAAGAAATTTCTTCCAGCAGACCTGCAACAGGAAAGTTGGATGAAATACCATAGACACAGTGTGTAGAAGGAAATAAGGAAACTTACAATAGAATAACAACTATACATATAACTTAACTAATTATGTATAAATAACACATATACCTTAACTAAATATATAGAAGATAAAAATACATACCTACATAATAATATATAATAATTACAATATGGTGGAGAGGTAATGATCTTTGACTTGTTTCTTAAATAGATATACATTTTTGGAGTCACGAATTTTAGGTGGAAGTGAGTTCCACAGTCGTACCGCATGAACAGAGAAGGAGTGGGAATAGAAATTAGTACTATGGGATGGGAAGTTTAGGTGATGCTTAAGGTGGGATCTACACGGGACATCGGCAGGGCGAGTGAAGGAGAAGTGATCGCGCAGATATTTAGGGTAAGTAGGGTTAAACAGGATGTTGAAGAGGAGACATAATACTCGAGTGTTCCTGCGAAGGCGAATAGGGAGCCACTTGAGATCCTTGCGGAACTGAGAGACATGGTCGTATTTCCTCAGACCAAAGACAAAACGGATACACAGGTTTTGCAAGCGCTCAAGTTTATTTAAGAGCTCCTCCGTGGCATCCAGATAGCAGGCATCAGCGTAATCGATGATCGGCTGAATTAGAGTTTGAGCTAAATAGATTTTAGTTTTAAAGGGCAAGAGGCTTTGAAGAGATTTTAACGAGTGAAAGGAAAAGTGCACCTTACGACTTACCTCATTTACTTGAGCTCGCCAAGAAAGATTACTGTCTATTAAGACACCAAGGTTCTTAGCAGTTTCTGTGTAAGCGATGATCGAGCCGTCAAGAGATAAAGGCGTTAAAGTGGATATGTCAAGCGCAGTGCGATAGTATCGACTGCCTATGATCATAGCCTGGGACTTGGATGGGTTGATTTGTAATCCGTAGGACTTAGCCCATTTACTTATACTTTCCAGGTCACGATTCATGGCGTCGACCGCCAAGTCCACATCTGCAAGCAGGAAGTTTCGGTAAAGCTGCAAATCGTCTGCGTAAAGATGGAAGTTGGAAGTGATACCCTTGGTAACAGTGTTAATGAAGATAGAGAAAAGAAGAGGAGAGAGAACGCCACCCTGAGGAACACCAACAGTGAGATCACACCAATCAGAGAACATCTCTTCAAGACGAACACACTGCGAGCGACCCCGAAGATAAGAGTCAAACCAGGCTAATGCAGAAGAAGAGAAGTTAATAGACTGAAGGACCCCAAGTAGAATGTCGAAGTCCACTGAGTTAAACGCACAACTGAAGTCAAGCAGGACTAACACGGTGAGAGATTTATTCTCCATAGCCCAGCGGATGTCGTCAGTGACCTTCAGAAGTGCAGTTACAGTACTGTGACCTCTACGGAAGCCAGATTGAAAAGGACAGATAAGAGAATTAGACGAGAGGAATCTGTAAATTTGACCATGAACGATGTGCTCGAGAACTTTAGAGAGGAAAGGAAGAATGGATATGGGTCTGAAATGAGATAATGAAGAAGGATTGTTTATTTTGGGAAGTGGTATTATGTGTGCCTGTTTCCAGGCTGATGGAAATGTGCCAGAGAATAAAGTGAGTGATAACGGGTAGGAGTTGCGGAAGAATAGGTATTATCATTCTCGAGCACAAATTATCATGGCCAACAGCAGAGGAGGAAATATCAAGAAGAGATTTTTTGACATCATCATCCGAGACAGAATTTAAATTAAACAGTGAGCAATTCGGTAACGGCAATTCGGAGAGTTCAATCAAAGTGGAAGTTTTGACACTAGGGTCTAGAGAGACAGGTGGAAGAGAAAAGTGCCTATTAAGAGCCGACAAGTCGACATCTCTACAGGTATTAGTGGGAGATTTACCGATACCGACAGACCTTAGAAATCTCCAGACATCAGAAGGCTTCCGATCGACTAGAGATTCGTGGAAATAGCGTCTCTTAGCATCTCGACACAGACGATTGCAGTGATTACGTAGAGCTTTGAAATGAGCAAGATTCTGATCCGTGGGTCTACGCTTGTACTTGCTCTTCGCCTTGTCCTTACGGGCAATAGCATCTTTGATGAGAGTACTCATCCACGGAGCAGGATCATGCTTAACTTTAACTCGCCGACGCGGTGCATGCTTGTCGTATAATCTCAGAAGTTTGGAATTAAAACAGTTCACTTTATCATCGACACTGGCGCTTTCGAAAACGAGAGACCAGTCAATATCACCTGCATCACGCTTCAACGCCACCAGATCAATACCATTATAATTACGCAAATAACAGACTTGAGCTTTGCGTTTAGGAGGCCGGATACGATAAGAGAGATAGATGAGGTCATGGTAAGAAAAGGTTGCAGTAAGTTGCCCAAACTCAGCAACATTGTGAGGGGAAGAAACAATCATAAGGTCAAGAAGAGAAGGCGTGCAGTTTGGGAAAGTTATGTGTCGCAGAAAGAGGTAGGATTTCAAGATTAAAAGAAGATAAGAGGGAACGGAGTTTTAGTGAACGTGAGTCATTTTTAATTAGGCATGTATTAAAGTCACCCATCAAAATAACATGCTCGTACAATGGACAAAAATAATTTAGTGACGATTCCAAAGAGTCAAAATAGTTGATGTGAAGATTAGGAGAATAGAATACTGCAAGTAATATTTTGGCATGATTTAAGATAATCTCTAGGAACAAGAATTCAGCCGACTCAGAGAACTGAGATGGGGACGCACTAACAACTTTGTGCGGTATATCTGCACGTATATAAATGGCGACACCACCACCACCCTTGCCAGTCCTGTCATTTCTGACCAGAACAAAGCCAGGAAGTGCATAGTGCGTGGAAAGGAGAGAGGGCTTAAGAAAAGTTTCAGATATTAGGAGTGCATCAAGATGAGCACTGCTAAAGGATGCCAGAAGATCGGAGTGGTGACCAGGAACACTCTGAGCATTAATATGGGCTATGTGGAAATTTTTAGGATACTTGGAGAAGACAGTGGAGATGTTTTCATGTAAAGTATGAAGCGGGGACTCACTTCCCGCACTAATAAAACTACAAGTCGAAGACGAACATGAGAAAAAACTGTCATTTAGGTCAACAGGTTCATCCATAGATAAATATAAATACAATATTAAAATATATAAAATAAATACAATAACAAGAGAAGAATACAACAATTTTTATACTAAACAAAACTAATTAAATCTATAAGTATAGGCTGGTTGATTTTATAATAAAATAACCACCCCAACTCACTAGTGTAACACATAACAACAAGAATAACATACAAGTCATCTACCAAAAAAAAAAAAAGTACCAATATAAACGAAAACATAAATTTCTAAAACAGCGTAAAACGAAACGCAATAACAAACTGACAACTGTTAGACTACTGTCAAGTTGACAATGACAAATGATAGTCCATTTAAGTCCAGACGATTTTTTTTTGTTTGGATGACTTGTTTTAAGTGCACTTAACCTATAATAATATTAGAAATAAAATAATGGTACCGACATCGTAATTAACAACACAGTGAAAGAATGAAGGTGAAGCGGAAAGTAACAAATATTAAGGTACCGGCACAGAAATAACTAAAAGTGATAAGTATATACTACACTCAGCTCCGGCATAATGAAGAATGAAGTAGATTGACGAACGAACAAAACAACAATAACATTAATTACGCCGGCGCGCCCTCCTTTGATCTCTTGAGGGTGTAGCAGTAGTCTCAGTCACGCTAATATTCTTAGAAGAAAGATCCACAGATTGCATAGCGTTGCCACCAGAAGCCTTTGGGAACCGCAACACCAGAGCTTGAAGCTCGCCCGGAGTTTCAATTTTATGGCGCTTGGTATCAGGCGTGATGATTACTATCCGCCCCTCTACCGACCAGCAACTCTGCATCCCAAAATGCTTGCGCGCGTCCATAAAGTTAGTTAGTTAGTCCAGTTAACAAATACTATTTATATGCAAGTTCCCTAAAGTAATACCTGTTCTATTAATAAACAATTAATGGAGTCGCTACAGAAGTATTTTATTATTTTATATTTAGAGGCTAAAAACCAAATTTCATTCATTTTAAATTAAAAATGACAGAGTTTCGCATCGGACCGCCAAACCACTACTGTGGTCGACGAGGTCACAGAGTCATGATCAACATATTTCACTATCCTTAAAAGCAATAAATTTGAACTAGAGTACATAATGGTTCCAACAGGATTATGCAACGGCGGTGCTTACTGAACGAGCCTCAACCGAAATTCACCAGTAAGATCGCCTGATGTAACTGTTCCAGACTTCTTTTTGTGGGTTTTTATAAGTCACGAGTCTAAGTCAACAGGCCTCAGACTCTTGAAGCCCTCAAAGATAATATCCGCCGGAAGTACTGGCAAGAGTGATGGCAAATGCCATACACGGGCCCGAATGTTAATCAACTCTGGCGAAGCGACGGCCACTTAGCCGTATCATTTTCTCGACTAAATGGAAAACAAATTAAGACACCAAATAAATATTATCCAAAAGCAGAAACAAAGTTTTTAATTCTTAAAAAAAATACAGCCAAAGAACATCTGGTGCTAACTTTTGCACCACTCTGTATTCATTTTCTATCGTGTCGGTAGTAGGTTTCAGAAATTGAAAGCAAAGTGGTCTTCCAATATTGAGGAATGAAAGTATAACATAGCTCTATCTATTAGGACAGAAAGGCTGCAGTGCAGTTTATGCTCATTTTATATCAAAATACACCTTATTTTTATAATTCGATATAATAATAAATTTGAGCAAATTTTGTGGTCTACGCGAACAAAGACGCGGGTGAAAAACTATGTTTAGATAATAATTAGAACACGCAGGCGAAGCTGCGGGCGGAAAGCTGGTCTTTCTATAAGATTTATACCTCACACCTGTAATTTTGTGTAGCTTTGGATTGAAAGGAAACCTCGTATTAGAGACGATTGATTTCATTAAATGTGCCTTGTGTTGTGTTTAAGAAATGTTAGAGACGGAAGTTAACTATTACGTTTTTACGTATTTTTCACAATTTATTTCACTACCATAAATAACCAGTACGTTAAACGCTACTTTCGTTTTCGATATTTTAAACAGGGCTTGCGTTGTTCATTTTATCCACCCCTGATGATTGATTCAATCTTGACTTAAGATAGAATAATCTTAATTGTAAATAAACCATAATATTTCTACTTAGTTTCTTATTACCTGCCAGTTCTAAGTACTGTCCTACTACACATATTTTCATTATAAGAATAATATATATTAATAACAGTTTTACTCGGTTAAATATTCAACTAACTAGTTGGTTGCCATGCCAACCTTTGAAACAATTAAGTTCAGTTAGCAAGCTCGATCAAGTGGAGCTTTAATTGGTGTTGAGAAGCTTTCTGATATATTAACATTTAGTTTGGAATGCTGTCGAACTTCAGGGCCCACTTTTTCTAAATATTTCTAGGTAATAGCTCAAAGCGAATTATTTGGCTATTTGGTCGATGAAAATAAAACTTTTTAAAATAGATTTGTTTATTCGGACCTAGTTTTGTGAGCGAATAGCGAATAGTTACTTAATACCAACATAATTATGCACATTATCAAACTAAAATAACACAAAATGTAAAACTAGGAACATATTTTTTTTAGATACCACATAATTTTGTAGTACCTACCGATAAAATAAATAAAAATAATTGCTAGTTACAGTAACATTTTCCCTAAACTAAGCTTTTCTATGGAAAAATTAGAGCATCAATTTAAAAAATATTAGATGATTACTCGTACTATGTGCAAAATCCTAACTAATATTTATCTATAATAACAGTAACGACATAATATCTAACAACACCGAATGGTTAACCACAAAACACAGTACTAATTGAAAGTTAAATAGTATGTAATTGGATCATATTGGTTGCGGTCATCAATTATTTGCAGTGTGCATCTTTTAAGTGTAAACGTTGAACAAATATGTTCTATTATCAATAATCATTTCATGATGTCGCAATTATTTATTAAACCGATTTGGTTACCGTTGTCATAATATTGGACTAACTGATAACGAAATTAATTACTTGCTTAAAATTAAATTGAACTGTTGTTATCTATTGCTTAGTTGGTGGCCAAGCGGCTTCATTGGTCCAAGTTGTGGATCCGATTAATACTTCGAACAAATATTTGTGTGACCAGCTAATACAGATAGTTTCTGCAATTGTGGGCATTGTGTGTGCGGTGGTTTGCGGAGTTAACCGGATATATATAATCCTAGTATTCAGAATTTAATAATAAACAAGTTCTTTTTCTTCTTCGTTCCCTCACCATTGAGGATCGCGAGTTCGCGACCATATACGGCGTCTCAAAGTTTAGTGGTCTGCCTTTTTCATTGCATCTGGCTATCTTGTCGGTCAATCATGCCATTTTCCAAAAGAGATAATTAATTGTTTTTTTAATCAAGTTCCAGAATTATTAGGACAAAGTCTGTAGGTGGAACACCAAAAGGTTAAGAATAATTCGGCTGCATTTGACTGACATCAAAGAGATAGCTTCCAAATCCATTGGGAACCCCTTTACTGTATGACTTGAAATTAAACAAAATCATTATCATAATTCTCTAGCCCTTATCCCAATTTATTTAAAATCGACGCAACAATCGTCTTTTTCTTCCATACTTCACTTAGTCGTCATGTCAGTTGTCACATCCATCCAGGCCCTATAATTTTTCACACAGTCCATCCACCGTTTATTTCATCTTGCCCTACTTTTGTACTACTTGCAACTTAAAGAAATAAATTCAATTTCCTAGTCACAATAACATGCCGCACTTTTTGCTATTTAAATTAGTACAGGCAAAGTTGAATCAACTATATTGGGTTCAGTTAGTCAACTAATTAAAGGTACCGAAAGTTATTGAAATGAATTATTTAACTTGATATTGAGTTATGCGAAGTTTATGTACCTATGAGAATTAATGCCGTGGTCACGTATTAATTATGATACCAGTTTAAATGGCGCTGCGACAATGCAAAATCCTGTTTTCATAGGAATTCAGTCACAAATTTTTTGTGACGCTCTTGACTGTGGGAGCCTTGTTAACCAATGACTTCACTGCTGTTCTATATTTGGATTTTTTGGATATGAGTAGGTAGCTGATGAGAAGTGGTTTTAGATGAATTATGAAGTCTCATCACAATTCTTACTAAAAAAATATATTTCGAAGTTATAGATAACGTAAACCAATTAAAGGTGCCTACATCTGAAAGCAGTTGCACTTACAGATGTTTATTTGGTTAATTCACCATTTACTCAGAATGTTTATTTTTATATGTCCGAGGAAATACTACAGATACTTTTTCTCGCAAAATTTCTTATTTGGGGTTACAATTCAGAATTACATTTATGCCACGATTATCCTGTAAATTATAAGCATGGAATTACAAAGAGTACCTTCTCATAACTAATAAGTCTAAAACGGAGGTGAACCAACAAGTTATCACGAATAAATTGTAAAAGCAATTAAAGTAGGAGGACAAGAGGCGAACTTTTCAAAAACAAATTAGTAATTTTAATGAACTTCTTTGGAAATAGAGGACAGTTTAGAGATAAATGTACACTTTGAGAGAACGGATGGTTTTCGTATTCATGTTTTGCTTTAATTACAGATTTTGAAATTCGTTGTAGTAGGATCACCAATCCGTCTGCCAAAAAAGCTAATGTGACTATGTAATGTCTGGAAAGCAAACAACAATTACCGATTGGTATTCGAACTCTATTTGAATTATTATAACACAGGATTAAATATCATTCTATACTTATAATGATAGATAAGGCTTTCAGGAAGCCCTACCAGTTAAAAAAGTAAAAAGTCACACAGAAGGCTTGTACAAAAGCATCTTACAGCAGCCACACTCACCATCAATCTGTATGGTCTTTTCCCAACTATATTGGGGTCAGCTTCCAGTCAAAACGGGATGCAGCTAAGTACCAGTTTTTTGCATGGAGCTACTGTCCATCTAACCTCCACAACCCAGTAACTGGGTAACACGATACTCTTTGGCAAGACTGGAATCAGATTTCCTGCATGGCGTCTGACTCTCCGTAACGACTGGCAAAGATTTACATATGGCAACCGGGACCAAAGGAAGCACGGAGGAATCTCACTGTGTAAAGATAGTTACCCATTCACAAACCGACTTTGGCAAGCGTTGCTTAACCTCGAAAATCGACTCGTGTTGCTGTTATTATTTAGTCATGAGCTCCTGATCCACAATAAGTCGAACGTACGACTTTGTGTTTGTTCGCTATTTGATCGAGTGTAGTTTTTGCAGGTGGTAGTGTGTTTGAACGAGGCAGTAAATGTCAATTTGTAACGAAGCCCATAAACTGCTAACAATAGATATCCGTTCTCAAAATACATCCCTCTTCACAATGTTGCTTATTTTGGTTGTGAGTGCGCGTTGTGGCTTGTGAGATATTATTATGAGGTATTTTAAAAGTCACATGTGGTTTTTATTACACTGGCACCTAACCCCTGGTTAAGTAATAGCCACTGTGCCGTGTAGTTTAGGTATGTATATCCTCCTAAATATTTATTCAACAAGAATTTCAATCCCTCGAACTTTTTTAAAATATTGTTTTGTGGTCATGTGTATCACTTTATCCCTTTTGTCAAAGGTGCTATTGCAGAAATACAAAATGCATATGTGAATCACCTGCCAGCAAGTTCCGTTGACGATATCTCTAGCAATATTATAGTATCTCAACCATATTACCGTAATAAGGACAGCCAGTGTCCTCACCTTATAGTCCCATGACTCCCCGTCCGTGAAGTGCTTCAGAACGTAGCTATTACGAGTAGTTATAATTAAAGATAATGTCACCATTAATCAGTGTAAATAGGCTGATCAGACCGAGAGCGAGACGTAGGGTACGTAGAAAAATTAACAAAACTGTGACACTTCTTTAGATTAAATTTGAAATAGTAAGTCTTAACTACACCTAAACTTTTTAACAGTTTAATAGTCGTTGACTGATTCGTTGGTTTAGTGGACTGGAACAAGAAATCTGAATTTGCTTGGTAAACAGACTCGCATCCTATATGGGATTTGAACAGAACTGAAAAATGTGGTCTTGATATTTGCCATTAGAGAATGAGAATACAGACCAGGGGTGTGACCATAGGCTCTTAGAGTAAGGTTATTTTGACATACATCTATCCCTTACGCACACTCAAAATAACCTTACTCTAAGAGCCTAATATGGTCACTCCTCCTGATGTTCGGTCAAAGTATTCTTAAAATAAATTCCGACTTTCTATGAAAACCGTACAACCAATTGCCGTCATACGAAACGGATGTAGCCGGTACAGCTAGCAGAACAATTGAAACGTTCTGCTCGTTCAATAATCAGTCAGGTGGCACTATGCCAAATAATTGCCAGTTTGCCACCCATGGCACTTCGTCAGTGGCAATATGAGGCACGGCATCATTGTGTTTGATGTGTGGCGATTGCCGGTTCAAATCAGCGTTTGATGATGGGAAGCGGGTTAGTGGGTGTGCGGTTTCTATTGATCATTTGTGGGTTACATTGTGGTGGCGTTTAGTGGTTTATGAACCGCTTAAATTATTTTGTTTAGGGTTGTTTCTGATTAATCCAGCGTAATTACAGGATTATATTTGTCGCTGAATAAGAAAAAATAAAAAAAATTGCGTAACCATGACGGTATATTCACACAATAATGAGGTCATTCCCGCAATTGTCATTATAGCACCTGTGTATGAGGAATGCGGACAATGTTTCAAGATTTAAGGTCTCTTCGGTATTTTAATAATATCCACAATGGGCTAGTTTTATTTATTTCTGCTACCCTCGACCGTCATGATGATAAATGTGGTATATTACTAAACATTATCGCCGGTCATTTGCGATGGGTTTGATGAAACAGCTGTTGTTTGCTTCCCATTTACAGAAACAGTAGTTGTGTCCTGCGGTTTAATCAGAATAGAACAGAGAAGAATTAAGAAGAAGCAATATTTAAACTGGTGATGTTATTATGTACTATATATATGTATAGGTACCAATAAAAATCAATTTTCCAAAAAAATGCTATAGACTTCCAAATAAAAACACTACAAACAGTGAAAAATAACTTTCTTTTTGGTAGTCGGTGTCCATAACGAAATCATTGGTACCTAGTTGGTACCTACCAAAGACACCGACTTCCCAAAAAGAATGTTATTTTTCCCTTTTTTAGTGTTTTTATTTGGAAGTCGTTGTAATTTTTTTGATTCAAAGTTTTTTATTCTTCACTTTTAATTGTACCTAATAGGCAAGTTCTTTAGTAAGGTACCTATAATGCTAGAATAAATTACCTGAATTTCTTAAAACTTGAACATAACCGGTGAAATGAGAATGTACTAAGGTGAACTGTACACACCTGCCTCCCTCCACCACCTGCCACCTGCCTACCTCTTTAAAGCGTACTGGCATGATGTTATGTTATGAAATAGTATAAACAAAACAGACATGCGATTGCAGTAATCCCGAGAGATTTGTCGTCATTTATTGAAGAATTCTGTTGTATATCTCCGAAGTTCTCCATCAGATCTTCACCAAATTAAAATGGGACCAATTTGGGTACATACTCTTTTAAACAAAAAAATATTTTTTTAGATCTGTCCAAAACTGACGGTGAAATCGGTGAACATAAACAAAAAAAAATAACATGAAGTCGAATATGGAACCTCCTACTTTTTCGAAAGTCCTTATAATTATAATCGTTCGAAAACGTTATTTTATTATCAGCTTATTAATTAACATTGTCCAATATTGGGACGTCAGTAATACGGTGACCACATGTCTGGATTACCGCGGACTTTAATATTAGTAGTCTCGTTGATAAATTTATGACTTGGGGGGTGACCATAAGCTCTAAGAGCGGTATCAATTTGAGATCGAAATTCTGAAGTCCGAATTTGAAATTTAAATTTGAAAGTCTGGTATTAAATTGACATGTTGGATAAATTTATTCGGACGATAGATGATTTATTGTCTATAATTGAATTTTGGGTTGTTTGTAGCAGATTATTTAATGGATATTTTAATTTTAAGCACTAGTGGGATATGGTAATATTGACATTTTGTTAAGTAAGGTTCTTAACGATATGTAAAGGCGTTATTTATGATGCTTAATATCCGACAAATGTAAAAAAAAACTATTTTTTTTTCCTAAAATAGAACATGACCGATGTTTTTTAAGAATTTTGACTGGAAAACACTTCGTTAATCGCTACGAGTGTTGTGGGGCTTCTACCTAAATTACAATAGCTTTTATCAACGAAATCTTTGTACCAATGCAAAGGTTTCGTCAATGAAAGACAATAAACCTTTGCAATATCAAAACTATTACAGCACTGTCACAATTACAAAGTAAAAGAATAATACTTTTTTTTTAGAAAGAAAGAAAAATGTTTATTTGCATACAAACTTAAATTTGTAGGCTTTTTTCAAAGAAGATGAATTTTTACCACACTATACATCATACGAAAAACCAAATCAACTAAACTTACCCCCAGTACCGCTAGAAGTCTTGATACAAAAACCAAAAAAAATACCTAATTACAATTTAAAACATCCCTCATTATGTACACGTGTCCAAGCATTCATTGGTCTGGAACCAAACCGCAATGATTCCTCGCGACGGGCAACCAATACGTACCAGAGTAATTTGTTCTGCGGTCATCGAGTGATGTTTCGCAAATAAAATTTTAGTAATGTGAGTGGAGTATTAATTTATGTCAGATAGAAAGGGATGTCGATTCGTGTTAAGATCTAGATAAGTTGTCTATTTATTTTTGTTGAGTTATTTTTAATAACTGCTGGTTTGTGTTTTTATTTTTTTTTAGGATTATTTTGATAAACTGTGAAATTCAACTGTTCCGGGCAACCCAAATGCTTTTATTTTTGGTGTCTGTCTTTCGAAATCTAAAAAAAAACAAAGGCATTCTTTCAGAGATTTTTGTTGAACTAAATCTATGACCTGCAGTTTTAGGATACTGTCAATCAATCATAATGTACCAAGTTTTTAAGGCATTTGGGAAACAACTTTGCTTTTCCGGCTCCAGTCTCCATCACATGTTTTCTACGGTACCTACATAAATCCACATTTGGATTTAATATCTTCCAAAAGCATTAGTTCTCAGTGTCTTCAGAGTTCACTTTATCCACATAATATATTCCTCCTCATTTTCGCGACAATGTTTTACTGCCATCTACCCCAGCTGTGTTTTACGGTTCCAATATTTTACACCATGACACAAATCCATGTATCGTGACTGAAAGGCATTGGTATTCCCCCCTTTGGGCTCCCAAGGACAACATTTTTAATGGACGTCTACGTGATCTGATGTTTAAGAGGCGTTAAATGCGTATTTATTTATACATTGTTTGCTTTGGAACCTGTTATAAGTTAGTTTTTGATGAGCTATTGATCGTGTTTATGGTTTTCTTGACTAGCATTGTTAAGTGATGAGCTCTGTATGGAATTTTATGAGATGTCTAATAATTTCCATGTTCCCATACCAGAAACCCATGTGATAGTCAACGCAGTAATTTAAGTTAGGTATTAATGCCACTGCAGGTGCAGGTGCGGAGATCCTGAATTGCAAAGTTCATCCGCACATGACGTAACTAAGGTTTTTTAACAAAGTTCTAATAAAAAAGACGGTTACCTCCCTTTGTAAATCAAGATCCTATCACTGAACCTATCAGAAACTAGCTCTGACTAAAAACACAAATGCAACCTAAACTTAAGTTTTTAACTGAATAATTAAGATTCTTGAAAGTTTGAGTATGTTAACTCAACCGTAGCTCTGGCACAACCTTTACTTTTATCGAGCAACAATTACACACTATGTTACACACATTTAAATAATTTCAAAGCTGGTATTTTCTCACTAATAGCAAAAGATGTACTGAATTAATTTATTCGGTTTAGGGCTTACAGAGAGTTCAGCTCAAAGTTACGTTGGCCGGGCATAGCAGGCAGCTACAAATTAAAGTAATGCTTGAATCATTGTAATGGTCGGTGAGGCAAATTTTGTTTTCGCACTAATTTTGGTGTCGTCGTCTTTAGAAAGGGAGATAAGAAATTCTATTGTTTATTAGAAACTATTGGACTTTTTCTGGCTCTTGTATAATGTTGAAAAGTTACAAAGTAAATAAATAGGCAATGCTACTAATAAAATAAAAGTGATAGTCCGGGGTAGCCGGATAACGTCCGGCGATTCTTAGCACCCTTTGCCATGCCATGCATGGACCGCTACCGCAGTCGAGGGTAGGCTGGCTGCCGGGCACTAGGGGCTATTTTTTATTTGTGCTATTCATTGGTGGGTTTTACCATAATCACCATGCTTGTCAGGCTGGTTGGCGATCGCTATATGGTTGTTACAAATGCTCAGAGAACGCTGCTAAGGCTTCCCACTAGGTTGACCGATGACCCAAGATTACGGGAATCTGCTGGATTCGAGCCGCACGGGATGGGCCAATGTGGTAACGTCTGGGGGAGGCCTATGACCAGCAGTGGACGTCGTTCGGCTGAAATGATGGTGATGATGATAGTCCGGATGTTTGTAAATCAACAATGCCTCAACGGCTTAATAACAATGCCAGTTTGTTACTGTCACTGCAGCGCATATGCCTCTTCGCATAGAGAAATGGTGTAATGCTTATTGGATTTAAATAAACACACTGCATACGGGTAGACCATGCCCTAGATGACTTCATAGGATTTTTATTTATCCCGGGAGTACGTATCTAAAAGATGATTTCTGACTTGCAGGCGGGTAAAATGCTGGCGTAAGCTGGTAAATCACATTTTTTTATGTTTGGAAACGGTCAAAAAGTGGGTCACATGCATGCAGAATAAATATTCAGCAATTTCTTTGTCACCACCCAGTTTATCCCAAAACACAAAATGTTCCATCTAACTACCCCCCCCCATTCAACTCAAAGATAAAACAAAATACAGTCCTGATTTTCTCCATAGAATTTCACCCTTTAACACACAAACCGCGGGTACACGCCTAAATTAGAAACGAAAGAGATGAAATCTCACCCTCTTTGTACGTACACTCAAATTTAATCATACCTACTCTATTTTCGACAAACTGTATTCACGCGATGTATAATAAGATGTGCTAGAGTTATTTGGTCATAAAAATCTTAATATCTTACGATGCTGTTGTCTAGTTTTTTAATAGTTTATGTTTCCTTCGAAAGTAACGAACTAGGTCTTAGCTTTCTCTGGGGTGTAAGAATAGGTTATTTAATGTTGAGGTGTTGAAACATAATTATGTCTTCTTGCGTAGTAATAATGTCATTGGAATCATAATCTAAGGGTGATATTTCACTAACAAGCAGCATTTGGCAAAATTCACCGAGTCCAAGTAATAGGAGGCCAATAAAGAGTGGTGAGAATTCGTTTTATGAATAGGTTAAATAAACCCTCACAACTTCATCAAACTAAAATTTTCCTTTTAAAGCCTCTGCTTTTTCAGGACTATACTAGACTAGCCAAGAAGCACGTTTAACTTTTGCTGTAGAACAGATGCAGACTGTTGAACGTTGAGTTATAGAAGTGGAACGAACTCACTTCTACTTATCTAGAATTTCTGGGAACTAGGAGATTATGAAGTTTCAAAGCGTCGGTATTAGTACTTGTATGTTCGTTCGTAAAAATTTCAAAGATCACTTAAGTGATTTCACATTTGTTAATTTTAAAGTTATTTTAATGGTTTCTTTTCGTATTTCCAAATGTTGATGTGTTTGTCATTGTTTGGTTCCTAACATGGTCCAAAAGCGCAGTTGTAATTTTTATTTGTTTTTATTGAAAGACTTGTAATAAAATAAAGCTACAGACCCTTAATTAAGCGACCACTTACATTTTCCAGTTAATCATAAATACAAAGAAAATTTTACAATACACAAGATATAAAGAAGTAGTTAGCAAATAGCAATCGAAACAGCAATAAATAATAATCGCTATTGAAATTATCATTGCTAGCTACAATCTTTATTGGTATCTGTAAATACTGTGCAGATCACAGAGCATCTGGAGACGCTTTGGCGGCCACTGCTAGAGATGCTTGTATACTTACAGGTGTGTCAGTGAGTGTCGCTGTTTACTTGCAGAAATTAACGTCTGTGTCAATTTTGTTTGCCAAAACTTGTATTTAGTGCACATTTCCCGAGCATAAATTTTATGGATTAGTATAGAAGGCGTCTCTAATTGCTGCCATTTAGTCCATTCCGTAATCTGTGGCATGGATTGATCGCAATTACTTTGGCGCCGGGACTGTCTGGGGTCCTCATCATAGTTACACTAGACCGCTCAATTTATTGTTATTGGCTTGATAGACATACACGTCATGCTTTTTGTTTATTTTGTTTATGTAGTTATCTTTTGTTTTTATGTTTTTCATTGTGTTATATTTTTATTCCTTTTATGGTCCTGTCATTATGAGGTTATGTTTGACTGATGTTGACACAGTATAAAATTAAATCATCACCATCATCATCATATCAGCCGAAAGACGTCCACTGCTGAACATAGGCCTACCCCAAGCGTCACCACATTGACCGAAAATTAAATACTTGTACACATTTTAGTCAAAGGTATCTTTCAGCAACAAAGGTTAAACTTTATTAAGCCAATAAAAATATTAGGTTTCAAAAGATTGAGGACTACCGTATCCTATACTCGTCCCCGTACCAATCCCGATATTGCGAATTTCGTTACAGCAAGACGAAGAAGTAGTGAACTGCGATAGAATAAATTGATTTATTTATAACACAGTTATACTGAAAAGTGATCAAAAAAGAAGCTTCTAGTCACGAGTGAGTATGTTCTAACCTGCGCTTACAGCGCAGACTAATCAAGCCGTGTCTTCGCTTGTGTCACTAATCTTGCCTTTTACTGGGTTATGGGGTTCAGATAGTCAGTCTCTCCATGTAAATTACTGATTTTCAGTTGCATCTGGTGAGACTGGAAGAAGCCGACATAGCCACAGTCACATTTGACACGGGCCGTCAATTTTGGGTAAACGGTGACAGTCACTGACACCCTTCGTTTGTTTAGAATAAGTTGACAATCCCGTCTCTAGCAGTAGCCGTCGACTTCAGCTTCATCACTTGTGTCATCGTTTGACTCTAAAAGGATGAAAAAATACTGCTATTGCAATTAAAACAGTAGTGAATTGATTGGCTTCCACGCCACAGTTCCAATTCCGCACAAAACAAATATTTGTAAGGTATACAGATAGTTATGCCGTTTCCATCTATTTGTTCATGAGAGATTTGTGTTCATAACCGCACTACAGGAGAAGTTCGCCGAATACGCCTTTATTCCCCGAAGGGATAGGCAAACATGTTTTGTAGGGTTGACTTACGAAAACTATAACCACATTTAGCTCTACAAGCGACATTTAATCAGCAAAAACAATTGTTGAAAGTCCAAAGTGTTTGCGATTGATCACGTGAAATTTCATGACCCCTTCCTTTAATGCTAACGTGAATAGCCATCTTTTGGACTCGCTCGTTCCATCGTCCGTCATATAGAAATTCTAGTGTTTGCATAAAAAAATCTTAAGTAAATAATTAGGTTAGTTCTTTATCACTGCTATCAACAATATATTAAATATTTCATTGACTTTTACTGCGAAGTTTCTACGGTACCAGTATAAAACAATGAAGAACAACAGCGAACGTTAACTTAAAAACTGTCAGCTGCATCCGCCAACAAATTTAGTTGGGAAACAGCTATTCAGATTGATTGACTGTAAGGATTGAAATTCAGTCGCAGCAGGCATTTTGGGAAAATGTAGGTAACCAATTAATGTAGACTACTTTAATGCTTGTACAAGTTTTAACTTAATCATATAGTTGCTGATGCTATAGCTGTCTTGGTTATTTAAATGAAAACAATTCAGGAAGTACTGAAGACGTCGTGGTGACCTAGTGGCTAAGACTTCGCCTCTTTTTATTAAGGACGTTGGTTCAAATCCGGGTAAATACCAATGTGACTTTTTCAAATTCTTATGTACTTCCTAAGTTTACTTTGGACATCACCGACAACGGTGAAGGAAAACATCGTGTGGAAACCTGGACATATATATAGCTAATGTAAGTCTAAAATAGCCAAGTCAGTGGCCTGTGGGGTTCTCAAAGCCAGCTTAATTAATTAACTCTGACACCAGAGGTGGCCACATTCGGCGGACAGAGCTCCGGCAGGATCTCATGGCGACATGGAGAGGGCGAGTGTCGCAACTCAGCGCTGGGTACGCCACAATCGGGGGCTCACAATACGGTGTGTTGTGTGTTAGAGGGTTCTTTGAAGAGTGGCTTGAGGGAGCCCGATAAGGACCAGGCCCGAGTTAACGGCGCGCAGTGTTCCACGCGCGCCTCAAAGAGATTTCAGCAAAAGGGACGGGGCCCGCTACGGCCTATGCCTGTCTGGGTCGCGGATAAATTTGAAGGAGAGTTACCGCGGCCCTGGCACAAGCAACTGAAGGAACACGGGTGGGATTTAGTCAGAAAAAGCCTGACACGCTATCCCGCTTCACCCAGAGCGGGAGAAGTCATTGGATGATAACCCATCAAAAAAGAAAGAAAGATGTGGCCACATCCACACATAAAAAGAAGAATACTCACAAAAGCGACGCCTGGGTCCCAGAAGTGGGAACATCATAGATTGATTATGCAAGTGTTAAGAATCCTCCATTCCTTAATACATGTGCCAACGTAGCTATGACCTAAATTAGCGTCGAAGGATGTTTCTCTCGGCTTCAAAAGTTTTTAGAGCGTTTTAAATGGATCTAACATGGCGTAACGTAAGACCTGTTTTATGTTTTGACGTGAAATGAGGATAAGTATGCGTCTAATAACTTTAGTAACTGGAATAACCGCTTTTTACGGCGTGCTAGGCAGGTAGGATCTTGTATTTTATTAAAAGGCCCTTCCGCGAATGACAATACTAGAGCTTTTAAGTGTAACAGTGACTTAAACTATTATCTATTTATACTTGGAAGCAATTTTTCGGATAGCAAATATTTGTTGCTTTTTGTGATTGCTATTTTATTAGAATAAAAGGTTTGTGTATTTTATCAAATCATTTTGAGTTTCAAAATAACTAATTTTTTTAACACCCTTGCTCGTAAAGCTGATGTAATTCCACCGGTTTTAAATATGTAAAGCGGGTCATAAAAAACGCGTGTTATAGTCCATACAAATTCCATAACAGTATTATTTGCCATTTCAAATATGGAACTGATCGCCGCCGCACGACTCCAGCTAGTCAGCAGTGCGCTGTTGCTATTCAAATTTCGAACTAATCGCCGCGCGGCGCCAGTCAGTAGGCAGCGCTAGCGCGCTGTTAAAATGGCGGGAAAGCAACAGTGTGCATTCACCGATTGAGTTTATTTAAAATAAAAAAAAAACAGTTTATTCGGTAATTTAAAAACTTGGCTGCATGCTCTAGCGTCTTTGCCAACATTTTCACGCAGCCACGGCAGAAAATAATCCTCGCGCCATTTTTCTCAAATTTTCTTTTCTTTGTACTTGTTTTGTGAATATCTAAAAATTACAACTTTCAATAATGAAGATGAGCAATATATTACTTCAACTCCACCGGATATACTAACAGAAGCGCGAACCGCATGCGACAGCTTGCTGCCGTCAATATCCAAGGACAGATACATAACCACGTATGAAAATTTCTTGAAGTGGAAAAACATGAAAAATGCCAAGTCATTTTCCGAAAATGTAGTTTTGGCGTATTTTAATGAACTAGCTAGTAAATATAAGCCTAGCTCGTTGTGGACAACATATTCTATGCTGAAAAGTACCCTCAAGATGAAAAATGGTGTCGATATTAATTTATATACAAATCTCATTGCATTTTTAAAGAGACGCTCTGATGGTTTTATAAAGAAAAAATCTAAGGTACTGTCATCAAATGACGTCGATAAGTTTCTAAAAGATGCTCCAGATAGCCAGTACCTGGCAACAAAGGTCAGTTTGCCTCCTTATTTTATGTATTGATCTACCTACTGTACATACATACTCTTGTAACTTCACTAACTGTTTCAATAATTAAAAATGAACAAAATATATATTTTTTTTCTGTTTCCTCGCAAATGTGTTAAAAAACGTCGTACGATATACGTGAGTATTGGTTATCTTATCTTATCTTATGGAGGGGCCGAGAAATACCTCGGACACTTCGACCCATTGGGATCTTTTGTGGTCCCCTAGATAACTTACTCCTCCTCATTCTCGTTGAAAACCGTTTTCATTAGTCTTACAACGAGACTAGGAGATATGAGCCTATAATCTTCTGGTTTTGGGTATCCAACCCCTAGGAGACTCATTCGCTTACCAGCCAGTGCATCGCATGTGCACAGTAGGTGCTCCATGCGTTCCGTATGTTCCCCACACAACCTGCACATGGGTGTCGCGGTTAGACCCATCTTCATGAGCATGTCGTTGGTTCCAAAGTGCCCAGTAAAGGCCCCAAGCAGGTAGCGGATTTGCCCCCTGCTCATGTTCCAAATGCAATCCCGGGCTTTGAAAGTGGAGCCCAGGAATCTCTTGGAGTGTTGTAGACCGGTAGTAGACAGCCAACAAGTTCGTTGTCTGTGATCTGCAAACTCCCTAAATGCGGCTTTTACGAGACACGTCGAGATGCCTACACATGGTTCTGGACCCACAAAATAATTCGCTGAGCCCTCTCTTGCCAGTTCATCAGCCACTTCGTTACCATGGAATCCTTTGTGCCCAGGGACCCACATCAGTTTTACCCTGTTGTGCTTCCCAAGCCTGTTTAGGGTTTGGATAGCATCCAGAATAAGTCCGGAGTCCACTTTGTAGGATGCCATGGCTTTGATTGCAGCCTGACTGTCACTAAGAATATATATGGATTTACCTTTAGTCCCTCTATCTATATTCTCTTGAGCGCAGGTTATAATGGCATATGTTTCCGCTTGGAATACAGTTGCCATCTTCCCTAAGCTTTTGCTACATTTGTAGCCTTTTGCGTATATTCCCGCTCCTGTACCTGATTCCATTTTGGATCCATCAGTGTACCACACCAGACTATCTTGTTCTGGTGGATCAAGTCCCTTCGTCCAGTCCTCTATTGTAGGGATTTGGACCTTGAAAGACCTCTCAAACACAAACATAGTTTGCATTTTATCGGATAACATGCTTGTTACCCGATCCAGGTCTTCATTCTCATCGAACTTTGTATGGTTAGTCTTTGGCTTAGAGGCATCCCATAGTCCAGCGACAGCGAGACGATGTAATGTCTTCCTTGCCTCGAATTCAACCATCATATGCAGAGGAGGGATATTGAGGTATCTCTCAATCGCTGCCGTAGGTGTTGTCCTGAAAGCACCCGTGATGCCGAGACACACTGTTCTTTGTAACCTGGTGAGTGGCGCTTTGCACGAGGCAAGCTTTGTTCTTGGCCACCACACTATGCTGCCGTATGTGATAATAGGTATTATCATTGTCCGGTACAGCCATCGTATCACTTTGGGCTTTAGCCCCCAAGTTTTACCGTAGGTAGAACGACACATGCCGAACACTCGTAAGGCCTTTGTCGTAATATTTTCCACATGAGTTTTCCACCTGAGTTCTTTATCAAGCGTTACACCCAGATATTTAACTTCGGTGGACCAGGGCAGTTTTATTCCATTGAGGGAGAGCTCTCCTAGGTTTCCTAGTTGTCTCTTCCTCGTGAAGGGAATAATGACTGCTTTGCTTGGGTTGATAGAGAGGTGGTTCACTGTACACCATTCCTCTGTCATCCTCAATGCCTGTTGTAATAATCCAGACACTATGTTCGGGAATTTACCATTGACCATTATAGCTATGTCATCCGCATAGCCTACTGTGTAGAATGGTCCGGTATTGAGCTTGGTTAGTAGCGAGTCTACTACCAAGCACCACAATAATGGTGACAGCACTCCGCCTTGCGGACAACCTCTTGTTGTTTTTGCACTAAGTCTGTCTCCCATTAGTTCCGATCTGACTGTTCTGCTTCTCAGCATATAGTCAATCCAGTTGCACGTGGTATCATTGATGCCATGTTCCTTTGCAGCAGTGCGTATGGACTCAAATGTTGTCTTGTCAAAGGCTCCCTCTATGTCGAGGAAAGCCCCGACACATATTTCTTGTCCCTCTAGCGCAGCCTCGGCTCGACTCGCAACATAGTGCAATGCCGTTTCCGTAGATTTGCCGGGGCTGTAGGCGCATTGTAGTTTATGTAGGGGGAATAATTTCAGAGGACCCTCTCTTAAGTACCTGTCTACCAGTTTCTCCAGAGTTTTCAAGAGAAAGGATGATAGACTAATGGGCCTGTAAGCTTTAGCTTCTTCATAAGTCGGTCTACCCACCTTCGGTATAAAGGTGACTTTGACCTCCCTCCATGCTTTGGGTACGTACCCAAAGGCTATGCAGGCTCTGTAGAGCTTACTCAAATGGGGTATCAAAACAGATGCCCCTTCTTGCAATAGTATTGGGTAGATGCCATCTGGACCAGGGGATTTGAGTGGCTGGAAGCCCGCTATGGCCAGCTTCAGTTTATTTTCATCTACCACTTTCTTTGCCGTGAGCCAGTTATTTTTGGACGTGTGCCTTGTAAGCTCGTCCCTTGTGACTGGTTCCTCTTCATCGCTATCGCGCAGTATACATTCTGGGAAGTGGGTCCTAAACATCACGCCCAGAGTGTCCTGTCCAGTTTCCGTGAGTTGCCCATTCTCATCCCTTACAGATGCTAGTGGGTTTGTCTTGGTCATGGACATTGCTTTGCACAACCTCATCCCATTTGGCAGAGTTTCGATGGAAGTGCAATGCTGCCGCCAATTAGTTCTTCTGGCCTTGCGTACCGCCGTGTTATACCTTGTTAGCATGCTATGATAGCCGGAAAAATCCTTCCTGGCTTTTGCATCATTAAAGGCCTGTCGTGTTTCCTGACGTATTTTGGCTATTTCAGGAGTCCACCATGGTACCTTTTTGCCAAAGGCCTTCTTCTCTGGGCAGTTATCTTCCCATGCACCGATGATGCCTGCCTTGATTCTGTCCGCTTCAAATTCTATATCCAGTATGGAATTGAGCTTACCTTTAGGGCTCCCCAAATTTACTTTTAGGTCCCTCCTGTATGAGTCCCAATTTGTATACCTTGGGTTTCTCCTTCGTCTAGTTTCGGCTTCTCCCGCCGTCCTAAACCTAAAGCATATATAATTATGGTCAGACAAAGAGATTTCGTCCGATACATGCCAATTTTCAATATGAGCGCTGGCCCTGTTTGAGGCCAGCGTAAGGTCAATAACTTCAGTCCTCGCAGAAGTTCTAAAAGTAGGTTTATTGCCTACGTTAAGGATTTGTAAAGAAGAGCTTACCACAAAGTCCAACAAATCCTCCCCTCGTTTGTTGACATCCGAGCTGCCCCAAACGACGTGGTGTGCGTTCGCATCGCAACCAAGTATCAGGTCAAGGTTCTTTTGGTTGCCGTAATCAACCAGTCTTCTGATTAGTGGTGTTACTGGTTCTTTTTGTTCATATGGGAGATAGGCAGAGGCAAGGATGATTCTCCTTTTCTCTGTTCCCGTCCCCACTTGGATCAAGGTTGTTGTGAGATCCCTGTAACAGAAAGTACGTAAGGGCATTGCCTCTACACCGCCCCTGATATAGATGCAAGTCCTCGCGTCATTAGTTGGACAGTCATAGAGCACCATGCCTCCTGTCCCACCTAAGCCTTTTATAGTCCCCTTATACAGATAAGGTTCCTGTATCAAGGCAACGTCGTATGTGTTAAGCTTCAGTTGCCGAGCCAGAAGGGCAGTAGCGGCTCTGCAATGATGCAAATTAATTTGTACACACCTTAGTCCCTCCATCTTGGATGATTTTGATGGGTCTGTGTTGATATGGGAGGGCCTTAGTCTTGAGGCCCCTCCTCCATCGCCTGGCTCTCCTCGAGAGCAGTCGGCGACTCGATTCCCAGGGTGTCGAAGTCCCCGAGGATGTCATCCTCGTGGTCTGTCTCCGACGCCCTGGTCCCAATCTCTGTTGCCTGCGCTGCGCCGTCAGCAGAGATTTCTTCAATGGCCTCCCCATGTTGTGGTGGTCCATCCTCGGAGGGCTCCACTTCTGCTTCCGCAGCAGGCGCCTCTCCCTTGTCTTCTTCCAGGAGCTTGAACGAGTATCGTTCAATCCCTCCTGGAAGAGAGTAGCCCGCGGCCTTGATGACCCCAGCGGACACCCCGTCCATGAGGACGATACGACGGATGCCGGTCTGCTCAGTGAGCGTATTCACGACCTTCCAGTCGTTCGTCCTCAAGGTAGGGTTGAGTCGCTGGAGCAATCGAATGGCCCGGGCAGAGTCTTGCAACGCCAAGTTGCGACTCTTCCATGCCATTTTGACTGGCTTTGGAAGGTCCCTGGCGTCAACAACCTTGAGTTTCAGGGCACCAAGTTCCACATTGTGGATGGCACCCCGAAACCAGTTGGCTGCATCAGAGTTGTCGCAGGATACATGAATTGCACCTGCGACGACTCCGGGAGCAACCGTTAGGACAGGCAGAGGATCCGGCGCCACTTCCAGTTTCTCAATTATGAGCTCCTGGATCGGCACCAAGTCCTCCGCCTTCAAGTACTCCTCCGGGTACTTGACTGTCACGACAGCGAGTTTCACAGCCGCCACCGCATCCCTAAAGGATCCGGTTGAGGATGATTGCCCTTGGGTCTTCATCCTCTTGGCCGCCATGTCCCCGCTGTCCCCGCTGAGAGCAGCACGCGGTCTCTTTGATGGGCCCTCCGTAGGAGTCCCCTCCAGAGCCGCCTGCTGTCTCAGCTTTTGGCGCTTTTTCCTGCGCGCCCCAGATCGTCCAACCGGAAGCCAGCCTGATTCATGCTGGCCGCCGAGAGACGACGAGGTGCTGTCTTTGCCGGTCGCGTCCGGGGCCGCAAGGTCCGAGGTCATACGATCTCTAACGCAAGCGTCCCGTATCGCGCCAGCTTTGGCAGTACCCTTATGCCCGGTGGGCTGGTTTGCAGTTCCGCCCTTCGGTGGTCCCGCAGCAGTGCCGGCCCTCGACAGTGCCGCGACAGTCCCGTCATTTGACAGTCCCGCCACAGCCCCGCCTTGAGACGATCCCACTGCAGTAACACCTCTGGACGTTCCTGCGGAAGATGCAGTCCCGGCTTGCGCCGGTCCCGCCGTCTGGTGTGCAGTTCCGCCCTTCGGTGGTCCCGCAGCAGTGCCGGCCCTCGACAGTGCCGCGACAGTCCCGTCATTTGACAGTCCCGCCACAGCCCCGCCTTGAGACGATCCCACTGCAGTATCGCCTCTGGACGTTCCTGCGGAAGATGCAGTCCCGGCTTGCGCCGGTCCCGCCGTCTGGTGTGCAGTCCCAGCTTTCGCCGGTCCCGCCTTTTGGTGCGCAGTCCCAGCTTTCGCCGGTCCTTTCGCCTTGTGGTTTTTTTTAGATTTATAATCCATTTAAATCCCGATTTTATATTTCATCCCTCGACTATCCCCACCCGCCATGGAGTGCTCAAGTGGCGATGCTACGGTAGCACCAGGGATTAGTCGAGGGATATAGCCCCCCCCCATTAGTTGCCCACGAGACTGCACGACACCAACTCACACCGCTACCACTAGCGATGCGAGCGAGCGCCGCCGTCTGCAAGCCCCTAATGAGAGTGAACTCGCCTGGGGGCCGTCTGACCGGACCCCGCAGCCGATTGACCGTAGCTGGCTAGGCTACGGCCACCCGTGTGAGAAGAAATCCGGGCCAAAGTGGAGTGTTGCCTCAGAGACGTTAAACCGCCTACGCTCATCGGCTCAGCCACCAGGATCCCATCATCCTTCCGTACGGGTCCCTGCGCACGGCACAAACACGCAGGAGGTCATTACTATCCATCATCTGATTTTTTCCGATGGTGGACACCCAGGGGCATGACCTCGCCACCCCTGTGATAGGGCGCCCGGTGATTTCTGTTACGTCTATTTCATAGGGAATTAGACCAAAAACAGGGCGGCAACCACGAGAAGGAAAATCACCGAACTTGCCTTGAGGATCATCACGACCGTGCGCTCTCCCTCAAGACCACGCCACCTTGCCGTCTCTGAAGGAGTCAGACAAGGTAGGACTGCATCGACAAAGCCAAGCCCCATAGGGCTTGTCGCTGAGGGCTCAAAGCGCAAGTTTGTTAAAACAGCCCAGCCCCTGAGTATTGGTTATATCATGCTCGGCTCAATTACGCCCTCGCCTTCGGCTCGGGCTGAAATTCCGCCTCGCATGTTATAACCATCTTAACGCACTAATATCGTAATGTACTATATAAAGTGCTACTGAAGCTAAACTTTGGCAGTTGTTTCACGCGCATAAAACTCAATAATTATTATCTCATGGAACACATTACCTACCGAAATAAAAAGTGTCCTATAACCTTATCCAGGCCATGGTTTAACCGTGTTCAAACGTACACACAACACAGGTAAACACAAGCACAGGTATCACGCTTTAACGGCTGAATGCAGCAGTTGAAGGGGTAATTGATTACTAAACATCCCACACATACAGACTTTCACATTTAATATTTATTAATACTGTACCTGTGTAAGTATATCTAAATGGTGATTAGTAGTTACCAGCTTATCATAATAAGACCAGCCCTTACATCATATGATTACAAAACAAATGAAAGTCCAAAACACCATTGACAAGTATATCTCATAATAGTCACGTCAAGGTGGTCCTTTCGATACCTATACTTAACCTCAATCTCACAACAAAGATAGGTGCCGATAGGGTGGTCCCCTGAGTAAGGAACATGTCAAACCAGTTCGAACAAGAGTTGGAATTGAAAGTTGGATCAAAGTGACGTTAAATGATATAAAAACTGGATAAGTAATCGATAAATGGAGCAAGTTTTGTTGTTATTTGAATCGTAGTAAGTACCTTTGGTTCTAAGATATGCATCTGTGTGGTAGCTTGGGACTAAATTTCACTGCAACTGAAATGATACATAAAATTTGGCTGCCTCGTAAGTCTAGTGGTCACAGGCGCTAATGCTGCACATGAGATCCTGGGTTCGATAGCTGGGTCGAGTAAAGGGTTTTTCCAATTGGTGTTTTTAGTAGCAGTCTAGAGACATACCCAGTTGATAGCAATAGTCTCGCTCTCTACATGGGATTTTAACTGGTTAAATGTGGGTGATCTAACGTACATCTCTACCTATGCCTTCGGGGCATACAGGCATGATGTTATGAACGTAAAACACAAAAGTGGCCTCACGCTGGGAATTTCTCCTGTATCACTTGGATGTGTTAACAAACATTTGTACTCACAAACATAACTCAAACACCCAAATCCGGAACAACTATCTTAGGCTATACAAGAACGTGCGGGAACCGAACCCAATAACAACCAAACAACCTGAATGTTCCATGTAACCAGTCTTGTGACCGAACCAAACAAATATTGGTCAGACCAAGATTGGCATATCAACATGCATATTCACAACACTATTATGTCAATTTTAGTGTCACTGACATATGTCTTCACATCTTGATAACTATAATTGTGTACGATCTAACCATTCGGTGTGACTCATGTTGTATTAATTAGCTATTAGTTCAGTCATTAGCAGTACAGTTGGCAACATTGTTAGTACTAATGTTTAATGAAACTGCTAATAGTAGCTGGTTATGTTTGACATTGAATTTGAGTTAATTCAAGCAGGATATCTTTTTCATATACTTTTATATTTCTTTCGAACTCTGCTGAATCAAATTGACATTAATAAGTACCTATAATTTTTTATAATTATAAAGAGTAATCTAGTTTTTTTTTCGTTGCAATGGCGACTGAGTCTAGAGAAATGGAGCCTTTCAAAGGGGCTTGAAATATAGACTTTTACTTGGTAATGGTCTTTTTTAGTATTCAGAGACAAAAATTGAAATAAATAATGTAATAAAAAAAACACAGTTTATAATTTTCAGATTATTTCGTTAACAATGAAACATTTACAAAAATTTATAAAAAATTTAAGTGATCAAAATGAAACCGTTTAATTCAAACTGCTATCAAATAAATAACTTCTCGAAACATCGAATAACTGTGAAATAAGAACACACAAAAATTCCTGTGCAATGACAATAAAAATCTTATAAACCCGTTCGGATATCTTAGTCACAATCAAGACATAATTATTTCTAACAAAATCCAAGAAAAAACACATAATAACAAATGTGCGGGAACCATCGATAAACATACTAAATCTATGGCGGGGACGTACAATACGTCATTGACGTGCGGCCACGTTCTTGATTCTCTTTTTTTTTAGTATCATGCGTCAGTGGTACCTCATTATTATTCCACATAATAATCGAATAAAGGATAGATTTTACGCTGTCGATTATCTCAGTTACAAGAAACGATCGCTAGATTATACGAGAAATGAACGGCCTCTTTGTCGAGAAGGATTCTGGACTAGAGATTGAGAAGACCTGGCGTGAGTGTACTAGTGTTGGACTAAGGGTGGGTTATCGATATTTTTGTCGATGATTGATGTGAGTTATGACCCGAGATTATTTCTTTGGTTCTGACTTTTTCTGACTTTTTGATTTCAGCGAAACATTTTATAAATATGTTAGTCGTAGCTTGTGATTTATCATAGTCTAAGAAACTGCTTATTGTTTTATTAAAGTTATAATAGATTCCTTCACTAACCAATTTTAAGTTGAAAGCTTACATGTTCACGTTAAAAGCTAGTGAATGCCTTAATGAATACCTAATACCCAGGGTAAGCCTGTAATATTATTCAAATAATTGCTTAGTTATAAACCTGTAACTAATAACATTGTACAATTACTGCCAACGACAGCGAAATTACAAAATCTTACATTTCTTCGGAAAAAATACCATTATTCCTGCTAATAATTATTTTCTTTATGAGGTTCATGCACATAATATAATATATTAAAATTTGAACAAGTGTTAAAACAAAGCCTGAATGACTTGCGCCTTACTCACACTCAATAAACTTGCAAGAATTATTTAACTTAATAATAACGTCACAATAATATCACCTCTAAAAGCAGATGCGTGTTATTAGCCGTTTATATATAACATGACACATTATAATAATAACTTTTTAACATTTTATAATCACGATCAACATTAAACCGATTATCAAATCAACAACTCTCAATGTAATGTAATTTGTATATAAAATAACTGAAATTCGTTTGATATCGATCTCTTATGTCTAATTAACACTCCATCCCTACACAACAGACCGTAAGTTCATAAAATTGAACAACAAAGGCATTCCTTCCACGATGGTTAACTCCGAATAGGCACATAATGATGCACAAAATATCGTTGAGAACACAGACTTAGTCCGTATGGAAGGGCCTCAAACAATACACTTCTGTTTGGCACACAATACGTTCGATGAATATCATGAGCCCGTTCATATTCGTTTTGGGGGGAATTAGATACAGGGGACATACAAATCTATGGCCCCAAATCCCCCTCGGATTTGGGGCCATAGATTTGTATGTCTTTGTTTTATATCTAGTGCTTTGAGGCTGAATAAGGTGTAGGAAATGGTGAACGGCAAAGTTTTTGTGGGTTTTGTTCAGTGTAATTGTGCAATCTCTTCTAATCGTGCCTTTTATACAGTTCATAAGTGTATTGTGTAATGTAAAGTGATCAAATGGGCTCTTTTCATTTAAAACACAGTCGTGGGGAAAGTGACTACAATAGATCAAGCAAAATATGTTATGCTTAGCTACTTGGATAAATGCAGTGTGTGCAGGCGTAGTGAATCTTTTTTATTTCCGTCCCATTACGAGAAGAATCATTACATTATTACATTTAAACAGCCCGTAGATAAATTCATAGGCTTTTATTATTTAAATATTGATACTAATTCGGTTATTGCTTCAATTTTTTTAAATAGAACCACATTTAAACATTAGTCAAACAATTATATCACATCAAAACGCAATGCCTCACTTAAAATAAGCACAATTGAGAATTATTGCTCATCTGCAAAACTCCTATAATTAAACATGCTATGTTAAAAACACTTGATATTTGTATAGCAAAAAAGGAAAATAATAGGAAAAGCTTTGTGTAAAAAAAGCTTGGGAAAAAAACCAACTTGATACGATTTCCTGTTCTATGCTGTTATAATAAGGGTCCTGGTATAAACAGACTCATCATAAGGCTGTTTGTACTTGGTCTTCAACAACACTTACGCATTGCAATAAAATCCATTGGAGTTGCTGATGTGTAGTGTGTAGGTAGTAGTGTTTTGTGAAATTGTAAATGAAAAATATATAAGTAAAAAATTAAACCTGCATTTTATTTCATGGGCTCAATCGCAAATACTGTTGCAAACCCTTGTTTATATAGTTACCGACATAATTAACACAATACGCGCTCTATAACTCATCCATTCGTTTTAAATCTTAAAAATTCTTCACCTAACAACTTGGGTGTTTTGAAAAAAATAACCTATATATAAGAACTTTTTGCCTGCCAGTCACCATTGTCAAACCGTCCAAACTTGCGTTCAAGTTCACCCCGCTTTGTTGGTGGCTTGAACATATTGTTAGCTCTTCGGAGCACGTTATTTTAATGACTTTCTGTATTTAGAAGTTTTAGTCGATGCTTGTGGAGAGTGACATGGCCGAAGATATACTAACATACATAATTTTAACCAATTGATAGAAAAAAGAAAAAGAAGAAAAAGAAAAAGTGTTTATTCACAGAAAAAAAAAATTTTCAATTTAAATATTACCTCTGCCAAACTACCGCCGCCGCTTAATACATTTTATTACTTACCCGTCACGTGGATTGCTTTAAGTAGGTAATGTATATTAATGATTGATTATTTTTTTGTTTGGCGATATACTCACGCTACCACGTGGGATATCGCAGTTATGTGGAACTCCAACCCACTAAAACTCCACGGTGTTCTGCAGTGCCGCTTATGGCGGGAATCCGCCGCGGCTGTCCAACACCAGACCCACCTCTGGAGTGCACCCCCATCACTCCTCTCCCGCCGTGGCTACCAACCCTCAGATGCGATGTCTTATGGGATGGGACGCTCCATACGACATTGCGGCCCGCCTCAGTTGCGATGTCGCCTCTGATACCAAGCGGCACCACAACCTTCTTGTTGGCTACGTCATTGACTTAATCGGCAAAAGACCTGACAAGCGGCCCCTGCTCGGGTCTTCGCTTCACTTGGCCCAATTGAAATAAATATATTTGACTTTGACACTGAGTGACCAAGCCACGGCTACTGAGCCTCCCCCGCCTGGACAATGCGGGAACCCATCGAAGGGGGATATTACATACATAGTTCGTTATTATAACGATTGCGACTATAGTTCTATATTTTATACCTGCCACCAATAAAGGATGAAACTAAATACCCTGGACACAAAAGTCAAAATATAATTCATCTGCAAATGTACTTTATCTGTCAATTTCAAATTATTATGATTAAAACATCATGATGGTATATTGGTTCCCATTCCTGTCCATTTATAACATACATACACACCTTTTTTTTGCACGATGCTCTCCATGACGCCAAAGACAGAAGCAGATGGCACAAGTTGGTGAAGTAGAAGTTGTTTCTACGAAGACCGCGGAATTACGACCCTCAGTAATAAGGAACACGATGCGAGGAGCGACACACTTTATTTAAACAAACATCCACTCACCCACTCCTAACTATGATAATATCACCCTACAATTTAATGATACAGGCTTGCCGCGGGTGACCAAGGGAAGTAATAAATAAGAAGTAACAAGCGAAGAAATTTTAATTAAAACTATAGTAAAATAAAATCCCATTGTTATCATAAAGAAGATCAAATACATCACTATGATCGAAAGTTAAAGTTACGTTACGCTTCGTGAGGAGTGGGAACGTCACTTGTAGATTTTTTTACTTAGAATTTAATTAGGGGTAAAACTTTTAGTAAAGAACAATATGGTTAATGAAACTATCGTTTGACTTAATCTGTGATGTAAGTAGAGAAAAAGAGTAAAAAAATAATTTAAAAGGAAAACTGCAACACAAAAACTGTCGGTATCTGTCTGCACGCTAGGAAATAACTTTGTTCCTTTTTACTAGAGTGTTAATTTTATTTAATTTTTTTAGAAAATAAAGATATGATATGCTCGTTTTCTTTTGTCCTAGTTAGATCTATTATGCAGTACTAGGCTTTGTTTGGCGATAAATTTGCAACTGAAACTATAGCTAAAATCACAAAACTTGACTGCTTAAGAAGCGAACTAAAAACACATAAACAAAAAGAAAATCTTTATATGCAGTCGGAGGATACATATTCGCGAGCTGGCTGACCAAAACCAGAAGTATCCTCCGACTGCACAGCATGATTTTCATCTTGTTTACGTCTTTATGGTTCGCTTCCTAAGTAGTCGGGTTTTTTTATTATTGAATTAACTTTGTTTATTTATAACTCTTTAGTTAACATTTTTTTTCGAATTAGGTACATTGAAACATATAAGTGTTATGTTAGTGTAATAATTTTATACCCACACGATGGGTTTGGAAAAAAAATATTGGGACCCCACAATACGAGTATGGCGCCCAAAATCCGCCATTTTTCATTTTTCCAATTTCATTGTAGCCATTGTTTTGCAAGGTTAAGGCGAATCGAATGACGTAAGCATCATCAAATTCGGCCAACGCGTTTGGTCTTTAGACCAGAACATAGGAACAAACATACATACATACACACATACATAGACTGATAAACACATTATCCTCCTCCGGAAAAATACATGGCAACATCTAAGTTAAGCGTGGAAACAAAAAAAAAATTCGTTAAGTCACTCGCCAATTGGGGAATGCATAGTATGACCAGCTATGAACGTTGTTCTGTATTATACCTATGATGATTAAGTTCGTAAAAATTGTCACCTGGGCAAAGTGTCATGACGCTATCCACATACGCATGACTTTATAAAAATTTACTCACACTGTGTTCGTTGTTGTTGAATTAGGTAATTTAACTATGTTTGCAATATTTGTAAGTATGTGAAAACTATGTTCCCATTTGTTAAATTAATAAATTTACCTATTATTGCTTATAAAAAATTAAATCTGTACAACATTGTTATACTAGGTGCATCAGTAATATAAGTAGTGTTACACTAGGTGCATCGTCCTCACTTATATGAATTAATGTATGTATGTACACACACCGGCAAAATTAGCGGATCAAAATAAAAAGATCGATTTTAAAAAAAAACACGGCGCCACAACGATTTAATTTTTAAATCTTAAATTAAGACAGGTTTCCTTACTTAAAAATACACCTTTTAAAATAAAAATCAGATCGCATCTAGTGCATTTTGTAGTGAAAACTGCACATTGTTGATTTTTAAGGTTAATAGGGACTGTTAAAAAATGAAATAAAATAAGATTTTTACAATAAAAATAATCACATGATATTGAGTGTTTAATTCATTTTCTATAAATAAAGTTTGAGAATAGTTAGACATGTTTAGAATAATGTTATCCGTTGTCTCGTGTGGTAGTTTCAATCATTTCTATACAACGACCCACTTCACCCACATTGACAGGTATAGTTATTATGAATGTTAACCCTTGTTTCAGCAGGTCCCAAACGTGTTCTATAGGATGCCTATCTGGTGATCTCGCCGGCTATTCCAAAACTGCGATATTGAAAGTTTTTAGATAGACTGAAGTTATAATGCTCAGCCGTATACCACTTGGTATACGTCTGAGCATTATCCTGGATATAAACGAAGTGACCGCTGATAAAGGGGAAATGGTATAACATTTTATTCTTATATAACACTTTTACAAGGATCTGCAAAAAGATCATCTCCATCAATCAAAAAAAAAGTGTAATTTTTTTTTTCGCGTCTCCCTTTTCTTGTATGGGGGGCTCCCATTTTAAAAATTATCAAAATAGCAAATTGTCAAAATATTTTTTGTCAATTTGCATGGTTTTGGTCAACAAGACTAAGACGTTACTAAGAAAAATTGAATACATAATTAGCTCCAACCGTTTGGCTGTAAAACCCGTGTCACAGATGACGGACAGATAGACAGACGGACACGTGAAAGACAGCAATAGGGCTCCGTTTGGACCCTTCGGGTACGGAACCCTAAAAAGCCAAAAATGGTCAAACTATTTTCTTGTCATTTACCTAAAAAAATTGAATTTAATAAACTTGTTAAAATATTATTGGATAATTAAAATACCACATTATACACGAATATTCTAGAAAATAGTCTGCAATTAAACAAGGGTAGAGGCACGCTTTCCAACAAAAAAAAAATAACAAATAAAAAATCGCTCAAAAATTAAATTTAATATCCGTCGTCGCGTAACCTCAATGTGTTTCCTTTATTGATATTCGATCTATGAGAAGGGTAGGCAGCAATTAAATATATAATTTTGTTTCATTTTATTCAACCGTTCGGTAGCCGTCTGGTCAGCAAATTGGTTTTCGTGGTAGGAATTCGTAATTGTTCACACATTAACAGATGGAATTGTGATCAAAAGATATGTTATATGTTATTATGTTCATTTCATATTACATTTAAATAGGTCGGATGCAATTTAATGGGTGTTGCTTCCTTTGCATATAAGAATGTTGTGCCTGATAAAATATTCCTTTTAAATATTGGGTTCTCAGTGTATTATTTTTATCAGAGTGTATATTATTGCTGAAATTGGGCATCACAATGACCGTTTTACTTTATATGAGATCTCTTTGTCTTAAGGATTTATTAATTAAAACTTTTGCCATCGGTCTTCGGCTTCGTAAAAGTCCGAAATTATAATATACGATAATTTCCGTAATACTATCGGGACCAAAAAGTATCCTTTGGCATATACTGTAGTATTATATGATCTGTGCTATGTCCTAATGCTACTTGGTGTACCGTGTGTAGTTCAGCCACTGCGGCGTGATTGGTTAACAAACATTCAAATACCCAGACAGAGAAGTAATAGCCCGGAGTAAAGATTGATGTCAACAGGCTCTCCCTGTTACATGGAACTTAAACATGATTGGCGATCTTGGATCGTATACACCTCTGCCTAAACCTTCAGGGGATACAGGTGTCATGTGTCGATTCATCGGTAAAAACTGAGCAAACAAAACCTATAATAATTCCTGTTCATGTCCCTATTTTAACGGGTATAGATTTTTACTGCAACAATATTAACCAACTTTTTGCCACGGTTACTATTGAGAAAAGGTTGTTCCTGGTAGCATAGCCTTCAGGCACCGCTGATTGAGCTAATATAATAAAAATTTAAGTAGATTTCACTTCGATCGGGAAATAGGGGGTTTTAAGATTGTCAATTTTATAGTAATTATTTTGCTGTTTGTAATTTTAGACCGTCTAATTATTGAAGATGACATATGGGTTGCAAAAATAATTTAGCCGTTTGTACGCAAATCATTGACACAATATGTATTATGAAACACACGAACGTAATTAACGATTATTGCGGGATTGTAGATTGTGGTAAACAATCGTGGGATTGTGGTCAATCGATTTTCAAAAGTTTGTTATTGCTGTAGTAACGTGGCAGTTATCAAACTTCAATCCTGTATTCTCGATTACTACAAAAAAGTGATGATACTATACAAGTAGCTCTAAAGGACTATTTTACCTTTAAAAGACTTTTTATACTTGGCCGCGGTCTATTCTGCCGGGGTATTGAACAAAACTATAGAGTATCTTTCTACTTGTGGTAGAATTTCGAATTGGATTATAGACACAAACAAATAAACAATTGCACCTATTTGTAAGATTCGTTTCGATTATATTGTGGGTACTTTATGTAGTTTTGAGCCTAGTGACCGTAAAACACCGTACCTACAGGATAGCGAGCCCAGGGTCATTCCCAGAGGCCCACGGTTCTATTGTTCTCGAAAAATTCAAATTCATACTTTACTTCTCAACGGGTCCACGGCATTTTAAAATATAAAATATTTTCTTTCCCAACGGGTCCATGAGAATGTTTGGTACAGTCAGCAGTAAAAGCTTGGTTAAGGGTTATATGTTTATTATTTCTATGAAATAAAAGACAGCGTATATATAAATAAGAACTCTTTATATAATTTATGAGTCTGTTTCACATGACTGGTCATAATAATTAAAAATCACAGTTTTTGACAATCACAGTAAACAATTTTTATCTCACACTTAAATAGACTAAAGTATTATAAAAATCACAGCTTCCGGGACATTATCTACAGGAATATATTATTACAGGAAATTATCTTAATCTTATACTAAAGATTGATTGATGATGATTTAGGCTTTATAAAAAATCACAGTTCCAGAATAATCTCAATCTTAGACTGAAATAAACGTAAGAAATAAAAAAAAACGCAGTTTCAGAAGAATGTCTGTCTCAATCTTAAAACAAACATAGGCCTTTAAAAAAATCACAGATTAATGAAAAACACATTTTCAAAATAATCGTAGTTATTATCTAAAATATTGTTTTTTTGCCAAGGCTTATAAACTGATTAAGAGCATCAACAATATTAGTATTAGTAGTATTTTTGTTTATATTTTTCACAGATTATTTTGATTTTTAAATCTTTATTCATTGAATATCTGGTGTCTGTCTGTCCGTCCGTATCTCACAGCCACTTTTGCCGAAAATATAAGAACTATGCTGTTGAAACTTGGTAAGTAGATGTATTCTGTGAACCGCATTAAGATTTTCACACAAAAATAGAAAAAAAAATTGGGGTTTCCCTTATACATAGAACTGAAACAATTTTTTTTTCAACAAACCCATAAGTGTGGGGTATCTATGGATAGGCCTTCACAAATGATGATGAGGTTTCTAATATATTTTTTTCCAAAGGGAATAGTTTGCACGAGATACATTTCCAAAGTGGTAAAATGTGTGTGCCGGGGGGCACACACATTTTACCACTTTGGAAATGTACCCTGTACTAAAATAAGAGAATGATAAAACTAAAAAAAAAAATATGATGTTCATTATCGTATAAACTTACACCGAAAATTGGTTTGAACGAGATCTAGTAAGTAGTTTTTTTTAATACGTCATAAATCGTAAACTACAATTTATCAAGTACGGAACCCTTCGTGCGCGACTCCGACTCGCACTTGGCCGGTTTTTTTATTAACATGATATTTTTCAAAATATTCAGCTTGTTCCTCAAGAGTGTGTAATAATTCAAGTAATCGGGGCTTCCTTTTCAATTTACTGTTCAAGGTTTTGTACCATGACTCTACAAAATTTGTAGTTCGGTGTCTTTCGCCTTCACAATCACAAATAGCAATTGGTATTGAAGTATTCGTAAGCCAAAAATCAACAAAATAATCGTTGAAACGCATATTTTTTTCATTTTCTGGCGCTATTTCCATAATAGCTAACCAACAATCTTCAATATAATTCACTGGTAAATAAGCCAAATCAGCACATTTTTTCACGTGATCCTTTTCATCTTTTGTAGAAATATTAAGATTTTTTTACATGGAAACTGGGATATTTTTAAATAAAACATCGAAATTGTTTTCTCTGGCTGTACTTTGGATCTATCTCGTGGACCCGTTGGGAATTCATTTAGGAACATTTAAAACGATATTATAATTTTCCATGGACCCGGCGGGAAAAGTAGAACAATAGATGCGTGGACCTCTGGGAATAACCCCGAGCCCATTATAACAGATCTAATTAAAATAACGTACCTACCAAAAACACGGCTGAAAAAGCCCTACATTACACAGGGAAAAAAATCACGTAAAAATGCTTGAATATTTCGTGCTTTGCTCTTTCCTGACCTATAGGCTTAATTTAATTAAAAGTGTCCAACAAACTGAATATATCAATTTCGCCTTTTAACCAATTTAACCATTCGATTTAATTTCACGAGGGTAGTTTTAAGAGGAAATGACGTCACATGCAATCTGCTACATTGCCATTGTTTTGGCAAAATGCTTTAATAAAAGTTGCGTCTAGTGAATAAATAGCCCGCCTTTTTTTAAAGCGTCTGGATTTTGTGCAGTGCGCTTGACAAGTTTTTTGCATAGCCATTCATTGGTGACGGTGCCAAAATGTGCGTTGCTACTGAAATACAGTTTTGAAGCTTGACTGAATTTATAATTATTGTGCAAACTGTGGTCACAAAGAAAGTAAGTGACGGCGAGCTCTATTTTGTGTCGTGGTTTTATTTCTGTGGCCATTCAAACCATTCATTTTTCCGTGATCAGAAGTAGTCTCAGCTGTCGTGTAGCTTTCAATAAGTGAATGAAATTTTGATAATCGAATCACTTAAGTAATTCTAAGTTATACTCCTACAAAAAATCGTCGATTGCAGAAAACTGTTCCTTATAATATATTTACACTTTCATAATCCTTTCCTTATACTTGTTATCAATAAAATCAATATTCAATCAATTGAACCGTATAATTTCAAAGAAAAAAAATTGAGAAATGAGAATCATAAACATACAACAACTCATCCTACTGGGGTAAAAAGTATAGCTTAGCACTACATGCTGAACCATATTTAAGGTTGGTAAACTGTTGGCAAATCAGTCACAGGTCCCAGCAAAAGGGAATGTCGTGAGAAACTTGGACCAATAACAAACATCCGTCTTTATGTCTTTGTAAAAAAAAGTAATTACCTTTGCCTGTCCCTAAAATCAGCAGAAAATATCGAAAGTTGTCACAGCATTGAATCCAAACAAAATTAACAAACTTAATCCTATTAAATACACACGGGATCGAATCGTCGATTCAGTTTATACTTGTTAATTTGTATAATCGTATTATCTGATTGCATGTTTTTTACATTAATTGAATTCTTGATAGTTCATGAAATAAACCTCGTTTACGAATTAGGTCTGTGATCGCAAGCTGGCCATGAGCGCGAGATGGGCTCTAGACAAGTGACATTCTATCAACGAAAATGTCGAAAACCTCAAAAATGAACCCTTGTTATGTTTTTGGTCTTCCTCTACACTTAGAAGCATCCATATTCAGATTAAAAAAATTCACACGACATGTTACTCATTCTGTTACATGGCATGCCCAAACCATGACTATATCGGTACTTATTTCGACATGGCTCACATTTTTTTCAGTAGCTACACGTCATTTGCAAACTTTTAATCCGCCTCTATCAACACATTATCCATAATAGTCGCTACAGGCCACAAAAAAAAAAGGCATTACGCACTTTGTTACCGCATCGTCGGTTAAGCGAAATTCGAAGTTCAAACTGCCACAATTGTGACCGAAAGCAATCATTAAAATAATTCCCTTGCTCACTGCTGTATCATTTTAGCCCAATTTCTTCACGGATCGCAATTTTATCGCGATAAACAACAGTCACAGTACAAAACAACAGTCTTCAACTGTTGTTAATACAGCTTGAGGGCAATTCGCTGTATTAAAATGATTGCTATATTTTTTCATCGTTATGTTCTGAAAAGGATATAGAATGACGTGTCAATTGATTGGTGATCCTTTGCGGGATGTAATTTGGTAGTTAAGGTAAATAAGTCATTATTGACAGAAGGTGTTCGACCTCTAGGCGTGTACAGTGCGTCCATTATAACTTGTCGCGTGACGCGATTAGTAGTTTCGATATTGAAACTAAGGCGTCAAACACACGAGCAGCACTTTGCTGTCGACAGTGAACTTCAACTGTCGACAGAGGCAACTGCTACTGTCGACAAAAGCATCTGCTATACTCTCCCTAAGCTTGGCAGGCTATGGTTCCAACATGACGGCAAGGTTCAAGTTATAGCGAACGGTCTGTAGGCATCTTGCCTGCAGGCGGCCATCTTTGGGGCGGCTCCAGCCATTTTGTTTCAAATTGGGCTGTCATCAGCAGCTGTCATTTCGCGGTATCTTATTGTATCGATACCGGTGTTTATTTTACCCCATGCTCATCGCCGTTCATTGAAACGAAACGTTTTGGTTATTATTTATTGATAAAAAGACGCTACAAGATAATGATGTGCATAACAAATATGGTTAACTGCCTATAGATAGAGAACTTTTTCGTAAAAAAAGAAATGTTGTTGTTCATGTTGATTTTAGGTATTTTACCGACGTCGTCGCTGCGATTGGTGCGATGTTTGTTTTTCAATATGATAGAAAACCAGCTTTGTGATTTTATAAATATAACTACTACTCACCACGACCAACTGACCGACTGCTTAGGGCTCTAGTTTCAATCCCCGGGGGAACTAAGAAATATTACGCGTTTTTCTTCAGCAAGTTATCCATATCAGCTCAGAGTCTGAATTTTTGGCCGTTTAGTGTCAATAGGCTCTTGCCTTCTATTTCTGTATTTCACCTATACTTTTTGGAAAGACACAGGTGTAGTAAATGCAATATTATTATGATTATATTATCAAATCATCATCATCTCTCCCGTCCATATCCAACTTTTTTTTTGGATTGGCAATCTACGTGATCTACTACTTCTTCAAATTGTTTTATCTACTCTTCTCTCTTGTTGCAGCATCAATTGATTCCCTACACGCGCCGACAGGGGGTGGTGTGGAGCTGCCCTGTGACGTCACTCCGGCGCTGCTAGACGATCGCATGGGGCTCGTCATCTGGTACAAGCAAGGACATGAGTCTCCTATTTATACGTGAGTACTATAGATAACTGTAGTTTTTTACTACCTAGTTATTAATACTAGCCAACTTACTATACACCTTAGGTTTTAAAGTGAGAAAATATTAGTAAGTACTTTGTAAAAACTACAAAACCCTAGTCAAGCATCAATATTTTTTGTTTGCCTCGACTTTTCTTTAAGTTGTTTTATTTCAGGTTAAAAAATATAATCTGAATAGGTTTCTAAAAATCTATTCTAATTCTAGCTGAAGTCCACAAGTACAGGCGTGATATTATTTTATGTCAAAGAACTTTCACATTAATTCAAACCCTTCTTGAAACAAATCAACACTATATAAGTATGTGTAGGGTCTAGTCTACCGGTATAACTTTATATGTCTTCATGGCCTTCTCTTACTCCGTTAAGTAAACAAAACCTTGATACTAAAACTAGATACAAACTTAATTAATCCTCTGACGTTACGTGTAAGGCTATGAGTGGTATCACTCAATAAACATCAAAATTAGACGCTTGCCTTGCCTTCAAATATTAGATGTATAACACTGGGTACGAAAATGCAGAAAGCTCAAATTTATTTTGAAAGGGCTAGGGAGAAGTCAGAGTATGAAAGCAGCTTTATCCCAAGAGGTATCTTTTATCTCCATTTTATTGCACCTTTAACAAAGGTCTAACTTATTAATAAACAGTAAGGTATAACTAGACAAGGAAGATAGAATAAAATAAATAATAAAGATTGAAGCTTACAAGCGAATGCGTTCCATTGTGATTTTTTGTTCGACTTCTTCGTAACTTTTCACGCGTAGTTTTAAGTCCGTATCACGAGAGAAACTTCTGTAAACTTTAGATACAAACGCAGAGGTTAGCTCCCTGTCCCTTTCATCGTGGGAAGGATTTTACTGTTAATGTAAAGAAGATGGTCAATACAGCAAACATTTACTGTATACACGTATCAATAAGTAAAAAATTGCACTTACGTCGGCATTTAGATAACATTTTTCGTGTTTTTTTGTTCCCTTTCATCTGACGTTATTTGATGCCAGATGTCAAGAATATCTCACAGTTGATTTTCTGCATCTATCTTAACATTCACCTCAAGTAAGAAGGCTGCTTGTGAGTGACGACAAGATGAATACTCGGATATCTATGATGTTTACCAATTACTAGTGATAACCCTGATAAGATCTAAAATCTTTTTTTTAAAGATCAAACATTTTTTTTAAAGATCTTTTTTTTTCTTCGTGGGTAGTCGTAACAGATAGACAAAGAAAAATTTGCTCGTATTTTGAATTTCAATATAATATAGAAAAAGTATATTTACATTTATTTTATGCCTTATAATAAAATTTAAAAGTCTATACCTGCTGGAGTAGCGTTTTTTCTGCACATTTTTCACTATTACAAACTAGTCACTTCATAACACCAAGATGGATCCACTATCAAGCACTCTAAGTGAACTTAAGAAAATAAATTTACACAAGAATGGCTGTTTTTGAGGAAGAGTTGCTGAGAACCACCCCTCAGTCACCTGTCACAGCTTCTGGCCTGGCTGCGGAGTTTAGTCTGTATCGGAAATTCATAACACAGGCTCTAAACAGTCTTCAGCAGCAGGTGGGGCTTCTAGCTCGAAGTGTCGACCAGATGGAGATGCAGAGCAGAAGGAAGATTTTGCTCCTGCATGGAATTGCTGAAGAGCAAAAGGAGGACACCGCCAAGTTGATCACGGAGGTGGTCCGAAATAGGCTGCAGCTGAGTGAATTCCTTGTCGCTGACATTAGTCGTTGTCACAGGATGGGGCGAGCGCGAGCGGTGGCCAACAAAACCAGGCCTATCTTGTTTAAGGTTTGCGGTCTTGCAGTCAGAGATAAGATTTGGTACTCAAAAACGAAATTGAGGGCTTCGGGCGTCACTTTATCCGAGTTCCTTACAAAGGGGCGGCATGAGGTTTTCTTGGCTGCGAGGGAAAGATGCGGCGTTACCAAGAGCTGGACTAAGGCAGGCTGCGTCTATGTCCTTGCTCCTGACGATACGCGGCACCGAGTGGAGTCCCTAGCAGAGTTGGATAAGATTGCGCCGGTGGAATCGATTCCCAGTGAGCTCGGGCTGAGCAATCCAAAAACGGCTGTGCCATCTACCGCTGCTGCTGTGAAGACCGCAAGATTAAGGCGTACTGGAGTTTTAAAGAAGTGATATTTTGTGTAGTGATTGATGCAATGTCCAGGTAATGTTGTCTTTTTATATTTCGCCTTCACTTGTTTTGTTTTTGGCTACACTTTGGTCTGTATTTGACCCAGTAATATTACTAAATTTAGTGTCTTAATAGCTCAATCAAATGTCAAGTCTGACAACTTGTTGAATTGTCACTGTCAGTCAACCTTCATTCTCTATTTGTCAGTAGTGTGTTCCGTTACGGGTAGCGATGCACTAGTACACCGTTGCCTGAAGCGGAACAGCAAGTTGGGAGAAACGATTTCTTTTTTTAATGTTTTATTTTTAAGTTCCTCATGTTGGGATTTCTCGTTTCATGTTTTTATAATTTTGATTTTTTTTTGTTGCCCGGACTGCTAGCATTTTTTAATGTATTATTATTTGTAACATAATAGCGCAACCGGCAGGTGGATCTGATATTTGGTGTTAATTAATTTAAGATAGAACTTTATATATATAATATATTTATTTTTACTAGGTATTTATGAATTTCGATCTGAGCAGTGATAGTAATAGTGTTTTCTCTCTAACAAGTAACGATGACAGTTTTGTGTCCATTCCTTCTCTTGCAGACAGTCTTAAGGCGCAGTTTTCTGATGATCCTAAAAAATTTAACATTATTCATATCAATGCCCAGAGTATTCCGGCCCATTTCCACGATATTCTGGCAAGTTTTGACTGTAAGAACATTCATGCTATTCTTGTATCCGAGTCATGGCTTAAACCTTTTCTCTCTTCAACTAGCTATTCTCTTCCTGGCTTCGTGCTCATTAGAAACGACAGGACGATTGGTGGTGGTGGTGGTGTTGCCATATATCTCCGTGCGCACATTCCTTTTTCTGTAGTTCATGTGTCAGCGCAGCCACCGCCATCAAATGCTGGTGAACACCTGTTTCTTGAAGTCGAACTACATCACTCAAAACTGCTTCTTGGCGTGTATTACTGCCCCTCCTTACGCATCAATTCCTTTTCATCTTTTGAAAAACTCTTAGAAATGCTGATCCCTTCTTACAGTCATAGCATAATTATGGGTGATTTTAACACCTGTCTTCTGAAAAAGGACCATCGCTCTACTTCTCTGCATAATGTTGCGTCTAGTAATCTTTCCATTCTGCCACTAAGTGCTACTCACCATTTTCCAAACTGTACCCCTTCGCTTCTCGACTTGATTTTTGTCTCCTCTCCTGATCGCGTTGCTAAGCATGGCCAATGCTCAGCCGATGCCTTTTCGTATCATGACCTGATTTTTCTTTCTTATAAAATTCGTCCACCTAAGACTAAAGCCAAAATTCTCATGCAACGCAGTTTTGGTGGTATGAACGCTGACAGTCTGTGCGATGATGCCAGCAATATTGATTGGGCTCCTCTGTTTGCCTCTACGTCGGTTGATGAGAAAGTTAAAATCTTTACTGCTAAACTTGTTGATCTTTATGATGTTCACGCACCTGTACGAGCAGTTAAAGTTAAACATTTGCCGGCGCCGTGGCTGACAGATGAGATCAAAGAGTTAATGAACAAAAAGGTTGCGGCAAAGTCCAAATTTAAGCGTCGGCCTACTGATGCGAATAGGGACTCATATGCCTCTATCCGCAAACTCTGCAATAAGGTGTGTAGGAATGCTAATCGCCAACACATTCATAACTCTGTCCAAAACGGAGACACATCCAAAGTTTGGAATTTTCTAAGATCAATGGGGGTCGGTAAAACCCGGCAAGAGTCAATCCCTAAAGATTTAGACATCGATGCATTGAATAATCATTTTACAGCTTCGTCCAGTTTCGATCGGACATTAAAATTAAGTACATTGAAGTATCTTTCATCTCTTACAACTCCCAGTTATTCTCCATTTGTTTTTAGTCAATTCTCCGCATGTGATGTTAAGAAGAGCATACTATCGATTACTTCCAATGCAGTAGGATGTGACTGTATCAGCCGCAAAATGTTACTCCCGGTGCTGGACGTTATCCTTCCTGTCATTTGCCACATCCTTAACCCTTCTGCGTCTAGCGGTGTCTTCCCAAGCTCATGGAAATATGCGCAAATTATTCCTTTACCCAAAAAGTCCAATCCTACATCATATTCTGAATACCGTCCAATATCCGTCTTACCATTCCTGTCCAAAGTCCTAGAACGATTAATTCATAATCAAATTAGCACTTTCCTATCCAAAAATAATCTCCTAAACCCCTTCCAGTCTGGCTTTCGTCCTGGTCACAGCACCTCTACTGCTCTACTCAATATCACGGAAGATATCAGATCAGCCATGGAAAGCAGTAATCTAACGGTCTTAGCATTGCAAGATTTCAGTAATGCTTTTAATACTGTTGATTTCGATGTTTTGCTTGGCATTCTATGCTCTCTTAATGTATCTCCATCGGTGGTTGTCTGGTTTCGTAGTTACCTGTTCGGCCGCCGGTAACGTATTTGCATCGGAGAGATCTTATCTTCCTGGTGTAGTACTTCTGCCGGGGTACCACAGGGTAGCGTATTCTCCTCTTTACTTTTCGCAGTTTTTATAAACTCAATCTCCAATGAACTCATTTCATCCTACCATCTTTATGCAGACGACCTACAAATTTATTCGCGAGCTCCTCTCGGAAATCTGAGTGAGGCTATCGTTGCCATCAATCTTGATCTGGCTCGTATTTGTGATTGGAGCAAGCGGTACGGGCTTATGGTCAACCCTATCAAGACGCAGGTTATAGTAGTGGGCAGTTCGAGAATGGTTTCTAGGATCGACTGGACGTCTCTTCCCCAAGTTCTTTTTGATAATTCAGTTATTCCCTTCAGTGAGAAAGTTAAAAACTTGGGGATATTTCTCGACAAGAACTTCTCTTGGACTGCCCAGCTGCAGGAGGTAAGCCGCAAGTTATTTGCATCTACTGCAACTTTGAGGAGACTGCGGAATTTTCATCCGACTGCCACCAAGATTGCGCTTGCACAATCTCTTCTTTTACCCATCTTTGATTATGCTGATGCCAGCTATCTTGACCTTACTCAAGAACAACTCGATAAACTTGAGCGACTTCAAAATTTTTGTATAAGGTTCATATTTGGTTTGCGCAAATATGACCATGTTTCCGAATTCCGTTTGAAGCTCAAGTGGTTGCCAATTCGTCTTCGCCGGAATGCTCATATTCTTTCTCTTCTGTATAATGTGCTCTTTACTCCTTCCACCCCTCTTTACCTCAAGGATCGTTTTCAGTTTATCTGCGATTCCCACACAAAATCACTTAGGTCATCGGATAACTTGCGACTTAGAATGCCAATGCACTCCACCACTTTCTTGGATAAATCTTTTACTGTCCAAGCTGCTCGTCTGTGGAATGCATTGCCTGGCCCAATAAAACGCGCCCAGTCATTGGCTGTATTTAAAAGACTCGTGAAAGACCATTACCTGTCACTGTGATTGTCGTTAGTCAACATTTACTTTCATTGCCTATATATATATTGAGTATGTATGTATTTATGTATCTATTAATATAACATATGTATGTATTTGGGTATCTATTATAATATTATTCTATATTTAAAGTAAATATTCGTAATGTTATGTGTTACACCAATGTCAACCCTATTTCATGTCCAGGCTATCACTGTCCATTCCAGGTTGCCTGGAAGAGATCGCTGTAAGCGATAAGGCCGCTCGTTGTATGTATTTTAGTTTTAAGTTTCCTTTTCTATGTTTTAACTTGGTGTACCTACAATAAAGCATATATAAATAAATAAATAAAAATCCATTCATAATGCAGATGCACCTGCTTTCTCCTTAATTGAATACATCTTTCCCTAGCATCAGATGTATCTTTGTCAATCAGTCACAACGGCCCCTTTGACATTAAACCTAGGCGCTGAGCCCAAACCATTAAGTATGTAGAGACACCAAGAGCAGACATTCTACACCCATTCCTTCGAGTCACTCACTCATGAGATCAGCTTATGATAATACTACACTACTACTATACTTGAGGAGTACCTCAAGTATAGATATTTCGGCATCAATCCCTACTACTGGTATCGATACTTATGTTGCCATTAGGTTCTGTGGTGTTGATTTTTGTGGTTTATGGAAATGGGGTCCTGGTTTCAATACCTAGGCCAGCCAAGGTTTTATTATAAACGTAGAGCTTAGATATTTTTGCAGTGTTAGGTCGTGAGTTTGGATATTTACCTGGTGACTAAAGGCTCGCTCCTAACATGATAGTAGTTTTATGTAGAAAAAAAAAGTTTATAAAATCAAAAAACCCGACTGCTTCAAAAGCGAACTAAAAAGATGTAAACAAGAAGAAAATCTTGCTGTGCAGTCGGAGGATACAAATTCCCGAGCTAGCTGACCAAAACCAGATGTATCCTCCGACTATTTAGTCATACTTTTTTTTTCGAATGACTACATATAAGTGGTATATATTTTCAGAAATCACCTCCAAAAACCCTTTATTTTGATACCCCACTCGAGAGGTATCAAAAAAAAAATGCGAAAAAATATTGCGATCCCTACAATATGGCGCCCAAAATCGTCCATTTTTCTTTTTTTTCAACGGCACTTATCTAAGAACACTTAGGCGGCCAAGACCTATCTAACGATGTCTTAATTATAAAAATCCATCAAGTGGTTTGAAAGATAAGAGGTAATAAAGAATATTACATACATACAAACATACATACAAGATACGCGCGAAAAACCTATTCCTTGTAGCCGGGTAAAAAAGTACTTATACTATAGGAAACAGGTGTGATGTATTTTTATTAAGTTTTTGTATTTTTTTTTTATTAATACCTACTAAATAGCGTTAGTTCTTTATCCAATATTGCTATTATCAATTACTTCGGATGAATGATGATGACGGTGACGACGAAGAAACTTTTGTAAATACTCGTTACTTTGGTATCATACTTGTTCCGGTATACTCCTAAAACTACATTATCGAAACCATTGATTCGAAACCATACCCCTGCGTTACGGTATGATTGTGATCTAATACTGTTAATACTCTATTAACCTAAATCCCGCGTCAAAAACGCCGCAACGTTACACGCTTATTGAAGCATTAGTTGATTTTAAGATGGCGCACGGTTTCATTGCATCACGTAGTTACTTTGATATTTCTGTCACCAAGCAGCATTAGAGTGAGTTTCCTCCAGATGAGTGACGAAGCTGAGCGGCGCAAAATTGTGTAGCAGATATTGGCTTTGGGTGAGGGTAAAGCGAATAACATTCACTATAAGACTAACTTAGAAACAATAAGGAGAATTAAAAGCAGCTGTTCAGTACATTAACGTTCGCATGACTGCCCAAAATGTAGTATTGGTGTCATTCACACTTACCTACTTGCAAACTCTATTTCGGATGATTTGACAATCTTTTAAAATTGTCAAATCTTTTAAGATTGTCAAATCATCCAAAAAAGGTCTTGCTCGTTTTGTAATCTTCTGTTTTTTTTCATATCTGTTCTGCAGTATTGTTTGTTAACTGCAAAATACCAGCAATTAACGTGAACAAAGACATATTTTGTAGTAAAGTTAATGTTCCAAAATTTAAATAATATTTTGGAACATTGAAAGAACAACAGTTTGCCTTCCATCCAACAATACATTTAAAACTTGACTGGGATACTAAAATATCGTATCGTAAACAACATTGGAAACGGTTCTCTTCTGTTTGTGAGACAATGTTAGTTTTAATAGCCGGATCTTTGTGAGCTTCATCGAGAGTTTTTTTGCTGTTACAACTTGTTTATACTAACGCTGTTAACTCTTTAGTGATAGGCAGATTTAAAAAAAAACTTTTTTATACGTGATCACAAGCTACTGGTAATAAATTAACATATAGTTCTCATAAATTATTGTGTACCATTTATTAGAAAATGGGAATGTGAAAATTATCCACTTAGAACATTGTCTTGTGAACCATTGGTGTCTCGATCCAAATCAAGGTCTACCCACACGGGTAGACCTTGATTTATTTGGCACACGCCAAGTTTCATTTCCAAATTCGTTTACAAAGCATGATTGATTAGCAAACATCTAAACATACAGCCAGAATATGCCTTAATATTTAAAAAAAATGCATTATTTGTGGGACTTGGCAAAGTTTAATTTTCATGTAATTACACTGCCGACTTTACCCTTCAAAGTAGAACACATCAATGCATAGTGCCTTAAAGTAATAGCAAAATGCATGCTTTCTTCTAATTATCGTTCTTCTAATCTTATAGACAAACTCCTCTATATCAGACAGTTTAGTATTGATTCTCGGAGCAGACATAGACTAAAGACGTGTAGATAAGACTAGGATTAATTCCAGACCTTCTGTGTGTCTATCTACAAAATCCTCTCTGGATTAGGCTGAAATATCGGACAGAAGATAGCCATGAGCTCTGAAAGGAAGATAGTGTGCATTGAAATAGTCTCTACGAGTAACTATACTTAAGATATATGTATTTTTGTTCGTGACGCATAGGTGAGTGGATGAATTTTAATAAAATTTGGCACATAGACAAACCTTATTACAGATTAAAAATTTAAAAGATAGGGTTATTATGCGCATACGCATACAGTCAAGGAACAAAAGTGCGGGAACAATGGCCCAAAGCTAAAGTGCCTAAAATTTCTTGGTCGAAAAAACTTTTAACAAAAAAAAAAATAACCAACTTCCAAAGTAAAACAGTACAAACTGAAAAATAACTTTCTTTTCTGAAATCGGTGTCTTTGGTATATGTTATTTTTCGGTTTTCAACATCGACTTTGTAATATAAAGTTATATTTCGCTTTAGTAGTGTTTTACTTTGGAAGCCGGTTTATTTTTTTTGGTATTTTTAGTTTTGGTAGTTCATATTAACTAACATGAAATTTATTTATGGCCAAAGTACATCTCATGACATTCCAATAAGCCCAAATACGACTAGGATACATTGTTTTGTATCGGAGTTCCTATGCCGACCTTCCGGTTTCATCGTCAGATCAGTTCGTATGTATATAAACGAATGGGACTGAAAGAAATGGTGCCAACCATTATTATCAGTCCCATTTATTTATATGTATTTGCTTCATCAAAGTCGCTTAACAATTACCCGTTCCATACTCACGACAAAGTTGTCATTAAGGAGTCCCAATAGCTATCAGTGGATCTTCTACATCAGTTCCACTTCACCAAATGATACTTTCCGAGTGCAAATGCGTGCCATTTCGATGCAAATACCAAAATCGCAATATTATTATGTTTGCCTATAATATTTGAGGAGTTCACTCGATTTCCATTGGATCCCAACATCAGATCCTGACCTGATGACTATGAAACAAATTGGAAAGTATACCCTTTCAAACAAAAGAAGAATTTTGCAAATCGATCGAGGCGTCTTTTAGTAATTGTGTAACATAAACAAAAACAAAAAAAAAACGTAAAATTGAGAACCTCCTCCTTTTTATGAAGTCGGTTCTTTTTTTTTTTAATTATCTATAGGCTTGCGCTTGACCACTATCTCACCTGATGGTGTGCGATGATGTGGTCGACGGTGAAGCACGCTTGCCTAGAAAAAAATCATTCGGTTAATAATGTTCAATGGTTTACAACCTAAAACATAGTTTAAACTAGTCGTGAATCAATCTTCTTCTTCTGCATAGATAGACGCTTTGGCTTTGGGTGATTGCGCTTGCACTTTTGACTCGTGGAGTGTACAAGACGTAGTTTTCCTAAGTTGCGCGTAAAACCGCAGGCACCAGCTAGTTCAAAACAAAGCTAAACTTATGTCTGAAACTTAGACCATTATTTCACTTCCTGCAAACCCCATGGCTCGACTTGGTACGCATCATAAACATAGCTTGGAGACCACGTAAAAACGAATTGAAAATTCAGGGAAAACGATCAAAAGTTAGTACATTAAAACAATACAAAACATCGCTCATTGTTAGTTTGTTTGCCGTACGATGCCAAGAAGTTGTGCGTAATGTAGGGTAGTATGATGTTTTTTTTTGAAATATTATAGGTGGAGATAATTATATGGGGCTGAAATTAGTGTAGTTTGGGAGTCTTTTTTAATGACTTTTGGAAGTTTTTGTTTAGGTCGTGTTATATCGTATAGTAATAATGAGAACATTTTTGAAGTTTGTAAACATTGTAGTAATATTGAGACCATATTTATACGAGTAATATCTTTTGTTGTTCAGGCACGTTCGTCATAAACTTAGCCTATGTTTTAGCTTGCCAGCATAACAGCACAAATGTAACTGCCTGATATAATAAACATCAATCGATACTGGTACCCTAAAGACATCTTTGAACATTTATTAAAATAATCAACAAACACTTTAACTATCTTATCTTAAAAGAAACAAAAAAAACTTAAACACAAAACCGGTAACAGAACTCAAGTAGCGCCGCGGCATAATCTATTTAGTACACATTAATCCTTTTAATCTGTCAATTTCGATCCCCTGGCTATGGTGTCAACCGTTTCCTGACGCTGTCATAGAGATGTTTTGTTTTTTTATTAATCGAAGGCTTAGTCGTGATCAAGTGATTTGGGTTTGAACGACGTCGGTATTTTACTAACGAACGTAGGGTTATTTGGTATATGTTTTGTTGGTACGTGGTATAATGTGGGACATGGCTTTGAATGGGATCGCCCAGTTTTTAGTTGTGTAATAGATTGTTAAATATCTCGAAGTTACGGAAACGTAGCTAGATTTCGAATAAAAAGTTCCTTGCTGAGACTTCATTACAGTTTTTGTATTGGCAATAAGAGTTTGACTTATGGAAAGTGAATCACACATCTCATCATTACTTCACCTCTGTGTTCCCCGAGGACGCAGAGCTAAACCTATAGAAGACCCTCGTATTATAATAATAAAGTTCAAGTTATAATAGGGAGTGACAATACAGGCGTACCATTATCATCATTATCAGCCTTTTAATGTTACCACTGCTGCGACACAGGCCTCCTGTCTGTGAGAGTCGCTGTTACAATCAATTGGGTACAAATCCATATTCCGGCTGCTACTGAGAAAATCTAGATGTTAAACCCCATAACCTATTGCTGAATCCGGGCAACGAAACCAGAGCTTCAAGCAAGAAACAATAACAAAAAATAGACTTACTGCCTAAAATACCCTCTGATTCTAAAACTGAAGTCAAAATTGCACACAAAACAATATAATGAAATACGAAAAAATCAAACACAGTTGAAACTCACTATTTCCTGAAAAGTCTGAATGAGAATTGCCAATTTAGACGCTATTAATTGCTTTTACGTTATTACGGACAAAGTTTGAGTGAACAGATTTAGGAAGAATTATGTATAGGAGAAACAATTTTAAGTTAGAATCTAATTTAAAAGTTATGTAGGTTGGTTTTGTTTGCCTGTCTGTGGAAGTGTATCGGTTGATTTAAAACGAGAAAAACATAAATATTTCTAAAGAAACTCTACTAGTAGAGCCTTAATTTAGAAAAGTTGGCATGTTATTTTTATTCTAATTTTATGCAAACAAAAAACATGCTTAATTAAAATTTTTAATTCATAAATGCCAACGTCTGACGCTATGAAACATAAAATACAAACAATTTTAAATAAATAACAAAAACTATTTATTTATTTAATGAACTGTTGAAATTTATAACAGCCATACATTAGGAACTAAAATGCTTTTAATAGTATATTAAACTATTTTCTTGAATATTTGATTGACAGTTTGAAGTACTCCGACTGTTCAAAATCATGACAGCTTGATATTCATCTTTAGCATGCGTTACACGATCATCATCCTCCTGCCCTTATACCAATTTATTTGGGCGCAGCATATAAATTTCTTCCATAAATCTCAATTTGCAATAATCTTAATAGTCTATAGGCAAGCATTTTGACGTCACAAAAAGTTATGACAGTCAAAAGTTATGGCAGTAAATATTTGAACTATTTATACGCGAATTTGGGTAGGTTAAAAACGCGCATTATAAAATGTTCAGAGTAAAATATTGCATTTTAGTGATATTAGTCCAAAGAACGAAAAGGAATATGAGTAAATGGAATTTAGGTTCTTTCAAATTTTATGTAGTACCTTTTGTCAAAAAGCCAAACAATATGGACGCTAGGCAGGACTTAGATATGAGATCTGACAAAGCCTACTAAGGAACCCATTCTTCTGGTCTCTTCAGTTCACAACAATTGTGTAGGTTAAATAAAGTCACTTTACAATATAAGTTTACGTCATGACATAGCGTAAACTAACGCTACTCTCCCACTAACATTATAATAATTCCGAACTTCCTAACCGAAGAAGAGGCGGCCTGTTTGTGCCACCATACCGATAACCGAAACGATAAACCGAATCGTTATTTAACTATTTTATTAGCCGCTATTTAACGCGTTGTTTTTTATATTATGGAGGAGCGTGATTATAAGTTTCGGTTAATCAAATGTTTTGTTAATCTATCTATATATTTAAAAGAGAAAGTATGTATGTATGTTCCTTATAGACTCCGAAACGGCTGGACCGATTTTTTTTTTTTTTTTAAGAATCTTTAGATTGATCCAGTGGATAATCCTTTAAAGTTTAGTGGCGATTTTTTTTAACATTAACGCGGGCGAAAAATCAGTAAGTATTAACATTTTAAACCATGTTATCCGATAATTGCCAATTGTTATAGATATCGGTGGTGACAGGTCAGTTGTAAAGAAAAGCAGTAGGTACAGTCAAGGATCAACAGTGCAGCACGCAAAGTTAAAGTGCCTATAATTTATTTTTAGGTATTGCAATAATGTGCGCGAGCGCTTTACCGAATAATATTTTTCGGAATGCGGCAATGCGATCACACACAATCAGATATAAAAAACAGCTTCCCTTTTTATAATAGGAACGGCCGCAATGGCCCCGCTACCTGAGGTAAAACACTGTCTATTGAAGCACAAGTTTCAATTTAACCGGTGAACTTGTTTACCTTGCACGTAAATCGAAACATTTTAATCCCGCATAAAACTACGGCACCATGAAAATCGTAATTTGTTTCATCCTATAAACAATTCGTCATTGTTATATTCCGGGATTCATACTTTTCAATTTTAATGCCGAGATTTCAGGTGTATACCTACTCTACATTACTCTGCAGTATTTTAGTTTAATGTACTCTACATAGTCCAATGCCTATTAATCATAGGTACACTAATATCTCAAGTCATTAATTTATCTGCATAAACTACATAATAAAACAACGATGAGGCAATATTAAGGACATTCAATATTAAAACAATTAAAACAACAACAAGCGATGAGAAACCACCCGTGTCGAACATAACAGATAAAAAAACACTATACCTTTAAACGATCAGGGATGGCAGCACTATTGCTAGAAATATTAGGGCCGTTATCGCGCTCCCTGTCGCTCCTCGGGTATTTGTATAGTCACGTTTCAAGTGATGTTAATAAAAATCCAAATTTCTCCTAGATTAAATTTCAAAAATACATTTTCGTGAAAGATAAATTTAAACGGTATTTATTTAAGTAGATTTGAATCTGTTTGAGTGGTTATTAGTAGCAAAAACAGTAAAAGTCCTAAATCGCGCTATTAATGTTTTCTTCGCCCTTTGTATGAGTATAATCGCGGCGGTCATACTTTCGGGCAGTCCCTTTCTACGCGGTGAAGTAGTTCGGTGGAGCTACCCTAAATCCATCCACCCACAGTTAAATCCGCCTTCAGTTGATACAACGTAGCTGGGTGTTGTGTACACGTCTCTCACGGGTGGACGTATACAGATAACACAGCGCATCAGGTGCCTGTTATCAAACTCGTGACTCATTCAGATGTCCACCTCCGGGAGGAAAGAGGGATATTAACCTGTCGTGTGTTCGTAATTACCGAAACAATAAAAAGCCGATGTGTCTCGCGTAGATCAACGTCTTTAACACACGAAAGGTTTTACCCTCAACCCCACTGCTGTAGAAGATTTGACTTCCTTTTTTTTTCACAGGAGTTATGGTATAAAAAGACATGTTGCGCCGCCGATCTTTAATGAATTGGGCTGAGGGCTAGGGCATTAGTATGAAGATTTACAGATTTCGGATAAGACCTTTTTTGATTATTTTGTTATAAAAGCTAAGCGTGTGTTTAATCATAGGTACTAAAAATGATCTCACTTCTTATCCTACTAATATTATAAATATGAAAGTTTGCATGCTTGTATGTTTGTTAATTACGACTCAGCAAGCGAACGGATTTGGTTGAAGAACACTAACAGACCATAGCCTGAGTTGGGACATCGGTTACTTTTTATACTGATAGTACCTACGATCCCGTGTCCATTAAGTCCATTAAAAATGTAATTGTTAAACCCCGGGCTTAATACGAGTATTATGATTCTGGGATTTCAGACGAAGTATCATCCAATCTATGTTACTTACTTTTTTGATAGTTTTGGGAATACTTTCATTGTGCGTACAACTAAGGAGAGGAATTCTCTGCCGGAGTGTGTATTTAACCTAGGGGTTGTAGCTAAAGGGGACAGTCCAAGTCCAAAAACAGTCCGCTCCAATTTAACTAAATTTAAGCAAACTGTTTTTACTTCTGGTGTGTTCTTAAAAAATCTATAATAAGCGCAAAAGTCTGTGGGGACGGATGGAGGGCTGGAGTGATGTTTGTTACTCTTTCACGTAAAAACTACTGACCGGATTTTGATGAAACACTACAATAATATAGCTTCTACGTCACAATAACACATGAGCTATCATTTATAAAGATATCGGGCAAAGTAATAAATTACACGCGGGCGGAGCCGTGGGGCGGCTAGTACACTTATGTATTCTTTGCTTCGTGTAAAACAACAAAAAACTGAGCTGATGCGATTGTGCCAAAGCTATAGTAAACTTTAGAGACTTGACATTTTGTCCCCAAAGATTTTGCGAATATACCTAAACCCAAAATGTAATAACGTTTATAAGTGATCTCATACGGGATTATTAAGACTTTAATTGCTCTAGGAGTGTTTGAAATATTTTCATACTAGTGCGTTATTAGTTTTAATATTAGTTTTGAGGATTTTGTGGCTTCATCTTTACATTGTGAAGTTTTAGAAAACATTGGCACAGACTTTTAGTGAGGTAAACACTTAAATTAAATCTGCGTTAAGGTTTAATTAGATTTATTTTTATTAAAATAAAAATTATATCCAAAAATGTAGTCCATACTTACCTACTGAGTTATGTGAAACCAGGCTTATAAATGATTTGAATTAAAATGAATGAGCTAGCGCTTTTCGAGATGGTGTTGGGTGCATATAAAAAGAAATGATACCCTTGATTTGTGTGAATTTTGACAATAGTAGCAGTAGCCGCCAGGTGTCACAGTGCTCTGTGCTTCTGGCAACCTGATTAACAAATCCTCTTTGTTCGCAGACTGGATACTCGAGAAGGCTTGACGTCACACTGGGCGGATTCCACGCTAGGAGTCAGAGCTACTTTCAGAAGCGACACCAGACCTGCAGTATTGGTCCTCACTAAGTTAAGGTAAGCAGTTTTTATGGTTTATCATTTTGTTGCTTAATACAGAAGACTGAGGACGGTATATTATGGTGCAGTTTGGAAGAGGTCTAAGTACAGTTGCGTTCTGCGAAATGCTGAGTTATAATAATTAGAGTTAATTGTTTTTTTTTTGCTTGGAGCCCATTCGATAAGACTAGCTGGCAGTTAGTAGATTTTTGCATGACTTTGAAGTATCGTTACTGTAATTAATAATTTTAATTTTATGTGCATATTTATTTTAAATATGGCTTCATACCTCAGTTAGCCATCCAAACGGAGTTATAACGAATCATATTGTGATTCGTTTTATAGTAATACTTTGACGATTGAATCACATTCATTGCATCATTTGTGCTGACGAGCAGACGAATTTTCTAAATCCTCTTGATTCTGATAGAAAGTATGTAACACAATCTCGGTGCTGGGTTATCTGTTTTTTTTTCTGGCAATGTTCAATATCAAAATAGTTTAACAGAATTTTGGCCATTTGTTCCGCTCACAATAAAACAATCTCGGTTTATTTTAAAACATTTTAAGCCCATCTAAACTAAAACGATGATCCCTCCATTACTAAAACCTAGATAACACAAACTACAAAGATAAACTAAAACACAGTTGGGCATAACTCGGCTCGTATGTCCGACGCTTTATAGCCCAAAACATGGTATTAATTAAGTCGGGAACACAACGGCGCAATATGGCCGCCGACTAATGACCTGTTAGCCTAGAGAGTGTACACTAGTGTAATGTGTTACTATAATATTACCACTTAGGAATGTAGCTTGGTTTTAGTTTAATAAAAAATATTTAAACTTTAATATATACGCGCGTACGTTCTACATTAGACTTATTATATACTAACTACTGCCTGCGGCTACGCCCGCATGAAAAGTATGTTATAATCCCTACGAATCATTATACCGAGTTTATCGGGATAAGCAGTTTCGTATTGTGTTAATCCAGGTTTTTGAATAACAACATACTTCCATCTTGTTTCCGATTAAACAGACGAGACGTGTGGAAAACGCGATGATTGATTCGAGGCAATTACTGATTGGTAATACATAATATGTATACATTTCGCGAGGCAGTAATTAGTAAATGTTTAGGGAAACATGATATATTTGTTAATTGATTAGAGATTTTCAAGGAGATAAGTGGGATGAATCTTTTGATAATTAATTCGAATGATGAACTCTTTCTCGGAAACTAAATTAAGCTAATTAAAACAAAAAATACAATTTCATTAAATCTAGCAATCGGTAGGCTGTGTTTAGTAATCGGTATATCTACTTTCCTAAAACCGCCGCGTGGAGATAGTATTGCTATCTTAATAAATAATAGGCTGAAATAAATATTTTTTTTTAGAAGTAGGAAGTCTGATACGAAAGAAGCCAATCTTTTTCGATTACAAACAAATGCATCTCCTAATATCAATGACTAGCTGTCCCACGCGGCTTCGCTCTCGTCAACTGACAACCTACTTACCCATCTACCCTACCTACCCTACATACATGATTGTTGCGTAACTTAAACCGTTTACGCAGCGCACGCAACGGAAGCTCTCAAAAAGGAATAAGTTTGCCCGTTTTTGCAACATTTTTCATTTATGCTCCAGTTTTACTGGTCGTAACGTGATGTTATACTCGTATAGCCTATAGCCTTCCTCGATAAATGGAATATCCAACACAAAAATAATTTTTCAATTCCAACCAGTAATTCCTGGGATTAGCGCGTTCAAACAAACAAACTCTTCAGCTTTATAATATTAGTATAGATTACATTAGCGTTCTATTCGGGGGCTAAGCAGAAGATAATATATTAGTCACGGGGCTAGATCAGGTGCTCAGGTATTAGCCACTCGACGAGTTGGCTGCAGGGCTACAGTAAAATAGATTGGGAGGGAATAGTTCGGGTAACTACAAAAATAAAATTTAAACATTGACATTATTTTTAATTTAAAGTCTAAATCTGTTTTTTTGCTGTATTAGGACTTATTTGAACCATTATCCTTTAGATTGTTTAAAAGCTCTTTGGATAGTAAATAAACTATGCAAAGTTGTAAGCAATTGAGAAAAAAACCTATGATACGATGTCATATAAGTTGGACATGCTACTTCAAATATTTATTAGTTATAGTCCGGATATGAGATATCGATTCAATGACATCACTGTTATGGATGCAATCGCTCTTGGGTTTTACAGTTTATCGATTAGCTGTCAACACTATTTTTGTAAAAAGAAGTTTGTGATGTGACGGTATTTTTAAATGTTGTATTGTTAGTTCCTCGATAAACCTATTTCTCAGTAACTACAAAGATATAAAAGTGTTTTTGTGTGTATTTGTCAATATGAATGTCTTGATAGTCGGTCGCGAAAAAACTTTTCATTCTTTCAGTGGCAATTTATCTAAATTTTCTGTGTGTCGATGAAATTGCCTATATATTATTCACCAAGTAAATGGACGGCATATAAGTCACAAATTCCGAAGCTTAATCATCAATTTGAATCAAGCTTTCGAAGTCAATCAAAATAGCTGCAATGTCTACATTGCGCCTATTTTGATTGACTTCGAAAGCCGACAAAAAAGCTTAAAGGGTTCAAAAGCTTTGACATTCAGGTGCACCAGATGTATTTTAGTATCGATACTAAAATACATCTGTGGCATCTGAATGTCATTGGGGTACCTACCTTCTTCTCCACGAGTAGATACACAGGGTAACTTTTAATTCATTAATAAACTTTCATTGTGGTACTGACCCTGACATCACAAAAAGAAAGTCAGCTGTTTAGTACATTTATGCTAGCCACAGACTTAGGTAATCGTCGACACCAGTATTTTTATAGCAAATCTACTGTAGAGCATGAGGTATGTTTCTATTCACAGGTTAAGCAAATTTTTATTTGGTTTTTCTAGAAGTCTTTCCTCTTCTTTCGTGCATGGTTGATGGAAATAGGCTCGCCTTTTATTGGGGCCTCTTTACGCCTCTGCCTAACCCTTTGGGTTAGGTGGAAGCGTAAACCAGTACTTGCTGGCGTACTTCCGGTCGACCTTGAAGTGCAGCGACGTGCAGCAATGTGCTATTCCGCACGAGAGACCATGGACGCGGACTTTTTAACGCGGAGTGACCGTGAGAAAATCTCTAGATTATTTAAACCACCTATTGACGTCAGGGAGGAACTTTTATCCGAATGGTAATGTAGGTGGGATAATTCCATCAAGGGCCGACACCTCCAACAATTCTTACCATCCATTCGCGTGCGGCTAGCCAGGACGTGGCTGGAGGTGGATCACTGTGTTGCCCAATTTCTCACAGGGCATGGTAACTTTAAAAGTAAATTATTTTCTTTCAAACTCGTTGCCTCGCCTTTATGTCAGTGTTCTACATCTGACTGCGAATATGTACAATCTGCACATCATATCTTATGGGAGTGTATTCTTTGGCAGAATGAACGCAATATTATGTTGAATAATATACTGGCTGCATCAGGAGTTGCTTACTATACGGACCTTGTGGAAACTAGAACAAATTGCCGCGTTTTGCCTACGTTCAAGCGTTTTTGCCATACCTATTATTGGAATCACAATGTTAGGACCCATTAATATTAATGCAAATTTTTATCCGTGGTGCTAGGCAACTGGGCTTATTCCAGTTGTAAACGACCCTTTGTGCCTATTGGCCTTGTTTGTTCTGACTCCTGCTTGATATGGAGGGAAGTGGACATTTACATTATTTTTTCCTGCTCCTCCGTTATTCTTTTCTGATTAATTTTGTTGTGGGATCCAAGACAGTTGAATTCTTTCTCCGGGACTTCGTCGAGCTTCATTGCCTCGGGGCTTTTCTGGTGGTCGCCATTGTTGATTCTGGCTTTCAGGAGTTGCAGTTGTTTTTTTTTTTTTCTTCTTTTTTAATCTATAAGTTCGCGTTTGACCACTATCTCGCCTGGTTTGGGAATAGTGCGGTGGGATTGTCCCAATGTAAAAAATAACCCTTTGGGTGAAACAGGCATATATTAGCTATGTAATAAAACTAATAAAACCTTTTTCTTCACAGATCTGAAGACAGTGGACAGTACAGATGTCGCGTGGACTTCATCAAGTCACCTACCAAAAACACAAGACTGAATCTCACCGTGCTGAGTAAGTATTTATGTTATCCAAGTGATACTGAGTAGAACCTAAGTATGTTGTTTGTGAAGATTAGCTTGGATTTGGTAGGACAAGCGATCTAGATGTATATATTTTGTATCAGGATTTGGTGACAGAACAGACGGAACAGTTCTAATTACACTTGGAGCATAAGTGCCGCTATTGATTTCTTAAAGCTCATTAAATGTCAAATGTTGTGAAAAATTCAATGATTTTATCACAGAAGGTTTTTGTTTACTTCTTAGGCTTTCAGAAACCGATATTAAGTTTATGAAATCTTTTTGAATAGTTTCATTCAGACTGCTTCATTGACCTAGTAGTCAGAAGAGCGAACAACGAGAAACAAGGGTTCTGGTTCCGATGCCCGGGCCTTACGTTTAGCTTGTTTATTTCCATTAGGAATTATTGAGTAGCTGCCTAGAGTCTGGGATCATAGCATTTGTGTTATGACAATAGGCTGCCTCATATACCTATTAGGTGTAACTTTAATATAACTGGCGAAATGCGGGTGTCCCTTTCATTCAACTCTTCTTTCTCTTGTGACCTTTATTTGAGCACAATACTCATTATTATTATATTTGTGTGCAGTACCCCCAGACCGGCTGATAATCCTGAACCATGAGAGTAACGAGGTCCGAGGTGTGCTCGGTCCTTACGATGAAGGAACTGAAGTCAACCTGACATGCATCGCTGTGGGAGGTAAGAAACTAGTTTCGATTATCTGATCAGAAAATCTATCGACAAGTTAATCCCATGTAAGCTTTAGTGCAACATTATTAGCTACTCGTTTTTGCTAGACTTCTCAAAATAACATTTGATAATAATCGCAACCCACGCAATCCATTAGACATATTAGTTTTTTTTTACTGCTTCAAAAGCAAAGAAACTAGCACCACTTAAGAGAAAAATCCTCTAATAACATCCCATAGGTTTCCATACAATTTTGATGTAAATCCGACTACTGCCCACATAGGCTATTAGACATTCTAACTACCAACCGAAAACATAAAAAGACACCTTAATCACTCCTATAAGATCACTATAACACCATTTTCAACGTGGTCAGTTCACTCCCCTTTCCTTAGAATTTTTATCTCAATTTCACCCTCTCTTAAATAACGTATTACACGCTTAACATGTCAGGGATGTGTTTTGAACATCAAGGGTTATGCTTAGGTTAAGGGAATGTGCAACGTGTATTAGACAGCCCTGCAGGGGTGCGCTGACATACGTAGTGCGCTGTTTAAGGGAACATTACCTATTAATGTACGACAATAATATGGGTTTCTAAAAAAACTATTAAGATAGTTTGAGTTTTATATCTTTCTTTCTTTTTATTATCTTCATTCACTTTAAATACTAGAAGTAAATTTTTAGGTTACATGACCTATATTCCTTCTCATCACAATAAACTCACTTTAAACTAAATACCTGAATGTTATATTTTACCCGCACAAATTTTTGGGTAAAATACTGAAGATAATTTTTTTTTGAAGACAATGTAAAGCCAAGCCTAAGCAATTAAAAAATAATTTATTTTGGCTTCTTAATCTTCTATATATATAAAAGATAAATTATGTATTTATGTTCTTATTTATGTTCTTTTTGTTCCGAAACGGCTGGACCGATTTTAATAAAAATTTCAGAGAATCTTAAATTGCCCCAGCGGCTAATCCTGTAAAGTTTTGTGGCGACCGGCGATTTTTTTTTTAACCATGAACGCGGGCGAAGCCGCGAGCAGAAGCTGGTACTTTCTAAAAACAAATATTTCTCTTTTCTTTTTTCAATTCCTCACCTCCCAAATAACGGTTCCTATCAGAAACATGTTGATGTAAGCCCGATCATTTCAAGTGACACTTGTTGACTAGCAAAAACAAAATCTGATAAAAAAATGTTCTCTAAACAACTTTTTAGTTATACTTTTTTTTTCGAATGACTTTAAACATATAAGTGGTATATATTTTCGTAATCACCTCTAAAAACCCTTCATTTTGATAACCCACTTGATGGGTTTCGAAGAAAAAAAATTGCAACCCCTACAATATGGCGCCCAAAATCCGCCATGTTTCTTTTTTTTCAACGGCACTCATCTAAGAACACTTGGGCGGCCAAGACCTATCTAACGATGTCTTAATTATAAAAATCCGTCAAGTGGTTTGAAAGATACGAGGTAATAAAGATTATTACATACATACAAACATACAAGATACGCGCGAAAAACATAACCCTTTCCTTGCAGCCGGGTAAAAAGGTTGTCTTATAAGACTGTTTCTTTTTCTTGTTGACTCAGTTGAGGTACCCAGTTTAGGCCCCTGTTAAAATGGATTCGCAATATGATCTGAAACCGTGGTTTCTTCAGTTATTTATAGTATAAACTACATGTTATCTCAGGGTGGCAATGGCAACTAAACGTTAATCATAATCTGTCTAGCATTTTTCCAACTGTGTTGGGCTCAATTTGTGTGAAGGACTATAGACTAGAAATGATGTCCCTATTGCGATGACGGCGAATAGAGATGCTTGGAGGACAGGGCAGAATGATGATGTTGAGGTTGGCTGTCAGTCTAACCGGATACAGTTGGATATCAGTGGGTATTTTAATTAAAACATCTGGATATCTGTTCTTCACATCCTAGTAACTGGGTCTTCTTCTACTTTTCGTGTGAAGATGTGGCCACCTCTGGTATCAAAGTTAATTAAGCCGCTTCTGTAAACCCCAAGGGCCTTTGGCTTGGCTATTTCAGACTCACTTAAACTATATAAGTCCAGGATTCCTCACGATATTTTCCGTCACTGTTGCCTATGCTACCAAGATAATCCTAGAAAGTTCATAATATGACTTTGAAAAAGTCACATTGGTGCTTGCCCGGATTTTAACCCACAACCTCAAGCACAAGAGGTGAGGTCTTAGCCATTGGGCCACCATGTCACTGGGTAATACCACTTAGTAATATTGGCTGTTCTGGCTTCTGACTATCAAATATATAGCTCATATTTTTGTACGAATGTTTTTACACTTCAAGTCGTAAAAAGTTTCTCACATAGCGTCAAGAGTGGCGCCGACGTAAGACTGCAACAATCTGTATCAGCCGTCACCAGAGGATGTTCTATTTTCACGAAAAATGTCCTATACACGCACACGATTTGCTCGTGGTAGAAGGGATAAACGGCAGCGAGTAGCATTATGTTGACAATAAGTTGTGCTGAGAAAACAAAGAGATTACGAGTAGTCCCAATATTTTTGCGTTGCTTATAGGGTCGGGAAATAGTAACTGCACCAGCTTTATGGACACTTCAAATCCACACTTTGATAAAATTTGCCCCTGTTTTACCTATACTTTGATTTTAATCGTATTCTGGTACTAAACGAAACAAAAGTGACCCTCAATAACAAAACTAGTCATTGCGGCTCTTTTTAGTTTAAACAAAGTATGCAAGCTGTTTCCGTTTTGTCAATCGAGCAACTCTAAACAAATTATTGCTGCTGTCGCTCCCAACTTGTACCACACTCCGCATCCTTACTTGACATGGGTATACAGGGGCCGCCATTGTTTTACACGATTTTTTTATTCACTCGCGCCATTCACCGCTCACAATGTTAATTATACCATTATATGTCTGGCCTTTAGTACCCCATCAGTAATTATGTAGGTTTAAAATAGCCGGTATTTTGAAAACTTTATGGATGTGAAGATGTTTTTGTTAGCTTAGAGAGGAATAAGTAAGAAAATGGTGTGCTTTTGGAGATTTTTAAGTCATTAGGCAAATTTTTCGATACCTGTTCATGGAAAATAATTTTTAAACTTGTTCCAAAGGGCACGTTTAGTTAAAAGGTTGTGAGTTTGCTAGTTTACTTTTCGTTTTAATATTTTTTAAAGGAGTGAGAATATTGAAGAAAATGTCAGAAGCACACCTTTGCGTCAAAAAATCTTAAAAGAATAGGCTACAGGCGGGCAATATTAAATTATGAAGAAAAACTGACTATGTATGTAAATGTTGTGTCAATGTTTTTAACACGCTTTTATTAGCTTGGTATGTATCTATGTAACTATGTATCAATGTAACGGAATCTTTGAACGTGATTTTCACCCACTTCAAAACGTCGGATTGATTTGAAACTTTGCAAACCTATCAAGGACCGATGACAATGCAATAATTTAGTCAAAGTCAAAGTCAAATATATTTATTCAACTAGGCCAATGAGCGGCACTTTTGAAAGTCAAACAAAAATTAAAATTTACAAGTAATAAAAGTTGATTCTACCGTGCGCGTTTAAATTGTTTGTCCCATTAACCTTACCAAGATTTTCAGGATTAGCGACTTTTTAGTTCAATTTACCATTAAAGCGTGTTTTTTAGTTTTTAGAACTACAATTTATTTAGTTGGTAGGTTTAGTTATTTTAGTCAACTATTCGCAACGAAAGATAACTACTGAGATGATGACCATATAATGTCTAATTCCTTACCGATTTTCCAGGTCGGCCAATCGCCAGGGTATCCTGGTGGAAGTCACACGCACTCCTCGCCAACTCAGAAGCGAGGGCCACCGTATCCTTCAGGCTGCAGAGGTCTGACTACGGCACTGATATTACTTGTCAGGTAAGTTGCAGCATTTTGTCACATAAATTAAGATGCTGAAAAGTTGTAAAGTAAAATAAAGAAAATGTGGCATTCTGCTAGAGATAGCGATTGTCTATAATTCAGTGTTTGTGGTTCGGTTCGGTTAGATTTGTGATCACTCGTAATATTTCGGTTGAACTTTTTTCTTCGTTGATCGACAAGCAACAAGAGGTTGTAAAAAACTATGTTGCTTCGACTGTCTTCGGATAAGATCTTTCAAAACTAGTCTGTCTACAATATCGATGACCATCGATAAAAATCATCTTCACTTAGGTACCCTTTTCTTGCATTGTGACCGCTCATAATGGGCCTTAGCAGAAGGTTTAAAGTCACCCAAAGGGCAATGGAGAGAACTGTGCTCGGAGTTCCCTTGCGTGATCGAATCAGAAATGAAGACATCCGCAAGAGAATCAAGGTTACCGACATAGCCCGAAGAATTGCCAAACTTAAGTGGCAGTGGGTAGGGCAAATTGCTCGCAGAACGTATGGTCGTTGGGGCTGAAAAGTTTTGAAGTGGCGACCGCGTACCGGAAGACGCAGCGTTTGAAGGCCTCCCTCTAAGTGGAGTGACGACCTATTCAAGGCTGCGGTAGTTCAGTGGATTCGAGACGCATCGGACCGATCAGTGTGGCGATGCTTGGGGGTGCACAGCTGGGGACGTCTTTTGGCTAAAATGATGATGATGATGACCATTTTCTTTGTTTTACTAAATCATTAATTTGTTCACAGGCTGTAACAGATCCGCTAATAGCTCCCGTCTCAGAAAATGTATCCATAGATGTCAATTGTAAGTACCTACTTTAAATACGTAGATCAATTTCCTACCTCATTTCAGTCATTCACTGCTAGTGTTGCAAAAAATACTAGTTTAGCTAATACTTGTGCTCTGCTTTACGAGCTGAGATGCAATAGGCTTTAGGATCACATATTTTTACGGTTTCGCGGGTATAGACCTTGTAGGATCCAAGAGTCGCAGCATTGCTATGGGCCCTAGGTTTATCTTTTGGCTTGTGATCCGAAGGTCTGTCATTCATCAATGTTTTTTTTTGTCAACTAACATTGCTGCCCACTGCTGGATAAATACCTTGATCCCCCTTTTCCTTCTTCCTAACTTCAGGTCTCGTGCGTTCTTTGGGCATTATGTCCTGCAATTTTTTTTGTAATTTTAACCCGACTGCAAAGGAAGGGTTATGTTTTTCGCGCGTATCTTGTATGTATGTAAATTTTTTGTAAATTTCTTTATAACCTTATATCTTTGTAACCGCTGGACGGATTTTTATAATTAAGTCATCGTTTGATAGGTCTTGATAGCCCAAGTGTTCTTGGTTTTTTTGACATTTATAAAAAAGAAACTTAGCGATGGCGATATTGTGGGGGTACCAATTTTTTTTTCCAATACCGGAAAAAAAAAGTTGCTGGGTTTTTAGAGGTGATTACAAAAATATGCACTATGTACTATAATACTTATATTTTCAAGTCATTCAAAAAAAATATTACTTGAAGTCGGAAAATTTTATAGTTTTGGTCAGCCAGCTCGCGAATATTTTTCCTCCGAATGCACAGCATAATTCACTTCTTGTTTACATCTTTTTAGTTCGCTTAAGTATTTTTCATTAAAAATAAAGCATTTTTTCCAATGTTTTTATCACAGTTGCCATAAATTGTTGTTTGTTACCAATTTTCAATAGCCACACCCTTCACACAGGTAATCGTAAACAAACAAAAACCAAATTCACAAAACTGAAAGCTGCAACATCAGCACTCAGCACATCAGTATCCTAAGCTTGATCTCTAGATAACGTCCGAAGAAACGGTGAATCAATGAACGGTAACCTAACTCTGACTTAAGTAGACGAGTGCTTATTTGACATTCATTAAACTTAACTTTAAAATAGATACTCAGGTCGGAACAGTTTCTTATTGTTGGAGTATAGCTTCGGTTTTGTTAAGTATTTAAGTTAGTTCTTAGGGTATTAGAATATTAAGATTATTTGTATCGAAGTGATCAATAGTTGTTTAAACATTTGACCCAGTTGTTCGAAATCTTTGTGAGGGAGCTCGTCCGGGGAAGTACTACCACATAGGTACTTCATTTGTTAACATCGTAATTTTTCAGCAATTTGATAAAAATTTGCCTATGACACTTAGCAAGTGTAACTTTCTATCAGGGTAAGAATTTTGATTATTCCCGATGTCCACCACTGGGGGACAGCGGGTTTTTTTTTTTTAAATATTCCCGATTGCCACCACTGGAGGACAGCGGGTAATTTTTTTAATGTTTTCCCGATGTCCCCCAGTAGTGGACAGCGAGCATATTTTAAAAAAATATTCTCGTTGTCCACCACGGGGCTGACATGGATTTTTAAATTATTCTCGTAGTCCACCACTGGGGGACAATGACACAACTTTTGATGCAATTCCCATTGGCCATCAATCTAAATTATTTTGTAAATGTAGTAAAGTCTTCTTTGAGTTAGCTACATTTAAACTTTTTTGACATTTAATAGATTAAAGATGCATTTATCATTTGATGTCAAAACATACTTTGAAATAGAAGAACTAAATGTTTTAACAGTTAATTCTCTTATCGCGTTATATCAGCTCCCATAACCGACCATGTGCGATTTAAGTACTAGTGGTTCCAGTTCATTAGGAAAAGAGCATTTAACATATGTAAATAGAAAAGGCGGCAATATTTTATTACACGGAGGACATGAATATATAACAAAACGAAAACATAAAAGTGGTTTAATCATCTGGGAGTGCACTAACAGGAAGAAGACCAAATGTAAAGGACTTATCAGGATCAAGGTAAGTCAATAATAATAATATTATATCATCTGCAGACGAAATCCCCCAAGACGAGAACCTCGTGATGGTTGAGAGAGATAGGAAAAGTGACTATCTTGATCTGGCTCACGAGATTGTCGATATGTGGGATGTGAATGCAGCAGTCATTGTGCCGATATTCGTGACGGCCAATGGCATAATAGCCAAGAGAGGTGACGGTGGTGTGAGATATAAGGGTGAATGAGAATAAATAAAAACTGTTTTGCATGGTTATTCTACGGTGATAATTTGAAAACGCTATTTTTGTATAAAATATAATCAATGATATTTTTTGTTGACTTAGGATACCAATATAATTGAAGAAAAGCCACATCTATGCCAACATGATTTTGGAAAAAAAAAAAAATTGAAAAAAAAATACAACAATGTAAAAATAAATTGGTTTCGCCTCAATTTCCACCAGTGCCAGAGACCTAAAACGCTATGGTGAGTCAATTTAAAGATAAACCGAGTTTGATCCAGAAAATACCGTCATTTCAAAGCATCAAGTCAAGTTTATACAGGCATAGAAATACAATTGCTGGAATGAAAAGACTTAAATGTAAAAATGTGGAAGAATTCCAAGTTCCGGAAGCGTATAAGGACTTTCTTTTAGCAGAATATTCATATAACGGCAACCGAATTGTAGTGTTTTGTATTGAAGAAGCTAAAAATATAATCTGTGAGATTCATGATTTCTTATGTAATGGTACCTTTAAAAGCTGCACACAGCCATTCACTCAACTTTACTCAATACATGGAGACTTCAGAAGTACTGAAAATAGTACTAACATAATTCCATTGATTTATGCATACATGACTCGCCGTGATGAGGAATCTTATACAATTCTTTTCAATTTAATCATAAGTCAAGTTCCTAGATGGCAATCTACAAATTTTTCAATTGATTTTGAGAATGCTGTTATGAAGGCCATAAAATCGACATTTCCGTTAGCTACACTCAAAGGATGTCATACACACTTTAAAAAAGCCATACGGAAGAAGGGCCGTGATTTGAAACTGACAACAACAGCAGACATATTCAAATTTCGAGAGGTTGCATTGATTGCCGTACTTCCATTACTGCCCGAGACAGAAATGAGAAACGGGTGGCTATACCTAACGCGCAGAGATACTACGGATCCTAATATTTTAAAATTCAGAAAATACGTTCAATTTCAATGGCTAAAAGATGGTTTTATACCAGTTTGGTGCGTTTTTGGGGAAAGGCATCGAACGACTAACGCTGTTGAAGGGTGGCACCATAAACTAAATTCAGCGATGGGCAAAAAAGATCCAAACATAATGCACGATTTAAGCGTAATTCGAGAAGATGCATGTTTTTTTTTGTAAAAAGATGCAAATAACTGAAAACATAGAAGAGACAAAAAAACGCAAAAAAAAGTACGTTTACAGCGATCAGTTTATACAAGAACCCCAAAGGGAACTTGTAAATTGCCAAATACCTGTGGGCCAATTTCTAGAAATTTTGAGAATTTAATATTGTTTTTTTTTTTCGTGATGTGTAACTTGCTCATGACTATAGTCTAGGTCTGAGGTGACAGAGACGAGATAGAGTCGACGATGGAGTGAGCATACCCAGAAGAAGCCTGTTCACTCTAACTTTGAAGAGTTTCGGGTTGAATACTTTCGGATACACAGTCGCAGATAGTGAGTTCCACTCATTGGCTGTGCGCATTATGAAGGATGTTTTGAAGCGCTTGGTGCGAATTGGTGGAATGGCAACCAGGTAAGGATGGTAACTTGCAGTGCGTCTAGATGTCCGATGGTAGAAGGGGGCCGGTGGGATGAGATCGTGGAGTTCTTGAGCACACTCACTGAAGCACAGTATGTAGAAGTCTGCTGTCGTTGTAAAAATATTATGTCAGTTAGTTACCTAATTCAATAAAAGTTGCACCTTTTTTTTAGTTTTACCTTGAATGTAGTAGTTAGGATGTTTTTTTTTAATTTTAGTGAAACGTTGAATAAAAGTTGTTTAAAGAAAATAAATGACTTTAATAATTACCTACCATATAATTTAGGAAATACATTTGTCTCAAACCTAGCATTATCAGCTAAATCCGTAAGTATTTTTTGGGGTGGGATGGGATCTACCTCCTAGCGGTCCACCCCGGGCAACGGCACCACGGGCTTGCCTGTGGTACGGCTGAACGATCCCACTTAGCGGTGGTAGGCTCCGCAAGGGGCCGCCTGGCTCGCGACCACCATCCCACCGGAGTCCGGCGCCAAGCAGCTTGCTGTATTCCGTCGGTGTGTGGGAGTGCCAGTGCCTTTGGGGGAGAAGGAGGTTGTCAGTTGCACTATTCAGAACCGGTCTTGGTCTCTGAGAATAACTTGCCGGGTAGCTCATTCTGGAGAGTAGCGGGATCCGAAGCACGGTGCCAGCCGTTGGCTGACCGCAGTCAGTAGGGGGCCCAAGTAGCACGCCAGCCACGTGCCAAAGGCTGCCCCGCCAACTCGCGAAAAATCCCGGTATGCTCCACCGTGCCAGCTGGCGACTGGATGGGAGGACCCGGTGGCCATATCCGGGGGGTTCGGGCGTCCCCGCAGTCTCCAAATGAGTTCCCCATAGGTTGAGTTAGTTTTAGTGGTCCACTTTGTTATCTGAGCAGCGCCTCGATAGTTCAACTTTTTCCCCAGCAAATTCTAACAAAATGACCAAAGCAAAGAAAAGAAATAAGGTTAAACAACGGCTGCACTTCCTCCCACTTAAAGTGCACCTCATTAACATCAGATGCATCTAGATAAAAGACTCACCTGGAGAAAGCATATCTGGACCAAGCGTAAACAGCTGGATACGAAAGTCAGATCAATGTACTGGCTAATGGCACTCCAACCTTGATCCGGTCCACCACCACCTAGAGACCGAGAAGCCGCACCTGTTTTTCCTAACGGAGTCGAAGATAACAACCCCGTCGGACGTGGCGTACCTCAACTACCCGGGTTACTCTCTTGAACACAAGTTCAAGAAGCAAGCTGGGGTCTGAGTGTACGTCCGCGATGACATCTGTTTTCGTCGTCTCCGTTGCTTTGAGAAATCGGGTTTTTCTGCCATATGGCTACTTGTGGACACAGGCGTGTAGAAATCTATCTACGTCGGCGTATACCGATCACATAGCGGTGACCATGAGTCAACAGCGCTTTCTAATAGCCTTGTAGAGTCGACTGATGTAGCCCAGCAACGATACCCAACAGCGAAGCTTGTTTTTCTGGAGGACTTCAACGCCCATCATAAGGAGTGGCTGTTCCCGTACCAGAAAACCGACCATGCTGGGTTGGAGGCGCGCAAGTTTGCTTTAACGCTAGATCTTACCCAGCTGGTGAATGTGGCAACGCGGGTACCGGATGTAGAAGGCCATACACCCAATTGTTTGGACCTCCTGCTGACAACTGATCCGGGCAGTCATTCAGTATCGGTCTCAGCCCCGCTGGGAACGTCTGACCACTGTCTGGTGAAATCCGTTTTGACCTGCTCTCCTCCAGATGAGAGTCCTAGAGGCACAAGGCGAGTATGGCGATACGAGTCAGCAGACTGGGATGAGATGCGGCACTTTTTTGCGTCCTATCCTTGGCGGCATGTGTGCTTCTCCTCGGGTGACCCCTCGTGCTGTGCTGACGTGGTTGCGGACGTGATTCGGCAGGGAATGGAGTATTTTATTTCATTCTCCGACATCCCGCTCGGTCGCAAATCCCGGCCTTGGTATAATGCAGAATGCGCCCAGCTGAGGCTCGAAAAGAGTCTGCCTACCAAGCCTGGGTCAAGGCCCGCAGCCGCAAAATTAGAGCACGTAGGGTTCGCGCGAGGAAAAGAGCCTTTAATTCTGCCGCCAAGCTCTGCAAGCGGGTTCTGCGTCGGGCACGTTTTCAAGCTGGCATCGCACCCTCCGGGTAGTAAACAGTTTTGGTCCCTGTCTAAAGCGGTTGAAACTAATTTCTCTCCACTTTACCTCCAATGCTGAAACCTGATGGGTCGCTGGCTCACTCTGCAAGTGAGAAAGCAAATTTATTTGCGTCTCTCTTGTCAAGCCATTCACGTCTGGATGCTGGCTCTAAGCAACCACCTAATATACCTCATTGTGACTCTTCGATGCCGGAGATCGCAGTTCACACTAAAGAGGTTCGGAGAGTACTGTGCAGCCTAGACGTGAACAAGGCCAGCGGGCCTGACGGCATTCCAGCGAGAGTATTGAGGCAGTGTGCGCCTGAACTGTCTCCTGTATTGACAAGCTTGTTCCGCCTCTCTCTTAAAAAAAGAACGGTGCCGAAATCCTGGAAGCTTGCAAATGTACAACCAGTACCCAAGAAGGGCGACCGTGCAGACCCTGCCCACTACCGTCCGATAGCCATTACCTCCATACTATGTAAGGTTATGGAAAGGGTACTGAACAGTAAGTTGCTGACCTACCTTGAAGACAATGAGCTCCTCAGTGACCGTCAATATGGCTTTCGCCGGAGACGGTCAACTGGCGCTGTCAACACTGGACAGCTGAAGCAACGACCAATGCGTGATGCCCGTGTTCGAGCTGAGACGGCGCTCTCCATCAACGCTCGTAAGGCGAAGGGAGCGCGTAACATATCGCCTGTCGTACGCACGGGCCGACCAGAAGCGCTCGAGCCGAACGCGTCATCGAGTCTCAGCGAGCCCCCTACTCCAACTCAGCCGCTGCCGTCAGATTCGCCACAACTCAAATCCGTAAACTCAACGGTGGTTCGTGCGCATGACAACAACAACGACTTGGACTGGGTTGAAGTCAAACGTACGCGAATGCGTCGTGTGCCTGATAACGTGACTCGAGGAACTGCTCCTGCGGGGTCGTCTGTATGTGCATTGGCTGCGGCGGAGAGGAAATCGTATCTGCACTTATACTATGTCCAGACTGGTACCACCGCTGACCAAGTGGTGGCTCACCTGCGAAAAATATGTGTTGATGATAAATGTTCAGCTGAGGTATTAAAATCGCGAGGAGATTACGCGTCATTTAAATTAACAGTGCCAACAAAAAACGTTGAGAACTATATGAAACCCGAACACTGGGCAGAAGATGTCCATATCAAACCATGGAGAAGTGGATTTCGTAAGCCACAGTAGTGATAGGGTTAATAAACGTTGTAAAACATATATGTTATTCTACCAGAATGTTCGTGGTTTACGATCAAAACTTGATAGTTGTAAGAAGGCTATATTAGTTGAATCTGCTGACTTATTTGCGTTTACGGAGACATTTCTGACTAGCAGTGTTTGTGATGCCGAACTGTTTCCCCCGGGATATACAGTATTGCGCCAGGACCGGGCCGGCGATGCAGGATGGGGTGGCGTACTACTTGCGGTCCGGGACCAGTATAAAGTACAACAGGTTTTAGATATTGAAGGCTACTCGAGAGATATTGAGATGGTAATTGGTACCGTAACCCTAAAAAATACTAAAATTATCTGTTGTGTTGTTTACATACCCCCAAGTTCGAGTGATAGTAAATATATTAATACCTTCATTGTGTTAGAGAATGTTGTCGCAAAATTTGATAAATTAGATGTTTTAATTTTAGGAGATTTTAATTTAAATTCGTGTAGTGAAAATGTACTTATGCACTATAATTACTTGTTATCTTTTTGTAAACTAAAACAACACAATACTGTTACAAATAGGTTTGGCAAAATGTTAGACCTGGTGCTGAGCAGTTTGGACGTTGAGTCGATTGACGTGAGTGGTGAGGTGGAACCTGTTGTCCCGGTTGATGCCTATCACCCGCCCTTATCAGTGAGTGTGCGGGGTGAGTGTTTGGTTCGGTCGCGGGGTCGCAAGGCGCGCGCGTCTCGTTATTCGGTTTGTGACGACGATAATATGCTAACGGAATGGAATTTCAGAAAAGTTGATTTCCAATCATTATATGCAGAGTTATATTCACAAAAATGGGACGATATACTTTTAGTTACTGACGTTGACGAAGCTGTTACTGTGTTTTATAATAAGTTGCACGAAATTTTTGATAATCTAGTGCCAAAGAAATCTAAAATTATTCGAAATCCGAAATACCAATACCCGACGTGGTTTACACCGGTCATTATTAAAACTTTAAACGATAAATACTTTCATTTGAAAAAATTTAAGCAGTTCCACTTAGAGTTTAATAAAGAATTATTTAAGTACTATAGGCAGCGAGCTAAAGAGCTTATTGATCAGACATATACAGAGTACATCCGACGGACGGAGACGGGTATAAAGAGGGATCCTAAAACCTTTTGGAAATTTGTTAAGGGTCAGAAGGCTTCCAGGCAAACATGCACTGAGTTTGAATTTGGGGGACGGATTGTGACTGGGGTAGACGCAGCAAATGCATTTGCGCAGTATTTTAGTTCTGTGTTTCTGCCGCATAATTCCGTTCTATCTGCAGCGAATGCTGGGCAGGAGGCAGCAGAGCCGCTGTTCTCCGCGCGGATCGCCATCGATGGGATTGACTCAGCTGACCTGTCACTAGCCATTCGCCGTCTAAAAGCCCATTCATCTGCGGGACCTGATGGCATTCCGCCGTTTATTATTAAGGACTGCTCTGAAATATTTAGAGAGCCGCTGCTATTTTTTTTTAATTTAGCCCTACAAACTGCTACTTATCCTGCCAAATGGCAAATTTCAAGGGTTACTCCTGTACCTAAGGGTGGCGTCAAGTCAAAGGTTGATAATTACCGGCCTATTGCGGTCCTATCGGCCTTCGGCAAGGTCTTTGAATCTATATTGAACCAGCATATCACCAGGCAGGTCAAAACCCAACTGGCCGATTGTCAGCATGGTTTTAGAACCGGCAAATCTACCATAACAAACCATATTAACTTTGTGGATTATGCTGTCACCGAAATGGAAAAAAATAAGCAGGTTGACGTGGCCTATTTTGATTTCAAAAAGGCGTTCGACCGGGTTCAAAATGATGTCTTGCTGAGAAAACTATCCGCGATAGGATTTACCCCCAAGCTGATCCAACTTTTCACTAGCTATTTTACCAACCATCTTCAATATGTCCAACTCTTCGGACATAAATCTGGCACATATGAAACTAGTTCTGGTGTGAGTCAAGGTAGTACCCTAGGACCACCACAATTTATTATCATGGCCAATGACCTGCCGAAGGTCATTAGGACGGCACAGTGCCTTATGTTTGCTGATGATTTAAAGTTATTCTTGAGTATCAATAGTGTGCAAGACTGTGAGGCGATGCAGAGGGATATCGATATGGTGGTCAAATGGAGCGAAGACAATCACTTAGAATTTAATATCTCTAAGTGCAAGACCATTACCTTTTCTCGATCGCGTGCGCCCATTCAGAATGACTACCACATATCAGGTGTCCCTCTGGAACGTGTCACAGAAATCAAAGACCTAGGACTGACTTTGGATGCGACTTTGACTTTTAATCGGCATATTGGCAATATCTGCGCCAAGGCATTCGCATCGCTTGGTTTTGTTATGAGGCAGGCCAGTGGGTTTCAGGACAGGATTGCCATTATGGTACTGTACTATTCCTTCGTGCGTAGTAAGCTTGAGTATAATTCTCTGGTATGGGATCCGCACGAGCAAAAATATAAGCTCATGATAGAACGGGTCCAACGTAAGTTTGCTCGTTACCTGTACAAAAAAATGTATGGGTACTATCCCTATTTGTATCCGTCTCTGTTCGTCGCGGGAATGGTGGGCATCAACACGCTGGAACTGCGACGGAAGTGTGCCTTGTTGATGCACTACTACCTACTGTTGAACTCTAAGATCGACGACTCGTCCACGCTAGCTCGATGTTCACTATTCGCTCCGGACCGAATGCGGGTGTCGCCTGTTTGCGGCTCCAACCTCCCGTACCCTGACTGCTCGTCATGCTCCTACAGCCCAGGCGCTCAATTTGCTGAACGACCTAATTGCTCAGGAACCTGGCGTCGACATATTTATGCTCAGTAAAAAAAATATGTTAAATGTTTGTATAAAGTTTTTTAGTTTATAAGTGTTATTCTATGTGTAGTTTTGGCTTGCTGTACGCTTTGGTGCAAACTGTAAGTACAGCAAGTAATTGTTATAAATAAATAAATATAAATAAATAAACTGGCGATCTTCTTGTGTTTGACACGCACTGCTGGGGCGAAGCCATCGAGAAACACGGCGAAGCACTTGCCGTATCGCTCGATATCTCGAAGGCCTTTGACAGGGTCTGGCACGCTAGTCTACTCAGCAAGCTTCCTGCTTATGGCATCCCAGCCGGTTTTTGCAGCTGGATATCAGACTTCCTCAGTGAACGGTCGATCCGAGTAGTCGTTGACGGCTGCTCCTCTGACCTTATGGCTATTAATGCCGGTGTTCCTCAGGGGTCTGTTCTCTCTGCAACTCTTTTCCTGCTGCACATCAATGACCTACTTCCGCCTGGTATTGTTGGGTACGCAGATGACAGTACTGTTTCAGAGAGATACATGTCCAGCGCAAAAACCGGCGGGGATGAAGTTCGTTCCTTGAGTGAGGCTATGGTGGAGCGTACTGATTTGACCTTAAGTCTTGTCTCCCGTTGGGGTGACGACAATCTGGTCTCTTTTTACGCCACCAAAACACAGGCATGTCTTTTTACCGCTAAAAGGACTAGTTTCATTCAAACGCCTACTTTTCGGGGTGCATCTGTTCCTGTTACTGATCGGCTCGAGCTCCTTGGCATGGAGTTGACATCCAGTCTTAACTTCGGCGCCTCCATCGAGTACAAAGCCCAAATTGCGGCAAAGAAACTGGGCGTCCTAAACAGAGTGAAGCGATACTTTATGCCTGGACAGCTATTAACTCTTTACAAAGCGCAAGTCCGATCCTGCATGGAGTATTGCAGCCACCTCTGGGATGGCTCAGCTAAATATCAGCTTGCCGCGCTTGACTCGGTGGAACGCAGAGCTAAGAGACTAATTGGCGACGTCAAACTGGTTGATGCCAAGCTTCACAGCTTAGCTCATCGCCGTAAGGTTGCCTGCTTGTCGGTATTCTACAGACTGTATTTTGGCGAGTGTGCTCATGAACTCCACGACCTTATCCCACCGGCCCCCTTCTACCATCGGACATCTAGACGCACTGCAAGTTACCATCCTCACCTAGTTGCTATTCCACCAATTCGCACCAAGCGCTTCCAAACATCCTTCATAATGCGCACTGCAAAAGAGTGGAACTCACTGCCTGCGTCTGTGTTTCCGAACGCATACAACCCGAATCTCTTCAAAGTTAGAGTGAACAGGCTACTTCTGGGTAAGCTCACTCCATCGTCGACTTTGTCTCTGTCACCTCTGACCTAGACTAGAGTCAAGAGCAAACCCATCTCAAATAAAAAAATAAAAATAAAAAGTATATTAAATCATTTACTGGTCTCTAGAAAAATAATTTAGGTTGATGGCCAATGATAATTGCATCAAAAGTTGTGTCATTGTCCCCAGTGGTGGACTACGAGAATAATTTAAAAACCCATGTCAGCCCCGTGGTGGACAACGAGAATATTTTTTTTAAATATGCCTGCTGTCCACCACTGGGGGACAGCGGAAAACTTTAAAAAAAAATTCCGCTCTCCTCCAGTGGTGGCAATCGGGAATATTTAAAAAAAAAAAACCCGCTGTCCCCCAGTGGTGGCCAACCTAGTGGTGGACAGCAGGCATATTTTAAAAACATATTGTCGTTGTTTACCACGGGGCTGACATGGGTTTTTAAATTATTCTCGTAGTCCACCACTGGGGACAATGACACAACTTTTGATGCAATTATCATTGGCCATCAACCTAAACTTTCACACTATAATTTTGATTTCTGCGTCTGCGTTTAATGATGAACTTCCGTTACATTTTAAACCCTGTGTTAATGCTTTAAAGTCCATATCTGTAATTAAATTCATAATTTTTCACAAAAAATTATAAGTTCAACTTTATGGTATTTTATACAAAGTAAATTTTCTCTTACTTAGTTTTAATTGATTTTATTTTTGTACTGTGGATTAGTAGCTTTAAAAAGTTATCGATTTTATTTACAGCTTGCAAAATTGTTTCATCCTTCACAGGCGTTGCGTAATTGATAAATCTGCCTTTTGTATGGAATTTCAATCATACATTTTGATCTTGTTTTAACAGGCATGTCGGTCAGTAAACAGATTGGTTATTATAAATGATGGAAGGCTGTTGTTTTTATGCCTGAAATAAGTTAAATCGTGGCTTTAAAAGGCTGTGCTTCATAGATACCAAGTAATATTATGATCTACTCTTCACAAAAAGATCCTTCGCTGTCACCAATATTGAAGTTCACTACTAAGTATTTTGGGCCTTCATATTTCTTGACTTTTTTTAATAATGAAATCATTAACGGTAAATAATAATAATAATTATCATTATTCTCTGCCATCCAACGTGGGACTGCTGCCAGCGTTCTGGGCACTTTTCCCGTTGACATCGAAGTGGACGAATTTTTTGATGCACAATCAGCTCTTTTCCGTCTCCCTTTTGTATTTGTATATCAGTTAGTTTTTTTTAGAATAATCAATTGTATATATGTTAATAAAAGCTATTTAAAGAATAAAATATTGTTAACGGTAAAAGGTTTAAAACTAGAAGATGATGGCTACTGTAAGCCATAGAAAATGATAGAAAACAAGCAGGTTTTATAATCAAATGCATTGTCACAAGAACCAAATGTGTGTGCCAAATATCAGCTCAATCACTGGGAAGTGTGTCAAATTAAACTGCAAGCTTTGATTACTGCAGGTGAAACTAAATAAAAGCTTGTACATAGAGCAAGAATTTTGAAAAATAATAATTTATTATAACATAATCCTTTGCTTGCCAAAAAGAAAAAGTTCCCGTTACTTAGAAAATTAAAATTGAAACGTTGCTTTTGGTACCCGTTACAAAAATGTTTTATGATACAACCTTGCGGTACCCTAAAAAGGGTTAAACCAACGAAAAACTCGGATTAATTGTCTTAAGTGCTCCAAACAAAAAAGGGGATCGGATTCTTTTGAATTAGGCATGCGCCGCGCACGCCTCGCAACGCACGCGTTTAGCTTTGATTTGAGTTGTCGCAGCACATGCCTCACCACGAACATGAACTTCGAAGCATGCGATAAGCGCCGTGGGCTGCGCATGTCTCGCAATGTCTGTATCCGCCTTTATAGAAACAAAACGCACTCATTAAAATAAGACGATATTATGTACCAAAATTAATGTCTATTTAAAAATCGAAGACTTTATTATACTTTTTTCCACAGTACGACCACTCTGGGTGCGTCTTCAAGGCGGCAAGCGACCTCTGGTGGCAGGACAGAGCACCGAGCTGGTTTGCCAAGCTGTTGGGGCCAGGCCCAAACCCACAATTTCTTGGTGGAAGGGAGGCACTAGGCTGAAGTCTGTTAGAGAGACGGTGAGTCACTAGTTTAAAAATCAAGAAGACAGAATGTACGAGCATCGCCACATGATTTGTATTGTTTTAGTTTTTACCTGAACAAGCATTTGGTAATACACCGATTACTTGTGTACATTAGCTGACTAGGCTATCGCGCCCACCACTAGTGACCTACTTAATTTATTATATAATTTAATGTTTTTAATAATAAACTGTCAATCATTTACGGACACATAACAGATTTTATTTCCTGTACCATATCCCGTGTGATTCGTCCACCTACATACTACATCTCAGTGTACGGAGTTACTGCCCGTACACGGAGACTTATTATCATACATTGACATCAATAAGGGGATATGGTCATGTGTATTTCATATACAGTACAAACATTTTCTTAACGCGCAGATACCCTTGGGTAGCTGATTTTAAAATGAGAATCACGTCTAAATGGCTTGTCGTAATTTTTTGGAAAAATATATGTTACATTAGAACTTGATCTGATAAAATTTTGAGTTTTATTCGTTTAACATAGTGTAATTAATTTGTAAAGTTATGTCTAAAACGGACAAAAACACGACAATCGCACTAAAACCGCTGGCGTATTTTAATGAAATTGACACTATCTCAAAGACAATTTAATTATCTACATTTTATCTGAGGCTTTTTTTTTTAAAGTCATAGAATAATCAGGAAAGTACAAAAAGCTACTAAATTTTGGGTCGTGCGGGTGTGAAACGAGTGCGCGTTTTGTTCCCTCAAGGTCGTTGGCGTTAGTCGTCGTCTTAATGTCCCTCGGCAAACTTCGTGTTTTGTCAGTTGTCGGATTTCTATCAGTTTCCCTTTGCACTTCTTGTTGCAGACTGGACTCTCTCAATCAACTTGGAAGTACATTGAGTTGTAATACTCTTTTAACATACGAGTAGTATAATTTATTTGTAAATTGGGAGGAAAGCTGCTATTTTTACAGTTCTATAATATCACACAGAAATAAAAACAAAACAACAATAAAATATTTAGTTCTAAATTAAAATTATTATACACGATAAATCTTTCGGGAACGTATCGTTACTTAGTTATATCGGCGTTACGGGAATCGCGAAAATGAGTACTTGGTTTACTTCGTGTTGGAGTTAGGATCCCTTGCACATTACAATAAAAGACAACATAACATCTGTGTGCAGGCCGTGAGAATCCTTAAAATAGCGGTAATCTGGGTGGTTGCATCTACAAGTCGTCGGTTGCGCGGATCGACCATTAAATTATAATGCGCTAAAAAATCAATTCCAATGATTGGTTTTGATACATCTGCCACCACGAACATCCACAGGAAATCTCTGCGTAAACCTAGGTTAAGTGTGAGTGGGATCGTACCATATGTAGCGATCTGTGTGCCATTAGCGGCCACTAACCCATAGGCAGACATTTGGCGAGCCGTATGAATCAGTGACTTTGGATAAACGCATAGGTCTGCACCGGTATCAACAAGAAAATCTACCTTGTTGCTTTTGTCCTTTATAAAGATGCGGCGTGTGGGTGGCTGGGAGTTTGCGTCATCCGCCACTAATGACCTCCGCTCGCGTTTCCCGCCGGTGGTGTTTTATATGCGCAGGGTTGCACACACTTCTCTGCTGCAGGGCTGAATTTAAGGTGGTACCAGCACTTCCACCCTTCTGGTCTCGACCTTGATTGGCTTCTTGAGTGGCTGCGACTTGGTTTCTCTCTGGAGCGGCTGCGTGGTCGGGACTTGCGTAATTCGTCTAACTGAGCCTGCATTTCAGCTAGTAGCAATATGATTCGTCCTTCAGGCGGCGGTGCGGGCTCTTGTTGCGCAGCGGCTACAGTGGCGCAAGTATTTCGGCTAGATCGTAGCTGGTGGTTTTCGTTAATGAGGTCTGCCACATCCACAAGGTGATTCAATGATGCATCCGTCTTTGTTATAACCACGTTTTGCATGTCGTGAGCCAAACCTTTTATCCATATTGCTCGTAGGACGTCGTCCGTTACCGAAGACCCAGCAAGAGTTTTTAGATGCCGCAGAAACTGTGATGGCATGCGGTCACCGATCGCCTGGTCTTCGAGCAAAAGCCGTGTTTTTTTCGTCTGTGAGTCACCAAACCTTGTCAGCATTGTCTGTTTGACATGTTGGTATGCATCTCCTTGAAAAGCCGGCAACTCGGCTAGTATGTCGGTGAGCTCTTCCATCGCTTCCGTGTCTAGGGCGCGTACAACGCATTCAGCTTTCAAGCGCGGGCACGTTACTCTTGCCAATGCCATTAAGCACTCTGCTCCGCCAAACCATATTTCCGGCTTAGCCGGATTAAAAGGCTTTAAAATAACTTGACGTGTATTTTCAGCGGGCTGGGGTTGGTCCTCACCGGCCATTTTGTTGTTGACACCTATTTCTTCCGTTAATGAAACACTAACACTCGTTCGCGCACAGGTATCTCGATCCGCGCACTAACCGAAGCACTAGGTAACCCGTTCTCTTAACGACAGAGATCACGTCGGGGTCACCACTTTCGGGAACGTATCGTTACTTAGTTATATCGGCGTTACGGGAATCGCGAAAACTTTCGGGAACGTATCGTTACTTAGCTATATCGGCGTTACGGGCATCGCGAAATGAGTACTTGTTTTACTTCGTGTTGGCGTTAGTTTATTAAATATAAATTACAAAGAGTAGGAGTGCCAACCGACCGCTCCTCTAGACCGAATAAGACTGAATGACTACTTCTACATAATTGTTGAAAGCTGGGATAACGGTCAAGTCGGCACGTTACAAACTACAATACAAAGGTTTTTACAGCTATAATGGGTTGCACAATAAATATAAAAAGACAACATAACATCTGTGTGCAGGCCGTGAGAATCCTTAAAATAGCGGTAATTTACAGTTAACTTAAAATAAGTTCTCTAAAGTAATACCTATTATGTTATAAACAATTAATGGAGACGCTACAAATCTAATAATTGATGGACTTGGAAATCATCATTCGTCTGTATTCGGAAATGCGATGATTCCCGAGGAATATTAAGAAAATAGTTGTACTGTACATAGGTACCTACAGAATTGAAGATAGAGTTTTTCAAGTGGGCGTGGATAGCCAAATCCGAAACTATGAGGAATAGCGAAAAATACTTAAAGGAATCACGAGCCCGATTTTGATGAGTATTAAAACTGCATCATTGTACTTTTGAAAAAATAAAAATAAGGATACAGTTTTGGGATGTATTTTATACACCAAATTTGAAGAAAGACGTAATTTATTAAAAAAAAATCTAGGCAATTGACAAAGTAACGTATCATGCACGTATGATGTCAAGAAAAACGACGAGCGACTGAAACTGCTCTAGCACTAAAATATGACTAAGATTTAAATAGTAGATTATGCATCATATATTGAAAAATACTTAAGTTCATGTTCTGAATTCGCTGATTTGCAAATTAATTTAATTGGCATTAAGAAAAGATTTATATTCTCATTAAATGCAGAACAACCTGCTAAACTTCGGCATTAAAGTCGAGTTTGATACATTCTGTGGATACATTCTTAACTTAATATTTTTAATTTATGATCCAGCCCTTAGAGCGCATAATATTATTATTATGTTCCATTTATTTATTATATTTACATATTTTTACATTTTTAAATATCATTCTATAAAAAATAAAATAAAAAAACATTTAAAAATATAAAAATAGTAGCCCACCGGTATCGGGAACAGGGTCCAAGCTACCGGTGGTCAGGGCTCCTGAGAGAGGAACCTCCTAACAATACGAGCCGTGTCCAGGAGTACCACTTTCTGGATCAAGCCCTTGATCCAGCTGCCCAACGAGAGCCTCCTCAGATGTTGGATGATTATTATTATTATATACTTTATTGTACACCACTTAAATAATTACAGGACAAAAAACTATTTTTTTTTTTCAATTATCTCAGACTCTTACTTATATAAAACATTATAAAAAATCCCCTGTCACCACACACTACACTACAAAAGATGGATCATGGGGTTGAGTTTTCTACAGTTCGTCACATTGTATTGTAGTGAACCAACCATATTCCAATGTTGATGTTGTATTGTAGTGAATTGTATAAAACGCAACCCTGTTCCATTTTCTTACTTTAGAATTTAAAGTTGAGTATTTGTCAAAATGTACTTTAGCCTGAAAACCAGTAAAACATAGGCATTAGCACCTATAGTTTGACATATTTTTAACCCAAAATTTTCAAATAAAAAATCCAGTGTATGACTTTTCTACCCATATTTTAAGGCACGGCCGCTTTGAGAGCTGATAACTTAGTAGTTTTGTAGTACTAGGAGAACCCCGTGGTAGCGCAGTATGCATGAGCATTTCTCCAAGATAAAAAAAAATAGAGCTACGTTGCAATTAGATCTGCAAGGTTAGACAGATATGACAATATAACAGATCGCTAGTTTGGAGGTAAGGAAAACTAGCTAATAGCTATCGATGGGTCTGCGCCCTAACACTCCGTCTCTACGGGTTCCTTTAGAATCAAATCAAACCTACGTTTTTGTCACCAGAGCTCAACGGATGGCAACATCACCAGCAGCATCTTGAGCTTCGTGCCAACTATAGAGGACGCTGGGAGAGTCCTCTCCTGCAGAGCTGTGCAGCCAATTCTGCCACATTCCACTCATGAGGATGGGTGGAAGATGGAGATACAACGTAAGCTATTAAATAAAACTAGTCTATTATTGTCCTACTTCAGAGTAAAGTCCTCTTCTCATACAGAGTAGGCCATGTGCAATTGAGCTGTGATAACCATACTCGCTCATTACGACTCACTTTTGACGTGAATAAGTGAACTAAACAAAACTGTATAAGTATTTCAATTTATTACAGCATTTTCATTTAATTGCGCTATCCAAGACAAAAGTGTCAGGTGGTTAAATTATAGCTGAAGATTTTCAAAATCTCTTTTGGAATACTAAAATGAAAATCTGTTTAATTTAGCTGTAATAAGACTTAACCCTACTAGGGAAAATAAAACGAAATTTAAAGAGTACTCAAAAAAATTTAAAAAAATTATCAAACTGACCCAGAAAGCACAGAACAACTTTTTAATAAAAAAATCCAAAAATAAATCTAAAACATCCTGGCAAATAATAAATAATACAAAATCTATAAGTGAACCCATAACAAGAATAAAAAAACATGATTTAATATTAACTGACCCTAATGAAATAGCTCAGTCATTCAACGATTTCTTTATTGATCAGATCTCAGATCCACCCCTGGACACAACTAAAGATACTCTAAGAATTACGTATAACCCTCATTCTATTTTTATGGCCCCTGTTGTCCCTCAAGACATTATAAGGGTGATCAAATCTTTAAAGAACAAGAAGAGTTATGGATATGACGGTATTTCTACAAACGTTATAAAATTTGTCAGTTGTGCTATAGCTAATCCTCTAAGCCACATTATTAACGCAAGCATATCCGCTGGAACATTCCCCGATAGTCTTAAAACCACAATAGTTAAACCACTTCATAAGAAGAACACTAAAGAAGACATGGCTAACTATAGACCAATAGCTTTGATCCCCGTATTTTCCAAAATAATCGAAAAAGTAATTTATGAGTCATTTTATTCATTTCTGTCCAAATATCATATATTATGTGAGGAACAAAAAGGTTTTCGTAAAAATAAAAATATAAATATGGCCATATACGATCTAATAAATAAAATAATGGTTAATGTGGATAAAAAAATACCAATTTGTGCCATTTTTACCGATATGACCAAAGCTTTTGATTACGTGAACCATGAAACGCTTTTGGCCAAACTTGAAGCTTACGGCATACGAGGGAATGCCCTACGTCTAATAAAATCGTATCTAAGTGGGCGTCTTCAATATACGGAAATCACTAAAATATGCATCAAATCAAAACGTGAGGTTAAATATTTATCTGGTCCTAGGGCCATTAAATATGGCGTTCCGCAGGGCAGCGTTCTTGGGCCATTATTATTCTTGCTATATATAAATGATCTACCCCGACACATCCCATACCCTTGTGTGTTATTTGCCGATGACAGTACAATTCTAATAGACTGCCTCAACAAAGAGCTTTATGAAAAGGAAATAAATAATTCTCTAAAATTAATAATAAACTGGCTCAACGACAATAATTTAATCATAAACCTCAATAAAACAAATATAATGCATTTTTATCAAAAAGTTCTTCCTCTAAACCTAAAAATTAATTATAAAGAACAAACTATTGATAGCGTTAGCGTGGCTAAATTCTTGGGTATATTAATTGACAGTCAATTAACGTGGAAACCGCAGGCTGAAGAAGTTTGCAAAAGATTAAGCACGTCTGCGTATGCTCTCTACAATCTGTCCAAGAAAGTTAACGTTGATACATTAATGGTTGCATATCACGGTTTGGTGGTCTCTGTTCTAAGATTTGCAGTAGTATTCTGGGGTAATTGTTCCGAAAGGGAGTCTATATTTAAAGCCCAAAAACGGTGCATAAGATCCATTTTTAATCTCAAGACTACAGATAGTTGCATTCCATTTTTCAAGAAACACAAATTACTAACTTTTCCTAGTTTATACATTCTCGAAGTAGCTATATTCGTTAAAACTAACAAGCATCTATTTCCTGCATTGAATGATACGAGGATGCGAACTACTGCCTTGAGATCAAAATATCAGAGTCTATTGTGTACTGGTAGATATAACACTGTTTTGCTTAAAAAAAACATTATTGGTATGGCTCCTATCATATTTAACAAATTGCCAAATTGTATTAAGGATCAGCCCTTAATAAAATTCAAGAAACTCCTATCGACGTTGCTGACAGAGAAATGTTATTACTCTGTTACCGAGTTTATAAATGATGAATTGTAATATTTGCTTCACTGTATCTTAATTATTATGTAAATTATTTTAGACTAAGCTGATTCATGATCTCATTTTGAATTTAAGTACTAATTAATTTAATTTAATTTTAGTTTCTAAATTATCTGTAACCACTATATTTTTGTATGCCAACAGGCAGAATGTACTGGGAATATATCTGAAACTAACATCATTATTTTAATACCTGCATTCTATACAAATAAAGAAATTATTATTTCCTTTATTTATTCTTGTTCTTACTTTATACATTTTTAAATATTAATAAAAAGAAAACTTAAAAACATTTAAAAATATAAAAAATAGAGGCCAACCGGTATCGGGAACAGGGTCCAAGCTACCGGTGGTTAGGGCTTCAGAGACAGGAACCTCCTCACAATGCGAGCCGTATCGAGAAGTACTGCCTTCTGTATCAGACCCTTGATCCAACCGTGTAATGACAGCCTCGATAGATGTTCATCGAGGCTATTGGCCATCAAGCCGTTGGCCGTAACGACAATCGGCACAATGATCGCCGAGTCCACATCCCACATGTCGACAACCTCGTGTGCTAAGTCGAGATACTTGATTTGTTTCTCTTTCTCAGCTTTCACGAGGTTCTCGTCATGTGGGATGGTGACATCGATTATCATTGTGCGGCGCGCTAATCGGTCTATCACCACTATATCCGGCTTATTGGCAACAATAGTCCTATCAGTGATGATAGACCGATCCCAGTACAACGTGACATGGTCATTTTCGAGAACTGGGTCGGGCACATACTTGTAATACGGTACCTCAGAATCCACCAGATTGTATTTCAAAGCAAGTTGCTGGTGAATAATCCTGGCCACTTGGTTATGTCTGTGTAAGTACTCGCCGTTAGCCAGGCGAGAACAACCAGAGATAATATGTCTGATGGATTCACCAGGACGGTGGCATGCCCGACACACGTCAACCGTCCCATCCTTCATTATATGTCTCCGGTAGTTATTCGTCAGGATAACTTCGTCCATAATTGCACAGACAAAACCTTTAGTTTCCCCGAAAAGGTCACCGAAACGTAGCCAGGATACGGACGCTGGGAAATCTACATCGGGCCCATGGAGAGCCCGATAGAAGCGCCCGTGTAGCTCCTTGCCTTGCCATACCTCTTTGCGTTCATCAGTCGATAGTATTACAGGCTTGCGCCAGTTCTCTTTAGCCATGGACAACGGGGTGAGTCCCTTGTCCACTACGACCACATCCCGGTGCATACCCACTTCAGCATTTAAAAAGTATTCTCTGAGGCTGCACACCTCGCGGTTGTGAAGAGTCTTGGCATTTAAAAAGCCTCGACCCCCACACTTCCGCGAGATGTACAGTCTCATCACCGATGATCGTGGGTGATGCATCCGGTTTGCGGTCAGTAGTGTCCGGACCCTCCTATCGAGGGCGTCGAGCTCGGTCTGAGTCCATTTGAGTATGCCGAAAGAGTACATCAAAACCGGCATGACCCAACTGTTGAAGGCACGCACCTTATTTCCGCCCGACAAAAGGCTATTTAATACCTTTTTCAGGCGGCCAAAGAAACGCTCCTTCAGCAGTTGCTTCATGTCAGTACTGTTGATGCCCAACGCTTCCGACATACCCAAATACTTGTAAGTTTCGGTCGAGGAGAGGTGTCTAAGGTGTATGGAATCAGAGAGTTGAATTCCCTCGGATTCCATAATCTCCCCTTGCTTTACATGCATGACTGCACATTTTTCCACACCAAATTCCATCCTGATGGAGTTACTGAAGGTTTCAGTTACCTTCAGTAGCTCCGTCAGTTGGAATTTATTGGGGGTAAAGAGTTTCAGATCATCCATGTAAAGGAGGTGAGATATGACCTGACCACCTCTTCTCAACCGATAGCCTAGTCCTGAATCCTCCAGCAGTGTACTTAGAGGATTCAGGGCTAAGCAGAACAAATTATTATTATTATTATGTCGTTTATTTATCTTTTTTCTTATTTTATTACATTTTTAAATATTTAAAAAAAGAAAACTTAAAAAACATTTAAAAATATAAAAAATAGTAGCCCACCGGTATCGGGAACAGGGTCCAAGCTACCGGTGGTCAGGGCTCCTGAGAGAGGAACCTCCTAACGATACGCGCCGTGTCTAGGAGTACCGCTTTCTGGATCAAGCCCTTGATCCAGCTGCCCAACGAGAGCCTCCTCAGATGTTCGTCGAGGCTCTTGGCTATTATGCCATTGGCCGTAACGACTATCGGCACAATGATTGCTGTATTCACATCCCACATGTCGACAACCTCGCGAGCCAGATCAAGATACTTGCTTTTCTTATCTCTCTCAGCCTTCACGAGGTTCTCGTCATGGGGGACCGCTATATCAACAATCATTGCGCGATGCTCTAGTCGGTCTATCACCACTATGTCAGGCTTATTGGCAACAATAGTCCTGTCAGTGATGATAGACCGATCCCAATACAACGTGACATTGCCATTCTCGAGAACTGGGTCGGGCTCATACCTATAGTAAGGCACTTCCGATTCCACAAGATTGTATTTAAGAGCAAGTTGCTGATGGATAATCCTGGCTACAAGGTTGTGTCTATGCAAATAGTCTCCGTTAGCTAGACTAGAACAACCGGAGATAATGTGACGGATGGATTCCCCAGGCCGGTGACATGCCCGACAGATGTCAACCGTGCCATCTTTCACAATGTATTTCCGGTAGTTGTTCGTCATCATAACTTCGTCCATAATCGCAAAGACAAAACCTTCGGTTTCCCCAAAAAGGTCACCAAATCGCAACCAGGCCACGGACGCCAAAAAATCTACATCGGGCCCATGTAGGACCCGGTAGAAGCGTCCGTGAAGCTCCTTGCTCTGCCATACCTCCATGCGGTCATTAGTATCTAATACTATAGGTTTGCGCCAGTTCTCGTTAGCCAAGGAGAGCGGGGTAAGGCCCTTGTCCACTGCTACCACATCTCGATGCATACCCACGTCAGCGGCCTGGAAGTATTCCCTAAGACTGCATACCTCGCGGTTGTGCAGGGTCTTAGCATTTAAAAAGCCACGACCCCCGCTCTTCCGAGGGATATACAGTCTCATAACCGATGACCGTGGGTGATGCATACGATTTGCGGTAAGCAATGTGCGGACTATCCTACTTATTATTATTATTATTAAAATAGGGATTGTTAGAATTGAAAGTATAAATTTTTAAAACATTGATATTGAAATACACAGTCCACAAATAAAAACAACAGTAACAAACTCCGCACCAAAACTAAGCTTTAATTATTAAATAATAGAAACGTGAAACTATTACACGGATTTCGATAGAATGATCTAAGTACCTAGTCTTCACTATCATCATCCTCCTAACCTTAAACTAATTTATTTGGGGTCTACGCAACATTTGTATTCTTCATCATCTCATGTTTCTTCTCCTAACAGATCTACCAGTAGCAAAGCTGGAGTTAGGTGCTAACCTCGACGCTAGCAAAGTGGTGGAGGGCTCAGACGTTTACTTAGACTGCAGAGTGCGAGCGAACCCATGGCACAACCATGTATATTTTACGCATAACGTAAGTGTTCATTATTATTATTATGTTATTGCTTGAGTTTGTTTTTTGCTAAACGTCCTCTTTGCATGAGGATTATTGGCGTTATCAAATCAAATTAGTTTATTTGTAAACACAGGTATAGTTCTCGCTTAACTTCTTCGACGCCCGGCAGCTTGCTACAATGACTGGGCGGTAGTCAATCTAATACAAAAAGAACACCGCGCCGTGCTTTGCGCATCGGAAAGCCAACTTCACTGCGGCCTAGAAGTTTGGCGAGAACTATACGTACAAATGGGTGTTAAAATTCGTAATTTGTCTCTTTTTCTCGCTGTGACCACGTTGATCACTTTACTCATAAAGTGACGTTTATGTTCTTGTTCAACAAGCTAAAATAAAATAAAGTAATGAAACTGCTATAGCAAGGCAGTCTCAAGTTTGATTCCTGAGGTCGGGTAAAGATGTATTAGGTTTTTCCTTTGCGCCCAATAAAATATAACAAAGCCAACTGGTTAAATCAGAGTGTTATACAGGTTTACATTCTCCATAGGAAACAAACCCTACTTATCACGATAAAGACTGCAATCCTACACGTTATAATCATTATCTTCTTCCACCAGGGCGTGGTAGTCAAACCAGGTCCAGGCGTCCTCCTAGCCAACCAGAGTCTAGTCCTGCAGCGGGTTTCAAGAAAGGCAGCTGGTGCTTATGTCTGCTCAGCAAGAAACAGCCTAGGAGAAGGGTCTTCTGAGGCCCTGGTGCTGGATGTCAAGTGTAAGAAAACTCAATAAAGATTTGAGACAGACCGTCAATTATTTCTTTATCATCACTTTTATTTTTTGTCCATCATTTTTATCTTCCTGATCTTGTCCCATGTTACTTTTTTCGGTTTTAATCTTCTATTCTGGTTTGTCAACTTCCCCACTATAACTCCCTATTCTTTCATGTCATCTTTTCATTGACCAAGCTGCACAGCATATTAACATTTAACCTGTTATGTTTCCTGTTCAGTTGTGCCAACCTGCAAGTCATCGGCTCCCATCGTAGTGAGGGCAGCAAGAGGAGAAGTGATTGACATCGACTGTGATCTGGATGCTAACCCGAAGGTAAGCAGTTCTTTTGCATTATCATCATCAGCCAAGATATTCCCAACTATGTTTGGGTCGGCTTCGAGACAAAACGGATGCGACTGCATACAAGTATTGTATGTTACATAAAGCGACTGCCTATCTACCGGGTAACACGATGTCCTTTGAAGTACTAGGTTAACTCTTTCAGTCTTAGTGGCTAGTGTCACTGGGATGATCTGGGAGGATCGCTGGGATGGGATGCATAATTGTTGCAAATTGGTCACACTATCATGTCTTGGAAGAAACATCTAACTACGTCGAACTACAAGACTCCTTGTGTAACTACATGGTCAGTTATATACGAAAAGCTAGACATAAGGTTTGATATTGTTACTATGTACTTCCATAACCGTTCAAATATAATCATTATATCTATGTTATGTCTAATGGTTCCTGATTGTATGTAAATAAATAAACGTAACGTTCTAGACGCGATTGCTCTCATTATGTCAAATCAATTCAGTAATACGAATTTATCAACATGCAACAGTTATAATATATAAATGGGTACAGTTGACAGCGAAAGTCGGCTCACTCTTCAGTTTCATCATCATCGACTTATTAATAGCAGTCGTCTGCACGAGATAAATAGGCATTATCCTTTCTTAATACTATAACATTTCGGTAACAACGGTAATTATTTTGTGTCATGGAAAAGGATCACTTAGCAAGCAAATTAATTTAAATTGTTGCCTAAAGCCACCTATTTATTTTTGTGTTACGTGTAGTTTTTAATAAATGTACCTTCTGCCCATCATAACATTAACAACACTATCTTTTTTATTAGTCGCACAACAAATTAATATTGTGTTAGTCTGCTAAACCATTCGTTTCTCTATCTTCTTCTTAGCGTGTCGATGGCAAATATAAAAATTTAAATATTGTGTTTGGCCCAGAATTCAGCCACGGCAATACCATTCGGTGACGTAGTCATAAGGTCCTCGTAAGTACAGGTGACAGGGCATGCTGCGCACTCCGTGAGATGGGCCATGGTCTGCGGAGAGATGCTGCACAAGCACTGAAGTCTAGTGCCATCAGAGAAACCCCACCCGAGGAGGTTTTCCTTGCTGCGGCCAACCCGAATGCGGAGTCTATTTAGGGTTTTCCAGGTCGACCATGGCAAAGTGTGCCCAGGAGGAAGGCTCTCCGATGGGCCGATGAAATTTTCAGGAGGCTTGAGTTTCTCGCAAAGTTCGCAGTTCTCGCCAAAGGTCGCATCTCGCCGAAGAGGAGTTGCCATCACATAGACCCACGCATCCTAGAAGACTTTTCCGGCTTTTTAGGCGCTGGGGTACCGAGGTGTAATTGTGCATTGGGTGGCGTGGGTCGTTTGCTAGTTTCGAAAAAGGTCGTTTTCTCTGTGCGACTTGCTAAAGTCCTGCGAATTTCCGGGGGCGCGATGCCGATAAGTGGATACAGCATTCGCACAGGAGTCGGTTTGAGGCAGCCTGTGGCAATCCGGCACGTCTCATTCAGAGCTGTACCCACTAATTTGGAGTGGGCAGAGCGGCTCCATACTGGACTTGCATACTCACCAGCGGAGAAACAGAGTGCCAAGCCAGTCGTTCGCAGGACTTGGGGAGACGCCCCCCGTGGACGTTAGGCGGCGAAGCAGGTTATTCCTTGAATGCACCTTCCACTTGACATTTTCGCAGTTACTTCTGTAGTTGAGGGACCTGTCCAGAGAAATGCCGAGGTATTTTGGGTGGGAACTATTCGTTTCTCTATATGAAATATTGAAAATCTCTTATTTAAAATCATTATAATATATGTAATTGTTGTAATTTAAGTCACAATGTCAATCAACTTCTTTTGCCGACGGTACCAAGTTAATTCCAAATTGAAATAATCAAATTGGCATCTCGTTGCAAAGGATTGTAATAACTGAAGCTGAAATATATTTCCCACCAAAATGGGCCATTGTGTCGGTTCGGAAACCTAATAATATTTAGTGTTGAAACCAATGTGTACTTAAATAACCTATTCCGAATAATTTATGGGATTAATGATTGACGATTTGAATTTACCTTACAGGTAGTCAGAGGCCCGAAAGTGGCGGCTACCCCTTGGCATTTTGTTTCCAGTTATTGGGTTGTGGAGGCCAGATAGGCAGTTGTTACTAGCCCACTATTAATGATAAGTCGGTCACAAAATTACAGCTATTTCTAAAACCCCACAAAAGTTTTCTAGCAATAGAAATAATAATGGATATTACTGACATTAACTTGCCAGAAAGTTTTACTCTATTGCTTGAAACAAAAGTAGGTGATTAACAAATTTTTTGTTACAAATATTGATTTATTGGCATTTAATTTCTTTAATGACGATGTGAACATGTGTGTGGTGTGGCCTCACCTCACCCATATATTTTGAGCATTGTTTTTTGACAAAAAACTATAAGTCTTCTCTTTTTGTTTGTTCACAGGAGCCAATGTCGTACCACTGGTGGTTCAACAGCTCAGCTCATAGTAAACAAGAGCTCACGACATCATCGATGACCACTATACCAAATTTGCCAGGTAAGCCTACATGTCCAACCTTCTGATTACTTTGCAATGGTGGTGCTCGTAGCAAAGTCTTAGAAACAATTATAGCAACAGCAATCACCAAATAATGGTCAATCTTCTAAGAAATCATACGTAGAGGTATTGAGATTATGCCCTATGAATGTTTGGTTATTTTATTTAGTACCTAATACACGCATGAACAAAGCGACTTAAACTTAGGTATTACCAAAATTCTTTAACTCTTTTTTCAAAATTATTTTTATTTTATTACTAGCTTCTGCCAGCGGCTTCGCCCGCGAGAGTAGTGAACATTATACCGGGATGAACCTATGCGCTATTCCAGACTATAATCTATCTCTGTGCCAAATTTCATCCAGATCCGTTCAGCCTTTTGTGTGATTGAGTAACATACATACACAGTTGGGCGCACGGTTGTGCTGCGCTGCGTGTCGCGGTTTCGATTCCCGCATGGAAAAAATATTTGTATGACCTACAAATAGTTATTCCGGCTCTGGGTGTTGTGTATGTAAGTTTACATGTTTGTAAACGCACCCACGATACAAGAAGAAATTCCTAGTGTGGGGCAACGTTTTTTTTGTTAAAAAAAAGAAAAAAAATCCCACACACACATCCATGCAAACTTTCACATTTATAATATTAATAGCAAGAATAGTCGGATAGTAAGATTAATCAATGATATTTCATTCAGGTACATACCTTTACTCGGTGAATACTTCTTCAGACTACGGCTGGGTGCAGTGCTCAGGAACCAACTCCGTGGGGCAACAGACGAAGCCGTGTCAATTTCATATACTACCAGCTGGTAAGCATTGCAATATTACTTTAAAACAAAATTTTAATCTTCTTTATGTAAATATTTTAAACCAGGAATGTATACAACATGACTTTATAAGTGCCTGGTTATTGATAGGTTGATAACATCTTTTGTCCGAACATCAAGTTCAATAAATCTTATGTAAAATTATTAATTACCAAGTTATTCAGCTTCTTCGACGATGGAATAGCCCTACCTAGACAAGACAGATGTGGATGTGGCCGACGAACTAAGAAGACGTCAATTGTATTACACCGCGAAGGATAAATTAGCTCGTTTCATATGATAAATAATCAATAATTTGACAGTACTGTCCATTATTATGTGTTTATTATGTGTACATATTATTTTGAATTATAATTTCTTTGTAAGTAACTGTGTCAATAAATACATTCAATCTATAGGATTCGATTAAACTTATGTCAGATTCAATTACCGACAATATCTGACAAAAAATAGTACAGAAAATATACATATATGTAACACAGACACAACACAACAATCACAAAGTAAAAGAGAATAATAGTGGTGAATAATAAAACGAAAAACGAAACGGCTACCATCAGATTTATTTGCTGGGCGAGAAAATTTTACATAAGTCAGTACCAAACAGTAAAAATAAACAAATTATTATAAAAACAAAAAAACCCGACTGCTAAAAAATAATTAACTGAAAAGAGAAAATCAAGTAATAGGTATAATTTTATACATATACGAGGTACTGCCAGCGGTGACAAACGAAATTTTGGTAGGTTTTTCTAAAATTTTATAGCCTAGCCTAATTTTATAGCCTTTAAAATTATATAGCCTCTGTCACTCCCACAATTGAGATGAATCCAAAGACACCTCATATCTTCCATCCTTCAAGCCGTTTGGGCTGTAGAGCGTGCTATATAAACTGACAATATATACATACGCTCGAAAAATATTACCCTCCCGCAGTCGGGTAAAAACAACGTCAAAGTATCATATCTCATAAACACACAAAGGGAGAACCTATTTTCAAACAAAGATCTAGATAAAAGGAAGAGTCAATAAAATGCCAAAACCCCACATCAGCTCCATACAAATCAGAGAGCTCGGGTCGTTAAATTTATGCTAGACGGACTGAACCTCGATTCTGATTCCTGTAAAATACGACGCATCTCCTGACCTGTTCCAGACATTTCTAGTACGTACATGGGGAGTTTAAGTTATTAGGTCGGTCGTCGATGTAAATCGTTATATCATTAAACATAGAGGGTGGTGCTGATGTGTATAAGAGCCTTATCTAGCTAATGCCAGCAACTATTGCTCGTTTACGAATATTAAGTGTCATCAAACTCCGCCTCTCGTTACGTGCTCTCTAAAAACTTCAAATCTGATTTATCGTAAATATCTTCAGCGGTGTAGGCTGTGCATTTTTAGTCAGTAAACATTAAATATACAGAAAAAAAAGTGAGAATATCAATCATATTATAATATTTATCTATTATTGCAAAAATCTATGTCGTGTTAACCCTACCTTGACAAAAAAGACACGGCCAATATTTTTAGGAACGTTGATTGTCATAAAAGTACGCATATTTTTAATAATCTAGACACGCGGCAGCGTGTCAAGCCAAGTTCAAGCAAGAAGGAACTGGCGACGCAGCAGCTGTGTGTAATATTACACGAACCATTTGGAGCCTTAGGGCTTTTGTCATCTTAATAGCTCAAAATCTATTTAACATAAACACATGAAATTTGGTTCAAGTATTAAATCGCTAAGATGAACTATAAACCAAAATTTCATAAATAGAGCTCTAACGGTTATTTAGATATTAACGTCCAAAAATCGTAATTTTTATCACTGACTGACCTATAGATCAAAACTCTAGCCCAGTTCCAGATGACCTAGAAAGTTCAAATTTGGCATCCAGATAGGTAGTTGGGTGAATACAAAGGAATAAATCTGAAACTAGTAATTTTTTATCATTTTTCAATAAATTGATTCTATTTAGGAACACTTACCTAGTGCCTGTAATGTAAGACCAGCAATTAAAATTGGTGACAGCCGGTCTTTATGTGGTTGTTAAGGTCTTCACGTGAATATATAACGAGTGGAATACCACCCTTAATTCTAGAACGATACAAGACTTTCGTTTCAGATATTAAGTAATGTATATGTTAATTAACAGGCAACAATTCCCTATTTGCTTAGGATATGCTATTACTATCCACAAATCACAAGGCCCTAGCCTTGAATGTGCTCTCCTCGACACATGCACCTCTTTATTTAGTAAATGGCAGACTTACATTGGACTCTCCAGAGTTAAAACCTTAGATGGAGTACAATTTATCAATTTAGATCCATCCGCCCCGACTTGGCTAAATTAAGGATAAACAGAAACCGCGTAAAAAAGATCCGGGTACTGGATAAGATAAGATATGGGTAATTCACTCGAACATTTTAAAGATACAAGAAAGTATAGAAAACAACACAAAAAAGACAATTATACCCCGTAAACGAAGGAAAATACAGTAGATTAACAAAAACCATTTGGTATTCATTTTATTATGAATAAGTACCTACTAATAATTTCTGTACAAAATAATGATATCCCATCAAAAACATAAATGTAGAAAAAGTGAGCCAAGTTCAATACTAAGAATATTCGCGGTTGTTGAAAACGCCGATAAATTTTAAATCACAATTTCATGTTTTTCCTGCTACAACAATATTTGCTGTTTTTTATTTTTATTATATTTTTTTTTTCAGGCAACTAAGGCCCATAGATAAAATTCACAAATTAAACATACAAAAATAAACTAATACATAATTACAAATCAACACAAAGTCAACACAAATCTATTTAATACGTTGGGTCGGCGACGTATTGCGCTTTTTTAAAATTAAAATATAACTTCTTAAGAATTGTCGGATTTTTTACATAAAGCAGGTAACTTAGGATAAATTCTAGCTAATGATTTGACTAGTATTGAACTTGGCTCCCTTTTTCACATTTGTGTTTTTGATGGGATCGTTTATTTAAATTAATACTTTTTGCTGTTCCATACAGACAAGCCATCCACTCCCAAAGCTTGTGAAATCACTAACGTGACTTACGATTCTTTAACTCTGAACTGCACGCCGGGACACGACGGAGGGATCCACCAGTCATTCCTGTTGGAGGTAAGTGATAGTAATCTATTGAACCCCAGAGATGTATGACGAGGTTCTGGTAGCTTGGCGGTGCGTGCAGAAAAAATACAACAATCTCAAGATGTTCCTAACTTGACATAGCGCCAGCGCACCGTTACACAGCTTTGTTCCGCATCCTCTAGTCGAATCTTTATACTGCTTGTCGGTGGTGATGTCAAGAGCTGTTACACATACTTATTTTCCTGTAGTACAATTTTGTTTATTTTTTTATGATTATAAGAATTTTCATCCCCCGAAAAGTTGCCATTAAAAATCATCCATTTTTATCATCGATAGGCTCGCGTTTGACCACCATCTCCTGATTGTAAACAATGATATGGTCTAGGATGGTGCACGCTTGCCTAGAAGTTATAAACTATTCGCTCTTGACTTAAACAACCCCATCTAGAAGTTATTCAGTGGAATCTTCGAGGGAACAAGGGATCTGTAACTTTCGTCTGTCAATCACGACTCATATGACCCCCGATAATTATTTTCCAGCGTTACAGTGTAAGTTTACGTTTTAACCATAAATCGAGCTATGTGAATTCTAGTTCAACTTAGGTAAGTTGAACTAGAATTCACGTAGCTCGATTAACTTGCAGTAGGTACTGCAAGTTTTTAACTAATACCATCAACAGAAGCTTGTGTAATAATACTAGTGGTCATTTCACATTAGTTGGTCCACTCATAATATAATACTAGCATACAGATGCCCCATACCATACAAAGAAACCGTGCCGACGTAACTAGCGTGTTTCGTCGGATTAAACCGATTATTTACTGTCCATCAATCACGTTCGGTTCCTATAGTACAAGTGTGTTATGGCACAGATAATGTCATACAAGCATACAGATGCCTCATCCCATACAAAGAAACCGTGCCGACGTACCTAACGTTTTTCGTCTGATTAAACTGATATTTTTTTGTACGATTACGTTCGGTTCCGTTCTACGGCGATAGATAGATGGTGTTAGCAGCGACTTGCAAGTAAAAGGGTTTACTCGATTCGTGTTTTTTTTCTTTAACTACAGTGAAGGTTTGTTTTACAGTTTTTTTTTATCACGTTATTACAATTTCTTTGCACCAAAATGTGTTACAATGCAAATTTAAACAATCGAGTGGAATGACTCGAAAATTTAAAACCGCGCCATCTATTGGTATCTATTTTAAATGATCCGTTCAAACGCACTCATATTGCGCCATCTAGTGAGATTTATTTGAACCAAATTTTATTTCTTAGCGCTGAGACCCCGTGTTCCACACACATTTATTACAGAGTAAATATTTATTACGTTTGCAACCCCAGTGAAATTACTAGTTCCAAAAAATAACCTTGAAATATTCGTCATTAGTCTTACTTATTCAGTTTGCAGACTCACGGCATGGATTGCTAACGTATTTGCTACTTTTGAAAATAGATTGTACATTGTAAATATTTGCAATTATTTATTAAAAACCTGCATGAATGACGATACTTATGTAGTTAGGTTATTTTGCGGCTATAGTATCCTATGCTGTTCTCCAGGTCCTAGTCATAATTTCACAATCAGTGTTTATGACGTTCCCACTGCTGGCTTTCTCACTGTGAACGGAAGCGAGTCATGATCTACGCAGGCTCAATGCGAGTTGTAAGATGTCTCAATTGGCTCCGAAATTTTGGTTCTTGAATATTCCGGTTTCTTCACCATGACTTTTTCACTGTTTTGAGAGCAAGGGTGATGAAATAATAACACGAAGTAAAGGGCTTGCCTGGGCTTATACAAACTTCTTACAAAAGATCAAACTCTTAAATCGTTAACTCTTAAAGCCGTTACCACTTGGTCACCCTTGTTCTTATTTTTTAATAGCTTTAACTGATTACCATCCTTTGTTTTCTTTGCCACTCACTTTTATACTAAACTTATCACTGACAATAACACTTTTATTGTTAAAAAACACTGTAAATTACAAGTGATTTTATTTCCCTGTTAAAGGTTATTTTGACTGAATTGCCTTCAGTCAAATAACTTTTAACAAATATATAATTTTCAAGACTCATCTGCTTTTGTTTTAAAATCCCCTCCAAACTTCTAATCGTTCCTTCAAATTGTTGAACAATAATTATTGTCTTTTTTCTTGAAATGCTTTCATATTTTATTTCTGGGCGTTGGTAACGATACAAAAGTATTTTTTTTCCTTTTTTAGATTTTAATATTTTTCTTTGTGTGTCGGATCAATAATTTTGGCTAAGGTACGGATCAATGAACACTAATAATTATGATCCTTACATACTACGTACCTTTTCAAAGAACATCACCAATACCATCCGTGTATGTCCTGCTAGGGCGTCATCTCAGCGTTTCCAGTCACGTCTGCCTTGTAAAATACCTTTTGTTTGTCGCCAATTAAAAATTACAAACAAAAAACTATATAAGTAAATCAAAATAAACACACAATTAATCATCATTTAACAATACAAGAAACTGTGTATATTTTGTAGTAGTCATATATTGTGTTAAAAATATCAATAGGCTTCGATACGTCTTGTTACTTTCACTTAGCTCGATACAAATAAAAGAAAGAAAGTTAAAATGAACGAACTTAAATTCTTTATGGACAGAGAATGTATCGCTTTTGTCTGGGGAATAATAAACCACTGGTAAAATCATTTTTAGGCACAATTTATACAGCCTTATCATCATCTTGAAAAATAAAGTAGGTATCATATTTTTCTTCTCTCGCTTGAGAAAGACAACAACGCAGCGTTGAAACACTCCCAAAAGATGGACCGATGACCTGGTAAGGGCTTTCAGGAGTTTGCCGAATGCGAGAAGCACAGGCAACACTTGGGTGAAGCCTATGTTCAGTAGTGGACTACTTTTGGCTTAAATGAAGATAATTAGAATGAAGGAGAATCTAACACGTGATACGACGTACTTTTAAGTATCGCCACTCATGTGGGTAAACATTTAAACGAAGATACAGGACGTCATTTTGTGCAGGGGAACTGTAATGGTAATAGACGGATGAGAGTATATATTTGAGGATAGAATTGTTTGCTGTGTGATTGCAGAGGCATACTCGTATGTCCAGTTCTGTGGTAAAGGCAGATGGTGACTCATAGTTATTTCAATGTCGCAGAGGAAAATCCGAGATGGCTCTTCTGTTTTACAACATGCTGCCTTATTTTGAGCTTGTTTTGTACCTGGATCTCTCCTGCTGAGTGGTTGTTTATAAATTGACAGCTTCGCCTATTGGCTGGTCCAATGACAGCCCTCTTTCATCTCTTTTTGAAACAATTCTTCTTTGGAATTTTTTACCATGTATATTTAGATTTTTGTTAATAGCTAATTACGTTTACCACAGCCGGGGATTGGAAAGAAACCCGAAATGATTCTAAACTTTTAATTATTAAAGTTAATTACAATAAATTATCCTAGAAATGTCCATACCAAGTCGAGGTTGGATCATGGAATGGTTACAACTACTAACTACAACTAGCTAGCCTACGAATATCCATCCTACTCGAGGTAGGAATATGGAATGCCTCCTTCTTACAAGAAATGTTCTAAAATATTAGTTCGGCATTGATCGATTCCTTGACGTCATGGCAGCATCAGTTTCGAGGTAAATTGCACCGTCAGTAACTTCCTATACTGATGCAACGTAGTTTCTGAGTCAGCAAGGCAGCTAATTCCAAAGCTATGCGTTTCGTGATCAAGGTAAATGCACCGTTGCAAGGTCTAGGAACACTTAGTTTCCGCAATGTCAGCAGATTCCGTAACAAGATCGATATTACAAACAACAAACAAATAACAACAAACAAATACAGCAAATATTAATTCTAATGATTGTGACCATGTCAGCTTAAAAACTAATAATTCTTCTTTAGTTAAAATGCTCCATTTCTCCACACAGATCTTCGACATGGCAACAGGTGTTCTTCTCCGCAATGTTAGCAGTGACGATCCTGAGTTTGAAATAGCAGGTCTATCGACAAGCAACTCCTTAGCTGTGTCAGTGAGAGCCTTCAATAGAAAAGGCTTTAGCGAAGCTTTGACATTAACTTCTAGTTTGCTGAAGTATCCGCAACGGCGTACAGGTATGATTTCTTGTTTTGGGTATTCGTCATTGGATTGGATTGGATTTGGATTTTACGTATTGAAAAGACAATGACTAAATTATTTCAGTCGAATCATTTGATTTTTTTGCCGTTGAAAAAAGTTGGATCCAGTTTTGGTCGATGTCTTTGTCTATGAAAGAGTTGCCACCTATTGGGTAATTCATAAAAGGTGTCAGTTTATTCAGAAAACACTGATATTATAAAGTCACACGATAACGTAGTTCTCCGACCCTTGACAAATGTGTGAGAAAGACTAGCGAGAAACACCGTACTATAAAAAATACTGATTATGGAACTAACTTTACTGGTTCGGACCCAAAGACCCGAAAATTTTCGTAGTAATTTCGCTATCCATTTTAAAACATGAAATGACACGATCATAATTATGAAAGATAAGCAAAATAAAAGCCACAATTGTTCCCACAGCGCAGGTCCCCATCAAGCTGGAGCTGACCACAGTGCTGATGATAGTACTGGGAGCAGTGGCAGTGATCGCCGCCGTGACTGCCATGTCCACTGTCGTATTCTGCTGCAAGTACTTCAACAAGAGAGAGAGTAAGTATGGGTGTTGTTTAATTGAACTTGGTGTAAAGTTTAATTGAGCTTTGTGTTTAGTTTAATTAAACTTGGTGCTTAGTTTAATTGAACGTGTTTACTTTAATTGAAATTTGTGTGTAGTTTCATTGAAACGTTGGATTTAATTTATCTAAAGCTTAACAATGGTTTTTAGTTTTTTTTTTCTATTTTGCGATCATAGTTATGTTTAATTACTTTTAACTAATCGAGTAAATTGACTGAATATTCACAGAAATACTTTTTTGCTTGAAATTGCTTTAAATAAATAAAACTCTTACTTTTTTAAATATTTAATTATTATCTTAAAGCCGACGGGAGAAAATTGGTAGACAATTTAATAGATTGCCAATAATTTAAACATACATGTTTTTTTTGTTGTTTTAGAAAGGCACGAAAAAGACAAAAGGCAGCAGGATGAAATATCAAATATACCGCTTACTGGCACCAAAGAATCGGAAAGTGGCGATAGTTTAGGTAAGTTCCTAAATATAGTTATCGGGGTAGTTACAAGCTGCCTTGATGGTCTAGTGGTCTCATCACTAGGTACTGCGGAGCGTGAGGTCCTGAATTCTGTTTCCTGGTCTGGCAAAGCGTTTTTGGGTTTTTCATCTGAAATGTTGAGATTGGATTTGTCATGTTATTCGTTAACTTTGTTTTTAGACCTTTAGGCTAGGCGAAAATAGCAATTGGCATTTCGTAGGTAATAAATAGGTTTAGGTTAATTTTCTTTAAAATAGTGTTATATTATTTCAGTCAAAGTTTAATTGTACCTATAATACCTATATTTAAGGTTGCCCTAGTCGATCATTCTTCCATACAAACGCAGTCTGGCGATGACTCCACTTTTTGATGGTGTACGTTTAAAATAAAAAAATGATATCAATTTGTCTCATCATTATCTAGCCCTGTATGGAAACAAAAAAGTAAAAATATAATAGATTTGAAAGTTATGAGTGTCTTAATTTCCATATTTCCACACAAATTTTAACGCATCTATGGGTGCAAGTCGCCATACAGTGAAAGATTAGTAGTTCAACAATGCAAATAATTGTATGAGTTATATTTAGACATTTTTTCATGATATTTATATTCCAAAAGATCTGGGGGGAGACCTTATGGTCTTGCGTTGAGCGGTATCAATTTGAGATCAAATAAGGGACAGATGTATTTGACTTGTATACATCTGTCACTTTCTCGATATGTTTCTAAAATTCCGCGCGCTCATTTTATCATCATCCATTTCTCTACAAATTTGCAAAAGTGTATTCGTACGCGAACTAGCTTCTTACTGCTTATTTCAGCATCTATCTCTTTCCCATGTGTTGTTGGATGAGATAGCATGTATTTTAAGCCCACGCACAAAATATTTCGTGCCGTCGACTAGGGCAACCTAAATAACAATAATAATCCCCAGTAAGTTTACAACTAAAAACATATTTTAATTACCTACCGTCCCAACCCAACAAAACATCAAAAACACTCGCTTAAACAAAATTCACATAAAACAAAGCAACGAACATAAAATAATGTATATGTGTTCTTTACAGATAAAAACCCAGATATAATACCAGTAGACGGGAAGATCAGCGACAGCTGCTCAAATAAATCTTCTACTACCGACTATAACTCCATAAGACCGCTTATATCAAGGACGACGAATAAATACTCATACGACATGATGACAAACTGCGACAGGTTCTATGACCACAACATCGATCCTTGCAACCCATACATACAAGTCCGACCGGTGGAATACCGAAGTCCTTATGTACCAACGTTGCAAATGCCAAACCTTGGTCCCAGCATACAGAGCTTGGGGCCAATGAGTAGTCTGCATATGCCAAATGTTGGCCCCAATGACTGTCATAGAGAGCCGTATGATAAGGTGTACGAGGATTGGTTGAAGTATAAGAATGCGTTGCCGTTGAATACTAGTGGTTTGGTAAGTACTGAACATCTTTTAATCGTAAAATATTGTGTATATAGTGAGAGAAAATTCAATGAACGCTTAACAATATGACTACCTACGAGTATCATCTCAAATAATCCATATTCAAATAACAACTGTCAAACAATTAATAGTTTTCCTATTAATACGAAACACGAACACGAAACAGCCACAAACTTATGTTCATGACTGTTTTGTATTCGTTTAACCTTACAATCAAGCAAAATTCAAAGTTGAATACTCAAAAATAAAGGTTTCGAAACAACTATGTTCATAAAATGAGCCGATTCTTATCAATACTCTAGGAGAAATCGCTTTAGAATCTTGCGTGAGTAAATCATTTTATTTAGCTGCGTGACGATGACGGTAGGTGTGTTTATTTTTAAAACATTTTATGTAAACAACACCTCTCTTTCATACACCCAAATCAGCAAACTAACTTTTCTTTTCTATTTCAGCTACCAGCAGAACAACTGCTCCCTCCAGAGCTATATGCAACACCACCACCATCTCTGTACAGTAACCCTAGCAGAAACCCACTGAACCTCGCTCAGATGCCAGAGTTAGAGGCTCGATACCACCTAGAGCCCAGATCTCTGGCCATGGACTCTAGAAGTTGCTCCAACTCGCCGCCAGTGAGATTCAACCCGGAGAGTAACAGTGTGTACTACAGTAAGGGTGTGCTAGATAGGACTTCTAGTACTTTACCACATTTGAAGCCTAATAGGATTAATGGTAAGCATTATTGAACTTTATTTTTCCCAAACTCTAATTTCTAAACAATTACAGGCACTTTCAGAGTTGGTCGGACAGAAATATGAAACTTGTTTTCCATTCCAAAGGTAGTATTTCACTGGTTAAAAAGCAGCAGAATAAAGAGCTTTACTTTAGTACCTGAAATAAAGGAATGTTAATTTAATTAAGGTGGGTCAATGGCAGCCATTGCAATGCACTAAAACTTACGCGAATATAGAATGTTTATGTACACGCACGGTATGCGACAGGTAAATATTAAACATGAGTTACTAAGTTCGTCCAAACTAGAAAATGTTTTCTTAAGGATTCTTCCTTCCAAGTGTTTTAAGATCGTTCTTAAAGATTTAATGAACTAAGTCTACTTGAATAAGGTCAAGCGAGGGGAAAGAGACTCGAGGATTATTCGTGTTTCGGCTCTGAGTAGCCTGGCATAGAGCCTGGGATAAATTATGCTGTAGAAGGAAAACTTAATCAAAGTCTAAATTAATAAGGTAGAAGGAAGGTAGATACTCACTTGGCTACATACTAATGGCCCATTTCTAAAGTATTCTTTATCTATGCTTCCGATTAATTTTGATAACAATTCTCAGTAAATTGTAAATGAGTTCGTGCCGTTGACTAGGAAAACCTTAAGTAAATTCCAGATTTTGATTAAAATGTCCAGAGGTGGATAACAATAAACAGAAAACAAATAAAAATCCTATCAAGGCCTTATCCCAACGTTAAGCCCAAAATCAGATTCCCATGTCCAAGCTACGTAAATCTTCAAATCCTGTTTAAGAAATTATTTTATAATGGTTTTACCTCTATAGCATATTTTCCTGTAACTTGTGAAATGCAACAGATAGATTTCTGATCTCGATTTGCATAGTTTAGCAGCGTATGGACTGCTAATTCTAAATGCTGAAACGATTTCAGCTTAACCTGTATTGGTGTCTGGAAAATACCTGTATATTCTGCTAATAAGTACTTATTTCAAATGGAATCGTAGGTCTAATCACATAAATTTTCCTTCCCAATTTAATATTGTGATATTTATAATTTAACGTACACACAGCTTCAAGAGAAAGTGGTAATTGTGAAAAGTGTCAAACGCGTTAAACTATGGTCAGCATAAAAATACTGTTATTAATAATATTTTTAAAATGAAATCGTTTCTTAAAGAAACATGTAAAAAGTGACAAATTAATGAATTCAATAATAACCGTCAGTCAGGATAAAAATAACGACATCATTTCAAGAAATTTTATAGTGATTTTACCCGGCTGCAAGGAAAGGGTTAAGTTTTTCGCGCGTATCTTGTATGTATGTAATATTCCTTATTACCTCGTATCTTAAAAACCACTTTACGGATATTTATAATTAAGACATTGTTAGATAGGTCTTGGCCGCCCAAGTGTTCTTAGATAAGTGCCGTTGAAAAAAAAGACTCATGGCGGATGTTGGGCGCCATATGTAGGGGTTGCAATATGTTTTTCATTTAAAGCCATCGAGTGCGGTATCAAAATAAATGGTTTTTAGAGGTGATTATAAAAAATATATAGCACTTATATGTTTAAAGTCATTCGAAAAAAAAAGTATAATTAAAAGGTTGTAAATAAAAAAAAAACAAAAAACCTGACTGCTTGAAAAGTGAACTTAAAAAATCTAAACAAGAAGAAAATCTTGCTGTGCAGTCGGAGGGTACATCTGGTTTTGGTCAGCCAGCTCGCGAATATGTATCCTCCGACTGCACAGCAAGATTTTCTTCTCGTTTACATCTTTTTTACAAAATCTTTTGAAATTATTTTAGGTACTGTAAATATGGGACGAGTTGCGCCGTTTTGGATTTTTGTTGATTTCACGAATATGACGCTAGACAAGTCCACAGTGAAAATATCACATCAAATCAAAAATTATACGCATAACTCTCAAAAACGTACACAGATAAAGCTTTTAAAACGTACTTTATTATTGAAGTAACTATTTGGTCCAGTACTCAAAATGTTTTTGTTCTCTGTAATTGGTCTGTGGTCCGCATCAATCATATTGAGTAAACATAACTGTTCAGTGATCAAACATCTGATGTAATCGCATCATTATATTCAAGCTCATGAAAAGATTAATGTTTTCCCATTGGGAATGGAAAATAATGGCATTAAAGAAAGAGGTATCCAGCCATTATTTTCCAGGATAATACTACCATCATTCCTATTTCTACTAACAAGCACCTTTTCTGAGTAATAGTTTATGGCCTCAATGAAATAATACACTGAATATTTTTAGAAAAATAAAATGTTTGTTTTGATTATAATTTCCTACATGTTAGAACTTCACAAAGTTAAAAAGGTATATACATAAAATATTATTTAGGTAAGATAAGATGCTATATATGTCATATTTAGGGTAAGAACTTTAACATCAATCAAAATGATACGAGACATAACATAGGTATTAGGTATTCGTGTTGTCTTATGCCCATAAATGGTACAACCAATGTCATTATTTGCAATCATTCTGCAAGAAAAAATCTACTAAAATGTATATTGTTACTTGTCTGTGTCTGCCTTCTACTGGAACTGCTTATTAAATATAACTTTTCTTTTACAGGAAACTCTTTAACTCAAATGCCAAGTGATCCAAAATGTGTGACAAAATCCACCGACACTTCCCTAGAACATTCTAAAGTTACTAAAGAGTGTTGCTGAGACAAGAAATATTAGAAAGGGACAAAGCACTTTCAGTGTTATAAATAAACTGACAAAGTGACCTACAAAGTGAACTAGGTAAAAATGCTTTAAGTGGACATTGACAGGCCAGTGGCCTAGGTAAAAGGCCTCAATGTACTTAAGTGGTCGTGAAAAGGTATAAAGTGTTCATTAAATGCTATAAAATTCGGTGAATATCGGTTTGAAACTTTTGACCCGTCCGTTGTGATTTTTTTACTAGTAAGTGTGATTGATGTGACCTGGACCTACTATCTTCCAGAACTCGAAAACTAATTTTCATTTTTAAAAATTTAAGTCGTATTGCAGATAAAAATGTAATTAAAATGGTTTACATGGCCCTGTGCCAATCCATTCTCACTTATTGTATTACTTTATGGGGTGGCACTTGTAAAACCAACTTAATAAAACTGGAAAGAGCTCAAAGAGCGGTACTAAAAGTAAGCCTGTCGTTACCTTTCTTCTTTCCTACCAAAGATTTGTACTTGCTCTCTGATGTGCTGACAGTAAGACAACTGTTTATTCTGTGCTCAGCTCTAAAACAACATTCTTTAATTGGCTATGATCCACTACTTAATGCAAACAAGAGAGTCAAACACAGGGTTTGCCCAACACTCACTAATCGTAACACTGCCTTCTCACGCAAATTCTTTGAATTTCTTGGTGGACATCTTTATAATAAAATAAATAAGAAGCTAACAGTTTACCCTCTTACAAGAGCCAATTGTAAGAGGGTTATTACTGCCTGGCTTAAGTCGCTCAATTACGATGACACTGAAAGTCTGCTTATTGTACCATCCTAACCAACTGCGTATGCTGTCACCTCTTTCACCCCACACACACGCACTCACACACACACTCACTCTGTCCCACACACACTCACTCAGACGCATACACGCTCCCACACACTCGCACTCACACTCGCGCACACATACTCACGCACACATACTCAATTACACACTCACTCAATTTAGTTCCTCTCACCCACTTTGTACCACCATAACAGCAACAACCTCACTCACCTAGCTTAATCCCTCTTAACTATTACTTCTTACTGATGTTGTATACAACTGTCATCTATTGTCCGGAGTCTGGAGAGGCTGGTAATCTGTCATACAGGTCTCCTAGTACAGAAACCAGTCTCTCACATAGATCACAAGAGTTTTCGCTAATGTTTTGTTTGTTTTTTTTTTTATATTGTCTGTAAAATTCTATGTGAGAGAAGAACAATAAACTTATTATTATTTTTATTTCTTGCAATTGAATTATTTCAACATGTTCGATAAATTTTATTTAACACAATCAATTTACTTTCTTTGTTAAAATACAAATAGCCAATTAATTATTTTGAACTAAACATTGTGGATTTTTGAATTAGTGAATTACAATTATTAGAATGAACGATAATATGTCAATTTGATAAAACGAAAAAGCCTAGATTGTAAATCAATTTTGCATCTACTATATAAGACTAGTCTACTATATAAGACTGAATCTGTGTAGGAGATACACACGTTTAGATAAAAATAATACGATTACATTATTGTTATTAATTATTAAGATGAAAACAGATCAAATAACGCGCAAAATAAGTTTTAATTTGATTAACAGAAGGGTGTTGGTATTGTATGCTAAATCACAGATTTATATTTCATTTCTTTTTGTTATCAAAATTCTGATTGTTTAAAGGGAGACTAGCTAAAACAAATACTTATAGTTAAGTACGTTTGGGAATGTAAATAGCGTAAATATTATTAGTATTTTATACGAAAATGTGGCCATACTAGTTAAATAGTAAATAGGTAACATTTCTAAAATAATCATTATTGTCAAAATTGAGCTTTTAAGTTATAAATAATAATTCTAATTTTATGTTTGTAAAATAAAAGATATATGGAAAAATGATTTTCCCGAAAGATATAATTATGAAATGAAGGATATTATCAACGCTTGAAAAGTGAAAATGTAAAAAAATCGTATTGACTGTTAATATATTCGGATTGTTGTCTTAAAAATATTTCAGAATATTGAAAGCCCACTCGTGGAGGGAAAAGCGATGTTGTTTAGAAGTAAATTACATAAAATATTATAAATATGAATACTAAATGTGATAACAGTTACAAGATATCTCAGTTTACGATAAGACATAATAATTGTATTAAAAACGTTAATTCTTTTAGGAAGCGTTCCGATTTGGCCTAAACTTATATTTAGACGGACCGTATTCCAGATGCTCATACTCGACTCAAACTCAAACTTGGCCACACCTACCAATCAACTGTCAAACAATAACAACACTCGGGCATATGATTCTTCAGCTTGACATATTAATTTGTGTACTCAATAGAGCAGTAGCCCAGACACCCCAGACGTTACTGAATTCTTTCTAAACAAAATGTGTGTTAGGTGTACGTAGGTGACGTTCCAAGTACATGCTAGCACTACTCAATTTTACTGATTTTGTGTTTTTTTTTTGTTTTTTCTGCGTCTGGGATCTTGGACTTGAGCACATTAATGTCAAAAAACAACCTCACCAATCACAACTGTCCATTTCCAGTTTGAGTTGAGTTGAGCATGAGCATCTGGAATATCCTAGACGTAAAAAATATTTTTTGTCAACAAAACAGCAAAATTGATAATTTCTATAAATGAAAAACGTTGTCTATCTAATTGCAATAAAGTAACAGACATTTTTTTTTATCCATCGCTTATATCTAACTTTTATTAAAAGTATTTGTATTAAGTAATATGATAAAAGCTTGTTGAATATAAAAAGTGTTTAATATATTTATTGAAAGTTCGTGAACTGAGATTAATGTTTGATTTTACGAATTAAAATATTTTTACCAACATGTTTTTTATTGAGTTTCAAATTAACAAATGTTAACTTAACACAAATATCAATACACCCAAATATCTTATACCCGATGAATTGATTGTAATTGTCATAGAACCATTCATATTCAGCCTTGAGTGACTGAATAAGAAATTACTTGAGGTGAATTATTGGCGTTTGTACCCCATAATTAGTTTTTCTGTAACTAATTGTTTAAATAACAACATTCCTTTGTCTAACTGATCTAGTATTCAATAAAGTATATTCTATCCGCGATTGGCAGCCACTTGAGCTTAATTAGAAATTCAGAAACATGCCCATATTTGCGTAAACCAAATATGAATTTAATACAAAAGTTCTGAAGTCACTGAAACTTATCAACAGTTGTGCTCGTTCACAAAGAGGTCCGTTTTACAGATCCGCTTTATCGTATACGTTTTTATTCCGCAATTGCGTAGGTACTACCATAATTGTTCAAATATAAACATTAGCCTCTAATTATTTCTATGTTATGTCCACCTCGGGAGCAACACTATTTTAAGCTAGAGTGGCTTACTTTGAACCTCTTGCTGCGCTCTGAATTAAAAAACACTCTCGCCTTTAAAATAGTTGTTTGCTGATTTCATCTTGTTTATCAAAAGCAAAAACATTGTTCTACATTGGTACTTGATTTTTTGCCTTTCGCTTCACCGTGGGTGACTGGCTCAACAATGCGGGTACGCACCGGAGGGAGGGGGGATGGCGCTATGCCTGATAATGATTTATTAGTCTCAGATAGCCAGTTCTAGATCAGAAGTATACTGTTGAGTGATTATTATCCTATCACTTGGTCAGACGAACTAAAGATTGTCAGCAGCGTCTTATTGCCCGATAAAAATTATGCAAAAGAGATCTCCAGATCAACTGCTTTTGATAAAAAAAATACGAAAAAGTTCAAATTGCATAAATACAGGAAGAAATACTTTGGCTACACGTCAAGTGTACTGAATAGTTCGTGAACACCACTCGCGTAGTCTGGCTGGGTTTAGAATATAGTGCAAGGCAGAGGCGGTAGCGGTAGCGATTTAACTTTTTTCAAGACAACCGGAATCAAAGTGACACTCTATCAATGATGGCGATTGTCAAAATCTCCAAAACACTACCGAATTGTCAAGTGATGAATCCCTTACATTTTGACTTTCCGACAATCACTGTCGCCGATAGAATATCACTTTGGATAAAGCCTCTGGAGTCTGAATCTATGCCCAGAATGTGGCCGGTTAGTGGCACTAAGCTCGCACCTATTAACCTATAATTTTAATTAAGATTAACCTACTTGAAGTTCATAACTTATAGGTATGCATTTCAGCAAAGTGGTATCTCTATTCTTTCTTTCTAGTATATGTTTTTTCTTAATGAATCGCTCTGCTGTTAACTTGGGCGTCCAGTAGCCCTATGTAAAGACAGGCGTCGCGACTGAGCCACACAGGTAGGTAGTAGGTACCCATTAGGTACTTCTAGTTACAAGCACGGACGCGTTTCAAGTGTGTTTCCATCTGTTTTTCTACTCGTTCGCGGTTTTTTTGAGCTTTTCATTTGTGACACGCCGTTCAAATGTTACTTGTTTAATTATCATGCGCTCTTTTTTTGTGTGTTTACAAGCTAGATTTGTAAATAGAGTGATTGATTAGTATGAAATTAGGTAGAAGTAAAGCGGTTTTGAAGTGTGTTTCTTTTAATTAGTAGTTAAAAATTGGTATGAATGAATTCTTTTGACTGATTAAAAGTTTTTGTTAATGTTACTAAAGAATAGACCACTTTGCGATATCTTAGCAGTTTTTTGTTTGTATAAAACTGATCCACACAGACAGAGCCGTAGACGTAGCTGGTTAGTATACTATGAAGAATTCGTCAACAAGTAAGTATAACTGGTAGGAATGAGTACAAACTACGCGAGGTACAAGACGCGTATTAGACACAGATGTAAAATGTCAAACGTCTTACTAAAAAACTTCTCTGCCTAAGTAGAAATAACCTAAAAATATATAGGGACAGTAACGGGCCACACCCAAGGAGGGTGTGGCCGTAAACAGGTTCACAGTCCCATTTGCTCTGTTGTTTTGTTTTAACTATTGTTTTTCTAATTGGACAATGAACCTACTAACAAACATCTTTTCAACATAGGCACCACAGATAGACCATTGCAGGGGCTGTCTTAACGCTGAAGAATCAGCCACCCACGTAATCCTGGAATGCGAGGCCGTGGCATCTCAACGCGAAGAAATCCTCGGAACAGCAAGGTCGCTCCTCGAAGCCTGTGAAGTCCCCAGGAAAGTTCTGTGCTTTTGGACGGAGCTAGGCTGGCTATGATAGCCAGTGCCCCCACGCACAACGGACAAAGTATAAGAGCGGAAACAGGACTCCCTACCTCTACTACTAGGTAGGTTAAATAACCTAAGTATTTTGACAAGCACGTTTCCGAATATTTACTATGACTTTACATAGTGTTATTTTTTTTTTTTTTTACAATTGATGATTCTAAAAAAAACAAACCTATATACAAATAGAAAAGGGAGATGGAAAAGAGCTCATTGTGCATCAAAAATTCGTCCACATCGATGTCAACGGGCAAAGTGCCCAGAACACTGGCAGCATTGCCACGTTGGATGGCAATGCTGATTCTCTGGCCGAAGAAAAGGCCAGCCCTCTGGTCACGTGAAGAGTCGACGAGCTTTGTGCTAATTTCTCGAAAAAGTCGATGCGCACTCGGACCCCATGGACCAAAAGTTTCAACCCCAAACGGCTCAAACATACAACTTACAATAAGGTTGTTATATTTGCGCCGTTTGAGGTTTTCTGCACCAGCAGCAGCCGCCCCAGCACAGCCCGCCGTGCTAAGAAGATGGGAGATGCCTTCCAAGGCATTATGGTCATCCCGTCTGGTATCTTCCCATCGTCGCGTGCCAAGCCATTGGGTTCTAAAACAGCTGGCACCCCGGCGGTGACAAGAGCCCGACGTATGATGTCATTAATGCTGGCGTGCCGTGCTATCCGGCCAGCGCTCCTGCTGCAGGATAGGCCATGGTGTCCGAGGCGGTCGACTGCTTCACATAGTGATCGGTTTGAATTTCCTTATCGAGCTTTGTTTGGGTACCACCTAATTCACGCCATAACTTCTGACGTCACAACACATGACGTCAGGATCGGATGACGTTATAAAAGATGCATGAAACTTTTGTTATGTGAGCTGACCGTATTAAAATTTACATGTAAGTGGACGGTGATTTTTATATTATTTACCTAAGCCTTAATTTTACAGACATTAATCGAAGGAAGAAAGTCCGCTAGATGCGAGAAGCACATGGACCGGTTAATGTAGCGACGCTTGACGTCGACGTCTTTATCCAGCAGTGGACGATTTTCGGCTGTAAATAATATTCATTTATTTAACATGCATAGTAATGGCATATTAACATTAACGCGGACTAAAATTAAAACGAACAATATTAAATATAGTAACCAACGGGACCCAAACTAGGCACAGCCTGTATCTTGGTGACCCAGTCGTTACACATTGATGATTTCAATTATTAATTTGTAGGTGCATTTGCGTTTTATTCGTAGGAATTGTTACGCGGCGGAAATTCCCTTTGGTTATGATTAAATGGGAATTACGTATGTAATTGTAATAGTAGCCTTATTACGTATTCAAACGTAAAAACGCAATTTTTTCCGTCTCCTAATTTGAGCAGAAGACTATGTTACAAACAGCACTACAGGCGATTCATATAGAGTTGGTTAAGGTAGGTGACGTTTAGTATTCCAGAAGTTCCACTCCTCACTGACCAGCTTCTTCTTGTCTTTCGAACCATTAATCTAGATTTTTTGACTTTGCAACTTAATTCTTAAGTCTTTTACAAAAATTTTCAACAAAAAATACATCGTAAATTAGTGACTAGACAAATTAATTTAAAATGGAATACATCAGTCATTCAATCATTCTGCACATATTTAAATGGACTAACAGTCTGGTAATTAATTTTGTTGGCGATCGTACAGACAGACTAAGTGCACCCGTGTCACTCAACTTGAATACGTGTGGTGGATCTGTTGCAAGTTTAAAGTTGTCAGTGATTTTAAATGTATGAAAAAGCTGAGATCTTTATGAAGGTTCTTTACTCTCTTTCGTCTCCTAAAATTGTTTGTCCGAAAATCATTATCCATAACACTTTTGCTATAAACTTCAGTAACCATAATGGTCAAATCCCGAAATATTGTTTAACATAATTATCTTTAGTTCTAAAAGTATTCTGTCATAATATCGAGTACTATAATAATTGAATCTCCTAGTTTTACATGACCTAAAGTCATATGTCCTAAGTATTGTGTTAAATAATGTGTATTATTCCGAATGTTCATTTATAATAAACTTTTTAGTCCTAAAACATATGCTAAAAATTAGGTTTTAGTGACAGAAACGAATCGCTGTAAATCCGACTCCACGCAGTCCCCTAGACTACCCCTAGATTGTAATTTAAAATCATGGAGGGGCGAGGCGGCCCGCGAGTTGAGGAGCAGATGGTGAGTGTTAAACCATCATCTGCGACGATAAACTCGCGTGGGACCGCCGGAGTCCCGCAGCGCCGGAGCCGTGACAGAAACCATGCCTGCTGCATGTTGCATGCTTGCTTGCATGCTGGCTGCTTGCTTGCATGCTGCATGCTGCGTGCTTGCTTACATGTAGAGAAGTTCATAGCAAAAGTTTTGTTAACAAATTTGTTCTAAAAATGTAATTATTATAAATAAACATTATGTAATTTGAATTTAGGACTTATATAACTTTTATTGAAAACGGTTTTATGTCTTTTGTATATTATTGATTGTAATATTTATGACAAACGGATTGAGGACATATTATATTTAGGGATTTAAATTTTATGGCATGTGATATTATGTGATATTAAGTTCGGGTAAGTTATCATTCGGACAAATGATGATTAGGACAATAAAACTTATGGCACTTTAAATTATGGATAAAAAAGTTAGGTGACACAATATTGGACCAAAAAGAATGTATGTTCTCTTGTTAGGCCATACATTACTTTAGATGAATGGATGAATGGAATAAAAGAATTTAATTATTTAAACACTGATATATTGTCCGAAAGGTTTAAGGATAAAATGAGCTTAATGAACTGTGAAGCCAGGCGTCCTCATAACAGCCAACCGTCCCTTTATGAAAGACTCAGTTCATAGAACCATGAATGTAAAATATTCTCTGCTAGTCTTCATCATCATCATCAGCCTATAGCAGTCCACTGCTGGACATAGGCCTCTCCAATTGCACGCCATTTGGTTCGATTTTTGGCAACTGTCATCCAGCTGCTACCAGCCACCCTGCGAAGGTCGTCGCTCCACCTAGCCTGAGGGCGCCCTACCTTACGTTTACCAGTTCGCGGCCTCCACTCAAGAACACGTTTACCCCAACGGTCATCGGTTCTACGACTTATATGGCCGGCCCATTGCCACTTCAGCTTACTTATTCTGTGAGCTATGTCGACTACTTTGGTTCTCTGCCGGATCACCTCGTTTCTGATTCGATCCCTTAGAGAGACTCCGAGCATAGCCCTTTCCATAGCTCGCTGAGCAACTTTGAACTGATGAACCAGCCGTATTGTGAGTGTCCACGTCTCGGCACCGTAGGTCATAACAGGTAGGACGCACTGGTTGAAGACTTTAGTCTTCAGGCTTTGTGTGATGCGCGACGAGAAGACTCGAAGAAGTTTTCCAAACGCCGCCCAGCCCAGCTGTATTCTTCTGCTAGCGTCCTTCTCAAAGTTGTTCTTACCAGACCTTGTCTGCAGAGATTGCCCGAGGTAAACGTATTCTCGAACAACTTTAAGAGCACCGCCATTGACCACAATCGATCCCGGAGTGACGTGTGAATTGAACATAACCTGGGTTTTATTTATTTAAACTTTATGTACAATGGTGACACATAGGCGGACTTAATGCAGCAAGGCATTCTCTACCAGTCAATCTTTGGGTTAAAAAAGAACACAACAGTGGTAGGGGTACAAAAAATATATATATGAACAATAATATATTAATAATATATTTATAATATATTTATCCAAGTTCATCCGGAGACCGATGCGTGCAGAAGAATCAGCTAGGCCATCCAGCATCTGCTGCAAGTCGTGCACCGACTCTGCCATTACACCGACTCTGCTAGTCTTATCAACAGAAAACAAGGAAGAAAGGATTCGGGTAAGGTGTACCAATTAAGTACACCCGAATTTCACCAGTAATGTTCTTACGTAATAGGGGGCGACCCTATTGCCTTCAACCGAGAAACTACTTAGAAATTTCAGATGGAAACAACCAATAACCTTTTTCCCGTCCCAGGAATCGAACATCTCGGGTTTGATTCCTGGGACTGGAAAAAGGTTATTGGTATCATACTATTTTAGAGCGACGAGTTAGCATAACATTACACCGGCCTAAGGGTTATGCAGAGTTGTATCTACCTAAATTTCGCACGTTATGTTGTTGTGTTTAGATAGTTTCGCCCGTGCCTTGGACCAACTTCATCTCAACTAAACTACCCTTATAACTGATACGCAACGTTTTATCAGACAATCTTAAATACGTCGAGAAAGTATCAAATACAGTGTCTGGTTTGACTGCTATATTTTGTATACTATGGCTAGCCTGGGGCTTCGCTCGTGTGGATTCATGTCCATCAGAAATCACTTTATGTTCTAGGATGTCCGAATGAGGAAGTTTGTTAAACATGATCAGAATTTGTTAACAGTAATTTTGATTATTTCTCTAAAGTATTCGTGGCTAGGTAATAAACAGTTGCACAGGTCGATGTTCTAGGTTAAGCAACACTTACCGAGGTCGGCGCATGGATGCGTGATTATCTTGGGTTACTATTTGACGAGCACCTGCACTTTGAGACCCACATCATGGAGGCTGTGCGCAACTGCTTTTACAGGCTTAAGCTTCTGTATCGTGTGCGTCCCTACATAAGTGTGGATATGCGCATTCTGCTTTGTGAATCACTAGTTTTATCTAAGCTGAACTACGCTGACACGGTGTATGGGGCGTGCATTCTAAGTAGAAGTGAAAGGTTGATTCAGCGAGTGCAGAATGCTTGTGCGAGATTTTGTTTTTCCATCCCTCCTAGATCTCACGTAACTCCTTTTTTAAATAAGGGTAATTTGATGAGAATGTCAGATCGTAGAAAGCTGCATCTGGCGACCCTGCTCTTTGGCACAATTCTCACAAAAAAACCGGACTATCTGTTCAGTAAATTGTCCTGGTCGCGTGATGTAAATAAAGTCAAAACGAGAGCTTCTGCCTACCTGTTGTTGGCGCCACACAGAACTGCTGCATTCCGTGGAAGTTTCAAATTCGCTGCCTCTCGTATCTGGAATGATCTTCCTTCACCGTTTCGAGCTATAAAAACGATTGGAACATTTAGTACTAAATTCAAGCAGTACTTATTACTTAAGCAGAAGGAAACCGGAAGATAAGCTTACCCGGGGTTTGCACGCAGTTAGTATTACTGCCATTAATCCATTTTCTTTGTTTTGAACTTTCTTGCGAACACCACACCACATACCAATAACATTCACACCACTCCGTTTTATCCAATACTAGCATAATACTATTCTATGTATTCTTTTCACCAAGTTTATTTACACTATTTCATAACATAACAACATTTTTTTTTTTTTTGTTTGTTCCTTACGGAACAGGCTAAGGTCTGAGACCATGCTGCCTAGTCATCAGTATTTTTCTTGAATTCTATAGTATGCATTAGAATGCGGATGTAACGTATTCTAATGTTTTTTGAAGTATTTGGCAGCAAATTGTATCGAGTCAGCCTTCCCAGTAAGCTTTGCGGAGGTAGTCAATACTACAATAAAATTCTCCGCTCCATTACACCGAGATCGCTTCTGTCAATGATTTCACATATTGTCCAGTTGCGTAGACAGTTGAGACACAAAACTACACCACTTTTATATCACAATATCCACTAGGAATCAATTTGCAAATAATATTAACAGCCGCTGAAGTTCACTCGAAAAAATCCCGCCAAAAACTCATAACAACATTTTTCTTTTGACAGCCGACCATAGATTTCTTCCGTATTTAATAAATTACTCTTTGGTCTGTGCGCTCTATTGTTTGTCTATGGTTTCGACAAATAATTATTGAGCATCGCGGACGTCGGTATAAATAGTAGTGTCTACCCACATTTTAATATGTTTCATATTTGTATAATACTAACACATACTCTGTTCCACCTTCTGTGTTTATTTTATTTTGTTTGTTATTTATATATTCTATTTTATTGTATCATTTAAGTATTTTCCGTTTCCGTAAGTGTGTCCGTGGCATCAACAGTTGGTCTTATCAGAATATCAGCGCAGCGTTATTTCATATTTTTTTTGGATATCGCTGCACATGCTGAGATAGGAGCCTTTTTGGTCTCGCACGGGGTTTTTATTTTTAATTTTGTTTAATTTTAAGCTGATTTCTCGTGTCTCCTGTGCGGGTCACAAATAAATACTTTTTCTTTCTTTCTTTCTTTCTATTATCCATTACATACTGGGACACCCCCGTGCCTCGGCAAGCCCGTAATGACGCTGCTCCCGGTAATTTTTAGATCTTTGACAGTCGTTACGGTTAATCCCAAGATAGTTCAGAAAAGTTGCGCAATTACGTGTATATTGGTGCTAGCTTCCAGTCTAACTGGATGCAACTGACTACAGTGTTTTACATAGAGATGCTGCCTGTCTAACCTCTACAACCCTGTAACTGAGTAACACGAGACCACTCTGAGAAAGTCTGTCTCCACTAGTTTACAGACTTTCGGGGCTTTAGATTGATATGCTCCTAGCTCCTTTGTTTTTGCCATATTCCCCACTCGGTATTGCGAAAATGCACATGAACAGATGTACAGGACAAAGTATGACAAACCAACCTATAATAATTCCTTTTCATCGAAAAATAACAAAAAAAGAACTGCACATCACATCCGCGCACGTATTTTACAAAACATATTATCTTGGTCACCTAGATACGGGCTCAATAAAATTAGTTCATGTCTAAAGACATGAACTAATTTTAAAATAAGAGCCGAGAAAGAGCAATAAAATACACGTGATGAATATAAATACGGATACTCGTATTATTACCATCCTATTAAATCTAATATCAAACATGCTGTCTGGCTATCTGTTTATTATATTTTCACTTTTTTTTTTAAACTTCTGAACTGATTTGATGAATAGACGTACCAATAAAGATAGATTGGACCTCGAAGATGGACAAAGCATACTTTTTTATATTTATATGAAAAGAAAATGGAAAGATAATATAGATTGTGTATGAAGTGTTAATTAAGTCTCGATTCTCCGTATTTGGGGACCTTGTTTATAAAACCTTGGTATTTGTGTGACTTAAACTTGGTCTTATTCAGAAAGGTTTTGTCAGTTAAGTTTTATTTTTAGCGAGTTTAACGCCATCATACCACTCGATAGTTGATGTCTCGCTTACCGCATGCTTACCACGCGCTTCAAGCGGGTGGCACGCAGACTGCTCGCTTGAAGCACGTTGCTGTTGTAACAGGAAGGTGAAAGCGATCGGTGCGTAGACAAACAGTTGATTGCTAGATGTCGGGGCTTGGACAGCGAGCAGTCATCTCTGTTTTAGGCGGTGTTGTGCGGGAGCGATGTTGGAACGGGGTCGTATAATGAGCCGACGACTATACGACCTTTACGACTGGCTCCAGTTACTGGTTGCTTCCAGTTTTATCATATTGTTATTGAGTTCAGATTTAGTTCAATTTCTATGACCTGCCTTGCTTTAATAGTATAGCAAGTACTAACTCCGACTCCACGCTGTTGAGTAGACTTAACCTCACTTTTAGCTGCGCCTTTGCACGCGGATATTTTTCTTACTTTCTGTACTCTTTATATGTTTTTATGCTTAGGTTTATTTGCCTGGGCCCATAACCTGATAGAAAAAAGTAAGAACCAGCACTTTTAGTGTAGTTAGTAGTTTATTTCAAACTTATTACTAGTAATTAAACACAACACACACGGTGCCACAGCACCGTGTGTGTTGTGTTTTAATACTAAGCTAAGATAATCAGCTTCTTAACCGTATATATGAAATTTTTGGCAATGTTGCCATCACATAAAAACAGGGGTTCACATTGTCATAGTTAAACATCAGATACATAATAATTTGAAAAACGTACAGAATGCTTCCAGCACCGCATACTGCATAGGTACCGTAGCCTTGTGCGATAAAGAAACCAAAGTTTTTGTCTATACAATTTAGTCCACTACAACCATTTCCAAATAAAACCTCAAGATTTTATCGAACACAGTTTCATTAATCCCCTGAGTGAAAATATATAGTAAAACATAAGGGGTTATCCACATCAGTGTACACCCGCGAACAGTGATTTATTTTCTCTGAATATTTATAATATTCGGTCGTATGCAGCAAAATGAAGGTTTTAAAGCGGATGATCGAATTTATTGTATGTAGAGTTTTGTTATTTTAATAGTTTTGTTTAGTTTTGTTGATAGGTTTTTTTTATAAATGTGGTAGGAATAGAGGTATTTTTCAATAGTTGGCATTCTTCCTGGTTAATCGTTAGTTTATAAACAAATAAAACATATTTGTTGCTTGTCAGTGACAGATGGGTAGGTCCCATAGAAATTGTATTTTTCCACTTTTTTACCCTGGAGTAGCATATATATATATGTATAAAGCATACCTACTGTGATCATCTATGTTTGAAATATTTATTCGACACCATTGAGAGCGAATTTAAAAATATTTAATTTTTTGTACTTACTAACCATTTTTAAAACGGCCACTTTGTTTTCATAAACGTATATATTTAATATTAAAAAAACGCCACATTCTTCAGTCATTATTCAGTCTTTAACATTTCTGTGCTTGCATGTACCATATCTCGAGGGAAGTAGTCGACATGATTTGGGGTGACAAGTGTGAAAGGTTTCCAGAGATAACTGATGCAAGTGCCTCACTGTTATCTATGGCATGTTTTGTGATTGATGGGCTGTGAGCTTTGCGGAGATTTATTCCTCGCACTCTTCTTCGATACTTCTCTTTTAGTTATCGTCCAGTCACCCCCTTACTAGCCATCTTACTCGTACATAAAGTCCATCCACATTCTTAATCAAAACAAAATACTACCACCACCAAGCTAAGAACACCTACAAAATCTATTTACGAAAGTAAATAAAACAAGAAAATGTCCTCTTTATTAAGATAATGTAATAGCTAAGCAATTATATTATCTAATCTAGGCATCAATATTCAATCCCAACAGGTTTGATATAAATAATTATGAGCTTTCTGCTTACAACATTTATGTACAATTTAGGCTTAGAATTCTCAAGGGTGTAGGGATTAGCATGAGATGTTGTTTGCTTATGAATTTCTTTAATTTTTTGTAGGTCATGAATTTTTGGCGTTTTTTTTTGTTTTCTTGAGATAAAAAATAGCCACGTGAAACTAATATAAATAAAATCTAAATCTTATAACTGAGCACACACACTCATTCACCGCCAGCCGCCGCCCGGAGAGGTCGTCTCGCTGCCCGCTGCCGTCCCGCTCGCCGCTGCGAGCCCCCCACTCTCCGCCTCGTCTCGCTCCTGCGTGACGTCACTGCGGCCGACGCGCCCCCCGCTCGCCGCCTCACCGCCGCGCGCCCCGCGCCCCGCCCTCGCCCCGCTGCACCCCTGCGGGTCGTCGCCGCGGCCGACGCGTTTTCAAATCCACATCTTGTGGTCCTTGGCGGATACCTAACGGTGTTAACAAACCCAAGGGGGTGTCGACCCAAGCACCCGCCAAGCCCCTTCAGGGCACGGCAGTCATTGGATTCGGGAGCAGGATCGTTGGCCTTGGTAGATAGCCTAGTCAACCCCTGTCTTCGTTCCACAGCAATCACCTGGCACGGTCGGTGTTTCTACCCCGACGTGCCAGACTTTCGGTACACAGTGGTGGGTGGCCCACCTTCGGTGGGTTTACCGGTACCTCAGGGCCCCTGTCACACAATAAGATTGGTGCAGGGTTTACTAGCTTAGGGCTCACCAGGCACACACCTCCCAGTCTAACCCGGCTGGGAGGGTAGGACCACACACCCCGGGCCCACCTACCCGGGGACTCTCTCTATCCCCTTCAGATAGATAAGATAGGGTATTGTTTGCAATACCTTATCTTATCTTGAAAATTCTTATTTTTCTCCTTGATTGATTACATTAGCAACTATGCATCCTGTAGAGTTGCTGATGTTCCTCATCGAGGATATGCTGTCGGATGACCCCAGTCCGCGCAGCGTAAATCAAGAAAGATACGCCACCATCCGGCAATCACTTGCCACCTGTTCAGCCTTAGGCACCCCGGCCCCCGATTCTGACGACGTAAGTCAAACACCTTTTGTTGCCGACGGCAACAAAATCAAATTTCCGATAGTGGAAACTGTCCGCTCGAAAACCGTGTTTTCGAATCCCGCCTCCCCTCATGTCGACGTTCCAATCGACGCTCCCATGTCAGATGATGAAAACTCTGACAACTATTATACCGACGCCTCCTCCGCCTCAGAAAGCCGTAAAGCTCCCTCTGAAGGTGCCAGAAAGAGGAGGAAAACCAAGACGCACCCCAAGGTCTCTAAGGCCAAAAAGGTAGCACCGTCCGCTTCCCCAGCTCGGCCGTCCACCTCCGCCGACGTGCAACCCACCCCCGCCACCGCTTCCCAGCGGTCCAGGCGTCCGGCTCGCTCCCCCACCCCCAGGAGCCGCTCCCGTAGCCCTCTGACTTTGGCCGACACTTCCCCAAAGTCGAGCCGCGCCCCCAGTCCTGCTCCTACTAAGAAGCAGAAAGTCCCACCCATCTTCGTCCACGAAAAATCTAAGTGGACCGACTTATCAAAAGTTTGCGTTGATCGCAAAATCAATTTTCTTAGTGCCACCTCCTGTCAGGCGGGCATTAAAATCACTCTCCAAACTCCTACTGATTTTAGGAACCTGACCAGGCTCCTGAAAACCCAGAGGATCCCTTTCCACACCTACACGCTCCCCTCGGAGGCTCCCGTACGTGTAGTGATCAGACGCATCCCGAAAGAGATCTCCGCTGAGGACATCTTCGAGGATCTCGTCGCTCAAAAGGTCCCAGTAACTGCTGTCCACCGCATGCGTAAAGCTAGAGGTGGACAAGAGTATGATATGGTTTCGGTCGAATGCGACCCAACCGAGTCCTTCAACCCGATTTTTAAAATAAAATCGTTGTGCTCTCTATCAGGGATCTCCATTGAGAAACCCTACCGTCCCACTGTTGTTGGTCAGTGTCATAACTGCCAACAATATGGACATAGTCAAAAGAATTGCTTTGGCCGCCCCAGGTGCGTTAAGTGCCGAGGCGACCATAGCACTAGAGAATGCCCCCGCCCCAAAAACCCGGCCGATTGCACGGAGCCTCCCAGCTGCGTGCTATGTGACCAGGTCGGTCACACGGCCAACTTCAAGGGTTGCCCGAAAGCCCCCAAGCTGGCGCCCAAAATGGCCAAGCGCCACGCTGAGCGCCAAGCTCACACAGCTCCCTCCGGACTACCCCCCGCCCGGCTAGCCCCTCAGAGGACTTCGCCATGGGGCAAACTAAACCACCAACAGGTGGCTCCCCAGACCGTCCAACAGCCAACCGCAGGCTTGCTGGATCAACCCACTCAGGCCCCCCCTCAGGCTCCTGCCGTCCCCAAGCCCGCTCAAAACCGGCAAGTGGCTCCCACCACTGTCGCCGCTGAGAGCCTGCCCCACCAAAACCCCGCTGACAGACGCTGCGTCGCTGATGTTATCATCAGCGCGTATGCCGTCTGGATGACGGATGAGGCCAGATCGTTGGCTGCTGAGATCAGAAGGATCGAAGCAGCCGGTGATATGCCCGCACCCGAGTCCAAAGACTTGTTTAAAAGGTACCCCAACATTACCGAGGTACTTGATAGCCTTGTCTTCAGAAACGGTCAATGGGTGCGCATATAAGTCGCATTCGTTTACCATTTCCGTTAGGATTTCGCCAACTGAGGCTCATCCCCGACCCCCAGGATCTCCACTCTGCTCCATAAGAGCCTAGGGAGTAGGAACAAAAGTAGCACACAGACCGATTCGTTCAGTCCTCGCCGCCGAGGCCGTCGCGTACTCTTTCAATTAAAGCCCGCCAGCCCGCGAAGCTGAGCACTAGTTAAATCATTAGATCTCAAAAGGAGTTTCTTGTCCGTTCTTCTCCACGTAGGTAGTTTCCGAACGGATGGTAAAATCACTTGCCAGATCCAGCATTGCCTGCCCCCCCAGCGACGCCCTGAGCCGAGGTTCGACCCCAACTGGGGTAGCCCTCAGCGTTGTCGCTTAGTTTTAGAAATTTGTGCCCAGCTGGAGGCTATATAGCTTAGTCTCCACAGGGAAAGTCCGGTTAAGTAGTTGTCAGTCACTTTGACCGAACTACGAGACGCCCCGCAGAAAAAAAAAAAAAAAAAAAAATTATAACTGAGGTGCTTTTAATGGACTCAAAGTTCATACTTAGTACATCATTATCATCATCAGCCTTTCAATGTTCCCACTGCTGGGACAAAGGCCTCCTCTCTGTGAGAGGGAATGGGCCTTAATCCACCACTCGAGCCCAATGCGATGAATGGCACATGTCTTGAAATTTTTGCTTCTTAGATATGCGGTTTCCTCTCAATGTTTTCCTTCAACGGTTTTGGAGCAGTGGTGATTAAATAATGTACACAAAGTAAAGCGCCTGCCTGGGTTTGAATTGAAACCCCCGACCTACAAAAAGTAAGCTGGGCCGTTACCACTCTGCTGCTGCACTATATTGAGTACAAAAATAACAAATAAATAAATATAAAATCTTCATTTGCCAAAGTCACAGATATTTTTAATTGCCATCTCACAAGAGGCGAGCCTTATTCCATCAACCGGGAACAAATCCAGACTCTCGTCTACTAATGAAAAATTCCACATGAAAAAACCAACTTGCCTACTGAAAACTTTCTTAGTTATTTTCCAATGTTTTCTTAACACAACACATCCTCACCTTAAAGAGTAACCAGACAAGTAGATACATATATCTACTAAAACATCATATACTCGTAGATGTCTGCCTGTTCCTACGTTAGTTGTGAAGGAGTGATGTTTGATGAGGGTTCGCCAGCGTGTGTCGGCATAATGAGGTGGTACTCATGGAGGCTTTTGAATTACAGCCGAACTTTCTGAGTATTTATTTCAATATAGATCTTGGGTAGAATAATTAAGTTATTCTAAACGGCTAGGTTTTAAAATTAAATCAATTCTCTTTGGTATTTTAAGGGCGTTTAAGATATTTGTGAAGGAGTGATATTTGAGCAGAGTTCGCCAGCGTGTGGCGGCATAATGAGGTGGTACTCATGGATACTTTTGAATTACAGCCGAACTTTCTGAGTATTTATTTCATTATAGACCTTGGGTAGAATAATTAAGTTATTCGAGACGCTAGGTTTTAAAACTAAATCAATTTCTTTGGTATTTTAAGTGCGTTTAAGATATTATTGACGATGCTTCAGTATTTGATTTAGGCTCCATAAACGATTCATTTAGGTTTAGCCAATTATGTTTTAAGTCTTAAATAGAAGAGGCCATTTTACATTAACTAATATTTATAAAGATATTATATTGTTTGTTTGTGATTCACCAAGATCAATATGCAAAAGCACTACCGTCTCCTTCAACCAAAACTATCTACGTCAAAATCACCATCGATTTCATTCATCAGACTTCAAACTGTATTTACGAACATCCTATATTACTTCCATGCCCGATAGCATACCATGATATAGAAGGTAGTCATTATTATACCATTCATTTTGACTTACGAGACATGAACGTTACTGAGCACCACAACAGAAATGGAGATGGGAAATAATCGAATCGATAAATTAAAGAAGAATAAAACGAGTCCAGATTTTATGGAACGCGTTTTAAATATTGATAAATTTTAATGAACTCCACTATTATTATGGGGATGTTAAGGATTTTATTGTATGCCACTTGTTTATTGAAACTTCGGGGTTTTAATTGAATTTACGTTGAAGTAAAAGTTGATTGACGTTAATATTGCAAAAGGTTTTATTCAACTGAAAAAGCAATTAAGTGAACAAAAGTGTCAACTTTGCTTTAGTTGGATTTTTTAATTAGGTAAAATGTTGGTTCTCTAAATTTTAATTTTGAATAAGTCATTATTTTGTTTATGGTATGTTGATTGTAAAAGCAATGGTGGCCCAGTGGTATCGGTGGCGACTTACAAGTTGTAGGTCGTAGGTTCGAGCCCAGGCAGGCGTTTTACTTTGTGTAAATTATTTCATCACCACTGCTCTCAAAACGGTGAAGGAAAACACCGTGAGGAAACTGGCATGTCCAAGAACCAAAAATTCGAAGACCTGTGACATCCACCAACCCGCACTGGGCCCGCGTGGTGGATAACGGCCTATAGAGGAGGCCTCTGTACCAGCAGTGGAAACATTAACTAAATGTATGAACGTGAATGAAGCTACTGTACAACTCATTTTGAGTATAAGGATCTTAGCAGGTGGTGTTCTGCAGTTTTTGCCGACGCCCATGCGAAAAAGGAGTTAGTTTATGTATTTATGTAAAAAGTTCGTAAGAAGAAGTATCAACACATGAATACGAGATTAGCAAGCTTTTGCAATTTATTGCAAAAAATTACATTAACATGTCAACTGCGAGTTCTTTAAAATAGAGTTTATAATGACCACAATCAAAATCAAAATCATCAAAATCAAAATCAAATATTTTTATTTTACATAGGCCTACATGGGCACTTATAAAACGTCGACAAAAGGTGCACGACCATCGACCTAATAAATTCGAGTAACCTAGCTCCTTTAGGTATCGTATTTAGCATCACAATAAACATCACATCACTAGCACGCTGGTTACGAGTACGGTCTATCTGGCCTTTAATAAAAATTAAAAAATTAAGTAAATAATTAACTTCACGATGTGAGTTGTCTCGCAGTGGTCGACTTTCAGCTGAGTTATTGATGATGAATTCTTTAAAACAACTTTTTTAGAGTTTCGTACTACAAAAGGAAAAAAACGGAACCCTTATAGGATCACCTCGTTGTCTGTATATCTGTCCATCAGTCACAGTCAATTTGCTCCGAAACTCCTGGACTGATTGAGTTGAAATTTAGTACACATAGTTATGTAAGTCGGTGAACCAAAGACGGTTGTGTATCGTAAATAAAAAGGTTTTGGGGGGTGAGGATGATGATGGGGGTAGACAACATTAAAAACGGTATGTTGTTACTTATCAAAGGGCTGTTTCTTGTTGTGAGGATCACATTTTTTAAAATATAATATTGAGACAAATGTTTTTGAAGTTATTTAAGAAAATAGGCGTAAATTTACCAAATTTGCCCTTATCTCCAAAACTACTGGGAATTAAACATACCTATGAGAATTCTGTGCAGTGCGCGAGTCCGACACGCACTTGGCCTGCTTTTTTAACTATACTTAATATCTAAATTAAAACATCGATATAACAACTTAATTTCCACCGTCATTCCCCAACACTAATCGGTCGTCAGCTAGACTGACCACAGCGTTTCGTTCCAGCCTGCTCAAGCTCCGATTATAAATTGCGAGCCCTTTATTGTCCTTAAACAGTGCTGTGCCTTGTGGTCGCCTGTGGTGACACTTTGTGGTCTTTGCAGTCAGTTTGTCGCCTTTAGCTATAATAAATTGTCGTGGGTGCACATGGTTTAGTTTGTACTGTGATTGTTTTATTGGCTAATGAGTTTTAGTGTTGAATTAAACTTTAGAGCAGTAAATGTAGGTATCCATGTTTTTTTGGAAAATTAAACCTAGTTAAAATAATGGTGGCGACAAAATTCGCAGAAATGCAAATGCAATGTTTTTTGTGTAATGTTTTGCCTACTGCGTGTTTGAGATTTCAGACCTTCATCATCAACTATGGAATCAAATCCACCTCTTGTTATGTCAACTCACATTACACAGCACAATAGCCATGAAAACAATGTATAATTGAAGAGGCGATTCTTCAATCGTGTGTAAACTTTTATCAAAAGCTATTGATTTATTTTCTAAAGAAAAACTGTCAAAACACAATTTTTATTGAATTTTTTAGTTCGGTCCTTTCACACCTCTGGTCTTGTTGTCCAAACATTAAAGTTAAAGTAATAGTATTAGTTCCCTTAAAGTTTATACCATATCTCAATACAGCAGCCTTGTTTTTAAACTCTAGTTAAAGTGAACAAGTATGCGATCATTCTGTTACTTAATCTTAAGTACTAGTCTTTAAACTTAAGTAATAGTACTCTCGAGGTAAGGCACATTGAGTGTAGTTCAGTTCGACAAGAGTTTAATTGCAGTTCGAGATAGCTTTGCAACGTTGAGAGGATTAGAATGTTATCTCGTGACAACATGAGCTTTAAGAGAATAAAAATAATTAGAATTAATATTTGTTTCGGGATATTTACCATGTATATTTAGATACATGTATATTTAGACTTTAGTTCTCGTGATCATGGCGCTTGTAATGGTGCCGAAATATCGAGCTCTCGACAAAAATCTAAACATACATGGTAAATAGCCCGAAACAAATATTAATTCTAATGATTGTGACCATGTTAGCTTAAAAATAAAAATAATATCGAGAGAGAGCTGGTGAGCAAGGATCACTCAAGCGTTCTGTCCCTTTTAGTGTAACCAACTTGAGAAAAAGACACCTGGATACAACATACATTCTGTATTGATCATGAAAATGGTTTTGAAAATCGTATATTACATGGAGTCTGTCAGTAATACTCGCACATAAAACTTACATACAATAAAAGCATTTTTTTCCATTTAATTTCGTTATATGTACTACTGCCATGATTACTTCCATATATCCTAAAGCAACCATTTAGCTGGCAGCGGGGGACACTTGACTCTAACAAAAAAAAAGGAATTTAAAGCTATATTTTACGCAAACGGGCCCCTGAATCTAAAAATGGTTCTCACACACCCGTAATATTTTTGAATGGCCTATCCAGCGATACCCTATAGCATGGGGTAGACGAGAAAAAAAACATCCCCACTTTACTTTTACCTTTATTCATGTTTATTTTTTCATTTTCATTTTTGTGTCTATCCATGCAAAATTATAGCTTTTAGTACTAAGAGTCTCTGAGCTAAGCTTCGGACAGACGGAGAGACGGATGAGACAGACGGACGGACGAAAAGGGTTTCTTGTTAAATACGGAACGCTAAAACAATATGGGACTGGCATAATTATATTCATCAATCAATACCCATATTTGTAAGAAATAACTCCAAATTATAACAATAGCCAACACACCATATCCAACCCATGTCCTAATTCTCCTATTATAGCATTTGATAAATAATTGCCTTCCAAACATGCGCACGCGTCGACCGCGTAAACCGAGATTAACTGCGCGTATATCAATCTTGACCCTTTGTAGTACAGATATAAATAACCTCGTTACCCGTCGTTAACTATGGTTGAAGTATTTTTTTATATAGGTTAGTGTTAACTAGTTACACTATAAGTTAATTACACATTCACAGATATTACTTTTAATACTATAAGTTAAATTCGTTGTTAGTGTGTGCATGTTAGTAGTAATGTTATTTGATTTAATAGTTGTTTATTTTTGTTTGTGGATTTGTGCGACTTGGTAACTTCATATTTAACTTTTTATTATTTTTTGTAACTAAGGTAAAGTGGATAACGGCCCAATCCCTCACATAGAGAGGAGGCCTGTGTCCCACCACAGGGAATATTATAGGCTGATTATGCTTATGCTAAGATATATTGTTAATTAGTTTGCAAATCTTACTTCAGCTGGTTAAGTGATACCTCCCTATCTTTAAGACAATGTAGGTATGAAAAAATACACGTAAAGTCAAAGGAAGCGTAATTTTTGGGTAGTTTATTTGTTAATCTTAAAATTTCAACGGCCGCTTATCGTAAAGTTTTCATTTCAAAGTAGTGTATGATACTGCACATAACTAGGTATTAAAACATTCGTGTGAATACTATTAAAAACCTCGCCTACGGCTCGGTGTTTAAACACACACTCATGTTTTAATACCCCTTATTATGCAACAGTATCATAAACTACTATTACTGTGTACTGTTATAGTCCACAGTAATAGTAGACGTTTTGGTAATACCTAAAGGTCGCGATGACAGCCAAAAAGGGGTCTTTAAATAGTAATTGGTACTTTCATATAAATATTTATTGCTATCTATTTTTTATTAGATTTTCATTCTATTGAGGTAACCCTAGATGTTAGCATAACATAATATCACGCTTGTTATCTTATCTTATCTTATGGAGGGGCCGAGAAATACCTCGGACACTTCGACCCATTGCGATCTTTTGTGGTCCCCTAGATAACTTACTCCTCCTCATTCTCGTTGAAAACTGTTTTCATGAGTTTTACAACGAGACTAGGAGATATGAGCCTATAATCTTCTGGTTCTGGGTATCCAACCCCTAGGAGACTCATTCGCTTACCAGCCAGTGCATCGCATGTGCACAGTAGGTGCTCCATGCGTTCCGTATGTTCCCCACACAACCTGCACATGGGTGTCGCGGTTAGACCCATCTTCATGAGCATGTCGTTGGTTCCAAAGTGCCCAGTGAAGGCCCCAAGCAGGTAGCGGATTTGCCCCCTGCTCATGTTCCAAATGCAATCCCGAGCTTTGAAAGTGGAGCCCAGGAATCTCTTGGAGTGTTGTAGACCGGTAGTAGACAGCCAACAAGTTCGTTGTCTGTGATCTGCAAACTCCCTAAATGCGACTTTTACGAGACACGTCGAGATGCCTACACATGGTTCTGGACCCACAAAATCGTTTGCTGAGCCCTCCCTTGCCAGTTCATCAGCCACTTCATTACCATGGAATCCTTTGTGCCCAGGGACCCACATCAGTCTTACCCTGTTGTGCTTCCCAAGCCTGTTTAGGGTTTGGATAGCATCCAGAATAAGTCCGGAGTCCACTTTGTAGGATGCCATGGCTTTGATTGCAGCCTGACTGTCACTAAGAATATATATGGATTTACCTTTGGTCCCTCTATCTATATTCTCTTGAGCATAGGTTATAATGGCATATGTTTCCGCTTGGAATACAGTTGCCATCTTCCCTAAGCTTTTGCTACATTTGTAGCCTTTTGCGTATATGCCCGCTCCTGTACCTGATTCCATTTTGGATCCATCAGTGTACCACACCAGACTATCTTGTTCTGGTGGATCAAGTCCCTTCGTCCAGTCCTCTATTGTAGGGATTTGGACCTTGAAAGACCTCTCAAACACAAACATAGTTTGCATTTTATCGGATAACGTGCTTGTTACCCGATCCAGGTTTTCATTCTCATCGAACTTTGTATGGTTAGTCTTTGGCTTGGAGGCATCCCATAGTCCAGCGACAGCGAGACGATGTAATGTCTTCCTTGCCTCGAATTCAACCATCATATGCAGAGGAGGGATATTGAGGTATCTCTCAATCGCTGCCGTAGGTGTTTTCCTGAAAGCACCCGTGATGCCGAGACACACTGTTCTTTGTAACCTGGTGAGTGGCGCTTTGCACGAGGCAAGCTTTGTTCTTGGCCACCACACTATGCTGCCGTATGTGATAATAGGTATTATCATTGTCCGGTACAGCCATCGTATCACTTTGGGCTTTAGCCCCCAAGTTTTAACGTAGGTAGAACGACACATGCCGAACACTCGTAAGGCCTTTGTCGTAATATTTTCCACATGAGTTTTCCACCTGAGTTCTTTATCAAGCGTTACACCCAGATATTTAACTTCGGTGGACCAAGGCAGTTTTATTCCATTGAGGGAGAGCTCTCCTAGGTTTCCTAGTTGTCTCTTCCTCGTGAAGGGAATAATGACTGCTTTGCTTGGGTTGATAGAGAGGTAGTTCACTGTACACCATTCCTCTGTCATCCTCAATGCCTGTTGTAATAATCCAGACACTATGTTCGGGAATTTACCATTGACCATTATAGCTATGTCATCCGCATAGCCTACTGTGTAGAATGGTCTGGTATTAAGTTTGGTTAGTAGCGAGTCTACTACCAAGCACCACAATAATGGTGACAGCACTCCGCCTTGCGGACAACCTCTTGTTGTTTTTGCACTAAGTCTGTCTCCCATTAGTTCCGATCTGACTGTTCTGCTTCTCAGCATAAAGTCAATCCAGTTGCACGTGGTATCATTGATGCCATGTTCCTTTGCAGCAGTGCGTATGGACTCAAATGTTGTCTTGTCAAAGGCTCCCTCTATGTCGAGGAAAGCCCCGACACAGATTTCTTGTCCCTCTAGCGCAGCCTCGGCTCGACTCGCAACATAGTGCAATGCCGTTTCCGTAGATTTGCCGGGAATGTAGGCGCATTGTAGTTTAGAGGACCCTCTCTTAAGTACCTGTCTACCAGTTTCTCCAGAGTTTTCAAGAGAAAGGATGATAGACTAATGGGCCTGTAAGCTTTAGCTTCTTCATAAGTCGGTCTACCCACCTTCGGTATAAAGGTGACTTTTACCTCCCTCCATGCCTTGGGTACGTACCCAAAGGCTATGCAGGCTCTGTAGAGCTTACTCAAATGGGGTATCAAAACAGATGCCCCTTCTTGCAATAGTATTGGGTAGATGCCAACTGGACCAGGGGATTTGAGTGGCTGGAAGCCCGCTATGGCCAGCTTCAGTTTACTTTCATCTACCACTTTCTTTGCCGTGAGCCAGTTATTTTTGGACGTGTGCCTTGTAAGCTCGTCCCTTGTGACTGGTTCCTCTTCATCGCTATCGCGCAGTATACATTCTGGGAAGTGGGTCCTAAACATCACGCCCAGAGTGTCCTGTCCAGTTTCCGTGAGTTGCCCATTCTCATCCCTTACAGATGCTAGTGGGTTTGTCTTGGTCATGGACATTGCTTTGCACAACCTCATCCCATTTGGCAGAGTTTCGATGGAAGTGCAATGCTGCCGCCAATTAGTTCTTCTGGCCTTGCGTACCGCCGTGTTATACCTTGTTAGCATGCTATGATAGCCAGAAAAATCCTTCCTGGCTTTTGCATCATTAAAGGCCTGTCGTGTTTCCTGACGTATTTTGGCTATTTCAGGAGTCCACCATGGTACCTTTTTGCCAAAGGCCTTCTTCTCTGGGCAGTTATCTTCCCATGCACCGATGATGCCTGCCTTGATTCTGTCCGCTTCAAATTCTATATTCAGTATGGAATTGAGCTTACCTTTAGGGCTCCCCAAATTTACTTCGAGGTCCCTCCTGTATGTGTCCCAATTTGTATACCTTGGGTTTCTCCTTCGTCTAGTTTCGGCTTCTCCCGCCGTCCTAAACCTAAAGCATATATAATTATGGTCAGACAAAGAAATTTCATCCGATACATGCCAATTTTCAATATGAGCGCTGGCCCTGTTTGAAGCCAGCGTAAGGTCAATAACTTCAGTCCTCGCAGAAGTCCTAAAAGTAGGTTTATTGCCTACGTTAAGGATTTGTAAAGAAGAGCTTACCACAAAGTCCAACAAATCCTCCCCTCGTTTGTTGACATCCGAGCTGCCCCAAACGACGTGGTGTGCGTTCGCATCGCAACCAAGTATCAGGTCAAGGTTCTTTTGGTTGCCGTAATCAACCAGTCTTCTGATTAGTGGTGTTACTGGTTCTTTTTGTTCATATGGGAGATAGGCAGAGGCAAGGATAATTCTCCTTTTCTCTGTTCCCGTCCCCACTTGGATCAAGGTTGTTGTGAGATCCCTGTAACAGAAATTACGTGAGGGCATTGCCTCTATACCGCCCCTGATATAGATGCAAGTCCTCGCGTCATTAGTTGGACAGTCATAGAGCACCATGCCTCCTGTCCCACCTAAGCCTTTTATAGTCCCCTTATACAGATAAGGTCCTGTCCATAAATCCTGTATCAAGGCAACGTCGTATGTGTTAAGCTTCAATTGCCGAGCCAGAAGGGCAGTAGCGGCTCTGCAATGATGCAAATTGATTTGTACACACCTTAGTCCCTCCATCTTGGATGATCTTGATGGGTCTGTGTTGATATGGGAGGGCCTTAGTCTTGAGGCCCCTCCTCCATCGCCTGGCTCTCCTCGAGAGCAGTCGGCGACTCGATTCCCAGGGTGTCGAAGTCCCCGAGTATGTCATCCTCGTGGTCTGTCTCCGACGCTCTGGTCCCAATCTCTGTTGCCTGCGCTGCGCCGTCAGCAGAGATTTCTTCAATGGCCTCCCCATGTTGTGGTGGTCCATCCTCGGAGGGCTCCACTTCTGCTTCCGCAGCAGGCGCCTCTCCCTTGTCTTCTTCCAGAAGCTTGAACGAGTATCGTTCAATCCCTCCTGGAAGTGAGTAGCCCGCGGCCTTGATTACCCCAGCGGACACCCCGACGACGACGGATGCCGGTCTGCTCAGTGAGCGTATTCACGACCTTCCAGTCGTTCGTCCTCAAGGTAGGGTTGAGTCGCTGGAGCAATCGAATGGCCCGGGCAGAGTCTTGCAACGCCAAGTTGCGACTCTTCCATGCCATTTTGACTGGCTTTGGAAAGTCCCTGGCGTCAACAACCTTGAGTTTCAGGGCACCAAGTTCCACATTGTGGATGGCACCCCAAAACCAGTTGGCTGCATCAGAGTTGTCGCAGGATACATGAATTGCACCTGCGACGACTCCGGGAGCAACCGTTAGGACAGGCAGAGGATCCGGCGCCACTTCCAGTTTCTCAATTATGAGCTCCTGGATCGGCACCAAGTCCTCCGCCTTCAAGTACTCCTCCGGGTACTTGACTGTCACGACAGCGAGTTTCACAGCCGCCACCGCATCCCTAAAGGATCCGGTTGAGGATGATTGCCCTTGGGTCTTCATCCTCTTGGCCGCCATGTCCCCGCTGTCCCCGCTGAGAGCAGCACGCGGTCTCTTTGATGGGCCCTCCGTAGGAGTCCCCTCCAGAGCCGCCTGCTGTCTCAGCTTTTGGCGCTTTTTCCTGCGCGCCCCAGATCGTCCAACCGGAAGCCAGCCTGATTCATGCTGGCCGCCGGGAGACGACGAGGTTCTGTCTTTGCCGGTCGCGTCCGGGGCCGCAAGGTCCGAGGTCATATGATCTCTAACGCAAGCGTCCCGTATCGCGCCAGCTTTGGCAGTACCCTTATGCCCGGTGGGCTGGTTTGCAGTTCCGCCCTTCGGTGGTCCCGCAGCAGTGCCGGCCTTCGACAGTGCCGCGACAGTCCCGTCATTTGACAGTCCCGCCACAGCCCCGCCTCGAGACGATCCCACTGCAGTATCACCTCTGGACGTTCCTGCGGAAGATGCAGTCCCGGCTTGCACCGGTCCCGCCGTCTGGTGTGCAGTCCCAGCTTTCGCCGGTCCCGCCTTTTGGTGCGCAGTCCCAGCTTTCGCCGGTCCTTTCGCCTTGCGGTTTTTTTTAGATAAATTATCCATTAAATCCCGATTTTTATATTTCATCCCTCGACTATCCCCACTGTTACGTTTATTTTTTGATTATAACACTTGCCTGGAAACATACGGCTGTTAAATAAGGTTGTTTTCAAGGGAAATGTATATTGTTATTCTTGCCATTGACCTCGGTCGGTGAAGCGTATTTGCTGTCATCCCTTCATCAGAATTTCGTCACTAGACTCTTTAAAAACCCTTTCTGACGATAAATCACTTTTCAAAACACTACTATCACAGGTTTTTACAATAAATTGGACACATAAAAAATACTTGTTTACACTCGAAATCTCATAACGTCAAATGTCACTGTCAGTTGGAGGCGCCCTCTGGCTCATAGTTATGATTCCTAATCGATTATCGATTTTATTAGGTTCCTTCGTAATTATTAAATTAATATAGTATAGACCGATTCTTAATAATTTTCGGCTTTTGGTAAATAGAAGTCACATATTTTATTTATTACGAATTTTGTTCCAGAAGATTCGGCGCATAGACGACCCAGTTTTTAATCTGTGGTCGGAGGAATGTCAGTGTTGAGAGACAGTAAACATCGTTTCGCTTTAGTATTTTTCTAATAATAAATTCCCAACTCATGGCAGATTTGGGTGTTATAACTAATAAGTCGGGAGTTGCCGGTATGGATTGTGTGGTTTTTTTATAGTTACCAAGTGTAAGCGCCTTGTGGGACCAGTGTCAGTGATTTACAGGCATTGAATATGTTAGTGTAAATGATTTTGTCGCCCGTGCAGTCATAAGTTTTACCTGGAGCTATGGAGACTTTCTGCGAGTGTCACCCCCCCCTACGGCGTCGAGATGAGGGGATTGTCTGTGACCATGGCGGGCATCCGTTCACTTTACGTCCTGCTCGGGTCAGCAGTAAGTCTTCTCCCACATATTAAAAGGTAAGGGTTTATGTGAATCAGGGCTGGAAACTACTCTTTGTGCTGCTCCCCGGTCGTTAAATAAGTGCTTATAGTGATCCCCGCTTATTCGTTACAGGATTCAATGTTTTGAGGAACTCGCGGACGCCATTTAGCGGACTGCGAGCCGAAGCCAGTCGAATCTTGCAAGCAAGCGTTCTTGCAATAAACCAACCGTGAGTATTACACGCCCCGTAAGGGATCCTCCGTTTTGTTGTCCCGGCCAAGGGTTAGACCCCGAAGGGAGTGACGTTGCACACGCCACGTGCGTGTTCGCGAAAATCTATATTGGTCGGCTGTTAGATCGGTCCTCTCCGGCACAAGCCTTGTTCCCTGTTTTTCCCGTATATAATAGGGATCTCGTATTGTCGATTCCAGAAAGAGGCAGCTTGAGAGATTCGTCCCGCCGCCAGGATCGAGAGGTCCCTGGAGCCTGGACGCGAGACCCGTCCCTCAGCTCAATTAAGGCCTACTGCGGAGACGACTGTGCGGTGTCCAGATCCGCCTAGCTTTTATAGCAGGCGGGACGGTTTTTTTTTCTTTATTTATTTCTACCTACATAACTACGGGAATTAATTTACTACGGGTTCTTATAAGAACCACTTAAATACTGGTCCGGTTTTCAATATAAGTAGCCGGTCTGCAACTATAATCTATCAATGAACCCAGAGTTTGACGCCTACCTTTAACTGGAACGATATTGAACATCTCTGTCGACTCCGGGATCTGGGACACTTCATGTCCCTGGCGCCCATTTAATAATAATTTACTTTTAAATATAACTGGAAGGTTGTACCTAGATAATTTATTAATATTATCTTACCCACATTTAATTAACAATAATTAATTTTAACTTTAAAGATGAAATTAGGAATCAGTGCTCGGCTTATCTTCCACCCCCCACCACCTTAGTTTTACCGACTGAATTTATCGCTGGCTGGCTTTATAAAGGTGATACCTTTAAGTTACATTCTAAGACTATAGACTTAAGCGGTTTAGGACTGTTTGTCCTTGTTTAAAAGCTTAGGGTGTTTTGAACCTGTGGGATTTTGTTTCATTACCCCGAGAAGGACAAAATCACACAGGTGCTTTATTTGTAAGTTAATAAACCTAATGGTTGTTGAAACCATCGCATCTTGCATCTGGGACTCGGTTCCATTACCCCGAGAGGAACCGAATCTCAGAGGTAACGGAAATTGTTTTAAATTAATAAACTTATTTAGTTTTGAACAGATTGTTGTTTCCTTCTATTGAAATATTCACCCACCCTACATCTGGGATTTTGTGTAGGTACCCCGACAAAATCTCATATGTAACAGTGGCGACCAACGTGTGTATTGGTGGGAGATAGAGGTTACGTCTATTGCTGTACCTTACAAGCCAGAGTACTGTTTCTAACCTTCCAGTTATCCTAGTTTTTAAGAGAAAAAAAAACCGTCACGCAGGGTCCTTCTTAACATTGTCCTTGCTTTGTTTATGTTTGTACTGTGCACTTTTACTTTTACCTTTTACACCAACTCACACCGCTACCACTAACGATGCGAGCGAGCGCCGCCGTCTGCAAGCCCCTAATGGGAGTGAACTCGCCTGGGGGCAATCTGGCCGGACCCCGCAGCCGATTGACCGTAGCTGGCTAGGCTACGGCCACCCGTGTGAGAAGATATCCGGGCCAAAGTGGAGTGTTGCCTCAGAGACGTTAAACCGCCTACGCTCATCGGCTCAGCCACCAGGATCCCATCATCCTTCCGTACGGGTCCCTGCGCACGGCACAAACACGCAGGAGGTCATTACTATCCATCATCTGATTTTTTCCGATGGTGGACACCCAGGGGTATGACCTCGCCACCCCTGTGATAGGGCGCCCGGTGATTTCTGTTACGTCTATTTCATAGGGAATTAGACCAAAAACAGGGCGGCAACCACGAGAAGGAAAATCACCGAACTTGCCTTGAGGATCATCACGACCGTGCGCTCTCCCTCAAGACCACGCCACCTTGCCGTCTCTGAAGGAGTCAGACAAAGTAGGACTGCATCGACAAAGCCAAGCCCCATAGGGCTTGTCGCTGAGGGCTCAAAGCGCAAGTTTGTTAAAACAGCCCAGCCCCTATCACGCTTGTTAGAAAACATACCTGAAATACAGTAAAATAGCATTAATACTAGCAAGGAACTAGGAAATAACAGTTAATATATTCAAATTTATGGAGTAGGTACCCACATATTTTAATGAACCCACATATGTGAATAAAATGTTATGTTTTATGCTATTGAATCTTGTTACTCCTATTACTGAAACTGTTTTACATACAGGCATGTTTATATTCAAATAGGTATGTTACATAGTTCATATTCGGGGTTTGTATGTAATATTTTTTTTTTTTCTTTTTCTAGGGTTCATCAATAGGATGGACCCTAATCTTATTACAATCTAGCCTTATAATAGACCTATAAGTAATTTAATTATAACCTAAACTATTACATTGTTTTTACTAAGAATGTGTCCAGTAGCACTTTTCTTATTGTCTCTATTAAGGTGAATACACTTCGTTCTTGTGTTTATTTGGTAGCACTTTCGTACGTTACACTATTCACATTCACTAAACACTAACTCGAACGGTTTTGTTCTTTTTAGTCTTCTCACTATGTTTGCGTGGTCGAGAAGCTGGATTGCCTCGACGTTCACATGCTGATGAAGTATCTTTTCGTGAGCTTCTGCAAATTTTTTGATCACTTTTTCGATGAACTCAACTTTTAGGTCCCGATGGAGGTCATCATTTCGTATGTACCAAGGTGCATTTACAATTGCCCTTAGCACTTTGTTCTGGAATCGTTGTATAATTAATATATTGCTCGGTTTGGTGCAGCCCCATAGCTGAATACCATAAGTCCAAACTGGCATCAGGACTTGTTTGTATAGCAATAATTTGTTTTGCACAGACAGCATGGAGTTTCTTCCAAGCAGCCAATACATTCTTTTATATCGGAAGTCGAGTTCTTCTTTTTTCTTCTTGACGTGGGCTTTCCAGCGTAACTTTGCGTCAAGGGTCATACCGAGATATTTGGCTGTATTCTCGTATGGAACTTGTTTATTATTAATATAAACTGGAGAATACTGGTGTGTTTTGTTGGTAAAATCTATGTGAACAGATTTGGATTCATTTAGTTAATCCTCCATTTTTTGGCCCAGTCATAAACTTTATTAACAGCCATTTGAACCTTTTCTACTGCTTCGACGTGGTTGTTTCCTACAGCCATTATGGCTGTATCATCAGCAAAGGTCCCAATCGTGTTTTGCTCTAATTCAGGAATATCACAAGTGTATAGTAGGTACACGACCGGACCTAACACACTTCCTTGCGGTACGCCAGCTTTTATTTGTTTCAGTTCTGAGTAGGCATCATCTTGTCTTATTCTAAAGACTCTGTTTAGAATGTAGGACTCCAATATATCTGCAAACTGCTTCGGTAACAAGTTCTTCAATTTATGTATAAGGCCTTCATGCCATACTTTGTCAAACGCTTGCGCCACGTCTAGGAATACGGTAGAACATACTTTCTTGTCTTCTAGGGCGTTTTCTTTTACATTTGTGATCCTATGCACTTGATCAATAGTAGAATGTTTTTCTCGAAAACCAAATTGGTGCTCTGGTATTATGTTTTTGCAATCTGTTATAGTTTTTAGTCGTCTGAGTAACAGCTTTTCAAATAGCTTGGACATTAGTGGTAGCAAGGAAATAGGCCTATATGATGTTTCGTGAGCCGGTTTACCTGGCTGAGCTATCATTATTACTTCAGCCACCTTCCACAAGTCTGGTACATATTTAAGCCTTAAAGCGGCATTGATAAGGGTCGTTAATTTAACCAGACCCTTTCTTGGTAGGTTATGAAGAACTTCTCCTGTTATTAAATCGTACCCTGGTGATTTTTGTGTGCTTATATTGTATTTTATTTCTCGCGCGACTTCTCTCGGTGTTACTAGTTTTATGGTAACTTCATTTTCCGATGTCACCACATTAGGCAAAGTGTGATCTTCAATGATTTCCCCGTCGTTTGGTTGGAAGATATTTTTTAGGTGTTCTGCAAACCTCTTCGCTTTTTGTTCGTTGGTTATTGCCCATTGTCCATTTTCACATTTGATAGGTGGGATTTGGGTAATCGGCCTTTTTAAGTGCTAAGTAGCCTTCCAAAGAGAGTAGTCTGTCCTTTGATCGTTACTTAGACTCTGAATATAGTTTTTGGTTGACTCGTCTTTAAAGTCTTGGATTAGTCTTCTTATTTTTTTTGTTAGATTATTCAATTTTCGTTTGTCTTTAGGGCACCTAGATTGATGCCACGTTTTTCTCTGTTTTCTTTTCTCCATAATGAGCTGCTTGATACTGAGCGGGTAAGTATTTCCCTTCGTCCTCTTGTTGTAGTCAGGTGTATTTTCCCACGCTGCTTGCTGGATATGCATTATGAACTTTTCGACTTCGATGTTTAGATGTTCGGGTGTTTTTAATGGAACTTTAAGGTCTATCTTATCATTCAATCTGGACTTAAAGCTCTCCCAGTCTGTACATTTATTAACAAGAGTGGGCCTGTTTTCTTTATAAAGAATGGTTTCGCTAATTTCTAGATATATTGCAGAGTGATCTGAATTCATGTCATAGCTTTGTTCCGATTTTATATAACTAGTCGATAGGTCCTTGGTTATAAAAAAATCTATTAAGTCCGGTATTTTATTTGGATCTGTAGGTCGGCTTGCCAGTATGTAAGTAATATGTACCTAATATAGGTTTCCGATCCTAGGAGGAGCCCAAGCAGCACACAAAGCTGTATAGTCGCTGGACAACAGAATTTTTGAAAACTCGAGGCTGTTATAATTTCTGTATAAAGGCTGTATATTCCGCTACACAGCTCCTATAATAATCGATTTGGGCCCAAATTAACCAGCTCTGAGCATTGTGGTAGCTTGTTAACAGATGTCGAGCATTCTAAGAGCTGTATATGGGCTATATAATGGCTTAGACAGCTATCAAGAGGCCACTATACAGCTCCTTTAATTCTCTTAGACAGCCAACAGATGGATTATGGCTTAGTAACGGCTATTGTTAAGTCTACAGTGAAAAATTATAGCAACAAAAACAATTTTTGCAGTGTGCACACTGTAAAGTGTTACGTCAAGGCGGACTTTTAATTTCTGTGGAAAAATAATAATTTCTAATTTAAGCCAAGTTATTTAACACGTTTTTTTGGTATATCTATTGGTACATTGTACTGTAGATGCCACTTTACTGTCAATAAATATATAATTATGATATTATCAAATACTACACGCGCCATCAAAATAATATAGTTTTACTAAAAATATTATACAAAATAAATACGGTGTGATAATTATTCATAGATTTTATTCAATATTTTATGTATATTGAGCATTATTATCTATTCGTTGCAATGAAATAATGAGTTTTTACTTTAACAGCTCTTAAATATCATGAACATCTAACAGATATCAGTGATTTTTTCATATGTAATTGGCTTGTTCACATTAAAATGGCGTTAATTTGTTATCCAGCAATAATTCTAAGTAAATTCCCTTGACCCACTCTTTTCTGTTCCATAGCCATATTTAAGTCCATTAATCAGCTGAAAACTGTTCGCTAGCTGTACAATGGTTTCCAGTTAATCTAACGACTGGATAAAGGAGTAATGTGAGACTATACAACAGCGTCTTACGGATATCTAATCTTGATAGAAATTTTTAAATCATTTCGGGCATTTCGTACTCAAGTAGCTTAGTAGGTACTTCACTTGATTTTGTGATGCAACTTATTCTCGCCTGTTATGCCAAACTAGCGAGCCATTGAAATTGTATTTTATTCTCGCACGCCAATTTAGAGGTTATGACAAAATTGACGTTATCATAGCACTACTAACCTATGTTTACTCTTCACTGTTGACTGTATAATAGCTAATATTTACACTACAAGCTTTGGAAATAAAGTGGAGTAAGGTTACACTAATTTACAGTACATGCAGTTCTTAAATGCTTTTAACCAGCTACTATTAAGCTCATTGTGGTAGCATTATAAAAGAATTAGTGTACACCATAAAAAAGCCAGTGGAAAAATTTGATTCTTTAATACAGCTCACAGCTTAGAAGAGGTGTGACATTATCGCGCTAAGTAGCCGTTTATAAGCTTTGATCTTCTTAACCAGCTAGTAGCATTATACGTAGCTAAAAGGCTGGACAATAGTTCTTTCAAATTCTACTAAGATGCATTTTGTTGTTTTTTTCTCCATTGTACAACCATTAGTCAGCTGTGCTGTTAAATAGTGTAGAGATCACCAATCATACAGCCTCAAGAATCATCTTATTCTTTAGTCCAGCTACATAACAGCCTTTCACTGTAATATAGCTGGTTTGTGCATATAATGAAACTGCGACCCATTGTCAAGCTACGCAACAATGTGTAGCTGGCTAATTTCTCCGTAGTCCTCCTAACCACCATATGCAGCAGTGGACAATCTACTTTATCGCCATCGGTCCACATTTTTACTACCTACGTACATGTTCTGCAGTTTTGTGACAGCAATAAAACGCTCCATAACACTTTTTGCGATTTTAATTTCGTGAAAACCTGCTACGGTTAGAACTTTAGCGTCATACATTTTATTGGGGTACGGTAAAACACTATAAATATGGTAAAACTAAAACTTAAACTTCACAAAATACTCGTACCCTTGCCCTGTTACCTCCAGACATTAACCTGTACCCTTTTGGACAAAAATTGGGTTTCAATAGTCTAGCTAGCGTCTTGTTTCATAGGTGGCGATACCTGAAGCGGTTTCAGGAGAGAGAACCAGAATCATGTATTGCACTGAATCCATGATAATTTTTTGGCGTCGGCGTCAGGCCTATCCAGTATAATTTATGATGAACTACAAAATTGGTTTCCAGTTCCACAAACGGGTTTTTAATACCAATATAAAAACCGATCCGATCATCCATAAAGAGGACATACGTGTAGTGATTTGTATGTGTAATAAAGTAAATGACACAACCATACGAGATACACAATACAGGTATTTACTTGGTTTTAGTATTGAATTGATTTCACTGGGTAGGTTGGTAGAAGTAGTTGGGGCTTCTAAAGTGGCGGAAACAGTGATGGGTAGGTCACAGAAAAATGAGAAGCAGGGATGATAACGAAAGAAGTATAAATTACTTAAGTCCTACAAAAGAACAACCAAATCATTGTATTTACATCAACTTTTATGTTTTGGTTATTACAATTGATTTTTTTTCGTTGGATCTCAGTTTTATATCCCATTTTTTTGGTATTAACATCGTTAATCCCATTTGCTATTTCCATTGAATCTCATGATACATAAACTTTTTGAGTAATAATTTCTCTGAAAATAGTCATTGACATATGATTGACCATTTTTTTCGGCACAGACCTCACCCCGCGATTCTAGTGACCACAACCAAACGTTTTATCAATTTGTATCTGAATACCTATTTCAAAACGCCATTCACTTACACACAAACATCAATCTATTTTGAGTTTAATCCTTTGCAATAAGAATAATCTATGAATTTAGGCTTTATTTACTTAAGATTCTAGGATACCCACGCATGCCAAAGTTCTAATCGTTTCTAGGGTATTAATTTAGATATTCCTTTCTGACAAAGCATTTTAAACCCTTTTTTTTAATCTTAAAGTTTAATATCAGTTGTGTTAGTTTTGAAAGTAGCGTAGGCGTTAGCATTCGTGCAAATACTACCTAGATAAAATAGTTTATGGAATTGCTATCTAGTTTTGATATGGAAGTAAACGAGTTTTCCTATTGGTGCCCTAATGTATATAGTTTAGTATGGGAACATTGGAAACCGGTAGCTAAGTGTAGGGTTACATACATTTGAATATGAATTGGCAATTATTATGATGTGGTCATCTAGCCGTTTCCCAGCGTGTTAAGGAGACTTTTATGTTTATTTATATATGAGGTACCTATTACCATCTTTGGTGGGTGATTCTAAACACCCCGCGAACAGCTTCCTGACTGGCTTATATTTTGCCTAGGACATGAACTATTTTAATAAATAATTTGTGTCACTTGGGTACCCTACCTGGGTAAGAAGTCGCTCCGACTCTTTTTAATCGAATATCGAAAAATAATGACAGACTTATATTGTGTTTCAGTATCTACAGAAAAGGCTCTTGAAACAAAATGTTACAGCCCGTTATTTTTGAACCAGCGGCAGCGGCTTAAGGCCGTACCCTGGACCAAACAATCAGCATGAGATATGAGCATTCCTATTGGCCTAGCGGCACTGGTGGCGCATGAATTACGGTAGTGAATACGCCCAGAGTTTAGAATAAAATCTTTATAAAATCGAATATTGGTATTTTGAAAACAATAAAACTTACAAAATGTTCGTTATCAAATTGTTTATCCATTAGTGCACATTTTTATGGTTTTGTTGGAAGGAGATTAGTGAAACATATAGCTCTTTAAAAAAAAAAGTGTACTACAATTTTCGAATCAACATTATGTAGAAATTTTATGTATTTTTATTAATTGATATTTCTTTTTAAATAAAGAGTAGATAGCTCTTAAAAACTGCTCAAAAACTACTAGCGCGGCGTTTTGCTCGGGGAGGCGCCTTAACCTCGTAGTGTGGGTCAGAGCCCCGGGGCAAATAGGAAAATAGGATTACCGTTAGGCCGTCACTTTTTTTCTTTATGCTTGTTCTTTTATGGAATCTAGAGCAGACTACGAAAACCAACGTACTTTTTATGAAATTTTCACAAAATCTACATCTTTTTTCAAACCAGCTTTTATTTATTTATTTATTATAAACTTTATTGTACACCACAAAATAAAAAACACACAGGACAAACATTTTCAAAAACAAAGTGTACAATGGGCGGTCTTATCGCACAGGGCAATCTCTTACATACAAACTTTGGATGGACTGAACGATAGGAAAAGAATTTAGGGCTGTCAGTGTACAATAGATCATAAATAATATTACTTACTTATACATAATAACATAAAATACATACATACTACATATCTAATATACTAATAAATATCGAATATATGACAGATAAAGGAAAAGGCTAAAAATTATAGTGAAAGATAATGCTCCTTTACCATTTTCTTAAACGTTGGCAGTGTTTGAGCACGTCTTATTTCTATAGGTAATGCATTCCACAACCGAACTGCTTGAATGGTAAAAGATTTGTCAAAGACGGAAGTGGAATGCATACGAACACTCAAATTTAAATTTTCCGATGATCTCAAGGACTTAGAATGGGTGTCACAGAGGAACTGAAAACGTTCTTTAAGATAAAAAGGAGTAAAAGGATTAAAGAGCACATTATAAAGCAAATAGAGTATGTGGGCATTCCGGCGAAGGCGAATAGGAAGCCATCTGAGCTTAGTACGAAATTCAGAAACATGATCATATTTGCGCAAGCCAAATATAAACCTAATACAGAGATTTTGAAGTCGCTCAAGCTTATCTAATTGGTCTTGGGTTAGATCAAGATAGCTGGCATCAGCATAGTCCAGGATAGGGAGAAGAAGAGATTGTGCTAACGCAATTTTAGTGGTGATGGGAAGAAAATTACGAAGACGTCTCAGGGAGCCCGCAGAAGCAAACAGTTTACGACTGACTTCCTGCAGTTGTTTGGTCCAGGCGAGAGTGCTGTCGATATAAATCCCCAAGTTCTTCACAGTGTTAGCTATAGGAATAATGGTGTTGTTGAAAGAAACCTGGGGAAGTGTCGACCAATCAATCCTAGAGACAGTCCGGGAACTACCAACAATAGTCACCTGAGTCTTCGTCGGGTTAATCTTCAGCCCAAACTCAGCACTCCAGTCACCTATTCGAGCAAGGTCTATATTGATCGTCTCAATGGCATCTTTTAACTCTCCAAGAGGGGCTCGGGTATAAATCTGGAGATCATCAGCATACAGGTGGTAGAAAGAAGAAAGCCGTTGAGTGATAGCATTAATGAAGAGTGCGAAGAGAAGAGGAGATAAAACGCCACCCTGCGGCACACCGGCAGAGGTGTGACACCAAGAAGAGAAAGATTCATCAGTGCAAATACGCTGCCGGCGGCCAAACAGGTAACTACGAAACCAGTCAATTACCGGAGGAGATATGTTAAAAGAGCTTAGGACGCCAAGCGAAATGTCGAAGTCAACGGTATTGAAAGCATTGCTAAAATCAAGCAGAGCAAGTACCGTTAACTTTCCCACCTCCATGCCCGACCTGATATCGTTTTATAGAAATAGAAGAATATTTTCGAATTTACAACAAATTATATAAATTTGCTTTGACAAGCAATCGCTACTACACACCTGACCTACTTACTGTACAGAACCTCTAATATTAACGACAACGTTACCGAAACTTGACAGCTGACCACTTAAGTTATAGTCGGCACAATGTATCAATCTGTCCAAACTCAGATAAATAACGCCAGTGCGATCACGTTCCACAGTTCTTGATTGAGAACCGGTTTGGAAGGATAAGATAGGTAGGCAAATGCAATGGGCGGCCTTGGGGAGATCGTGTGAATTTAGTAAAAAGGACTTGATTTAAGTATAATCTTTTTGCAGGTAGTTTAAAAATTAATGGCGGCTCGGATCAGTCCGCAAGTCAATTTGCATGTAGCAGTCGTGGTAAGGAGGGGTACTACGCAGCGAGTACCGAACTTTAGAGACACCATTATGTTTAAATCGAGCTGTAGCTCCTGTTCCTGGGATCAGTTCCTTCACGAGACATTTCAAGATTTAATACTGAAACGTAGGCAAACAGCTTTCTAATAATATAATTTCACATTTCTGTTTATCCAGCTGTGAGAAAGAAAACAACAAATAAATGTTTCCAGGCATTTTATTATAGGTGCTTAGTCTGTGTTTCCCAATAGCTACAATCTAGGGGTCTTTAAGTCAAGAGTGAATGGGTTTTTTTTGAGAAAAGCGCCCCTTATTTTCAATACATTTGCGCCAACCACAGTAAAAATCTACGGTCATCACATAACCGCCTTCTTCCATGTCCCACTCACCGCACTGACTTCATTCACTGTTCTTTCTTTGTACAGTCTATTTCTCTGTGGAATGCGCTACCCCAGGAAATCAGGATGGCAACCAACCGGTTAACCTTCAAAGTTAAAGTTTGCGAGCATATCCGTAAGAAGTTGGCAGTAGAATCGTAACAGCGCTAATGTTTTTCAATTATTTATCTATTACTACTAATGTTTAATTAGTTTATATATGTATTTAGTTTATTATTTTGAATATGTATGGTATAAATATATTGTATTTATAGTTTATAGGTATATTTAAATAATCGATATAACTTTCAATATTGCACCTTCCACTGTTTATCTCTCCATCACCCAAAGGTCGTCTGGTAGAAAATGCCTAAGGCATTAAGTCCGCCTCTGTACTTGTGTGTGCATGAAGTATTAAATAAATAAATAATAAGTAAATACAGCAGTGGTGGCCCAGTGGTATTGGCTGCGACTTACAAGTTGTAGGTCGTGAGTTCGAACCCAGGCAGGCGCTTTACTTTGTGTAAATTATTTCATCACCACTGCTCTCAAAAATGGTGAAGGAAAACATCGTGAGGATACCGGCATGTCTTAGAACCAACCCGAACCCGCACTGGGCCCGCGTGGTGGATTACGGCCCATCCCCTCTCACAGAGAGGAGGCCTGTTTCCCAGCAGTGGGAACATTAATAGGCTGATGATGTGATGTGATGTGAAGTAAATACAAATATTTGTTCCGTGCGAGAATCGAACCCGCGACACGCAGCGCAGCAGTCAATCGCTCAACCACTGCGCCAACCGTGCGCCCTATAGTGCACTTTTTTTTCCTTAGTCTAATAAACCGTTCGTTGGGACGATAATTTCAGGATTAACCGCTCAGATTTTTTTCCGAAACACGAATGTATCACAGACAAACTGCCCACCTCCGAGCTACTACAGAGATATCACTATAAGTCGTGAGTTTATTTCCCGGTTCAGAAAAAGTCTTATTTGACTGTTGCATTATGGAGTGGAAATGCTAAGATGACGGCTGATAGAATTACATTATGTATGTTTTATGTACATTTAGAAGACGTCTGCTCCGATCCAAAATAATATTTTGAAATTATTTTTCTGTTGTCACTAAGTTAAAAAAACCGGCCAAGTGCGTGTCGGACTTCGCACATTTAGGGTTCCGTACCAAACCGCAAAATCAAGTTGGTTGTAATAGAAAAAATCAGAGAAATTCAAAGAACAATCTGATTTATCAATAAATTGATTTGTTAGTAAATTATACGTTATACTACCCATTATCACCAAATGTCAAGTTCAAAGGTTTAATGGGCAGTTAAAAAATTCTTCGAAATAAAATTTTGTAAAAAAGCTGACTTTTGTGGCTTCTCATTCCTTTGATATCCAATATTTTTAAAACAATAATACAGTATTTATCTTCACAACGAGCTAAGCTAAACAGCGATACCACACTCTGATATTTTTTTTTTTCGATCCTCCCCTTTTACTGTATGGGCTCATACTACATAATATTTATCAAAGTTAGCCAATGTGGCAATTTTACAACTGTATTCATATTCCAATCATTACATCTAGTCTAGACTAGACTAAAACAGAATTAATTCAGACAGCTCTTGCCTGCCAGATAAAATACTCCTAAAATTAAAATGTCAAATCAATGAATCTTTAAAAAAACTGATAGCATAAGGGATAAATTTAAAAATATCTACCATCAAATAAAAGAAACCTATCCAGACTTTAACAAGACATTTTTCAACGACTTCTGTTTCCCACATTGTATACTCAGGCTTACTTTCGGCTTAGAGTGACAGATCGTTGTTGATAGCCTTGTATTGTGGGCTTGGCCGGATACTTCTGCCGGGTATTTTGTGTAATGCCCTGGTTCTTTCTTTATTGTTTTATTTCGGAGATGACCTGTAGGTGTTGTATCAATTAGGATGTGAACAAGTGGGAATGGAAATTGGGTGTAATTTCTATATTATTTGATAATTTTGTTACGGTATTGTTCGATAATGATGTGTCTGTCATAATCAAATGGTGTGCCCCTTGCTAAGCTCTTTAAGTTTGAGTAATAAATAGATATAGAAGAGTATAAAATACGTATTATTTATATATGTTAAAGGCAAAAAAGCTTATTACATAATTGAATATGTATTGGTTTTCTTATCTAAAATAAAAGAACCACGACTTATAATGTATGTGTAGCGGTATCTATTGTTGGAGTTTAACAAAAATGAATCAATACTATTCAACACTATGCCTTCTCTGTTGAGCCATAAATTATAATATTTATGACTTGAGACAACACAACACTCTTGTCAACACTTGAAACTAAAATTGCTAGCTGGTCACGCTACTGTATTCCGCCAACCTTAGTAGGGGCCACATGTGCTATACACACCTTGCCGATTTATAAACCAAAAAGGTAATTAAACTGGTATTATTCAAATCCTTAAACCGTTATTTCCTTTGGTGTCCACCTTATTAACCCCAACATCTATAAAGAATCAATATATTTTTTTGCCAAGGAAACGTCAAGTTTTTACCTGAACACTTGACAAGACATCGAAATTCCCATCTATCTGTATTATATAAACAGCAAGTAATGTAATATAAGTAATGTAATGTTAGTTCTAGTAAATCCACCGGTAGAAAGCACTGACAGGTTCCTAGATCTGAGATATGACATGTGGGACGAACCGCTCTACCTTGGGGAATAAATAATGCTGTAGACGGTATGTTGGCATCATTCTATGTAAATACATAGGTACATTCATAACTTTATTTTAATGTGTCTTTGGGTTTCGAATATAGTAAAAGTAAAACGCAAATTAGTATTTTTTGCGGGAAGCTACAGTACGGATTCTTATTCTGATGCCTCGGACACCCCAAAGCTTTGGTAGTAAGAAAAGCGGATTTGAGTCTAACTCGTTGGGTTGTTCTCCTTACCGACTTAAGAGACATTTTGATCGCAGACTTTATAAGACTTCACGATTTTACAATCATTATTATCTTAGTCGTTATATTTGTTGCTGTCGCCTACCATGCGCTATACATCTGATATTTATACACAAAGCCCTCGTCCCTATATAGTTGTGACCTAAATATCTTCCAGTTTCTTCATGTCATTATAGAAATACGTTACACACGCCGTAGACTTGCAGGTCAATAGTGTAGGATACTACGATGTATTCTTAAGAAGTACGCATTTAACTATAGTGGCAATAGCCTACAGGACAGCTCATACAGAGACTTTTGAATTGGAATGTATTTGAATTCTCTCACTGAAAATTTTACATTTTTAGCCGACTGCGGGACGGTAATGTTTTCCGAGCGTATGTATGTATGTCCATTTCTATAGCACGCTCTACAGCCCAAACGGCTTGACGGATTATGACATATAAGGTGTCGTTGAAATCGTCTCAATTGTAAGAGTGACATAGACTTTAATATTTAAAAATAGCGCCACCACAAAAAAAAGGGGGTAATACAATATTTTTTTCGTTATCCTTACAATATGGGTACCAAATGAAAGCGACATAGGTGGCAACTCATCCGCAAAATATTTCATCCGCGGATGAAACGTTACCCTTTTAAAATTGTAAGACGACGAATCATCCGCAAGTTCGGATGAGTCGTCGCATAGTTAATATTGATGTGGTCATATCGGCCAAATAGACAAATAAAAATTTGTGTATAGAAATATTGTCTGATCTTGGGTTTCATTGGTTGCCCTAACTTTGGAGTAAACTTTGTAGTTTGATTTTTTGGTTATAAATTAAAAATCTATTTAAATGTACTCACTCTTGTTTATAACAAAACTCAGTTTTCGCAGTAAAACATTAGCTACCTGTCATTTATTTGGGTAAATTGCTTATTATTCTGATTCTATAAAAATCTATATTCTTAATAATAAAACGATTCTTATACATAGAAGTATTTTTGTTCGATTTAACCACGACATTATTACACAAAGCCGCTAACGAAACCGGCAAAACCAAAGATCAGACAATGTTCCTATATACAAATGTTTGTTTTTCTGTTTGGCCGATATGACCACATCAATGTTAACTATGCGACGATTCATCCGAACTTGCGGATGATTTGTCGTCGTACAATTTTAAAAGGAAACATTTCATCCTTGGATGAATTATTTTGCGGATGAGTAGTCACCTAAGTTATGAAAGCTACCAAATAGGCAATTACAAAAAATATATATTGCAACACTTTAATGTTTCTATTTTAGCACAAATGCAAGATAAAGCGTTACTTTGATAGCAAAATAAATAATCTTTTACCACATAACTTATTTGAAGAACTCGTTCATTAATAAAACTAAAAGTCTTAGTTATGTTATCAATTAAAAATATATGATATTTTATTTTTGACCGAATTTGACTTAATATTTAATCTTGATTTAATTTTAATTTTAGTCGAGTGAATTGGGTGGTGATAATTTTAATGTTAATTCGGTTATTTTTAATTATAACTTAAGAGTTTGGTTGTTATTTTAATGCTCATTGTGACTATAATAATGATTGTAATTTTATATGTGATTTTAATCTTGATTTCATTGTTGACTTCGATTTTAATTTTAATTATATTATTGAGTTTATTTTGATTTTAATTATGATTATGGTCTAGGATTTTTATTGAATAATTTTGATTCTAACATTGATAGCATTGCTGTCTAATTAATTATAATTATGTAACATAACATAAGATAACATAGGGGTCATTGGCCCCTGAAACACAGGTGCTGTTACATAGCTCAGGGGTCAAAGTTTTACACTTTTCTGTTAATTTTAATGCTAATAAACAATTTATTATTATTATTAATTAATTGTGAGGCTTTTCTATAATTTGTGTTTGTCCCCGTCCGCAGCATCTCATAATATTTAATGTATAAATTATATCTAGTACTTATTTTTCTCTTCTCAGTTAATTAATTTATGCCAGCACCATTATATCAAATGGAACCTATACTAGTAAGGTTAAATCGACGTTGGTTCTACTAGTACTAGTCAAATTATGTTTAAAGGCTCTCATCCCGCAGACCGGTGCGACGCGACGCGACGTGTCACGTCGCCTTAAAAAAAACTTACTTTGTCTATCGTCCTCATTATTTTCCATTCCTTTCCATTCTCACTCGAAGAATTATTTATAGAAGTGACGTGACATTTATCAAATGAATATAAATCATAGGTTAACCTACATTTTTTCAAAACACCAGCACGTTTCTAACAAATTTGGAGCTCGACATCTAGGACGGTGTCAACATATTCCTTTATTATTTCAGCTGAAGATTTACTAGCTTTTAGGGTTCCGTGGCTAGTTTTCTTCTTCTCACGTATGAGCAAGAATGTGTACTTCAGCTGGGGCTGATTGCATTGGTTGCACCAGGCTTAAATTCAGTTTCTGAAAAATAAATTATAGCAAAATATTATGTGAGAAATTGTCAAACACGTATTTTTTGCAGTAATTGGTTGAATGAATTTTCAATAGCCTATAGGAACACTTGACTCGCGTCAAAGTTGTGACGCCTCGATAAATTCTTTACAGAAATCGGGGATGACTGTCGGATATGGAACTTCATGCGCCAAAGAAACCCATTTGAAAGATACTTAACAACATTTTTTGTTCCGCATGAAATTTATTTAACGGTAAAAATGGCATTCTGCTCGCCGGTATATGATAACTTTTCTTCCCTCAACCGGTTTTGGTCCTCTTACCCTTAAACATTTTTTCTATGAACACAAAAACTTTGTAAAATAACTCGTGTTATAAAGTTTCCATCAAAAAGTTACGGCTAACGTTGACGAATACAGGATTTTCCACACTAGTTGACCCATGGCTTTGTAATTATCTAACTTCTGCTACTGGCTAGATGCAACACACTCGCTTGATTCCATAGCTTCAGGGCTTATGTTACGCCCAATTTCACTGCTATACGAGTAATAATGAAAAACCGGCCAAGTGCGAGTCGGACTCACGCACGAATGTTTCCGTACCATTATGTATTTGTTGTATGGGAGACCCACTTAAATATTTAATTTATTCTGTATTTAGTATTTGCTGTTATAGCGGCAATAGAAATACATCATCTGTGAAAATTTTTACTATCTAGCTATCACGGTTCATGAGATACAGCCTGGTGACAGACAGACAGACAGATGGACCGCGGAGTCTTAGTAATAGGGTCCCGTTTTTACACATTGGGTACGGAACCCTAAATTCTAGTATTTTCCAGCGGCTTCGCTTCCGAGGCTTATCCCGCAGGGAACAACCATTTTCCGGTATAAGAAGTTCAAATAAATAAAAATGTGAATGAGAATAAATGTAATCGGATTTGCAAATCTCTTCTTTACCTAAGAGATTACTTTTTTAGACAACTAATTTTACTTCTGTAAACAATACGTTTATGAAATATTTTGATTTTTTCATTTACGATTCCCCATTAGGAACCTCACGATTGTTTTCCGATTCGCACTTCACCAGTTTTTGATTTACCTGTGTGTTTGTGTATAAATGTGTATTTGTGTATCATTCTGTAAGTGACATCATAGCTCCTAACCGGAGGAACCGAGGAGGTTGACTTAGTTTTTTTGTTTGAAAGGTGACTTTATAGAGAGTGTTCTTAGCTATGTTTGATAAAAATCGATTCAAAGTTATTGGCGTTTTAATGTTTGAATCGAGCTGCTCCCAAAAGATATCGTGTCATAATTACGTGTTCAAAAGATTATCGATCGAAGGGTGTCTACTATTAGATAAATTATTTAGTATGAAATAAAATTAAGTAGGCGTGTAAAAAAAAAAAAAATTGCAATTTAGCTTCGGTCGTGTCTTTTCATATCGTTTAGCCTTTAGTGCCTAAGTTCTCAAAAAATTACATTTATGCAAAAGATGAACACAAATCTTCTATCACAGTTTTTTCACTTGAAGCGATTGTGTTAAACCTTCTTGGTTACTTTGGTTACAATGCCAACACCCTGGCCATAGAAAGTATTATTTGATGTAAGGTTCAAACTACTGTCACCTGTAAAAGAAAAAGAGAAACAGCTGATTACATGTCACTAACATCAAACACTGCGTTTTTACTTAAATCTACAAATTGAGTATATAATAAGTGGTTATGGGCGACTCAGCGATGGAAAAATCAACATCTAGTTCGTTAACGTTCAAAAAGTTGACGGGGAACAATTTCCCTAACTGGATCTTCAGCGTTGAATGCATGTTAGTTGAACTCGACTTATGGGACGTGGTCATCAGCAAGGAGCTAGACCTCACGGATCCTATCATCAAGCGGAAAGATGAAAGAGCAAAAGCAAAAATTTGCCTAGCGTGCGACGAGTCGGTTTATCCAGTAATCAGATCTGCGAAAACAGCCTATGAAACTATGAATTGCTTAAAAACAGCGTATGCTAATAGTGGTTTGATGAGAAGACTTACGCTTATGAAAAAGCTTCTTAGCAATGAACTAAATAAGTCATCAGGTATGCAAGAGTACGTCAACAATACCCTGGCCATTCAACAACAGTTGACTGCTATTGGAGCAGGAGTGGAAGACGAGTTTGTGGCGATCATATTACTCACTGGACTACCTGATAAGTACAACTCGTTAGTTATGGCACTAGAACATTCCCCTGGAGCAAAATTGACCACAGAGTCAGTCGTAGCAGCCTTATTGAAGGAAGATCTTCGTACCTCAGGACCTATATCTTCCGTGAACACGGCGCTTTACAATAAGAACTCGAATAAGAAGTTTTGCTCATATTGTAAAAAGTTAGGACATTTAGTCTCAGAATGTAGAAACAAAAAAAAAGTTTCGGCAAAGAACCCAAAAAATGTTTTGACTGAAAATAATTGTACAAATTATACATCACAGTTCACCCTTTCATCATGTTTCATTAATGTCCTTCCTCCTTACAGTTCACATGAGTGGTTCATAGACTCTGGTGCAAGTTGCCACATGAGCAACAGGAAAGAGTGGTATGAGAATATGTATTCCTACGTCTCGCCGATAACAGTTGCTAATAAAGAGCAGCTGTTGAGTGAAGGCAAAGGTACTGTTCATGTAAATATTTCTGATAGTGTCAATAAAATCAGCGATGTACTATACGTTCCAAACCTAGCTACCAACCTATTATCTGTTAGCAATATGGTAAAAAAAGGTTTCGATGTTGTTTAATAATAATAGATTAAACATTAAAAATATAATTTTCTACCTAAAATAAACTAAATACTAAAAACTTATTGGTAATATAGTCGATATATATAGTTTATTTTAATGGTATCACTTTTATGTTTTTTTATCTATGCAACACTGGAGAAAAGAAGATGGTGTGAACGTGTGCATTTTCGTGCTTTCAAATAAATTTAAAACTAAATATTCCATCTGCATTTTATTTAACATGCAGATTAGTGGTCCTTCGAGCTTACGTAACGAGTACCTAATAGTGTTATCTTTGGATTTGGATCGTCGGGTGCAGTTTGGAGTGTGAGACGTTGCCGGCTATACGGTGGTCACAAGCGCACGTTTTCGTGAGAAATCTATACTTTCTCCGAAAAAACATCTCGTCGGTTGCAAGCAATTATTCATTTATCAAGATATTTTTCGAGTTGGTGAGGATTTGCAAGTCTTGTAAAAGTTGCAAAGCGTTCCGAGATAATTATCTGCGAGTACCTACATATTTTAAGAAATAAGCGAAAGACCGGAAAGACGCAGCCGGTGGAAGTAGTGCCAACCTTCAAATTTGAGGTAACTTTGACGTCGATCACGTCTGTCAGGTGTCAAGTTGACATTTGACAAGTGTAACAGCGGAGTAACCTCTCGTTTGTTTACATCAGCGAGCGGCGATTGTTTTGGGACTTCTGTGCGTCTTCGGATCGGTAATACAGTGAGATCGGTGCGTGTGAAGTGCTAAGTGTAAGCAAAAAAGTGTTCACGGCTAGATTATTGTTCTGCGTAACTGATATTTCTATAAGACAATGGCGGAGAAGGACGCGCTCAAAAGGTTACTGCTCTCTCGCGCTCAGCTAAAAGGTATGGTGACGAGAATCTTTAATTTCGTCAATGATCCTGTTAATCTTACTTCTGCCAATGCAGAAATGCTAGAAGCTCGCAAAGAAAAGTTAGTGGATACCTTTAAGTTGTATGAACAAATTCAATTAGATATTTTAACTTTTGATGAAACTGACTCTGAAAATGTCTCAGGTTTAGAAGAAAAATATTTTGATATTATCTCTAAATTAAACTCTGCTATAAAAAATTGTAATACATCTGATAAAAGGCAATGTGCTAATATTGCCACATCAAAGTTACCACACATTGATATACCTTCATTTGATGGTAAAGATTTTACTAAATATACCCCTTTCATGGATTTGTTCATGGCTGTTATACATAACAATAATTCACTCTCAGATGTTCAGCGATTATTTTATTTGAGAAAGTTTTTAATTGATGAAGCCTTATCTGTAATTATCAACTTACCTATTGTTAATGATTCTTATAAGGAAGCACTTGATCTGCTCAAGAAGCGGTTTGACAACAAAGCACGGATAATAGCACATCATGTCAATCATATTTTAGAATTACCTTCAATGCAAAAAGGCACGGCAGCCTCGATGCGAATGTTTGTTTCAGAAGTGCAACAGTAATTATATGCACTCAAAAACTTAAAACAACCTATTGAAAAATGGGACATGCTTCTCATTTCTATTTTATCTAAAAAATTAGATCAATATACAAATAGGGCCTATCAATTGGACCGTAACTCAGATTTACTCCCAACTATGGAGGAATTTATTTCATTTTTGGAAAAGCGCGCTATAGCACTTGAAGACAGTAATACTACAGAGGCTAAAAGGCCTTCTGCTGGTAAGGTGACCAATGTTGCCACTAAAAAATATAAATGTTCTTATTGTGATTCATCTAACCATGCTATACATGGTTGCCCAAGTTTTAAAATGGCCCCTATAGATGACCGTATTGGGTTTGTTAAAAATCACAATTTATGCAATATTTGCTTAAAATCTCACTCTGGCAAGTGTAAATTCAACTTTGTGTGCAAAGATTGTAAAGCTAAACATAATACTCTCCTCCATAAGGATAGTACTCAAGACACAAAGCCAGCAGTGACTATGCATTCACAAACCAATTCTGTAAATGTTCTATTACCCACTGTAAAGGTAAAATTATTTGATCTTCGAGGCCATGAGATTGTTGTCAAAGCACTTCTTGACACTGGCAGTCAAGCCTCCTTCATAACTACTTCACTAATTGAGAAATTAGGCATTAAACCAAAGTGTCAAAATTCTAATATTATTAGTATTGGCAATAAAAATAATAAAATAAATAAATTTGTTAATTTGACAGTGCATTCTCGCATTAACAATGTGCAATTAAATGTTAAATGCAATGTGCTGCATTCCATAACATCAAAACTGCCACAAAGTGAGATTGATATTTCTGCCATAAATATTCCACCTCACATACAACTTGCTGATGCAGATTTTAAAACTCCGGCAGAAATAATGATACTTTTTGGTGCAGATGTCTACTTTAATGTACTACTTGATGGATATGTGAAGATTCAAAATGGTCTTATATTGCAAAACACATTGTTTGGGCATATTATTGGTGGTACTGTTAATATTCACTCTTCACAGAAACAAGGCCATGGCTTAGTAACAAATTTTGCAATATGTGATCATAATAAATTAGAAGATGTAATGGAACAGTTTTGGATTGCTGAGGCACCTTCTCAACCTGTAATAAAAATGTCAATAGAACATCAACAAGTGGAAGAATGTTTTAAAAAATCAGTTACACTTCATGAAAATAGATTTCAAGTTGATATGCCTTTAACTCAAAGTTTAGATGAATTACAGATTGGGGATTCATTTTCAGTAGCATTTCAAAGATTTCTCTCACTAGAGAAGAAATTCAAACAAAATCCTGTGTACTTAAAACAGTATAAAAAATTTATAGATGAATACATAGCATTGGGGCATGCCAGAATTGTGGATATAAGTAGCTATGATGTCCAAAATGGACCTGTATATTTTTTGGCTCATCATGCAGTTCTCAATGAACACAGCCTAACCACAAAGTTGCGCGTAGTATTTGATGGAGGAATGAAGTCCTTAAAAGGAATTTCATTGAATGACCTCATGTTGAATGGCCCAGTCGTTCAAAGTGAACTTTTCAGTATTCTTATTTTATGGAGAACCTTTATATACACGCTCACATGTGATGTTACTAAAATGTTTCGTTGTATTCGCATAAACCCTTATCAAACTAGCTTGCAAAATATAGTTTGGCGTGATAATACCGAAAAGCCTATGAGTTGCTTACAATTGCAAACTGTCACTTATGGTTTGAAGGCATCCACCTTTTTGGCTACTCGTTGCTTAATAGAGCTGGCTCTTCGCTACAAGCAGCAATACCCATTAGCTTCTCAAGCCATGTTTTCTAGTACATATGTCGATGATGTAATATGTGGAGCTGATGATATAGAGCAATTAAAACAGCTTAAAACAGAACTTATTGATCTACTTAATATGGGTGGTTTTACACTTCATAAATGGTCATCAAGCTGTCCACAGGTACTTGATGACCTACCGGATGATAAAAAATACTTTGAAAATTTTGATATTAGTAGGGATAACATTATCAAAACCTTGGGTTTGCAGTGTGATGCTTTGAAGGATCAACTCACCTTTAAGAGCCCAGAAACTAATATTTATGAAATTAATACTAAAAGAAAAGTATTGAGTTACATAGGAAAAATTTTTGATCCCTTAGGTATTATTGGCCCAATAATTTTCATTGCAAAACTATTTATGCAAACATTATGGTCACTTAAGGTATCTTGGGACACCATATTGCCCCAAAACCATTTAGTGAATTGGCAGAAAATTTTAATTGATTTAAATGAAATGGGCACTGTGTCAGTTCCTAGGGGGATAAACTCTGAAAATATGGCTTCAGCAGAGCTGGTGGGTTATGCGGATGCTTCCATGAAAGCTTTAGGATGTTGCCTGTATTTAAGAATCCATAAATTTGATGGAACAGTCTCTATTAACTTGTTATGTTCTAAATCTAGAGTGGCTCCTCTCAATAAAAGTGTTACAATACCACGCTTGGAATTAAATAGTGCTCTACTTCTAGCCCAAGTTGCTAACAGAGTTTATCATGTGCTTAATCCAAAATTCAAGAAATTAAAAGTTTTTCTTTATAGTGATTCACAGATTGTTTTGGCATGGGTGGCATCATCCAATATAAAATCAAATCAATATGTTTCTAGTAGAGTTACACAGATAAAAAACTTGACTAAAGATTTTGTTTGGTCACATATTAACACAAATAATAATCCTGCAGACTTGCTGTCTAGAGGTTGTGAATCTCAAAAGTTAAAGTCTAGCCAGCTATGGTGGCATGGCCCTCCAGAACTATCGAATCCAGATTTTAAGCACTTAGTAGCTGAAATTATAAAGCCCATTCCTTCACCCAGTGATAGTGAAGTATTGGACACATTTTGTGGGGTAATTGAATTTGAATACACAACAGACTCATTTGTCATAAATTTAATCAAAAAATTTTCTGATGTTGCCAGACTTCAAAGGGTGGTTAGTTACATATTTCGTTTTTGTAACAACTCTAAAGCTTCTAATCAAAAGGTAGTTGATTCCTTGACACCATCTGAGCTCAATAATGCTATGACTGTTCTTACACAGGGTGTTCAAAAATTTCACTTTAATAAGGAAATTGAAGCCATCAATAATGGTTACACTATAAAGACAAGTTTGTCTAATCTTCATCCCTTTGTAGATAGCAACGGTATTTTGCGTGTTGGAGGCCGCCTTCATAACGCGGATATTGCCTATCAAAAGATGCACCCTATAATATTACCAAAGGCATCTCATTTTACAAATATTATTATTCACAAAGAACACTTACGCCTTATGCATGCTGGAGCTAAATTAGTACTCAGCTCCCTGTCGCAAAATTTTTGGCTCATCAGTGGCATAAGAGAAGTCAAGAAAATTGTCAACAAATGTATAAAATGTGCTAGACTTAAAGCTGCGGCTTCTATGCAACTGATGGGGTCTCTACCTCAAGATAGAGTCACTCCGCTTAAGCCATTTCATGTGACAGGTGTTGACTTCTGTGTTTCATTTAATGTCAAGGTATCCAGGCTTAGGAAGCCAATAATTACCAAGGGCTATGTTGCAATCTTTGTATGTTTTTCAACTAAGGCAATCCATATGGAGTTGGTTAGTGATTTAACAACTGAAGCATTTCTGGCATGCCTCAAACGTTTCTTTTCAAGAAGGGGAATGCCTGTTAGAATTTATTGTGATAATGCTAAAACATTCAAAGGAGCACAAAACGAATTAAATAAGCTCTATCAATTATTTACATCTCAATCACATGTAGAAAATGTTAAAAACTATTGTGTCTCTAACTATGTCGATTTTAAATTTATACCTGCATACTCACCTGAGTTTGGAGGCTTGTGGGAAGCAGGGGTCAAAAGTTTCAAGTACCATTTTAAAAGAATAGTAGGGAACATAGCTCTAACATTTGAAGGTCTTTATACAGTTATTACAGAAATTGAGGCGATTTTGAATTCTAGACCTCGGCTGCCCACAAGCTCAGATATTTCTAGTTATGAATACCTCACGCCAGGGCACTTCCTCATAGGTACACCTATGACAAGTATCCCTGAAATAGATCTGTCAAATAAATGTATTGATAGGCTAAGGTTTTGGCAAATGTTGTCTAAAATTAAACAAGATTTATGGAAGGTGTGGTCAAGGGATTACCTCACACAATTGCAAAGTAGGCCCAAATGGCAACAAGCCTATCCTAATTTAAAAGAAGGTGATTTAGTAATTGTTCGCTCTGATAACACTACTCCATTGAGTTGGCCTATGGCAAGAATTGTAAAGACAATCCCTGGTCCAGACGGTTGAGTGAGGGTGGCTGAAATAAAAATGTCGAATAATAAAAATTATGTGAGGTCTTTCAGAAAATTGTGTCCACTACCACTTTGAAAATATTTATAATTATTAATATAATATATTAAGGAAATAAAATATTTTGTTAGTTAATAAGAGTAAAGAAATAGAATACTAAGTGATGTATATTTAAAAACAAATAAGTTAATTCTTAAATACAAAGATAATAGGTACTAAGAATAGTACTTATATAAAATAGTAGGCTCTTATAATTGTATAATAAAATAGATTCTTACAGTACTTATCTACATTAGATTTTTAGAAATAAATACTTACCTCTGTATAAAAAAGGCCCTGGCCCAACTATGTTTAATAATAATAGATTAAACATTAAAAATATAATTTTCTACCTAAAATAAACTAAATACTAAAAACTTATTGGTAATATAGTCGATATATATAGTTTATTTTAATGGTATCACTTTTATGTTTTTTTATCTATGCAACACTGGAGAAAAGAAGATGGTGTGAACGTGTGCATTTTCGTGCTTTCAAATAAATTTAAAACTAAATATTCCATCTGCATTTTATTTAACAATGTTTTATTTACATCGAAAGGTGCTCAAATCTTTGAAAGCAGCGGTTGTCAAGTGACAGGAAATGTCATTGCTACAGCTTCAAACCATAAAGGCATGTATAGACTTGACATGAGTTCACATGCCCTGTGTACAACCACTAAAGAGTCTGCTATGCTATGGCATAGGCGCCTTGGCCATCTAAATGCAAAAAGTATGTATATCCTTAAAAATAAAGGTATAGGAATAGATTTCAGTGCCTCTTACACTGAAACTTGCGTACCATGTTTACAAGGCAAACTTGCGAGAAAACCTTTTGTAAAATCGAAAAGTAGATCGAGTCAAGTCTTAGAATTAATTCATTCGGACTTATGCGGACCTATGAGTACGCACTCGTGGGGTGGAGCTCTTTATTTACTTACTTTTACAGACGATTTTAGTCGCAAAACTTTTGGATATCTTTTAAAATCAAAGGCCGATGTTTTTACAAAGTTTGTTGAATTTAAGCATTTAGTTGAAAATCAAACGGGCAAACGGATAAAAATCTTACGTTCCGATAATGGTCGCGAATATGTAAACAGAGACATGACTACATTTCTCAAGTAAAACGGTATAATCCACCAAACTACGATTCCGTACACACCCCAGCAGAATGGAGTTTCTGAACGCGCAAACCGTACTATTATTGAAAAAGCCAGATCAATGCTTAAAGACTCACAACTTCCTTTAGCATATTGGGGAGAAGCCGTAAATACAGCAATTTATTTAAAGAATCGTGTACCGACACAATCTTTAAATAACAAGATTCCAGAGGAACTGTGGACCAAGCAAAAAATCGACCTCTCACATTTAAGAGTGTTTGGTTGTCAAGCTCACGTTCTTTTGCCTAAAGAAAAACGGACAAAACTAGAATCAAAAACCCAGTCATGCATTTTTGTGGGCTATGCTACTGAAAGTAAAGGATATCGCCTTATAGATCCAAAAAATCCTCGGACAATTATAATTGCGAGAGATGTTGTCTTCATAGAAGACAAAATGCATACAGAATCTAAGAATTCTGATAGTAGCACGCAAGACTCACTTCTAGATGAAGTAGTTATACCATTTGTTGACGAGCAACCATCTTCATTGGATCAAGAACTTGTTTCACAGCAGCAACGTCAGCCACCACTGGACACTTCTGAGATACCACAAACATCGTCAACGGAGTATTTATCAGCTTCTGAAGATATTGTGATACCGGAAGTATCTCCTTCTGATTCTGAACCAACTGTAGAGCCATCTCATGAACCGAATACGAGATATCCTACTCGATCGAGGCGTCCTCCTGAGAGACTAGAATACTCGAACATGGTAGAACTGGAACCAGAATCATATAAAGAAGTAACTGTCCACCCAAATAAAGAAAAGTGGATCGAGGCAATGCAAGTGGAATATAATTCATTGTCGAAACATGGAACTTGGGTTCTCGTTGACAGGCCTGCTGGCAGAAAAACAACAAAATGTAAATGGGTCTTCAAGATCAAAAAGGACACAAGTGGTCAAGTTACCAAGTATAAGGCTAGATTAGTAGCTAAAGGCTTCACCCAGGTAGCAGGAGTTGATTACGGGGAAACTTTCTCACCAGTTGCTAGACTATCTTCAGTACGTCTTTTGATAGCTTTTGCTGCGCATCGAGGGTTACAGGTTGACCATCTTGATGTAGAAACCGCATTCCTAAATGGAGATCTTGAAGAAGAAATCTACATGGAGCAACCAGAGGGTTTCTCTACTGACCCAAAGAACAAAGTGTGTCTGCTCAAAAAGGCTCTTTACGGCCTCAAACAGGCTCCACGACAGTGGAATATTAAGGTGTGCGATGCTATGCGCAAATTGTCGTTAACACAAACAGCAACCGAACATTGTCTCTATTTTAGACGAGAAGCAAATGATCTGCTTCTGGTAGCTGTATTTGTAGATGATTTTTACATCGTAAGCACAAACGACACGTTAAAGAGAAACTTCAAAAAGGAACTCCAGAAAGTTCCTAATCAAGAACTTATCGGCTCTTTAATGTACATTGCCATTTGTACAAGACCTGACATTGCTCACTCGGTCTCGTACCTTTCCCAGTTCAATGCACATTACGGGGAGGTACACTGGAGGGCCGCTAAGCGAGTTCTTCGCTACCTGAAAGGTACTAAGGAACTTAAACTTAGTTACAATAAGACAAGTCTGTTTTATCCTACTTGTTACGTAGATGCAGACTATGGAAACAATATGGTGGATCGGAAATCATTTACTGGATACGTTTTCATAATGAGCGGAGGACCTATTTCGTGGGAAGCTCGCAAGCAGCGAACAGTTGCTCTTTCCACAACGGAAGCTGAATACATGGCTCTAGCTGAAGCTTGCAAAGAAGCCATTTATCTAAGAACCCTCATTAATGAACTCCTTCTCATCCCCACTCATTCCATAGTCATATACTCAGACAATCAAAGCTCCATAAAATTAGCTCATAATGACACGTATCATTCACGCACTAAACATATAGATATAAAGCATCACTTCATACGAGATACAGTAACACATCAACACATTGAAATTAAATTAATACCTACACAGTCAATGATTGCTGATGTTCTAACTAAGCCTTTGGCGAAACTTAAGCACGCAAAATGTGTGCAATCCTTAGGTTTAATTTAGATGTTATTTGATAGTTTTTTTTTTATACAACCTTGTTAGTGATGGACTTTTGTGTGTTTGTGTGTGTTGTTATAGTTATTTTAATTACTTTGATACATACTTTTGTCTTATACAGGATGTTCGCATTGCGGGGAGGTGTTAAACCTTCTTGGTTACTTTGGTTACAATGCCAACACCCTGGCCATAGAAAGTATTATTTGATGTAAGGTTCAAACTACTGTCACCTGTAAAAGAAAAAGAGAAACAGCTGATTACATGTCACTAACATCAAACACTGCGTTTTTACTTAAATCTACAAATTGAGTATATAATAAGTGATTGCCTATCTGGGGGCTGGGCTGTTTTATCAAACTTGCGCTTTGAGCCCTCAGCGACAAGCCCTATGGGGCTTGGCTTTGTCGATGCAGTCCTACCTTGTCTGACTCCTTCAGAGACGGCAAGGTGGCGTGGTCTTGAGGGAGAGCGCACGGTCGTGATGATCCTCAAGGCAAGTTCGGTGATTTTCCTTCTCGTGGTTGCCGCCCTGTTTTTGGTCTAATTCCCTATGAAATAGACGTAACAGAAATCACCGGGCGCCCTATCACAGGGGTGGCGAGGTCATGCCCCTGGGTGTCCACCATCGGAAAAAATCAGATGATGGATAGTAATGACCTCCTGCGTGTTTGTGCCGTGCGCAGGGACCCGTACGGAAGGATGATGGGATCCTGGTGGCTGAGCCGATGAGCGTAGGCGGTTTAACGTCTCTGAGGCAACACTCCACTTTGGCCCGGATTTCTTCTCACAAGGGTGGCCGTAGCCTAGCCAGCTACGGTCAATCGGCTGCGGGGTCCGGTCAGACGGCCCCCAGGCGAGTTCACTCCCATTGGGGGCTTGCAGACGGCGGCGCTCGCTCGCATCGCTAGTGGTAGCGGTGTGAGTTGGTGTCGTGCAGTCTCGTGGGCAACTAATGGGGGGGGGCTATATCCCTCGACTAATCCCTGGTGCTACCGTAGCATCGCCACTTGAGCACTCCATGGCGAGTGGGGATAGTCGAGGGATGAAATATAAAATCGGGATTTAAATGGATTATAAATCTAAAAAAAACCACAAGGCGAAAGGACCGGCGAAAGCTGGGACTGCGCACCAAAAGGCGGGACCGGCGAAAGCTGGGACTGCACACCAGACGGCGGGACCGGCGCAAGCCGGGACTGCATCTTCCGCAGGAACGTCCAGAGGCGATACTGCAGTGGGATCGTCTCAAGGCGGGGCTGTGGCGGGACTGTCAAATGACGGGACTGTCGCGGCACTGTCGAGGGCCGGCACTGCTGCGGGACCACCGAAGGGCGGAACTGCACACCAGACGGCGGGACCGGCGCAAGCCGGGACTGCATCTTCCGCAGGAACGTCCAGAGGTGTTACTGCAGTGGGATCGTCTCAAGGCGGGGCTGTGGCGGGACTGTCAAATGACGGGACTGTCGCGGCACTGTCGAGGGCCGGCACTGCTGCGGGACCACCGAAGGGCGGAACTGCAAACCAGCCCACCGGGCATAAGGGTACTGCCAAAGCTGGCGCGATACGGGACGCTTGCGTTAGAGATCGTATGACCTCGGACCTTGCGGCCCCGGACGCGACCGGCAAAGACAGCACCTCGTCGTCTCTCGGCGGCCAGCATGAATCAGGCTGGCTTCCGGTTGGACGATCTGGGGCGCGCAGGAAAAAGCGCCAAAAGCTGAGACAGCAGGCGGCTCTGGAGGGGACTCCTACGGAGGGCCCATCAAAGAGACCGCGTGCTGCTCTCAGCGGGGACAGCGGGGACATGGCGGCCAAGAGGATGAAGACCCAAGGGCAATCATCCTCAACCGGATCCTTTAGGGATGCGGTGGCGGCTGTGAAACTCGCTGTCGTGACAGTCAAGTACCCGGAGGAGTACTTGAAGGCGGAGGACTTGGTGCCGATCCAGGAGCTCATAATTGAGAAACTGGAAGTGGCGCCGGATCCTCTGCCTGTCCTAACGGTTGCTCCCGGAGTCGTCGCAGGTGCAATTCATGTATCCTGCGACAACTCTGATGCAGCCAACTGGTTTCGGGGTGCCATCCACAATGTGGAACTTGGTGCCCTGAAACTCAAGGTTGTTGACGCCAGGGACCTTCCAAAGCCAGTCAAAATGGCATGGAAGAGTCGCAACTTGGCGTTGCAAGACTCTGCCCGGGCCATTCGATTGCTCCAGCGACTCAACCCTACCTTGAGGACGAACGACTGGAAGGTCGTGAATACGCTCACTGAGCAGACCGGCATCCGTCGTATCGTCCTCATGGACGGGGTGTCCGCTGGGGTCATCAAGGCCGCGGGCTACTCTCTTCCAGGAGGGATTGAACGATACTCGTTCAAGCTCCTGGAAGAAGACAAGGGAGAGGCGCCTGCTGCGGAAGCAGAAGTGGAGCCCTCCGAGGATGGACCACCACAACATGGGGAGGCCATTGAAGAAATCTCTGCTGACGGCGCAGCGCAGGCAACAGAGATTGGGACCAGGGCGTCGGAGACAGACCACGAGGATGACATCCTCGGGGACTTCGACACCCTGGGAATCGAGTCGCCGACTGCTCTCGAGGAGAGCCAGGCGATGGAGGAGGGGCCTCAAGACTAAGGCCCTCCCATATCAACACAGACCCATCAAAATCATCCAAGATGGAGGGACTAAGGTGTGTACAAATTAATTTGCATCATTGCAGAGCCGCTACTGCCCTTCTGGCTCGGCAACTGAAGCTTAACACATACGACGTTGCCTTGATACAGGAACCTTATCTGTATAAGGGGACTATAAAAGGCTTAGGTGGGACAGGAGGCATGGTGCTCTATGACTGTCCAACTAATGACGCGAGGACTTGCATCTATATCAGGGGCGGTGTAGAGGCAATGCCCTTACGTACTTTCTGTTACAGGGATCTCACAACAACCTTGATCCAAGTGGGGACGGGAACAGAGAAAAGGAGAATCATCCTTGCCTCTGCCTATCTCCCATATGAACAAAAAGAACCAGTAACACCACTAATCAGAAGACTGGTTGATTACGGCAACCAAAAGAACCTTGACCTGATACTTGGTTGCGATGCGAACGCACACCACGTCGTTTGGGGCAGCTCGGATGTCAACAAACGAGGGGAGGATTTGTTGGACTTTGTGGTAAGCTCTTCTTTACAAATCCTTAACGTAGGCAATAAACCTACTTTTAGAACTTCTGCGAGGACTGAAGTTATTGACCTTACGCTGGCCTCAAACAGGGCCAGCGCTCATATTGAAAATTGGCATGTATCGGACGAAATCTCTTTGTCTGACCATAATTATATATGCTTTAGGTTTAGGACGGCGGGAGAAGCCGAAACTAGACGAAGGAGAAACCCAAGGTATACAAATTGGGACTCATACAGGAGGGACCTCAAAGTAAATTTGGGGAGCCCTAAAGGTAAGCTCAATTCCATACTGGATATAGAATTTGAAGCGGACAGAATCAAGGCAGGCATCATCGGTGCATGGGAAGATAACTGCCCAGAGAAGAAGGCCTTTGGCAAAAAGGTACCATGGTGGACTCCTGAAATAGCCAAAATACGTCAGGAAACACGACAGGCCTTTAATGATGCAAAAGCCAGGAAGGATTTTTCCGGCTATCATAGCATGCTAACAAGGTATAACACGGCGGTACGCAAGGCCAGAAGAACTAATTGGCGGCAGCATTGCACTTCCATCGAAACTCTGCCAAATGGGATGAGGTTGTGCAAAGCAATGTCCATGACCAAGACAAACCCACTAGCATCTGTAAGGGATGAGAATGGGCAACTCACGGAAACTGGACAGGACACTCTGGGCGTGATGTTTAGGACCCACTTCCCAGAATGTATACTGCGCGATAGCGATGAAGAGGAACCAGTCACAAGGGACGAGCTTACAAGGCACACGTCCAAAAATAACTGGCTCACGGCAAAGAAAGTGGTAGATGAAAATAAACTGAAGCTGGCCATAGCGGGCTTCCAGCCACTCAAATCCCCTGGTCCAGATGGCATCTACCCAATACTATTGCAAGAAGGGGCATCTGTTTTGATACCCCATTTGAGTAAGCTCTACAGAGCCTGCATAGCCTTTGGGTACGTACCCAAAGCATGGAGGGAGGTCAAAGTCACCTTTATACCGAAGGTGGGTAGACCGACTTATGAAGAAGCTAAAGCTTACAGGCCCATTAGTCTATCATCCTTTCTCTTGAAAACTCTGGAGAAACTGGTAGACAGGTACTTAAGAGAGGGTCCTCTGAAATTATTCCCCCTACATAAACTACAATGCGCCTACAGCCCCGGCAAATCTACGGAAACGGCATTGCACTATGTTGTGAGTCGAGCCGAGGCTGCGCTAGAGGGACAAGAAATATGTGTCGGGGCTTTCCTCGACATAGAGGGAGCCTTTGACAAGACAACATTTGAGTCCATACGCACTGCTGCAAAGGAACATGGCATCAATGATACCACGTGCAACTGGATTGACTATATGCTGAGAAGCAGAACAGTCAGATCGGAACTAATGGGAGACAGACTTAGTGCAAAAACAACAAGAGGTTGTCCGCAAGGCGGAGTGCTGTCACCATTATTGTGGTGCTTGGTAGTAGACTCGCTACTAACCAAGCTCAATACCGGACCATTCTACACAGTAGGCTATGCGGATGACATAGCTATAATGGTCAATGGTAAATTCCCGAACATAGTGTCTGGATTATTACAACAGGCATTGAGGATGACAGAGGAATGGTGTACAGTGAACCACCTCTCTATCAACCCAAGCAAAGCAGTCATTATTCCCTTCACGAGGAAGAGACAACTAGGAAACCTAGGAGAGCTCTCCCTCAATGGAATAAAACTGCCCTGGTCCACCGAAGTTAAATATCTGGGTGTAACGCTTGATAAAGAACTCAGGTGGAAAACTCATGTGGAAAATATTACGACAAAGGCCTTACGAGTGTTCGGCATGTGTCGTTCTACCTACGGTAAAACTTGGGGGCTAAAGCCCAAAGTGATACGATGGCTGTACCGGACAATGATAATACCTATTATCACATACGGCAGCATAGTGTGGTGGCCAAGAACAAAGCTTGCCTCGTGCAAAGCGCCACTCACCAGGTTACAAAGAACAGTGTGTCTCGGCATCACGGGTGCTTTCAGGACAACACCTACGGCAGCGATTGAGAGATACCTCAATATCCCTCCTCTGCATATGATGGTTGAATTCGAGGCAAGGAAGACATTACATCGTCTCGCTGTCGCTGGACTATGGGATGCCTCTAAGCCAAAGACTAACCATACAAAGTTCGATGAGAATGAAGACCTGGATCGGGTAACAAGCATGTTATCCGATAAAATGCAAACTATGTTTGTGTTTGAGAGGTCTTTCAAGGTCCAAATCCCTACAATAGAGGACTGGACGAAGGGACTTGATCCACCAGAACAAGATAGTCTGGTGTGGTACACTGATGGATCCAAAATGGAATCAGGTACAGGAGCGGGAATATACGCAAAAGGCTACAAATGTAGCAAAAGCTTAGGGAAGATGGCAACTGTATTCCAAGCGGAGACATATGCCATTATAACCTGCGCTCAAGAGAATATAGATAGAGGGACTAAAGGTAAATCCATATATATTCTTAGTGACAGTCAGGCTGCAATCAAAGCCATGGCATCCTACAAAGTGGACTCCGGACTTATTCTGGATGCTATCCAAACCCTAAACAGGCTTGGGAAGCACAACAGGGTAAAACTGATGTGGGTCCCTGGGCACAAAGGATTCCATGGTAACGAAGTGGCTGATGAACTGGCAAGAGAGGGCTCAGCGAATTATTTTGTGGGTCCAGAACCATGTGTAGGCATCTCGACGTGTCTCGTAAAAGCCGCATTTAGGGAGTTTGCAGATCACAGACAACGAACTTGTTGGCTGTCTACTACCGGTCTACAACACTCCAAGAGATTCCTGGGCTCCACTTACAAAGCCCGGGATTGCATTTGGAACATGAGCAGGGGGCAAATCCGCTACCTGCTTGGGGCCTTTACTGGGCACTTTGGAACCAACGACATGCTCATGAAGATGGGTCTAACCGCGACACCCATGTGCAGGTTGTGTGGGGAACATACGGAACGCATGGAGCACCTACTGTGCACATGCGATGCACTGGCTGGTAAGCGAATGAGTCTCCTAGGGGTTGGATACCCAAAACCAGAAGATTATAGGCTCATATCTCCTAGTCTCGTTGTAAGACTAATGAAAACGGTTTTCAACGAGAATGAGGAGGAGTAAGTTATCTAGGGGACCACAAAAGATCCCAATGGGTCGAAGTGTCCGAGGTATTTCTCGGCCCCTCCATAAGATAAGATAAGATAAGATTGCCTATCTGACCTCCACAAGTCAGCAACTAAACAACTCGATAGCTCTCGGCAAGACTGGTTGTTAGACTTTCGAGCTTCTGATTTACCCATAACGACTGTCGAAGACTACAAATGACAGCCAAAATTAACGGCTTAACGTGCTTTACGAGGCACAATCTCTTTAATGTCTACTCAATTGATACTAACACTATGGATTATATCTTAAGTAAAACTAAATGAATTATTCACTATCGATTCGTCAATGTATACAGAATCAGGAAGCTCTTCTGTTGATTTAACCCTTAGCCACAGAGCTATTAAGATATAAATAAATAGACGCGCCTACTAACCCTAGCGACCTCTCGACCTACAGCCTGAACTACTAATACGGGTCGGAATTATTAAGTACATTCGCTTTAGAAACTGATTTAAGAGAGGTTGTATTTCATTAATGGGTCTTTAGAAGGTATTACCCGAATGCGGGTTATAGTTGGGGTGGAAACAGATCTATGATTCGTAATATGTATCCTTTTCGGTTTATGTAAAAAATAATTACAGTGAAATTAAACCTGGATAAGTGAGACACTTCTATGCCCTCCTAGCACGAAGTCGATCGGACACTTTCTCTTCTGTTCTGATCCTAGTGAGCTGTCATGGCGGTTTCGTAAAACAAGCCAAACTGTAGTTAAGTTTGAAAAACGCCGCGGAAGCGCCCTGCGATTCGTTTTGATGACCATACTAGTGACCAGATCCGACATATAATTATGTTGTGAGCTTTTTTATGAGAGTCAAACTTCAACCGTGACTGAACATTCTGTGAATCGTACAATGGTCAATTAAATTATCCATTGCACTTGGGTGCATTCAAGTGTTACGGGGAATAACTCATATCAACATTCTTAATGCGAAAGTAACTCTATCTGTCTATTTATAACCTTTTACGTTTTAACGGCCGATCAGATTTAGAAGGAAGTCTTGAGTATAATAAGGTATAGTATGGGAATCTAGATATTAATAAAATCCACTACGAGAACGGGTAGGTATAGGCAGTGAATCTTCTTTAAAGTCAAACCCGCAATATTATTTTCTCCGATCATAAAATCATACGTTTGTTTATCCTACAAATATATTCCTGTACCCTCCCTTATCGTATGTAGGTGAGTAATAAACTAAAGTTTATGACTTAACTGACAATAGTGTTTGCAGTTAAACGACAGTTGAACTGTGAATATAAGCATTCATCCGGGGTCGCTGTTAAGGGTTGTAATTTGAAGGCAAATTGGGGCAAACAATGTGTTTATTATCATAATAAAATCACAAACATGAAAATGCAACATAGGTGACATTATAAATTCACTACTATAGACTCCTCGTGTCACTGGCAATGATTAGTAACGCCGTTACTAAACAGATAATCTGCAAAGCGTTTTCTCAACCATATTGGCATCGGCTCCCAAGTAGGTAAACTTACGTGCTAGCGCAATTAGCGCTGAGCACAAGTTTCGGAAGTGCCAGAGTCACTTTGGTTGTCAGATTTGTCAAGGGCTGCCAGTTTCTATGAGACGGCCACAAATGCACTTGGTTTTTATGGAAAGTGTGGATAATTACCGTCTCTACCAGGAACAGCGTCTCGGTGCTTTGCCTTGCAGCCATAAACTTACAAATATACATAAGCATACAAACTATGAAGTCTATTAAAAAATTATTCCTATTTCTATCTTTATCAGCTACCCATCTCGCTTACTCGACAATACTAAATACTAAATTGCACTTCTTTTATAGAAATCAAATTGAATTAATGATCATTTCCCTCTATAAATCTGCCTTGCTCTGTCGCGTACTTTAATATATTATCCTCTCACTCATACATCAGCTCCATGTAGAGCAATCTCCAGGATGCACAATAAAATATTAGAGGTATTCTTCAATGGCTACATAATTATGACCAAACTTGGTTTAGTTAAGTGGGACATGGTTATGCGATCCTGAATATGGCGTGGTTCGAACCTAGGCGAGTAATGTTAAGCGTCTACAAATATAATCGTTATTTTTATAGAAACAGCAATCTTACTTGAGGGAGTTAGAGATCAAGACGACAAGATCAAATAAATTAATCAATGTTTTAATTTCGAAATATTTACACCGATATTATTGTCAGTATTAGTCTGACAACTAGTCTTGTCAAGAGGTCCCGTGCTACCCAGCAACTGGTTTGTGGACACAGATGTGATTGTTGACGTCAGATACGCAGTCGCTCTTTGCAAAATACTGACATTTGGTTAGATTGGAGGCGGACCCCAATTTAGTTGGAAATGCAATGCGAACTAATAGATAATATGATTAGCAACAATAATTTCTGGTAGCAAGTATTATTAGGCCCGGGATAATACTTAAATAAGACAATTTGGCGGTGTGTATCAAGCTTAACAATTGCATTGAATATATTGGAAGATTAGAGGAAGAGGCGGATTTCTTTACATCGGTGTATTGGCAGTTGTGTAGTTAAAGCGTAGCAATCTTAAGATATGTCACTGCTTTAACCTTGAGGTCAGACAGGCTGCTGACCCCGATATACATACTCGTAGTTGGCAAAAGGCTAGTTAGCTGAGAAATGTCATAAATGACGTTCGATTGAAGAGAAGGCATAACTTTTGAAGATTGAAGAGGGCTGCTAGTGCTCTGCGTGTCCAATACAATAATATGTTCAGGGTGCTGATGCGGCTGCCTCGCTATTGTAGTGCGTCCGGCATGTTTGCGGAGGCGCGGACGGACGGCTTCCATGCGGTTATACGCAAGAGGGTAGCCTCCTTGTGGCAGCGCGTGCGAGGCAGTAGCAACGGCATCTTGCAGATGATTGCGTCTCGAACGGATTGCCCAATCCAGAATAAATGGATGCGCATTGTTATGGGCGCTCACTAACATAGTTTATAAGCAATGTACTAACACCTTTTGACGGTATGTTAATCATTTTAATTTTAATGTTGTTTTAATGTATGTAATTTAATTTAATTTTTTAACAATCTAATTTGTAATTCTATGTTTTAATTTGTGTTTGTATTATTCAATGTTTTATTTTGTGTATGGATTGATATCTGAAATAAATGTATTATTATTATTATTATTATAACTGTGTGACTGTAAAAGGCTGATGATTATGGTTTTCTCAGTAGTGGTAAAAGTTCCTACCGATGTTGTTTTTTAAGGCGTAAATATTAGATGTACTTCCTTCAAAAAGCTTGACTTAAGTTACCCATAGCAGTGGTGTCTCATCCCATACAAAGAAACCGTGCCGACGTTCTATACTGATTATTCTGATTATTGTTTGTACATCGATCGTGTTCGGTTCCGATCCGTTCTGTTCCACCGATATATATGGTGATCTATCTATCGCCGTGGAACGGAACCGAAGGCGATCGATTTACAAAAAATAATCGGTATAATCAGATGAAAAACGCTAGTTACGTCGGCACGGTTTCTTTGTATGGGATGAGGCATCTGTATGCTAGTATTATATTATCTGTGCGCATAGGTTCGTTATATTTGGTAGATCATAGAGTAGTTTTTGATTCATACCTGCTATGCTGGCAAATAATAAAAAGAGTACCTACCAGCTGTCAAATGCTGCATGATCTAACTAAACCAAACACGACTAAATAAAGAGTAGGTTTACGTCAATAAAAGAGTCAGAACAAAATATCAACTAGAAACTACACATCGTATAGCTTTCAATAAAGCGACGCCCTATAACCATTACCATATAGAATAGTACTCGTAGAGCATCGAGTTTGGCCCAAATACTATTTCCTGATTTAATTTAGAGTTTATGGGCAAAATTATGGCCTTAATGGGCCATTCCGATGAGGGCAAATAATCTTAGCGACCTGTATACAGTAGTATAGATTTCTACACGAGTGAGGCATTAAAAGATAAACGGAGCTAGTTTAAATGGCGACATTTGTTGGAACACTGCGTTAGTGGAATATTTGCTTGAATATGCCGCTACAACAATAGCATTATTTTAATCAAAACATTTTATTGGTCGTCATTATAAGTACGCCTATGCTTTTTAGCCTTCGGAGGATACAGGTGTGATGTTATCAGTATGTAAATTCACAGTAAGCAGGTAGAAAAAGAGTATTTAACCTTAAAATTAAATCTTATAGTATGCCATCTTTCATTTAATTACTTATTCATCAGCTTTCTAAGCAATTACAGGCGATTGGAGGCAACACATCGCGACTCTTCCCGAATTCTTACTGAATGGCTATGGAGAAACCTTTACACAGCAATGTGTCAATATACGTTAAATAATAAAAAAAACTGGCCAAGTGCGTGTCGGACATCGCACATTTAGGGTTCAGTACCGTATAATTATGATTCAGCGTATAATTATGATTCAATATTTAATTATTAGGTATAGCAGGGTGTAAAATATGTATATCAATTCCCGTTTTACATAGATTACCAACTATAGTCGTATGGTAGAATAGTTTTGTCAGGTTCTTTGATGAAAATCGAGCAATAGGTACCTTTTACAACAACCTTCTAGTCTTACCAAGGGTTATCGTGTTACCTAATAAATGAATTGTGGAGTTCAGATAGGCAGTAGCTTCACGTAAAATGTATGTTGGTTGCTTGAGAAGCAAATCAGATTAGAGAAATAGTAATTTTTTTACCATTTCAGCTCACATCTTTGTAATGTAGCCGTAGTAATGCAGATTAAAACAAGAATACTAAACAGTTAATTTACGGAATTGGCAGAAGATCTTGTCACTGGACGATGTGGTGGTGCATAATATTATTTACTGTTTTATACCCTTAACCCGCGTAATCTCTTTGAGAAGGTTGTGATTTTGGAACCTGGTAAATATTATTAGTTTTGAACTTTTAAAGTGTCTTGTGCCCAGGACACCTTAACAGATGATTTTCCCAAATTAAAATCAAAGATGTAAAGTGTACCTTACTAGCTTTAGGAAGTAACTAAATATAAAAGCTTTTATTTGATGCTATAAATTACATGAACACATGTGATTGTAAAAACTAACAGCTGCAAATATACTATGTTTAACACAATAATTATATTGTTTTCTGTAGCTGCAATGGTTAAGGTATGTGCCCTTACTGCTCTGGATCAAAAAATACTGTGCTTCTCCATCTCAAAAATCCAGCATGTGTAAGTTCACAAACGTTCTTTTTCACTCGATCCAGTAATTATATGTTTAAAAATCGAACAGAAGCAATACAACGAATAATATCATACAGGCTGGAGTCCAATGGTATTTAATTTAATCTTTGTTAAAACGGTAACACCCACCACGATCAAGAAAGGCGTAAGTCACAATAAACAGTTACAAGCGAAACACGTCCTTGCTGCAAATAAAATATTCAAAAAAGGAGCGAAATTTAAATGGTTTGTTTTGTAAGTAAAAGAATTTTTGATATTTAAGTCGGTGCAGCATTGTTTTTCGCTTTGGCGTATGCGACAGAATTGAGCTAACCTAGTTAAAACCTTGGTACTACACAATAGAGGATATTTTTGCTTGTTTTCAGGACTTTTATTTATTGATTGTATGGGTCATAATACCACCCATTTTCTCGTCGATGAACAGGCGCCAGTTACCAGTTTGACCGGACGTGCTCACTTAACTTTGATTAAAATATGTTGGAATAGTAACTCACCATGTACCCAACTTAATAAATAATTTGGTCAAGTTAATGCAATTACCACTCTGAATGTATTTAATTTATATTTTTTCTGGATTCTTGATAAACAGACACTTAAGTCGTGTTTTGACTAGACTTACCTACTCATTCCTTTTTTGTGTTTTTCAGTCACACCTTGGCATAATTTGGTATGCTTGCCTTTGCCGGACAAAATCAAAATAATCTTAATATATTCTCAATGCTTTCCCTTAAAAACATAAAACAAAAAATATCATCGCCATGTAAACACCAATAACAGGAGTTAGAACATAAAACCGAAACAGAAAAACAGAAATCTTATGTCAAAACCACAAACCAACGTTGCAGATATTGGTTAAATATTCGAAATAACCATAGAGTGGTTGCAATCTTTTATCATTTGCCCGCATTTTCGGAACACGGGACTGATCTACGATATTTATATACAGGCTTATAAACAACCCGGATATATATTTTTTCGCTGTTCGCATTTAGTTAGGGAAGGGTTAGACATGTTTTTTGGCAAAGTAAAGTTTAAGATGAGTGGCGAAAAGGTTTTCCATGTTATTTTTCGGTTTCCTGTAAAGAAGTTTGTTGGTATTTTTCTGTTTTAGAGATGGACTTTACTTTAAATAACCTTAGGGAATGTTTGGGAAACAAAGGAAAACAGAAAAAAAAAAATTTACCAGTCAAACAACTATACTTTAGCAAACATAATAAAAAAACTTTTTTTTTTCGCAAATTCGCTTCGGTGGTTTACTAAAATGACAAAATCAATCATCACTTCATATCCACGCCAAAAAATCTAAGCCACTTCTTTCTTCCGAGCATGTCGGCGGCGTACTTCAAATTAGCGTTAATGGTATAATTTCGGTCACATCACAACATCTGCCTTACCTCAGTCATTAATGTATTAATTTAGAGACCGGACCGAACTAAAAGGCGACCATTCTTTTGGGAATCTTTATTACTTTGAGCGTATTGTTTAAGTAGTGATACCTTCTAGGTGGTAGTTATTGGTTTATTGAATGGTATACATTTATGAGGAAGGAGTACAATAAATAAAATAAAAAACTTTGGTCAAGATAGTGTCTCTATTTAGTAGTAGTTCTAGTACTAGAAACAGTTTTATAGTCAAATTCAATTTTGACTGTAATATATCTACACGCTACCTAACCCCGGTTTCTGGAGATTAATTATAGATGCGTAAAAATTAAAGGACCACGGCAGCTAAGGTGCATGGTTAGCTAGCCATCAAGATGGTAGCCTGTACTATGAATTTTTCAGAAAATGTTTCAATTTTTTTTTCTGACAATATCATAGTTCAGTATCATAGTTGGTTAACCCCGCTACCATTTTGCTGAGTATCTAACTAATATTTTACCTAAAGAACTTCAGATATTTTTTTGATCCAAAGATCTGGTAAAAGAACTTAAAATATACTCAACTTAAATTCTTTAAATTTAATAGCGAACTCAATTGCCTTCCTTCCTCCTTCCTTTTAATAAAGATGATTTATCTGTTTTCTAGAGGTGTGAAAAGCGAAATTAAGAGTTCAGAGAGCTCCTGTCTTAAAGGTTTTTCATTCTAGTAGTCTAATGTTCTCTTCCTCAATTGTTACTTTTTCAAATCGTAACACTTCGTACTGGTTACTTTTTAAAAGCAGTTTGAAAAAAATGCTTTAAATTTCTACCTTGTAACATGTTATTCGTTTCGGCCGCCAAACTATGAGCTGGTGACGGCCACGGGCGCTCGTTGGTTGCGAGGAGTACAGGACCATTCGATGGACTGACGCTCGCGTGAGGCCATGGCAGTGAACGTCTGAAAGGATAATGCAAATATAATTTGTATGAAAACTGAAGGAAAAGTATTTTTCAATAAAATTTTGAGACAAAAAAACAAAAACCATTGAATACCAAAAGATAAAACACAATATTCAAATGTCAATAAAAATGCTGAAACGCCACCAAATTCTGTCTACCAAACTTAATAAGCATTACTCCCAATATAAACACGAACCTTTTACGTATTCAGATAAGGAAATATAAAAAGCTAAGTCGGTCAATGGTGAAGGAAAAAAGCTAATATAAAATGGATGTTAGGTGCTCAAAGGGAGTCGAGTAAAGAAAATCTCGGAATGAATGACTTCTACACACCTTTAGTAATATACGGGCTGAAGGTAAATCAGCTTTGATGTACAGGCTGGTGTTAAAATGGGCGTTTATAGACAAATAGAGTGATTTTGCGAAGAAAGCTAAGGCGATGTCATAAGTATCGAGAAAATTAGGCTCGACTCTCTGTCACCAGTTACGGTTAAGAGCAACGGATTAACATAAAAAATATGCCCATAAATTTCAACTGCACTCTTTTCATAGAGGGCACGAGAACGAATCACCATGTTTGCTCAAGGCAGGTTGGTGATTTCAGATTGGCTTTTAAGGCAGTATTTCTGAACTATTTTGATTAAAATGAAATTGAAAAGCCAAGCATGGCATTATAATCTCCGAACTCTTCAAAATTCTTAATAGTCGCCTCATAATTATATTCAGAAATCATTCTTCATCAAATTTCACCACAGTTCAATCTCCATCCTGTATATCAGTAGTCTCTATTGTCGTATGTATACCTAAGCTAAGTCATCGTGCGCGGTGTCGCGGCCTAGAATTTATTTGTATAGAAAAATATGGTATGTGCGTTGACTATTTAATGGTTATCCGGATCAAGTCACGTAATGTTGGTTGGTGGTGAGATGGACGCACTGCTTAGGAAATCTTGCTGTGTGAAAAAAAAACATATTTTGTCGTATACAATTTTGCGTACCCCTTTACGTAATATAATTTTTTTTATAATTTCTATACAGCATATTAAATAATTTTTGGTTAATTTAACTAAGTCTACAAAAACTAGCCAATTGAGGTAGACTCGGGTGAGTAATACTGCAATTTTGACCCTTGACATTGTACCGTGCACTGAATCTATACATTTAATCAGCTACCCAGAAGTTGGCACAAACCGAATAGGGTCGTATTCAATAATGTGTGTGTGCAAGCAAGAAGCGCTTATTTATCTTTATGTGTTTGCTGCTCCATATAATATCTGTGGAATGATTTATAAGATCAAGTTTAGCAGGGTGGCCGAAAAGACAAACCTTTATCTTACTAATATTAACATTGCGAAAGTTTGGATGGATATATGTTTGTTACTCAATCACGCAAGACAGAACAGATCTATATGGAATTTGGCGCAGAGATAGATAATACTCTGGAATAGCATTCATCCCGGTATAATGTTCCCTTGGGATAAGAAAACACTTCTGCGCGGGTGAAGCCGCTGCTAGAAGCTAGTTTTTTTTATTTTTGTTGGCAAATTTATAACTTCCAATTTCATCATATAGAAAATAGACTTTTCAAATTTATAACTTCCAATTTCATCATATAGAATATAGACTTTTCAAATATAGCCCTAAAAAAGAATGAACTGAGTACTTAAATGGCAAACAAGAAAATAATAGAAAGAGCGCAGAAATACTTGAAAAAAATGGAAGAATTGTCCCATAATACCTATAACTTTAAACAGAATAGTCCAGCTCCTTTTCGTTTTCCAAACTTTAAACAGGTTGGAAAACGAAAAGGAGCTGGACTACCTTTTCGTTTTCCAACCTCTGATCTGTATAAGTGCTGGGATGTATTAACGGTCAGGCAGACCTTTATACTTACTATATTGATTAAAAAACATACACAAATAAAATATGACCCAAATCTCATGCAGAATAAACGAAGAAGAGGAAATGTCTGTCCTGCTGACTCTTTCCACACTAGTCTCTCGCAACGTTTTTACTGTTTTCTTGGAGTATACCTGTATAATAAAATTAATACAATACTCTCAATATACCCTCTTCGTAAATCAATCTGTAAACTAACTGTATCTAAATGGCTCAAAACTCTTGATTATCATGCAACTGAAGGGCTGCTGATTCCTATCCGCTAACCCTCAACTCTACCCCCATTCACACCCTCAAACACTCGTATGCCTACACCTTCCCACACATACTCTCACATACTCACAAACACCCACTCCAATTCACCTACTTACAAGCACTCACTCACATACACCTGCACACATACACCTACATACATTCACTTACTCACAAGCACCTGTACATGTGTATATGTATATATATATTATATCCATTCTAGAATCAGCATTTTTGTTAATGTCATAAATTATGCATTGTATACCTTAACATCATCACATACCTAGTTCATGCTTGATCTATTACATACAAGGTCTAACTGTAAGAATTGGGGAGCCTGGTGACCCGTAACACAGGTATTCAATACCTTCTTCGGGCACCAGTCTCTCACAAATGTTTTCATTTTTTTGTATTAGTTTAAGTATTTTCTGTACCTTCAACATTTGTGATGAGAAAATAAATTTTTATTATTAAAAAAAAAAAAAAAAAAAAAAGAATGGACGGAGTCCTAAAATGAATAGAGCCTTATAGAATATAAAAAAATAGAGCAATTAAATAAAACTCTAGAGTAGAATTAAAAACATTACCACTTAATTGTGTTAATACTTAATTAATATGAACGATTAAAATGGCTTTAAATTACTTCTACGTACACGTACATCACGAACTTTTAGTATTATTTATTAAAATAATATTTATAAATGATCATAGTAAAATCCCTTCGATCGTTAAATCGACGACTTTTGAATTTAAGTTATTGTATTTATTAGTACTGTGCTTACTATCTCATAACAATTACATTACTAATCCATTACTTGTCAGGGCTGCCCTATTTATTGGACAGTGATATTATTTACGTTATTTAGCCCACAAAAGCCTCTTTTATCTTAGATCACGGCATTATTCATACAACTAAGATGAAAGAATACTAATTTATACGACACGTTGCAAGGAAAAATCAACCCTAATACTCTATAACCAAAGTGCAATATCAGTTGTTGTATCGTCAAAAATAAATTCAACTTCCGAACTACTCGTATGTGCATGGTGGTGCAAAAATATCGTGCAATTTTCTTGAATATTTGTTACCGTTTAGTTATATGTTTACTTGGTTTCATCGCCAGTGTAGTTGATGCCAAGATTATGGATATAGTGTGGTAGTGATTTATAATATAATTGAAGCTGAGCAAAAATGTTTTAAACAAGTGCATTTTTTAATTGATTAACTTTAGAGTATTCTATTCTATTCTTTTTGCATGGACTGTGACAGCTGAGTGTTCTTATTAAAAGTAGTCCTAGTACTTACACTGTTACTTACATAAACTGTTCAACTTTTTACCATTCACCATCTGCCAAGCTTCATCCCAACTAAGTTGGGGTCGGCTTCCAGTCAGGCCGGTTTTAACTGAATACCAGTTCTTGAGATGGAGCGACAACTAATCCGATCATCAAAATACAGTTACTGGGTAACACGATATCCAAGGGTTTTTAAAATCACCATCATCATATCAGCCGAAAGACGTCTACTGCCGGACATAGGCAACTAAGCATCCCCCAATCGTCGCCACATCGATCGGTCCTGTGCGTATCGCATACAGCCAACCAAACCCAAAATAACCAATCAACCTTTAACTAACCCGTCCGTTTTAGCAATATTCAACAAAAACCAACTTGAGTTTTTAAAATATAAATAGAGATTGTCGGTATTCGTAGAAGTCTAAAAGACCCTTTTCATCATCGGTAGTACGCGCATAAAGATCATTTATCATAATCAAGCTGCGAACCAAATATCCACTGAAAGATACCGACTCCCGAGGGGGGAGACCACTGAGTGGTAGTGGACAGAAGGTGAAATAGAGTAAAAAGAGACTTGTAGATTGAAATGTGTGGCATAGAGGTGGACTGTTATAGAGGATCGGTATAGTGACATGTCTAAGGTATTTTTTAAGGAAATTGTAAAATCAAGGATAAATCTTTTGCTGATGCAATATTTTTGCTTACTACTGCAAGAAAACGGTTTCACAGATAAATTCAGAATCTGGAAATGACTTTTGTACCACGATGTAATTGGCTTAAATAATATTGATGACTGTGTGAATCTTTCACAGATAATCATGAAAAGGTGTACTCGCAAGGCGAACATAATTTAAAAAAAAATTGCATACGCGTTGCTTATAATTTGTTATAGCATTCGGTTTAATGCGACGTTTGGGCTTTCCCTCAAGCTGCTCCCTCCTGCAACCTTCAGCAGTAAACGTCTTTCAGCCAAAATGATAATGATACGGTCTATTTCTGTGCCGGTTATTGGAAATAGGATTGCCCCCTATTACATACCTGCGACTTATAGTGTAGGTAACTGGCGTGATGTGCACCTCTGCCTACTTCTACGGAAAACATACACGTTATGATATTTTTGTGTGTGAAGCAAGCCTTCTGCTATCTTCCAATCCAATGCTAGAACCTTCGAAAGTGGGTTCGGGTAGTAAGATCCCTTCATCGAGAAGGAGACGAACAGCTCATTTGTCTTGTAATGTCAAAGTTATGATTAGATAACTACGTATTCGAAGTTTGTAGGTACTGCAAACTAGAAGAAAGATCTAAGTAAATGTGTAAGACAACATTGCAATAGTGAATCTATAAAATTAATAGTTAAATCCCAAGTTCAAATTCGTCTACCTATAATTCGAACCCATTATATCGCATGCATAGAGACTTTCTTCTGCAAATTAAAACTCATAATAAGCTAGGCTTAAAAATTCAAGTAATAAAAAAAATCAACGACATTTTTGGCAGAATTTATATTTCTACGCAATGTCAGAAAAGTGTAAACTGTTGCTTTTGAGTCATCCTAAGAAACTCTGGATACTAGTTATCGTTATATTATTTAAAATGTGTAGGTATTTATTTCTGGATTCTGCTTAAGCCCTTATTTTCTCTTAAAACACTTTCACAAATTTAAAACTACACTTCCTTAAAATAATAATTCATAAACTTTCGTTCCCCAGAGCGTTTGCTGAACGAGATTTCATCAGGTTTCTGAATAAAACAGTTTGCAAAGGAATTTGTATCACAGTGGCTTGTACGCAAGTATGCAAACTGAAACAATATACGATTACAATACTCTTGAAATAACTGCAATAATTATAAGTCTTTTCCTTTAGACATGGAATTCGTTGGAAATGTAGGGTATAGGTAGGGAAATGAGGAAAGATACATGAGTACTGAGAATTGTTATTGATAAACGTTTTGTGTACTTGAATATGGGAATACATTGAGCTAAGGATTGTTCCCAAATAAAAACGCTAACCGAATTAAGTGACGAAATATAGGCACCTCATCATCATGTTCTTAGCCATTTCCCAACTACGCTTGGGTCGACATCCCGTCTAAACAGAAGGCACTCTTTTCATATGAAATACAGATATTAAACTATCTGTATTTCATATGAAAAGAGTGCCTTTCTAACCTCCACAACCTAGTTACTGTTACCCAGTTGCGGGTAACTGTGTTAGTATCGTGTTCGATTGTTGTTGTTAATATGGATTTCAGACTTTCAGGATTCTGACAACCCATAAAGACTATCAAAGTTCTATGTATGACAGCCGGGTACCTTAACAAGCATCTCGAAATTATCCTAAAATATTGATTTGTTGATAATCGTTTCTTAGTTGATAAACTCTTACTCATTTTGTTGTGGAATTAGGTATGGTGGCAGTCCTTCCTTGTACTAATCTTGTTTATAGCAACTATACAATTATTCAGTAGTCTACAACTTAATTCACTCAAAACAATCTTCTTACAAAAGAATACCTGAAAATTAGACATTTACTTGTGTTATCCAAAATAAATGTATTTTAATTAAATCACCCGTTCCAACCTCGCTAATCACGGCAGCACCCGTTCGAAGTTCTTATGAAAATCAACTTGTCAACGACTGAAAACCGGTGGCATACTGTACGACAGTGTGGAATACCTTGTGTATCACAACGGACACGAAATGGTTCGTATTTCGAATAACAGCAGATTAGAGACGGCGCGTATACTCGGGTCAGAGTAGTCGCGTAGGCACCGAGGAAAAACTGTGGTAGATGTTTTATAATTTAACAAAAAAGGTGCAGTAAAAATCATAGTCAGAAGAAAGAAGGATTTTTCTCAGAAGTAGTTCAGAAAAAGCTACAAAATAGTCTGATTGGAGGTATGTAAGTAAATAAGAAGAAGCTAGGTAATGGGGTTGCAGCAACGATAGTTAAAAGTTATTTTGTGCCTCTAAACAGTGGCAAAAACCAAACGCCAAACGTATCGACATTTTACTCATCCTTGAAACCCAAAAGAACCTAAAACAAAAAGTTGAAGTGTCTCATATGCATGTCCAAACCAACAGCAAATTTGTTCACCATCATAAATAGGCAGTAACTAATTCATTCAATTACCTGCATTAATACAATAGCTAACGATAACAATCAATCAACTAGACACAGCGGTTGCCATCAAATAAAAGTGAATTAATACCTCTTATTAGTCGTATAAAACAAGAAATGCTGCTTGCCTGCTGTGTTTCCCGAGAACGGGATTAACTTGTTGCATCTATTAACCACTTACTGAGAATAAGTTCTTGATTGTAATGACTCAATCCGGAGTGCGTAAAAAGTTACAAAACAGGATAGGTAGTCACGCAAATAAAAAACACTCTGAACACAGAAAATTCAAGCAGCGACAAAACATTTAGTACTTATGTCGTTCTTTAATTTAAAATTTATTTCGCTAAATGAATAGGTAGATAGTAACTGAATAAATAGGTACCTAGTAAATGTGGAGTACGAGCATTGATTCATCTCTGCCATGCCCTTCGGGAAATACAGGCGTGATGTTTGGACTTCACCTGTAGGGAAATGATAAGAACCAAGCTAACGCAGCTTTGGGATCTTGTGGATTTTAAAACCTTCTCCCATTGCTGGCCATATTCAATTGTCCAAGACTACAAACTTTGCGTTTTGTATATGACTCCTGAAACAGTTGTAAAGCGATAATTTATTAAAGATGTTAGTTTAATATTTCCGGAGGTTATTAAAATTCAAATCGACGTTGCATCGACTGTCTGACGCATTTTGATTACTGAAAATAAAAACTGATGGTCAAAACATAAATTCAATTCTTAACTTTATCAAAACGAAATTAATTTTATTTAATTACAAAAAAGCACCAAACGTAAACTTCATAAACGCATAATCCTAATAAAAATAAAAGGTCTAAACCCTCTCAGTGGATGGAAGACTAATTCAATACCGATGTCTGGATCGCGTAGCCATACTTTTTGCTTGTTAAAATTCCTGCTCGCAGTGAATGAGAGAACGAATGGTCGAGTGAATGACTGTTAATGGTTGATTGAATGAGTCCCGGCGGGATATCGGTGCAATTATGTTTACAATGCATGTCCTCGAAAAGAGCGTTTTCCAAGCAGCCAAACTGTGCGGAAAGGGTCACTTTTTTTTACTAGTGCTTTTTACTTTCCTGTACTTTTTTTTAATTAAAACAAAACGTCAGCCCGCCGCATAGAGTTTTTATTGTTTGAAAAAAGTGTTAAAAATCAGTTAAGTACAGGTTATCATTTATACGAGTATAGCAGGTAAAACAAAACTAATACTTCATTTAAGGCGTTTTTAATTACTCTAGAATTAATTTAAATATTCATCAACTATGTTTGGCAGAATGAATATTTTGCTCGTGCCTTTTTGCGTCACGACGTGACTGCTATTTGCACATGCGCAGTAGATATGCCCGAGGAACTATGAACTATTAGTTTATCTGTGAATGTGCTGAGCGCCCTTGAATAAGCGCCATTTTATTAATTTCTTGCTTGGTTCAGATATAATTTTTTATTTCCTCGCACAATGCATAGTAAAATGTTGTATGATGCACGTGCGTAAGATGATTTCCGACTCGTGTCGATTTATCCACTCATCGGAAATCACCTACTTTCCGCACTTGTAGCATAAATAACTATTTTTACTTGAAACGTAAGGAAATGAAACGACTTTATAATAGGCATCCCTATTATAAAGTCGTTTCATTTCCTTACGTTAAATTGAATGAACTTTTGTTGTTTGTTTGTTTGACTTTTTTTTTTTTTGTAATGGATTTGCTCTTGACTCTAGTCTAGGTCATAGGTGATAGAGACAGAGTCTAGAGAGTCGAGAGTTTGGGTTTGGGGATTCATTTCTAGGCGAGTAAATGGACATAAATTTTTACATAAACGTTTCGTTATCTCGTTGGTTGATTGATTGAAGATACATAGTTTTAAGTTAAATGAGAGACTTACTTTCTTTAAGACCAGCCTTAGTTTCCTGATGGTTCAACTACGGCGAAGCTAGGGGGCACAAAGGCCCCCCCCGGTGGGTTCCCGCATTGTCGATGCGGGGGGCTCAGTAACCGTGACTTGGTCACGTGAAGCGGAAAAAAAAACATCCCCACTTTACGTCTATAGGAGGAACCTCATTTTTTTATTAATATTGTACCACTTTGTCGGAATTATTAATATGTATATCCATGCCAAATTATAGCTTTCTAGTACTTAGAGTCTCTGAGCTAAGCTGCGGACGGACAGACGGACGGAGCGAAACTATAAGGGTTCCTTGTTGACTTTGGAACCCTAAAAAACCATTACTGTGCAACATTTTCCTTCGATTTTCAAAAAATTACATCATAAAATAACTTTTTAATTTTTATAGCACACTTTTAATTTTTAATTTGGAGGAGGAGCTCGTGGCTAAATAATAACAGCCGCACGGGTCGATCATAAAGGTTAAGCAACGCTTGACGAGGTCGCTCCGTGGATGGGTGACCATTTCACATACCGATTTTCCTCCGTGCCTCGGAAAGCACGTTAAGCCGTTGGTCCCGGCTGTCATTTGAAGATCTTTGACAGTCGTTACGGATAGTCAGAAGCTTGAGATCTGACACCAGTCTTGCCAAGGGGTACCGTGTTACTGGGTTGTGGAGGTCAGATAGGCAGTCGCTCCATGTAAAACACTGGTACTTAGCTGAATCCGGTAAGACTGGAAGCTGACCCCAATATAGTTGGAAAAAGGCTAGGCAGATGATGACTTTTACTTTTTAATTTATTGGCGCTTATGGGCTCATTGCTTAGATAAAGTAGTAGTAAGTACTTTGTCTGAGGCTCATTGACTTAATGTAGAAAAGTAGTGTCACTGTCTATGGATGCGCGCGCTGCGCAGTCATGGTGTAATGAGAATCTAAATTGCCCGCCATATAGCAAATTTTTTTCGTTTCCTCTTTTATTTTATTTCAACTGTATGAGTGGAAATAAAATAGTGTATGCAACGGCATATAATTAGGTATTAAAACACTCGCGTGTTAATATTATCACATTCCGCTTAGTCTCATGTGATAAACCCACGCTTGTGTTTTAATAACCCCTATTATATGGCCATTGCATAAACTACTATAATTATACGAACAAATATATTGGAAACCAATCAATAAACCGGAATAATCCAGTCAATCCGCCTAGCCTTTTCCCGGCTATGGTGAGTCGGGTTTTTCAGTCAGACCGAATGAACCAATATTTTACATGGAGTGACTATCCGACCTCCCCTTAAATATCCTGAAGTCTGTCTATCCGTAATGACTGGCAAATGGCTGGCAACCTACAAATAACAACCGGAAACAGCTTAAGGCGCCTCCCCGAGCAAAACGCCGCGCTTGTCGAATTTTGTGCAGTTTTTAAGAGCTATCAACTCTTTATTTAAAAAGAAATATCAATTGATAAAAATACATTAAATTTCTACATAATGTTGATTCTAAAATCGTAGTACACTTTTTTTTAAAGAGTTATATGTGTCACTAATCTCCTTCCAACAAAACCATAAAAATGTGAATAATTATTGATAGCATGCATCTCCTCGTAAAGTGTTCATTAATTATTGTTTAAACTAACACTAATGGATAGACAATTTGATAACGAACATTTTGTAAGTTTAATTTTTTTCAAAAGACCAAAATTCAATTTTATAAAGATTTTTTTCTAAAATCTGGGCGTATTCACTACCGTAATTCATGCGCCACCAGTGCCGCTAGGCCAATAGGAATGCTCATATCTTATGCTGATTTCTTGGTCAGGGTACGGCCTTAACGTGCTTTCCGAATCACGGAGGCGTCTCGGTACGTCGCTGCCTTAAACTTGAACCATGTGGCTGAAATGGGCTGTAATTATTTAGCCACTAGCTCCTTGTATTTTCATAAAATCACATAAGAGAAATAAATTCTTAAATTTCCAAAGAAATACAGAAAAAGCGCGACTGAACTATCTCTAATCTGTCCCCCCCTAATCATTTCTCATCACAAGACTACCCTCCGCTGTTGGTCGCATAATTCGGCACTAAGCTACTATCGAGTACCGATTACCGTATCTACTCACAGAATCAAGTTAAGTGCCGATGTAAGGTTATCCTTATCGCAGTCTTCCTTTGAGAACGCCGAGCAATATCGACGAAAATGGAGATATAGTTTTGCTGGAGGTTATTTTGATGATTCTAAAGCTCGTTAGTAGAAGATCTTTGATATTATTTGGTTTTCATTATAATTAGGTATAAGGAATGGGACAAAGATTGATGTACTTATAACTTCACAGAAAAATCGTCGAGACGGATACCCCCTATTCACTAAAAAAACCTATTCGTGACAATCTAAGAAGTGGAATTTGACAGCTATAAAATACAACCTTCCTCGTGTCTCACTCTTTCTATTGGTGGACCGCATGAAAATCCGTTGCGTAGTAGGGAAGGTTCATATCTGACGTAAAGATCTAAACGTACAGATGGCGGGAAGCGATTTTGTTCTATACTATGTAGGGATGGGTTACATAGTACATCGTTAACAATGATTATGAAACTGATTTTTCAATTTCTTACGTACAAAGTTATTGCGGCATGTAAAATGAGAAAAAACATTTAATTTCTTAGATTGCACGATTACAGGTGGAAAAAGCTAAGCATTATGTTGTTTTGCCCAGAATTCAACCGGTTATATCATTTGCTTTTATTAAAGCGCAAATGAAATTGGCATGATAGCTAATACGTTTTTTTTTTTTTTATAGGCTCGCGTTTGACCACTATCTCGCCTGTTTACAAAACTTTCAAGTTTTCGACGTAGTATTAACGTGTATCAACTTTGCCTCAAGGCAAACACAAAAATTGCTAGCTGTGCTAAGTGGATAGCAATAGGTATAATACTTAAGTTTTCAATAACCAAAATCCAATATACATAAAATAAAATAACCATTTCAAATATCTACTGTAAGTAACCAAATGATTTTCAACTAAGCTTCTGAATTTTAAACCCAATATTACCGAGTAGATATGACTTGGAGAGACGCCAGTTCTAAAAAAAAATTCTACCAGTGTTAGAAAACACTGGTAGATTTTTTTTTAAAGAAGAATTATCATCAGAAGTTTTATGTCATAATAACTGCTGGCTGGTAAGTTTCCTACTGCAAGGAAAAGGCTTATTCTCATATTGAAAAGGAACAAGCAGAACTGTGCTTTGGCGATTCAAAACAAAAAATCGTGGATCATTCTGAGTCTTGAGGGATGGTTAGGCGTCTTGGTTGTGTCATAACAATAACTTACCTCGTACTCGCCTCAATTGGGTAATAGTTAGCCACTTTTAGACCCTTAGTATTAAGCCTTTAGATACACAAGCAAGTCTTAGGACGTGGGCTAACCAAATAACGCAGGTATCATTACGTTTTTATACACACCAGCTTTTGGTAATAATAGGTCAAGTTTCGAGCTCGTAACCTTTTACATTAAGTTGGATAAATGAAAATCCGGGCATGTTTTTTTTTTAGTTTGTAGAAATGCTCATGTATACTGCGCTACCACGGGTAGATAGCGCAGTAATGTGGGAGCATCAACTCACTAAAACTCCGCGGTGTCCGCTTATGGCGGGAACATGGTCACGCTTTAGCTCTCACTGCGATTCCGCCGCGGCTGTCCGTTACTGGACCTTACTTTGGGGTATACCCCCCATCACTGGCGCACCAGAACACATGGCCTGGAAAAACACAAAAAAAACACAAACATGGCATGAAATAACTAAATAAAACAAGATTTTGAGGAAATCATAGGCATTAAGGATTTAATTATTTTTCTTTTCAACTATCATAGTCCATAACTTTACCAACGGTCATTTAATTACCCCAAAACAATAGTATTATGGTAAATAGTGACCTCTCTTCCAATATTATGTTAAAATGTTTTGTCAAGAAACACGACATATGACTGTATATATATTTTTTCGCATTTATGACTAAAAGCCGGTAAGTTGGCGTAAGTTGTTTTCATAGAACGTCCAGCACGCGACCGGAAATACATCTCTACACATGAGTAAGTGACGGAAATGACGATGTACGACGGTTTGTCGTCGCCATGTTTTATGAATAAAAATGCTGTCAAGTGTGAGTCGAATTACATGGATGTTTTATTTTTATAATTTCATTAAGTTCACCGCTCAGAATGTGGGTTTATTATAGGTAAGTATACAAATATACAGTAACCTGACCGTCTAGGAAATACAGATGCTATGTAGTGTCATGTTAGCTACTGTTTTAGAGATTGAACGCCAATCACAACATAGTTGGTTAAAATCTAAATACGATGAATGTGAGTTCATGGCCTTGAAAGTGTTTAAAAGGTGGTGGACAGGCATTTCTGAATCAAAAAACATATTCTTTGAATAATTGTGATGGTTAGTAACGTATATAAGAAACACCACCTAAAAAAGTGCTTCTAAACATGTGTGATTAACTCAAGATTTTAAATTGTTAACCCATTTTATATCATCATAATATTTTGATACGTCATGACGTCAAGATAAGTACCATAGAAATATAAGCTCTAAAATCTCAAGGCCAAAAAACAAAACCTTACATTCAGAAACTTCCCATTTAAATAAAGTCCTCATGACCTCCCAAAGTACGATTCTTCTCGTAGTAGGTAACAACGCTCTCCAGGCTGCAAACTTGCACACTTGTCGACAATGTCGATACAGGATTGTCAGCCAACCCTCTCGCTGAGGAGTTCCATACAAAGCCGGTACACGACATGCGAAGGCCTCTTGGAAGTGCATGTGAGGTTGGCTGCTACTATTGGAGGGTCGCGGGGTTCTTCGAGAGAATATTTTCTGCTTGGGTGTTGAAAATGCACTCCATGTTCAGATTGTTTTAAACTCAAGAATCTTTATTTGTTTGTGAGTTTTATTGCAATGGAGTTACTATTGTTGTTGTTTCCTCTCAGAGGCATACTTTTACAGCTCCTTTACTGAATCAAAAGTCACTCTGTTTAACTCTAACTTCTTCTTCTTTCGTGTCGATCCACTCAAACTATACAACCATTCAGATTTTGTCCGACCAGTATGCAGCCAATCGCACAGCTCTATCATTTGCCACGTTCAAATCCCGTAAGGTGCAGGTGGTCGGGCACGAAGGGCAGCAAAATTCTAACTAAGAATTATTTATATTTCATGGCTCAAGTTTTAATCCTCAGTGATTCTATCTTTGTTTTGGTTAAGACAGACCGTGAGTTAAAGTAAACCAAAATAAACGTGACAAAGTAACAAATGGTAGTACCCCTCCGTGGGTTAAGTCTCAAACTCATATGAGGGACACTCGGACCGCGGATCACCCTAAGTAACACAACTCATATACATGGTTATGTATACAAACGTCACACTCAGATTTCGAGAGATCGGATTATGATACTTCTTGTTGTTCGGGTTTTCGGGGATATTTATCATGGCATACTTCACTGGTTAATCTTAATTAAAGTGCATTTAAGAGAGATGAGGCAAAGGTAAGGAGGTACTGTATGGGTCTTACTGAAGGGAATCTTGCGACGTGAAGGCTGGCAGAAAAATAGTTCTGGCTGGATTTGAACACGCTTTCGAATTTAGAATAAGTTTGGTAGAATTTGTTTAGTGCGGGACAGATTTGATTATTTGCAAAGGTAAAGAAGTATATCAGCCACATTTTTTTCTGACAACCCCGCTTCAAACTTGACTAATCTTTTAACAAATATAAACTTTTGCTGTAATTTATAACCAAAGCTTTAAAACAAATGAATGTAGTGCATTTTTGTTATGTTTCACCCTCTATTTGAAGACATTTTCAGGATATATTTGCAGGATGGCCTGTAGCTGGTGAGGAGAAGTGAGAAGTGGCGTATGGTCTATCAATGCAATGCTTTAAGACTGACTCAATATCGTATGGCCTCCGGATAGGGCAGAGGACTCAGTAGTTACGGATAATGTAGTCCTCTAACGCGAAAGGTCACTCTTTAGCCCTCTGATACCCTTCGCTTCTTCCAACTTGCTGTATCGCCATGTTTGATGAGGACGGGCATGCTTTAAGGCGCAGATACCAGTGAGTAGTTTTAAAATGAGAATCACGACTTAACGACACGTTTTTGGCAATATTATATTTTATAATCTCCGGCACGTAAGTTGGCAAGCGTCGTTATATGCGCAGAAATAGGTTTTTAGGTCACTTTGGTAGTGAAACGGGGCGCGTCGAACGTTCCGACCGCGCGATTAGTTGGTCAGTTGACAATCAATTGACCAATCGCGTCGCGTCCACGTTCCGTTCGTTCTATGTGGTGCTTGGTCATTTCATGCTTGAACTTACCCCCACTACGTCAAAACCTTGCCAACTTACATGCCGAGGACTATACATTAAACACTTTTTTTATTTTGTTTTTATTATCTGCTCTAGAGGGCAAGTTTTTGAAAACGTATAAATTCATGCGGTAATAGATATTTTAGTTGAGAAAATTTTATAGTCCGGATGTAGAAAATTTTGAAAATTTTCAACATCCGGACAAACCTTTTGAGGTTTTTGTGATGTTTCTGTTTATACTTTGTCATGTTACATATTTAATAAACATAAAAAAACATAAAAACCATCACAATCAACCACTAAACATAACCGAACATTTGAATTTCAAATGCTGTCACTCCACAAAAATCCCGACGTTCATACTTGCACCGCAACACGTGTGTGTAGAGGAAAAAATAAAGAAAAACGCAAACGTCCTGCGGACCGAGATAACGTCAATTAGTTAGATGTATGGCTGTTTCGTAAAGAAAGGAAAGAAGGTTAATGAAAGGTAAATAATGGACATCCTCAGCTCAAATAAAGGTAAATAAATAATCACCATCCTGTAAGAAAACAACATAACATCTGTATTACCCGGTGGCTCAAACAGAGGTATACTTATAGCACACCTACATTTCGACAATTATTTTGAAGTCCCATCAAATAGCGAATGCGAAAAACCCTAATGCGATCAAACCGGCAAAAATCAAAAGAAGGATTTTTTATACAACCGGTAAGCTGAAAAAAATCTGATGGGAACACTTTGCATGACTCGGCAATCAAACCCATGACCAAATATCATATAACAGTAGGGCTTGCGACCATTAGACCATAAAGGCAGTATTGATAAATATTTGGATTTCAGCCTAAGTACTTATTTTCTATTCAGTCATTTCTTATCCGAATTGTCATAACGTCTTTAACACCAAGAACTAGTACTTAGGCCTTCAACAAGCGTCGCCACATCGAGAAAAAGTTTGGGAGGACGTTATTCAAATAATTTTCCTATTCATCACTTATTAAACGGAAAACCAGCGGAGATACTAAGGACGGCACAAAACGAGACTTCTGTTATACCCCATACACACCTCAGCAGATATAATAATGTATGAGATGATTATACGATCTCATTGTGGAGCAGTGACCACTCGAATTACTGTCACTATATCTTAGCGGGCGTTGGCACACGGATGAAGATTTTAGGCCTTTGTTTAGGCCAACAATGGTGGAAAATAAAGAAAAAATATTTGTATAGAGAGGGGTCTGTGTCAGAGCAGTAGGAAAGCTGATGGCTGATGCACAAGAGCCTAGAAAAAAAAAAACAATGGTAGTGAGGCAACTCATTTCGAGAGGGAATGGTTGTGATACGGAGCAGGCTAAATACGTTTACAAAAGGGTAGAAATTGGTACTTTAGAGGATAATCCCTGAAGTTTAAATAACCAGCTACTAACTTGGATCAGTTCCCATGACAGTTGGATATTATGTTTTTCTTTTTAGTTTCGATGGTATAGTTAAATTTTATCGGCGCAATACGAGTGCGTCACCATTTCCACGGTATCTATTACATTGCTTTATGGCAGAAACTACGTTTCAATTGTTGGGTCGGTATCTTTCGGAGTTTAAATTAAATACGTTTTTTTTAACAAATGAAATTTTTATCAGAGCTGAAATTTTACCTTGCTGACTGATTTTATTCTACGACAGCATGAACTAAATATTATCACAAAATATCAATGGAAAAATGTTACGTAACAAATATATAAAACTCATCTTGACATCAAACTCATCCCAATCATACTAGGGAGGAACCATTTTTCTGTACCATTGATCATTTACTTATATCTGATTCAACATTCGTTCCGTTTATAGATCCAACATGATGAAGATTGTGATAATAAAATATATACGGTATTTGTGTCCTAACGTTGCTATCTGAGAGGTGTGACAGAGCGAAAAGTTTGAAAAAACAAGTAAAATTTCAAATTTTTTTAAACCCTCGACACATTTTTAATTCATGCTACATAATTTATCTAGTAGTAGACACGCTTCGGTCGACAATCTATTGAAAACGTAGTTATGACACGATATCTTACAAAAACAACCAGACTCAAAGAGTAAAACGCCCATAATTTTTGAACGGCTGGACCGATTTTCATCAATCAAATCTAAGAACAAAACACGATATCATAATGAGTTCATCCGTTTAGAAGCTATTTTTGTGAATCATTTAAAAATGACAGGGACAGAAATATGCTTTTAATTACGTTTAGCGCTAAAAGCGTTGAGCTATTTGTAATGCATGAGGACTTTAGGCAGATCCCATTATTTATCAGACAAAATGGATGCATTCTGGCAAAATTTCAATAGGTATATTTTATTAATCGACTTCAAAAGTAAGAAATTTGAAATGCCCAGATTTGAACGATGTTTTTCATTTAAGGTTACACTAGTCGAATTTTTTTCCTTACAAATGTACTCTAGGGAGTAGCAAAAGTGTGTATTCGTACGCGAACTAGCTTTCTACTGCTCATCACAGCATCTATCTCTTCCGCACGTGTTGTCGGTTGATATAAAATGCATTTTAACCCTGCGCACAAAATAGTTCGTGCCGTCGACTAGTGTACCCTTAAGTTTTCAATCCAAATAAGTTATGCTATCATTTGAGGTATTTTGCATTTTAATTTAAATGAAAACATCTAATACATCTTATTTTATTAAAATTTTTGTTTTCGACCTGATATCGAACGTATTTTTAACCGACTTCCCAAAAAGGAGGAGGTTATCAATATACGACAGTTTTTATTTTTATGTTTGTTACTTCAGAACTTTTTACTGGGTGAACCGATTTTGATAATTCTTTTTTTATTTGAAAGCTAGTGCTTGTCATGTGGTCCCATTATACAGTAAACATGGTAAATATCCCGTTTTTAATGTTAATGTTAGTGTTAGAGACCATGACAGTTTAAAAACCTACTTTACAAATATTACTTAAATTTTGAAGGACGGTGTCAAAAAACGAAGAAACGTAAACAGGAACACTGACTTCCGAAATTGAAGTAAAAACGTTTTTTCGTATCTAAATACGAGAATTTTGCCTGGCTGATGAGGAGATTCGAAGATAGTTTTTGCATTAAAAAGCGTATGCGAACAAAATATATATGCAATCTGTAAAATAATAAAAATAAATAATAAATATCTGGTGAAGAACTTCGGAGGTATACATTAGACCTCTTTAATAAATGACGGCAAATCACTCGCAGCAATCGCATGTTGTGGTTTATTGTTTACTCCATTTCATAACATAACATCACACTGGTACGCTCTAAAGGGGTACGCACGCGTGCCCGTGTTCCCGCCATAAGCGGCACTGGAGGACACCGTGGAGTTTCAGTGGGTTAGAGTCCCACAACTGCACTATCTCCCCGTGGTAATGCAGTATCCAAAAACGTATGAACTGTATTCACCCTGGTATACTCTCATTCCACCGGTTTTGTTTAAGTTTCATGTTATTGGTTTAATCTATTCTGGCTTCACTATGGGCATTATAGCCTATAGATCTGGTCCATTATATACCACAACTAAAAAGTGAAATAAAATAAAAAAGTTTTTACAAAAAATACAACCAACTTCCAAATAAAAATACTACAAAAATTAACATTAACATTAGAAACGGGATATTTACCATGTTAAACAGTAAACATGGTAAATATCCGGTTTTAATGTTAATGTTAGTGTTAGAGATCATGACAGTTTAAAAACCGTTTAAAAACCTACAAAAATTACTTCAATTTTGGAAGTCGTTGTCAAAAAACGAAGAAACGAAAACAGGAACACTGACTTCCGAAATTGAAGTAAAAACGTTTTTTCGTATCTAAATACGAGAATTTTGCCTGGCTGACGAGAAGATTCAAAGATAGTTTTGGCATTCAAAAGCGTAGGTGAACAAAATATATAGGCAAGCTGAAAAATAATAAAAATATGGGTAAAGAACTTTCACAAAAGCTCACGTAGATAGTTATTTAAAAACTTTTCTACAAGTTACCCTTTTTGCTGGCAAACTATATGTTAATCTACCCTTTCGTCCTTTCCTTCCTTTCTACGCGAACATCATTCGCTGTAAAATTCTAATGAATATGTTACATATATCTGTACAGTTTGGTATATATTTGATGGGATTATATTTTAAGTATTTTTTTCTAATATTAATATTTTCAAATAGTATGTTTTTTATTTACGATGTTATAGCAGTACCTACACCTACCAAACTAAAGAGGTAAAGTTTTATTGCGTAGAGTGTAAACCTAGAGATTTAAGCTATAAGCATAGATGGTGGGTACGAATTCAGTCAAAAACTAGACCAGGCAAATAAATTTTGTAAGAATCGGATTCTGAGTACGTTTACTTTTTTAAATAAATCAGGCATAATCTTACTTGGGATGTTACAGGAACTACTTGCAGAATAATGACTTTACACAACCCAAATAAAGAATTGAATTGAATATAAAAAGTAATTTACTAACGAGTTATTTTTGATTACTGAAAACCTTGTAATTACATTAAAATTTTAACTAAAAACAGATTAAACTAATGATCTAAATATTTTATTAAAACATTTTGAAAGGTATCAGGTTCCTTGTAAGTTGTAAGGCAGCTAAGTTACTTCAAAAGCCTTTGCATTCTTGATTTTAGTTCGGGAGACTTTAAAAAAAGTTTTAGTTTACGTTTTAACATTCTTATTTGAATAAATAAAACTTGGAAGTTTAAAATTGTTCCTAAAGACGTTTTTTGGGTGGAACCCGTCGTCGATGTGATGTTATGTTTTTAACATCACGTGTATTCCACACTGTAGCATAAATATGTTGCTGAACATTTTTCTCAGAAATGTTTACTTGGTCTCTTCAATAACCAGACAACACGAGTCATGCATCGCGGATAGTACCTAACACATACAATGTATAACAGAATATACCTTGAATTTTCAAAACTTATAAGCTTTGAAAATTCGTAGGTAAAAAATTAGTAAATAATGAATACGTGGTCGTAGCACATTGCGAGCTACGCGGCGCCGTAGAGCAGCGCGTCGCACAGCAGTTTTATTTGTTTTTCGATACACCATTGAAATATATAAAACCGGCCAAGTGCGAGTCGGACTCGCGCAGCGTACATACAGCTGCTTTCTCCAAAATAATAAGGTAAAATTACTGAAGTTCATACTTAAAATCCACGCCACGTAAAATCGGAACCGATGTGGTTTCAAATGTAAGTTTAGTTAGCGAGCATTATATAACTTTGTTCTTGCAAGTTTGTCTTAAAGTTAAGTTACAGAAACTATTTTGTTTGCTAATAGATTCGCTTTGTAATTTTGTCAGTCGGCTAATTGATAAGTTACTATGTTAGGTTCAAAATATGTAAGGGAGTCGTTGGCTCAGAAACATAATTTTCTTGTAAGACATAATTTTCTTCCCGGTTGTTATTTGTAGAAGATACACTATAGCTACGGTTTTCGCAAAGCAAAAAAAAACGAAAATTGGTATAACCAAGGAGTATCTTATTCCCAGTTACTGTGTTGTGGTGTTCAGACAGGCAATCGTAAAATACTGGTATTCAGCATTCGGCTAGCAATGACAATCAAGTCACTATCAAACCTACGTTAAAGAACTGCTCGGAAAGACTCGGACACAAGTTTTGGTTGATCTGGAAACAATCATCATAAAATTAATTCAACATTGTTTTTAGGACTGCAATCCAAACTCGATAGCAGGCTTTAAGAAGTTAACAACATCCATACCATATATTTTGAAGAAACTCAATAATAGGTTCTTGTGATATTACCATGCTCGTTCCCATAACAGTCCTTGATGATACATAATAAATATAATCTGAACATTATCGTTCCAAATTTGACTGCTTAATTCATATTTACGACAATTTTACCTACGGGCTACGAGTCATTTCTAATGAAGATGTTAAATTAATTAAAGCCATTGCGATCCGTCGGTGTCTAACGACTGGCAAATTACATGGTATTTTTATAAATGGTGCCTTTTATATATGGTCTATTGTGTGTTTTGTGGTAGATGGTTGACTTTTTGTCAGTTGTAGAGGTGGATTTATTCTTAGATTTAAACAATCAGTTTCAACCTCTGTCATCTGTCGGGGACAATAGAAATTAAATAGTTTTGTGTAAGTATGTCTTACTTGCCTCTTTAATTTACCTCTGTGGTCACAGCCACCCGGAATGTTTTGTCTCTATTGCCTGTCGAGAGAACTGTATGACTCACGAGATCATATTGTGTCTGTAAAATGTTATCTATTGATATGCATAAAATCAATATTGTCACTTAAATGAAATAAAAAAACGGTTACAATTTTAATACGATTTTAACACAATATGTTAAAATCTCATTATGCAAACCATATTATGGTGTACATAGTGCTGGCACAGGCTCCATATATTTAATCTCCTTTAAAATTAAAACTTGAGAGGTGTCAAGGGACACCCGGATGGAACGAAGTTCCTTTAGTATATATACATATACACATATATATATATTAGAATATACTATAGTTATTAAAATTTATTACATATTTATAGTATATTCTAATTTGTTGTCAGATTTGGCCTATCTCCTCCCGTTTCCGAGATACAATTTTATTGGCCACCGGTGTAGAAATTGGAACTATGTGCTTTCTAAATTGCAAATAATGGCAATGAATATTTTAAGCTTTCTTAAGGAACTGGTGAATTTGAATACTAAATCGACAGCATACAAATAAGTTGTTATCAGTCAATAATGAATCCCACCAAAATCATTTTCATGTAAAATGTTGCAAAGAGGAGTCCAAATGGCTCGCACTGTCAAAAAATTATCAGTACTCATGTAGAGGCAACTTTCTAACACTACACGCCTTAACTCTACAAGCCATAACATACACCTTAGTCAAAATATGTGGCTTGGCCGTTTCGCTACCGTCACACTCCTCGTTACTAGAAGTAGTCACTTATAGCTTTCACGTATTTCGTATGCGCAACTCCTCGTCGCCATGTTTTGTTACTACAAGAACTATTGTATAACATAAAAGTAATGAGCAGCGAATACATTTTTCACCTTACGCCCATGTGCGTATATCAAATTCTACTTTCTTAACTCAATCCAGAAACCGGCCCTTAAGGTTCTATTTATCTCGGTAGTATGTCACAGTCAAATATATTTATTTCAATTGGGCCAGTAAGCGGCACATTTGAACGTCATACATATAACAAGTAATAAAAAATTATTCTACCGTGCATTCGGAAAAGTAGCTTGTTATGGAGAAGAACGCACAAGAAACTCCATACTTACTCTTTTTGAAAAGTCTTGTTTTAGAATATTTAGTACATACATTATAAATTTATATATGTGAGGACGATGCTCCTAAAAATAACACTACGTACAGATATAAAGTAATAAAAGCATTAACAGGTAAATTAATAAAATTGATAAATAGGAACATGGTTCTCACATACTTCCACATATTGCAAACATAGTTTAAATACCTAATTCAACAACAACGGAACAGTGTGTGAGTCAATTTCTAAAAAAATAAGAAAATTAATACAATAACTATGAATAGGCATATTAATTAGCAAATTTGATTTTGTCTACACTAAAGATTGCCCTATGGAGCATGACCAGCATGTTTCCAAGCATTCTTATCTTGAATATAATCATCTAGTTTGTAATATGCTTGTTTACAAAGTGTGCTTTTAACTAAAGTTTTAAATTTACTTTCATATAGTTTTAATATATGAAGATGAGTGTACTTTAGCTAGTCTATAAGATGGTTGATCTTACTTATCTTTGTTTCTCGTATTACAATTGTATCTATCACTGACTTTACTAAAGAGATGTATATTTTTCCCTACATACATAATATTTTCATAAATGAATTGGCAAGAAACTGTCATAATATTAATGTTTTTAAATAGTTCCCTAAGAGATTCCCTAAGTGACTTAACTTATATATGGCTCTGACAGCTCTCTTTTGCAATATAAATATTGATTCAATGTCAGCCACTAGACCCCACAGTAAAATACCGTATGACAATTAATGCTGTGAAAGTAACTAAAATAGACCAAACGCGCAGTTTCCACATCCGTCAACTGTCTTATCTTTCTAACAGCATAAGCGGCCGAGCTCAGCCGACCCGAAAGAGACGTCATGTGAGAACCCCATTGCAGTTTTTCGTCTAAAATGATTCCCAGGAAAACTGTCTTATTTACAAAGTCCAGCTTTTCGCCATTCAATAAGATGTCGCATTCGCTACTTCTAACATTCGGCAACTCATACTTGGCCAGGAAGGCTTACTTATTGGATTCTGCAGTAATGTACTATAAGTCCTCCTAGAACATCTCGATTACGTATTGCGCAGTTCAAAATTCAAAGTGCTAATAGTAAAAAGCCCTTGTCTTATATTATGGAGGGGTCGAGAAATAACTCGGACACTTCGACCCATTGGGATCTATTGTGGTAAAGCAAAAAGTAAAAAGTTAAGTAAAAAGCCCTTACTAATTAAGTTCTTGCGAGAACAAAATGTTGATGTATGTTTGCTAAATGAGACTTGGTTTAAAGGCAATAGTATCTTTAAAATACCTGGATATAATATTTATAATGAAAACTCAAAGAATGAACATAACGGAGTAGCCATTTTGATTAAGGCATATTTTCAGTATAATATTTTAAATACCAATAGAATAGAATAGAAAACATTTATTCGACATACACACAACACAACAACAACAATCACAAAGTAACAGAGAAGAATAGTAAAAAAAGTACAAACAAGGTTTAAGAATGATTTACCAGATTTTATGAAGATATTCAAACAGTTGCTTTATTATTATCTACTGAAAAAGGTAATATTTCAATACCTTGTGTATATTGCCCTCCTATTTGCCGGCGCATCAGAATGAACAGGCTGCGTAATATATTAAAAGATCTTACTAAGCCATTTTTTATGAGTGGAGTTTTTAACGCTCATCATATTGAATTTGGCTGTTTGTCGACTTAGGTCGGGTGAGGTCGGGATTTGTATGATGTTATAGATGATTCTGAATTGTGCATTTTAAATGATGGCAGTTTTACTACGATTAATAATCCCACACGTAATCCATCTGCTATTGATGTCAGCTTCACTAGTCCGTATAAGCACCATTTTGCGAATGGTCTGTGCATGATGATGGTATGGGCAGTTATAATTATCCTTCAATAACTGAAATATCTTTTACTGTTGATAAATATCAAGTTAATCCTCCTGTCGACAAGTTTTTGTATGGTAAAGCTGATTGGAATAAATATCATGAATTCTCAGAAATATTATTAGCAGACATGTTGATAGATGAGGCAGACCCTATGTCTTCGTATTTAGAATTATGTAATCGTCTTGCTGCCTTGAAGTTGATGGTAATACCGAAGTTTACTAAACATAATAATTTTAAAAGTAGACCTCCAACACCTTGGTGGAGTGAAATTTCACCTCTTCACCTTCACCTCCACTTAGATGACTTACATTAAATACCTAATACTTACCTAATTGTAATGAAGACCAAATAATATCAAAAATCTTCTAACGAGTTTAAGCATCAGAACCATCAAAATAACCCCCAGAATAAAGGAACTATATTTCCATTTTCATCGATATTGCTCAGTGTTCTCAAAGGAGGGCTGCAATAAAGATAACGTTACATTGGCACTTATCTCGATCCTGTAAATCGATACGGGGATCGGTACTCGGTAGTAGCTTAGTGCCGAATTATGCGACCAACAGCGGAGGGTAGTCTTGTGATGTAAAAAGATTAGGGGCAGACAGATTAGAGATAGTTTAGTCACGCTAGTGTGAAATTTTTTTTGCTGTATTTCTTTGGAAATGTAGGAGTTGATTTCTCCTACGTGATTATCTGAAAATACAAGCCCGTGGCTAAAGAATAACAGCCGCAATTTAATGTTAAGCAACGCTTGCCGAGGTCGTTTCGTGGATGCGTTACCAACTTAATAAACAGAGATTCCTCCGTACCTCGGAAGCGCGTTAAGTTTTTGGTCTGGCTGTCATTTTAGATCGCCAGCCATTTGCCAATCGTTAAGGATAGATAGTAGTTAGACAATCTGACAACAGTCCTACCAAGGGATTCCGTGTTACCTAGTTTCTGAGTTACGGAGGTCAGATAGGCGGTCGCTTCAAGTAAAATCCTGTTACCCAGTCGCATTTAGTTGAAGTGAAAGCCGACCCCATCATAGTTGAGCAAAGACTAAGTAGATTGATCTATCTTCATGATACTATGATTATCGTCAGGTTTATATTCTTACCACTGTTCAACCTATTCTCATACATCTCGTGAAGATATTTATTTCCCAACTCCTTTCCCAAGATACAAAGATCTACCGTAAGTACGTATAAAGTAGAATCGAACTTATTGGACTTACTTTATTGGAGCAGTAATGCGGTGCGTGGATGATGGCTTAGTGCCGAATTATGCGGCGACGAGTTAATCGCTTAGTCAATGTACCCATAATCAGGAAAAGGTTCTAGGTTCAGGTTTGGTTCGGTTTCTGTGAGAGGGAATGGGCTATAATCCACCACGCGGGCCCAGTGCTGCTTGGTGGATTATAGCCCATCCCATTCCTATTTGGTGCATGTCTTCGAATGTTTTGTTCCTGGACTTGCCGGTTTCCTCACGTTGTTTTTCTTCAGCGTTTTGAGAGCTATGTACCTACTTAAATTTAATAACAGGAAAAGATAATTGACCCGAGCAATGTAGAAAAATCAGAAAAAACTTCGATTAGACACAAACCACCAAAAAAAAAAACAATATTTTGACGATAAAGAAAGCCTGAAATGTAATAAATATTCAGTACTCACTCAAGGTCTGGGCCTGAAATCTTATCAGCTTTTACGTCGTCTAGTATACAGACACTGACTCACAATAGTAAAAGAAAACTAGTGAAGTGCGAGTTGGAAAAGCTACGTGAGGTACCATAATTATAGGGAATCGTAATTGACAAAATCAAAATATTTCATAAACTTATATTTTACAGAAGTCAAAATATTTGTGTTTGATAAAAAGTAATCTCTTAGGTTAGGAAGAGTACTACAGAATAAATGTAATCGAATTTGAAAATCCGATTACATTTATTCTCATTCTTATAATGATTTATTCGTACTTTTTATACTGGAAAATGCATACTTCCTTGGAAGCGAAGCCGCTGACAAATGCTAGTTCTTTATTATTACTCATATAGCAATGATAATGGGCGTAACATAAACCCTAAAGCTGTGGAGTATAGCGAGAGTGTACAAGTTTTATTTCTTATGCTACTACTACCTATAGGGAACTTTGATATTATTTATTTACTTATTCGCATATATATTCAAAAACAAAATCCTACACCTACAGTGCCGGCCAATTTTTAAGCGGATAACGCTAGTGGCAAAAGTTAATTCATTACAAAACCATGTGTCAACTAGTGTAGGAAATCTTCAAGTTGCCAACGTTAGTCGTAACTTTTTGTTGGCAACACTGCAATGTTAGATAGGTAGATTATTCTATGATCACTGCAGCAATAACGTCATCATGTAAGAACTAAGAGATATAACAAGTGTGTAACAGACGAACGATTTAACAATTTGCTTTAAGGCACAGAGTTGTTTTGGCGTCCCTGTTTCAGACATCATAATTATGTATCCATGTGTAGTGACTTGAATTAAGTGACTTAATTGCACGGCAACCATTATCTTCGTCACACATTTTTTTGCAGCATCTGGGCGCTCCATTTTCACTTGATACTCTGACCGTAAATCCCTATAAAGATGTGAACTAAATATCTTCCAGGTTCTTCGTTCCGCAACAGTAGGTTTTTTTATGACGAAAATGGAATTCTGCTCGCCAGTATATCATTTCATAACTTTTCTTCCCTCAACCCGTTGTGGTCCTCTCACCCTCAAACTTTTTTAACTATGAACGCAGAAAGTTGGTAAAATAACACGTTTAGATTCTTATTTTGAGTGTCTCGGTGGCACGAATACGAAATGATACTTGGTCTTAAGTATTTTAGTGATCTGCAAAAAGGCTTGTGGTAAATCTTGTACTCACTCAAGGAATCTGTCACTCCCTCTCATAGAAATCAGTAACTTTGAGCTGAACTTAAGAGTTGGTGTATGAATGTTTGAAGTGTTTGGAAAAAGTTTTGGTTATGTCTGGATTATCATCAGCGTTTTTAATGTTCCTACTGCTAGAACACAGGCGTCCTCTCTATGAAAGGGATGGATGGAAGGTAGAGGGATGTCTGAGTAGGTGCCTATTTTTAACCGGCTTTACAAAAAGGAGAAGGTTCTACGTTCGGTTGTATATTTTTTGTGTATATTTGTAATTAAAACGACCGATTTGACAGTTCACCAACGACTAACTTTATTTGAAAAGGCAAATCATTCCTTGCCAAAGACAATGAGTAGCTCACTTAATATTTTACAGGCGGCGTTAGACGCCCAATTTTGATATCGGTTCAACACCCCCACTATATCAAAATTAAAAATAAACATAAAATATCAGACATAAAATTTGTTTCTTTTACAGTAACAAACAATAAATTTTATTTTTTAACAATACCAATTGTTTTCATAAACCCATAATGTTTAACACCCGGCAACCCCTTAGTTAGAAGGTCAGCAGGCATGCTTGCAGTTGGCAAATACTTTGTTTCCACAATATCATTATTAATAACATCCCGAATGAAATTATATCTCACATCAATATGCTTCGATCGTTTATGAGACTGATGATTATTTGCCAGCCTCAAAGCACTCTGACTGTCACTGTATAGTACAATTTTATTACAACAACCTGTTAACTCAAGTTCTAGATTCTGTAAATAAATGGCTTCACGGGAAGCTTCTGACATAGCCATATATTCAGCTTCACAACTACTTAAAGCTACTGTCCTTTGTTTTTTGCTTTCCCAAGAAACAGCAGATCCAGATTTAACAAAGCAAAATCCTGTATATGACCGCCTGTCTGTGGCATCACTTGCCCAGTCCGCATCTACATATCCTTCTAGTTCTGCTCCTTCTTTAGAATACCTCAAACAATAATCTTTAGTTTTTAATAAATATTTTAAAATCCTTTTAGCATAATTCCAATGAATATAAGAATAGGAATTATTGAATTGGCTAAGATAGCTAACTGAATAAGCAATGTCTGGTCGTGTCAGAACTGCTAAGTACATCAAGCTACCTATTAATTTTTGATAAGGCAACTTATCTTCACAAATGTTAGACTTTTCAACATTTAGTTTAGACTCTATTGGAGTATCAGCTGTTTTGCAGTTAGACATATCAAAATTTTTAATCAATTGTTCAATATAATGCTCCTGATCTACTGTAATTACATCCAGACTTTTATTTATGTTAATTCTCATTCCTAAGTACTGTTTAACTTGGCCTAAATTTTTTATTTTAAATTTTTGGCTTAAGGCTTTTATCAGAGAATCAGTTTCTATTTTATCATTTGAAAATATGATAAAATCATCGACATAAATACCAACAATAGTTTTCTTATTGTTGCAGTGATTTTTTATAAATACACAAGGTTCCATTTTACTCTTACTGAACCCAAAACTACACAATGTTTCCTCAACCCTTTGATACCAAGCAAGGGATGATTGCTTCAAGCCATAAACAGCCTTTTTTAATTTTAATACTTTACTTGAATCCTTTACAGTAAAACCTTCAGGAAGATGCATGAAAATGCTTTCTTTCAGATAACCATTAAGAAAAGCTGTTGTGACATCCAAATGAGTTATGTCCATACTGTACTGTACACTCAAAGCAAATAATAACCGTAAGGTTGAATGTCTGATCACTGGAGAAAATGTTTCCTGATAATCCACACCTGCTTTTTGGGTGAAACCCTTGGCTACTAGTCTGGCACGGTATCTCACTTTATTGTCACAATCATATTTCTTTTTTAAAACCCACTTGCACTGCACTACACTTGCGTTGACAGGAGTATCAACAATCTCCCACACTTGATTGTCTTTGAAGGACTGCAGCTCCTCTGCCATCGCCTGCAACCACTGTTGTTTTTCAGGACCACTGATAGCTTCTGCGTATGTCATTTCACCTTCTATGGACATAGTACACACATTAGCAAAGCCATACCTAGAAGGTTTCTTCCTCTGTCTTTTCTCTCTTTCTTTCGTGACAACTGGATCTTCTTGTACATTTCTGGTTTCTTCTTCCTGTACATTCCTGGTTTCATCTTTTTCTGGATATGTCCTCTGTTCTTCTTCCTTCAAGTCCTCACCATCCTGGTAATCTGAGTCACTTGAGCTTTTCCGATCTAGACATTCTAGCTTTATCACAGATTCCTCTACTAATTCCCCCACTGAATCTGTGTTCTCTACAGGAATTGTGACCGTCTCTGTCTTTTGTGTCTTCTCTATTATCACTACATCTCTGCTGGTAGTGATTTTATTTTTTACTGGGTCATAAATTCTGTATCCCTTAATGTTATCACAGAAACCAACCAATATATGCATCTTGGACTTTCTGTCCCATTTTGTCCGTTTCTCCTTTGGTATGTGTGCCATCACAGGACTCCCAAATATACGTATATGTTGTAAATTTGGTCTTGTTCCGGTCCATGCTTCATAAGGAGTCTTTTCAATACCTGAAGCCACCGACCTGTTTTTTAAATAGACAGCTGTATTCGCAGCTTCTGCCCAAAACTTTTTGTCCAGATCTGCTTCGAAAAGTAAGCATCTAGCTTTCTCCACTATGGTTCTGTTCGACCTCTCGCTGAGTCCGTTTTGCTCTGGTGTGTAGGGATTTGTTTTTTGGTGTATGATGCCTTCTATTTTCAAGAAATTTTCAAAATCATTACTACAGTACTCGCAGCCATTATCTGTTCTTATGATTTTTATTTTCTTGTTCTGAAAATTCTCCACCATAGACTTGAATTCTTTGAAATAGCTTAACACTTCACTTTTATATTTCAAGTAATAAATGAAGGTCATCCTGCTATAATCGTCAATGAATAATAGGAAATAACGAGCACCGCCTATAGATTTCTTCTCCATGGGGCCGCAGATATCTGAATGAACAATCTGTAGCAATTCTGTTGCACGTGAACCCGTTGAAAACGGTAATCTTGACTGCTTTCCCTCACAACATGTCACACAGCTTGACTTACTTGTTGTAAAGGTGCCTGGATAATCTAATCCTTCAACTATTCCGCAACGCTTCATTTTGTTCATGTCACTGCTGTTAATATGGCCGAGTCGCTTGTGCCATGTTTCTCCACTGACTTTAGTTGAAGTCAATAAACAACTCTGTGAACACTGTGATTGTAAGTTCACCTTGTAAACACCGTCAATCAAATCTGCTTCGGCAACCAAATCGCCTATTTCGTTTCTAATTAGGCATCTTTTTGGCTCGAAAACGACACTGTTCCCATTCTTTATCAGTTCACTAACTGATAACAAGTTTGTTGTGACGCTAGGAACACACAACATATCCTTCACAGTTATGTTATAATTGTGACTTGTTGTTATTTCCACATCGCCTGAACACTTTACTGGAACTTTCGTTTTGTTTGCGACTATAATTTCTGGTAAACTTGTCGTAAATTTGGGATTTTTCAGCCAATCTTCGTTCGGAGTGATGTGCCGGCTGGCACCAGAATCAATGTAAAAATCACTTTTTCTGAACTCGCCACTAAGAAATACGACACTAAAAGCGTTACTTAGCTTTTTTCTTTCTGTTTTCTCGTTCATAAGTGGGCATTGATTGCGATAATGTCCCAATTCTTTACATCGGTAGCAGGTTATTGTTTTCGTGTTTTTGACGTTTGAGTTTGACGTATTCGACGCAGAGACACTGGAATTCGCGCCATGTTTGCTTGTGTTGGCGCTACCTTTACCGGTATTTTTCTTGTGTTGCCAACTTCGGGCTACTAATGCTGAGCTGAATTCCGATTCATTTGCATTCACTGAAACTGATTCCATATCAAGTAATTTGGTCTTGATTGTATCGGCAGTTATTTGTATTCCGGAATGCTCAATAGCCATAATCATTGGCATATACCTTTCTGGTAATCCGGCCAGTAACAATGAACCAACCCATTCATCGTTAATCTTGAATCCCGTGCTGCTTAAACGTTGAGAAGTTTCCACTATTTGTGTCACATAACTCGTCATATTCTCACTGCTTTCTAGTCTTATAGAAATTAAATGACGAAGCAAAGTTATCTTCCGCGAAAATCCTGAATCGTCGAACAAAGAACGCAATTTTGTCCACAACTCCTTCGTGGTGTTTGTCTCCTTTATGTGCACATATAACGATGTATCTATCGTTAAAATCAGCTTCGCTCGTGCCTTAGCATCTGCAGCTTTTGTTGCGGCGTCAGTCCCTTCTTCTTTAAGGTATTTATCGGCAGTCTCCAATACCAATAAGTTTTCGACTGCAAACGCCCAATCGTCGAAGTTCTCGCGGCCTTTTAGCTTTGGCACATTTGTTATATAGCTGGAACTCATTTTCTTACGTACACGACACGAAATACTATCAATAAACTGTTTATTTCAATCACTTTACAGAAGGGTGAGGCCCATAACCTGTAATTAAAACGACCGATTTGACAGTTCACCAACGACTAACTTTATTTGAAAAGGCAAATCATTCCTTGCCAAAGACAATGAGTAGCTCACTTAATATTTTACAGGCGGCGTTAGACGCCCAATTTTGATATCGGTTCAACAATATTCCATCTTTCCAACAATTGAGGACCGATTTTTTTGTTTGAAAGAGTATGTTCCCGACTTGGTTATTTAAATTTGGTGAAGATCCGATTATGAACAATATAACTCTTCAATATAATTCTCTCAGGATTGCTGCTATCACATGTCTGTTTATTATATACTAGCTGTGGCCGCGGCTTCGCTCCCGTCATCTGTCTGCCAACCCTACCCTACTTACCTACCTACCAATTTTTTTTTCTATAGTCATCATTCTTTCGCAGAGAATCTTAACACCGCCATTCAGAAAATTATTTCAAATGCACAGCGCCATCTATCGAATATCAAATTCAACTGTCCGAGTATCTGAATTGTGTGTGTCGTGATAATTTTATTTCTTGAACACTTTAAATTCATCTAACTTTTGATAGAGTGAACCGATTGCCATGAAACAAAAACTAAGTTATTCTTCAAGTTAACGCACAATTCTTATGTATAAACGTTATCTACATTGGTTTCGTACATTTCACGTGATGCGTGCACAAATGAACAGACAAACAGATAAACAGACAAAAATACCAAAAATGCTGGATATAGGTTCTGTTGGTTATCCTTTGACACCCTGGCTATTTTTTTTGTAAATATTTTCAATGTACAAAAATTACTTTTCTAGAGATTTATTATATGTATGTATTGAAATTGATGATGATTGATAATATAACATCACGCTGGTACGCTCTAAAGGAATACGCAGATGTGTACAGTTCACCCTGGTACACTAATTCAAGCTAAGTAAGTAAGTAAGTTCCAGCTTAATCGGTTAATCTATTCTGGCATAACTTTTGGCAATATACTTACCTGACTTGCCCATTATGTACAACACCAACTTTTTTACAAAAAATAAAGAAACAAAAACAGGAACACCAACTTCCAAAAATGTGTTTTTATTTGGAATTGAGCAGTGGTGGCGCAGTGGTATTGGCCGCGACTTTTAAGTTTTAGGTCGTGGGTTCGGAACCAGGCAGGTGCTTTTCTTTGTGTAAATGAATTCATCACCACTTCTATCTAATACGGTAAAGGAAAACATCGTGAGGAAACCGGCATGTCCTAGAACCAAAATATCGAAGACATGTGACATCCACCAACCCGCACTAGGCCCGCGTGGTGGATTACGGCCTATCCCCTCTCATAGAGAGAAAGCCTGTGTTCCAGCATTGGGGACATTAATAGGCTGATGATGATGATTTGGAATTCGGTAGCATTTTTTTGTAAATACGTCTGTTTTTTAATAACATTCAAAACAATAGATTGTAATAGTTCCCCGGGCGGTCATGGTCATATATGAGTTCGATCAGTTGTTAGAGCGTGAGCGTGACAAACAAATATTAGGACACATTTTTGGAAACTTTTTTTTTAACTCTCATTTTTAAAATAACATAATAAGGAAGATGAATGTGATATGATATTATTGTGGTGGGTGAAAATAAAAAAAATGCATGTATTACACAGGTATGACTTCTATTGAAAGTAATAACTAACTCATGGCTTGATAATAATACCTACTTATGAAAAAATAAACCTCAAACGAATAGAAATAAGTGAATTTGATAAGTCTAAGCTCATTTACAAATCTACACTAATATATATAATACTAATATATGTCATAGACCAAGTGATTAATCAAGGCACTATGTATAATGCCCGGACATAATGAATGCCGTTTTAATCACTTGCCGTTAATGCTGTTAAAATCTTGTTTAAATCCTTTCGGAAAAGCTCCGTTCTTCAGACAACTGTTGAAACACATGTCGACTTTACTTCTTCTCTCACAGTCACCGGCGGCATTTCTGTAAAGTAAAACGTTATAATGCACCTTCAATGTAATAATACGATTAACAAGGTATGAACATACGTGACATCAATAAGCCTGCGCCATCTCGGTCAACCCGAGATGAGAATGATTAGTTTCACTGATTCAATTCTTTTAGTGTTTGTTGCAATCGTCTTGAACGATCGACGTTGGGGCCATAACTGGCCGGACACAGCAAGGATATTGATTAGATCAGACATATGTGCAATTAAATCTGATCATTGTTTGGTAAGCCTATATAGCTGATTGAATAGGTTTTTACCCGCATTTAGCAAGTTCCTCAAATTTGACACAGTTTGGAAACACTTGATTAGAATAGCGGGAACTTCGCATCTTATTCCATCATAACCTGCTATGCATTGACACACTGGGTCACCTTCTTCATTCAGGGCACAGATACCACTGTTTAAACAATGATTATGGCATGCGTTTACTTTACAGCGTTTCCCAGAGTATCCGGCTTTACATCTGAAATAATAAAGACAAGAGATTTAATTTAAGTTACTCGATAAACAATAGGCAACCAAGAAATATTTGTGACAAGTTCTAAAAGGGGAACGAGGTGCGCGATCGGTATGCTGAGTCTCGGACGATCTGTTTAAGTGATGTAGGTACTTGTTATTGTCTTACTTAGAAATGAATGCGATTTCTCAACCCGGTCAACTGCTGCTTAAAACCAACCAACCCATTCAAATCCCATTCTCACCCAACACTTACTTAACTAACATAACTTGTTATGGATATAAGACACATTTAATTTAAATAACAATGATAATATCTACAAGCATGGCAGCCGGCGGCGCCAGAAGATCACATCCCAACTATGCCCAACGGAACCAAGCGACGATCGAAGTTAACGTTCACCCGATTCAACGCATGTAAAAAAATAATTATTAATCTATTGGTTTTTGGAAATTCCACTCCTTAAGGGGTAAAAAAAGGTTTCAAAGTTTGTATGAAATTTGCACAGGAAATTTTAGATTTACGCTCTTGGTTGATAAAAAAAAGAATTCACGTTTGCTTTTCGGTAATTCTACCCCTAAGGGAGAAAAATAGGGGTTGAGACTTTATGTGAAATTTCATCGGTTTGTAAGGCGCATATGAAATTGTTGGTTTACGCTCTTGGTTAATAAAAAAGAAAAAAAAAATTTTTCTTTTTGAATTTCTACTTCTAAGGGAGTAAAAAGGGATTAGAAAGTTTGTATGTTGGACACCTGAACTTTTAGATGTATACTCTTGGTTAATAAAAAGACTTCATGTATTTATTTGTTTTTGGAAATTTTACTCCTACGAAGGTAAAAAGGGTGTTGAAAGTTTGTGTGAAATTTCTACGCCTTTAAGTGTACACGTTAAAACAGGCTGTTTTCCGCAACTCCACGACCAAGCGCGTATTTTGCGTACAAAGAAAGAAATCAAAAGAGAAAGAAGAAGACACGTAAAATTAAAGATTTACGATTTTGGCTGATAAAAAGAATTATATTTATTATTATTTGGAAATTCTACCCCTAAGGACGTAAAAGGTGGAAAGGGGAATGCCCATTTTGTAAGGGAACTTGGGCCCCTTTGAAAAAATGGTTGTATCTTGATGAATTTGGTTGTATATTGTAGAAAAAACACGTTATATTCATAATTAGAAAACATTTTTACTTATTTTGCGGGGTTCACGAGAAATAACGATGTTTCTTGAAATGAACCCTTATTACAATGCAATAAGGTGCATACAAATGTCCAAGTGAAGAAACCAGATCTGTTGTTGTCTGTACATAAAGAGTAAAGGACACGGATGGAACAAAAAACACAAAATATAAATCTAATTTTTGAATAATTTTGAAATCGCAGACACGATACCTCATAAGGGGCCTGTGAGTGGGCAATCTCCTTTATTGGGCTTATATATTTGAAACATGGCATTAATACTAACCTAAGCAGATAGTAAAGGCTTTCATTATTAGTTTTTCAAAACTACTTCTGAAAGACGATTTAATTTTCAACTTTTTATTTTTTGGAATTTTTCCTTTATTTGTGCTGCAAGACCTTACTTTTTTTTTTAAATTTCGTGATTCTAGGTCAACGGGAACTACCATATAGGTTTTCGACCCAAAACCTATAGGGTACTTCAGGTTGCCCTAGAATTGATAATTTTGGTTAAAAGCAAGGTAATTTAAGTAACGGAAAATTACGATAAACATAAAATGTTGAACATTTTGGTACTTTCTTGATTTTTTTTGGTCCACCCGTTCCTGAGAAAATTGTTGGTGATACACGGACAGACTGACGGACAAGATCTTATAAGGGTTCCCTTTTTCACCTTTTGAGGTACGGAACCCTAAAAATTAGAACCATCAAACTGATCTGGTGATTATCACAACATCAAAATTAAACCAACTTCCTAAACAAAACACTACAAAGTACTCGTATATAATAATAATAAAAATACAAAAGACACCAACTTCCGAAAATGAAGTATTTTTTTACTTTGTAGTTTTTTTGTTTTGGAAGACGGTTTAATTTTTTTGTTAAAAAGTTATTTTTTATTAAATACAAAACAATGTAGCTACTTTGTTAACTGTAAGTGCCAGGGTGTCACTTAAAAAACCACTAACAAATGTCAAACATAATGCAACCTTATTTATAAAAACTTTCTCACTGTAAAGGTGAAAACTGATGAGAATATTCGTATTAACCTTGCTATACCGACGCGTTGGTCTGTGAGATGTGTTGTGAGATATATTTTATGAATGTTTAGTGGTTATTGGACTCATGAAGTAGGCTGCTTTTGTTACACGATTACAATGTCACGGTGTATAATACAATAATGTTCGACGCATCAGTGTTATAGGTATTCTAACTTTTAATTTCGAACCTTACGACTTTCCTTCAGATAAATGGTGATAGTGATGATGTGGATGACTCAGGATCTATATTAACTTTTGGTATATATATCTAGGCGTAGCTTAACTTGACAATAGTGACAGCGAGCATTAGAGTCAGCTAACAACGAGACGCGAAGCGACGCGACGCTGCAAGAATTTTTTGAGAAAGCGAAACAATTAAAGAACTTTATTTAGTACACAAAAATGTTCACATTACGGTGTGATAATTTTACCCGCAGTGGTACCAGCATCGTTGCATTGCATCGCGTTTCAGTGTGAGCTGAGCCTAAATATTATCGTTAGTCCTGAATGAGATGAGCATGCTTTACCTGCATTTTGGTTGTCCTTCAGCACTGACACTACAGACTCCTTGGAAACAATAGTTCTGACAGATGTAAACATCACATCTCTCGCCGGTGTAACCCTGTGTACATACACAACGAGACTGCCCACTAACTTTTGCACCATGGACACACAGCATGCTTACATCTGGCTCCAAGTTGTTCAGTATCAGACTCTTTAGAGTTTCGCAGTTGTGATTTCCGTGAGTTTGCTCCTTAATCGAATAGTTGGCTGCTATGCGTTGACAAAACCAACAGAAGTCTGATTGTGAAATTGCAAATACTCGTAACTCTGCTTCCACACGTGGATTCTTAGGTAGTTGCAAAATTCCCTTTTGATCATCGCCAAACCAATAGATGAAATCTTTTGATACGGTCAATGAATTTGCAAGTGTTCCCTTCTTGACCATAAATAAAGTTGATCTGTTTTTTCCTTTAAAATCAGCACTTTCAATGTATACTTGATTATCAGCAATAAATATTTTCTCAATCCAGTACATTTTCTGTGTCTGTTGGTCGATGGCCAAGCTTCCTCGATCGTGAACATGATCGTCGATTAAAACTTCTCTCTCGGAGCCATCCAATCGAGCCCTCTCTATCGTATAGTCTGTGCTCCAGTAAATATACCTGTTTAGTAATATGTAAATCAGTTCTTAATTCTTCGCATCATTTTGTTTCATAAAGTATAATAGACATTACATTTTTTTAACTTTTACCAGTCTCTGAGGTAAATATTAAGATTTACCTTGTGATTGCTGGTGAAAGCCCGAAATGATCTATGATAATCGCAAATTTCGGGCTATTACCAGTAATCACTGGACACAGAGACTGGTTAATGTCGGGGTTAGTTATTTTATAAAATACATTATGATACGAAATGGTGAGAACAATTAAAAGCGGTCATCCACGGTTACTTTTTAAAGCGATGCAGTCACGATATAGTCACAAATAAATGCGATAAAGAGACTATGTTGTTGCAAGTCATATATCATCGCCTACGTAAATACGATTCTGCACCGCAACTAACGTAATAAAGACGTGTTTCAGCATTGCTACAGCTGTGCGACGGCATTGATACAGTCACGCGGTATCCATCAGTGCAGAGGCAAAGCTGAATCGATACAGTCGCACATTGCAAATGCGACCAAATGCAAAAATAGCGATGCAGACGATTTGCACACGAATCGAGCGACTGCATTGCTGCAAAATATCACTGTGGGCGACCGCCTTAGGGACTGATTTGTAAGCTTCACCAAAATAAATATTATGTTTGTTAGATAGACGATTTTGTTCGACGAAGTCGACTATTCAAATCACAATCTATTCGTTTAATTTTTTTTCTCAAACAATACAAACATCTGACAAAGTACTTATATGTGTGTGTAAATTCGACACATTTTAGTCATCAGCATTTCAACGTTAAGACGTCAAAGTCCCGACATGTGGACATAAGCTCCTCAAGAATCAATAATTTATCCATCCTGTGTTTCTCGTAATTAACATACCCAAATGATAACAAAGTAGAATAATTGGTTTGCTAACTTATTAGTATTGTTAAGCTTTGACGATTAGCTACGCTACGCGTCCCATAGGGTCATGGCCATATGGCTGGTCCGGGGATACCACACGGTCTCCGGTAAGGCGGCGAGTCTCGCTGCCGCAGCCGGGATCTGGAGGCAACAGTCCTCGCGCACATTATGGTAGTGGAAACTCAGTTGCCGCGACAAATTGCGGCTAAGCAATCCTGCCAAATCCTGAAATCCTGCCAGAGCTCTGTCGGCTCAGCGGACCCCGGTGTGGTTCCATCGTCCAAATCCAAATAGCCCCACTCGCAGCTCATTATCGTCTCGTTTGCCTAGTTTCGCATTGATTTCCCCCATGACCGCAGTGAAGTGAGTTTTATGACCATGCATGGCTCTGGAAATGTCCTCATACATGATCTCTACTTCGTCGTCGGGGTGTGTCGAGGTCGGGGCGTAGACTTCTATGACCTTCAGCGAATTACCTTAAGGATATTCTGAGTATAAGGTACGCCACCCTGATCGACACTTTCTCGATCCTCACTACGTTGGTAACAAGAGACCTGTGGACGAAAAACCCGACACCACCCTGAGACTGCCGGTCACCCTCTCGGAAGTAGAGCAGGTTACCGGATTTAAGAATTATCGAGTCCTCCCGTCTTTTCAGGCTTGAGATAACCCTATATACTCCATCGTAACCCACTCAATTCTTCCCCGAGTGTACGCGGGCTAGATGTTGCCAGGACCAGTCGTCGGTTTGTATTCTGGTAGCCAGTTCCCATCGGGGAATTCTTCGCATCCCTTGCCACGCCGTAACCTCGACCGCTACCCTAGTCGAGGGTAGGCAGGCTGCCGCCGGACACTAGGAGCCATTTTTTTTGTTAAGCTATTCACCAGTTTCGACGGGTTGGCGATCGTAGTTTGTCATTAAGTGCACAGAGAATGCTGCTGTCCATTCTCTGTTATGTGCCTTATTCACCTCTTAAAAGATATGGGATGCTACAATTCTTTACGTCCGACACCATTCGGTACGTTACGGACTCATAAGTATTGTATAGGTAGGTTTAATAAAGGATATATCGTCCGTGACTTACTGTACCCACTTATATTCATTCTGGGTGGGAAATCATCCGATGACTTCTTTTTTGGGAGTTTCTGGAGTTTCTTGCCCGTTCTTCTCCATAGAGATCTACGCCTTGGAATGGGCATCTACGGTACTTTCACAGTTATTATGTCTTGTGACTGGGACTGTAGCACCATAATTTTGTAATATTTTATTTTGTCTTTTGACAATTCAAAAGTGCCTGTAACTGGCCTACTTGAAAAAAGTGCTTTGACTTTGACTTTGACTCTTCCGCTCTGGGTGAAGCGGGAGGGCATGTTAGACTTTTACTGACTAAAACCCACCCGTGTTTCTTCAGTTGCTTGTGCCAGGGCCGCGGTAACTCTCCTTCAAACTTATCCGCGACCCAGACAGGCATCGGCCCTATCGGACCCCGTCACTTTTGCTGACATCTCTTTGAGGCGCTCGTGGAACACTACGCGCCGTAAACTCGGGCTTGGTCCTTATCGGACGGCGAGCTACCCATTACTCTACGTCCGCAAGCCCGCGACTACGGTGGCCGGGAATCGGCTCGCGACTCCCAACGCCCGGGGCGTCTCCTGCGGTGCCTAGGGGCGTGAGGGCGTCTCCTTTGCGTCTCCCTCACGCGTTCCGCCTCCTCCTTTGCGAGCATTACTGCTCCGCAGAAGGAAGAGGCAGCTTCCCATGCCCTCTCGCTCCGTACGGACGTGAGAGGTCACCACCGCCGATCGCCTCCATGAGGACACGGCGGTGCTCCGCCCAAGCAGGGCAGATCTCCACCGTATGCTCCACCGTGTCCTCCGAGCGGTCCACACAATGGTGACACCCGGGCGTTTCCTCCCGCTCTATCTTAAACAGGAACCATATTCACTCTACCTAGATAAACAGTGTAGGTGACGAAAATTTGTATGAACTGTAAAAAATAACTTTGTATATAGGATTATTAAGTTACTTATGCAGTTTGTATATCTAGAAAGTAAGTGGGCAATTATTGCGGTTTGTTTTAGTTTTTGTTGCTTTTTTGGCTAAACACTTTTGTGTTCAAAATTTCATGCTTTTGAGACTACTAGAAGTACATTAGAATTATCATGTTCGGTGCTTGAGTCAGTGAGTCAGTAAGTCTCTGACGAAATTAAGGAATATTAACTTGCAATCATTTCTAAACTGCAAGTTCATATTGAATAGAATTTGGGAATATGTCTAGGTTTATTATGTTCTCTTAGTCAATGTAAGTATAGGCTTCTAGCCAATTTACAGGGGGGTCGAAAGTGTCCTGAATGGCTTCGAGAAAAGGATGGCATGTTTGTTTGCTCGACTTGTTGGGGGCACGGTAGTGTAGATTATTCATTGATCCTCTATATAACCTAATATATGTATATAGATATATATCCTATCCTAATTCGGCATTATTAATTAATTTCCACTTTGTTTAGATAAGTGTAAAATACTAACATGATTAAAAAAAATATTGAATGTAATGCAAAAAATAAATGTTGTAAAATCATAAAAGTATTGTTTTTTATACTACAAAGAAATCATGTAACCAATGCAATATCTACTTTGGTAAAGCTTAATTGTTCCCATCATTTCGTTTATGTTATTTTCTGAAATTTTTCATCATTTATCAGTCTGTCAGGAGTATTCTAAGATTTACCGTGTGATTGCTAGTTAAAGCTCGAAATTCGCGATTATCATAGATCATGTATATAGGAATACAAAGTAACTTCTACAGTTTGTATATATACAAAACGGGAAGAAAATTGCGGTACGTTTTAGTATTTGCTTGCTTTATAGTCTAAACACTAATTGTGTTCAAAAGTATCATAGATCATTTCTGACCTTTAAAAGAAAGACTTGGTAAATCTTAGGTTTTACCGATAAATCCTAGGTTTAACCGTAGTTAAACAGCTACATATTATAACAATATAAAAACTACCCAGCAATGGACCAGAAAAAGATTTCTGTTTGTTTTATGTTCCGTTAATATTGTTATAGCAACAATATAATTATACGAGAGTCAATAGCAACGTACCCTCCACAGCTATCCACGGCAATATCAGAGCAGTAGTTTTTCAATCTAACTAAAGGATCTTTCTCAATCGCTTTATTAGAAGAGGCAGGATCCAATGAAAACGAGTAAATACTATTAAATCCTTCTACCCAAAACAGTAATTGTGTGACTGGGTCATAGGTGAGACTATATATGACTTGGTTTCTGCTTGTAACTAACGATTGTATAGTCCTGGTTGATAGGTCAAAGCTTGAAATGGAAATGTTCACGCTGTAATAGTGTGCAAACAGCACCCTATAGTGAACTGAATCGTAAGTTACTGCTGTGATATCATTAGCCGGCGGAATGTGTTCTGTCTGCGTTAGTGATCCATTGTGAAAGAATTCTAGACGATTCTGTACGCCCTCGACGATATCTGAAACATGAAAATATTATTTAACTAAACTAAAAAAAATAATTTGCATCATTACGGCTGAGACAAAGACAGGTGGTAAGCACGCATAGTTTCGTATTTGAGCGTTTAAAAGAAAATCTACAAAAATGAAAGTACTCAAATTAGCAAAATAGGAAGACGGTGTTTGACTATCAATGTAGTCAGTAGTTTATTTATTTAAAACTTCATGCAACATACAGGTACATAGGTGGAGGCATTCTCTATCTGTCAACTAAGGGTGTGTGTGTATCATTGGAATTGGTCAGGTTCTCTTATTTAGAAATATAGTAATTCGTTGGAATTGTTTAGGTTCCCTTACTTAGAAATATATCTGTGATTTTCTAAACATTCCTTTTTTAAAACGTTTTTATCTGACCTCTCGCTCGCACCTACAGGAATTATGGAATTAACTGCCCCAGTGTTGTGTGTAATAGCAAAAAACCGGCCAAGTGCGAGTCGGCCTCGCTCACGAAGGGTTCCGTAACATTATCGCAAAAAAATCACGTTTGTCATATGGGAGCTCTACTTCAACATTTATTTTATTCTGTTTTTAGATTTTTTTGTATAGCGGCACCAGAAATACATCATCTGTGTAAATTTCAATTGCCTAGCTATCACAAATCATGAAATACAACCTGGTGACAGACAGACAGAGAGACAAAAAAAAAAATTTACAGATATTTTTTTTTACAATTTAAATACTACCTCTGCTAAACTGCAAAGTATTTTTCTGGCAGACGTAGCACTAGACTATATTAACATATATTATTTACAATGAAACAAAATGTATTAAGGAGGTACTTGTGTATATTATTTTGACAGACAGATGGACCGTGGAGTCTTACTAATAGAGTCCCGTTTTTACCCTTTGGGTTCGGAACCCTAAAAAGGATATTGATAAAATAATATAAGGCTTATGTTTAACTTACCACCAGATATAGTAACATATAACAGACAAAAATAGTAAATGATCACCAAAATTAAACCCGCATCTTATTGTAAAATTATAACCAAAGTTTTAACATCTCGCTATCCTGTTTAGGCAAAATGACTCCAAATAAATCATTGTTAACCCAAAAGTAGTAAATGATCACCAAAAGTAGTAAATGATCACCAAAATTAAACCAATGACCAAAAAGATTATAAAATTTCTGGGAGCAACTTGGAAGTAGCGCTCGCCGGCCGCTGCCGCGGCACCGCTCGCTTTGCTCGCTCGGCTCGCGCGCGGTTGGTCACAGTTCTAACCTAACCTAACCTATTTTACAACATTAAATAGCGCAATAATTTGCTATTAAAATTTGGTGATCAATTTACTAAATTTGGTGATCAATTTACTAAATTTGGGTTTCATAGTACAATTTTAGGTAATAGAGGTTATGGTCACAAAGTAATTTTAGGTGGTCATTATATTTATCCCCATAATATAATCGAGGATATTGATTTATTACTCATTCCATACTCTCGTAATGGCTCAAGTATAACTATCGGTATTTTTATTCGGAGTCCTTTATGCGCGAATACAATTCGAACTTGGCCACATTTTACTTAACGGCCTAAAGAGGGATATTATCTTATAAAAATCGTGACACAACACAACGAAACCGCTTTCAAGCGAGGACTAAAATATGACCAAAATAAACTGTACGATTCGGAACTAAATAAATCGAAAATGTTTATAAAATACCTGGCTGAAAAGTTCCACACGATATCACTTCTGAAAGATTCAGATGCAGTTTGTGACAACAATTTCAATCTCATACCGGTTTGATTTAATTAATGATATTTGTAAATAATTTAAGAAGTGTATCGAGTACACGAGATTGCCTCGAATCAGAAGCTGGTGCAGTACACGGTACACGAACACAGCACTTGTTATCACACAATATGTCTTCTAAGTATTTACCTTCCGAATCCAGCTTTATTATAGAATGTTAAGGTTGTTCTATCCTCAAAGAATTCTCAGCAACATGGTAGCCGCAGATTTGATTTAGCTCCGAGAAGCATATGCATTTAAGCGGCAGATGCGACATAATTTTTTACACCATTAGCATAGTCGTCTCAATCACCTTTCTATTGATTTATTTAAGTATATACATATAAAAATGTATTTATTACAGTAAATATATCATCATCTGCCTAGCCTTTTCCCAACTATATTGGGTCGGCTTCCAGTCTTACCGGATTCAGCTAAGTACCAGTGTTTTACATGGAGCGACTGCCTATCTGACCTCCACAACCCAGTAACTGGGTAACACGGTACCCCTTGGCAAGACCGGTGTCAAATCTCAAGCTTCTGACTACCCCTAACGACTGTCAAAGATCTTCAAATGACAGCCGGGACCAACGGCTTAGCGTGCTTTCCGAGGCACGGAGGAAACTCGGTATGTTGAAATGGTCACCCATCCACGGACCGACCTCTTCAAGCGTTGCTTAACCTTGATGATCGACCCGTGCGGCTGTTATTACTTAGCCACAAGCTCCTCCAATAAACATACATATATATTACAGTAAATATGTATGTATGTTTATTTTAGCTTCAATATATCGCTGGCCCCGGGCAATAAAGCATTAATATCAAATTTTACAGGAGAAATAAAAGAAGCTAATTTACATTTCAGCGTACAGTTTAGCAGAGGTAATATTTAAATTGTAACAATTTTTTCTGTAAATAAATACTTCTTAATTATTTTATTTTTTGTCTGTCTGTCGGTCTATCACCAGGTTGTATTTCATGATTCGTGATAGCTAGACAGTTGAAATTTACACAGATGGTGTATTTCTGTTGCCGCTATAGCAAAAAATACAAAAAACAAAATAAAATAAATATTGAAATGGAGCTCCCATATAATAAACGTGATTTTTTTGCCATAATGGTACGGAACCCTTCGTGCGCGAGTCTGACTCGCATTTGGCCAGGTTTTTGCTATTACACACAACACTAGGGCAGTTACATAATGCCTGTAAGTGCGAGCGAGAAGTCAGACAAAAATTTAAAAAAAAAGAAATGTGTGTGTGAAATCATACATATTATATTTCTAAATAAGGGAACCTAACCAAAAAATGGAAGGAAATTACGTGTTAAACATTTAATTGATTTGGTAGTAAAATAAAATAGGTAGGATTCTGGTTACAATTAAAATGTAAGCTATTAAACCTACAACAAAATAATATGTACTAACAATTATAACTATTACCATTCACAACTGTTCTACTTACCCCACGAGAACGAGTACACCAATCGCAGCTGTAATGCTAACAACACGAATACACGCGTTTTGTTAGCATACATCTTGTTCTCCAGAAAAAGTTGTATGGGCAGTTTTAGATGAGACGTCCACTCTCTGCGACCACTCGCTGTATATAAAAGTAAAAAATGGTATCTGTAAACACGACATACACATTGGTGGTGCCAAAAACCTATTTCCTATAACTGATGGTAGTTCCTGTGATAAGCGGATCCTGATTTATATAAATATAATAAAATAGAAGTGTCTGTTTGTAATTTCCAAATCATCATCTTCCTACCCTTATTCCGTGTTACTTGGCGTCGGCGCAACACGTTTTATTCTGCCATTCTGTACCGCTTCTGTACCCTGTCACGCTATCACTGACTCCCTTTTCTTTCATATTAATCTTCACACAGTCCATCCATCTCTTCTTTGGCCATCTTCCCCCTCTCCATCCATCCACATTTTTATTCATAACTCTTTAAGTAACATGCGTTTCATCCCTCATCATCACATGATCATACCATGATAAACTGTTTCCTTTCAACTTTTCTGTCAAATGGCGCCACTTCCTCTATCATACTCATTTCTCACTTTATCCATTCTCGTCACGCCGCACATCTCTTTTTATTCATCTTTTTAACAGAAAAGTTGGACAGGTCTAATCACGTACTTGTAGATTTTCCCCTTTAACCTGAGGGGCATCCGTGGGTTGCAAGTTGATCCGGTGCATTACGTCTCGGTCGACCTCACCATTGTCTTGGAAACGAACGACCGTAAGTACCGGAAGTCGGAGCAGATCGGTTTGGGCGTTCCAGCAAGAGCTATGTGCACGTAACTGGAGAGACCGCCAAAATCGCAAAACAATTATTCAGTTTTCCTTCTGCTCAATTTCAGGCCGATACTCTCTAGTCGATGCCACCACACCTCAAATCTGCTCTGGACCTCTAGGCCACTCTCGGCAACCAGCATATACCAGAGTGCCTCTTCCTGTATGTCCGATGTCAGAGCGTTCATTATCTGACGATATAAAAGTCGGCCTTCAGTCCCTACCTCTTCCTGATGAAGAGGTAGGGACTGAAGGCCGACCTTTTTTGCATGTTGACTGCCACACTGAAGCTACTAGTATTGCCCACTGTAGACCGAACTTGTGTACTGCATTGACTTTCTCCCAGGTCTTCATGGTATGTGACATTAGCTTTATTCCTCTATAGTTGTTGCACTCCGGCACATAACCTTTGTTTTTAAAGATGGGTACTAGCGAACTTTTGCAGCCTTCTTCAGGTATGGCTTCTGCCCGCAGCAACTTATTGAAAAATAAAGCTAACCATATCCATCCATCTACGCGCAATAACTTCCACACTTCAATTGGTATTCCGTGCGGACTAACTGCCTTACCATTTACTGATATTCTTACTTCATCCATACTAACCATTCTCACTAAACCCTTATTCACAAGTTTATTTTCTAACACACCATTCCAGTTATTGCCCTCATTCATCGGTTTTTCAAAGTAGTCCTTCCACCTATCCTTATTTTTTACGTCATCAGAAAGAATAATTCCAACTTAATCTTTTATACATCCTATATGATAAACATGTCTCGCCTTTTTCTCCCTAGCAAGCCGGTACAAATCTTTTTGGCCTGCTGGACTATCCAGCACATCATATATTTATTTATTTATTAAAACTTTATGCACAAGTACAAAGGCGGACTTAATGCCTTAGGCATTTCGTACCTACTGGTAGGAAATGCCTAGGGAGGTGCAGAAATAAAATAAGATATTTGGATATTCTGCCGTGAACCGAAAGACGTTGCGTTGGAAGGCCTCCCACCAGGTGGACCGATGACCTGGTGAAGATTGCGGGGATCCGCTCGTTGCGAGACGCACGGGACCGGTCAATGTGGTGACGACGCTTGGGGGAGGCCTATGTCCAGCAGTGGACGTCTTTCGGCTGATATGATAATGATGATGATTTGGATATTTAGATATTTGGTCCAGAGCTTTTACTCTCGCTATAGTAGCTACGGTTTTCTTGGCTTTTATCTTCACAGCATCATACTCACTCTTTTTTCAGCTTTAAAACTAGCGTTTTCCTATTCTACACTTTGCCATTCCTTGTTTTTTTTTTTTTTTGGCTTTTATCTTCACAGCATCATACTTTCTCTTTTTTCAGCTTTAAAACTAGCGTTTTCCTGTTCTACACTTTGCCATTCCTTGATTTTTTTCATCTTTAACTTTATCACATTTTGTATATCAGCTGTTGACCAACACCATGGATCTCTATCTATCGTGCCCCTTTCTTTTGTCATAGTTTTAGATTCTCAGATTCGCTGCACTCCTAATACACCCAGCAATCTCCTTCCAACCTTCGTTTACACTTGATCTTAATTAACTCTGACACCAGAGGTGGCCACACCTCACACGAAAGAAGAAGAAAACTTGATCTTCCATGTGTCCCATTCCTGTTATTTGGCTACGACTCGCTCTCGAAACTTCTTCGCACAATCATTCTTATCTAGCATATATGCCATTTAACTTTAGTCGGAGGACGCTCTTTGCTTTTTAATATACATGAAGTGCGGTACTTTACAAAAACACATTTTTTTTAAATTCTTGTAGAAAAAGAATTAGTGTATCGCGTAAAAAATAATTAAAACTCAAAAGCCCAAAAAATAAAAAATTTTGAACCTATGAAATTTACACGGGCAAAGTCACGGGCAACAGCTAGTATTGATATATGAATTTTGAAACGTTTTTGTTCTTATCGCGGTTGCCTGAATCATGAAACTATGTCGATGGTCGTACGCAGTAAGTGTGTAATGTGCGTTTTTAATTATTAGGGTTCCGTACCCAAAGGGTAAAAACGGCACCCATTACTGAGACTCCGCGATCCGTCTGGCTGTCTGTCTGTCTGTCCGTCGGTCACCAGGCTCATGAACCGTGATAGCTAGGAAGTTGAAATTTTCACAGGTGATGTATTTCTGTTGCCGCTATAACAATAAATACTAAAAACAGAATAAAATCAATATTTAAGTGAGGCTCCCATACAACAAACGTGTTTTTTTGCCGTTTTTTGCGATAATGGTACGGAACCCTTCGTGCGCGAGTCCGACTCGCACTTGACCGGTTTTCGTTTACTTGTGAAATTAATTTTCTTTTTGGAAGTTGGTGTCCTTATCGCAAAAAAATGGTACCTACCATAGACACCAAATTCAAACAAGAAAGTTATTTTTTACACATAGTTTTTTTATTTGGAAGTGTAGTATTTTTTTGTAAAAAAGTTTTTATTAATTTCACTCTAATCTAATCTTCTAGTCCTATGACCTTGGATATTATATACAGGATACATACAAATGATGAATCCTTCATTACAATAATAAAACACAAACTAAATAAATATATTCCATTACAAAAAATAACAATAAAATGTAAACCAAATAAAGGATGGCTTACTAAAGGTTTCAAAAAATCATGCGAACATAAAAGAGTGTTAAGAACTATTTTTAATGAAACCAAGAAGTGTTGTTATAAAAAAACAATATAAATTATTTAGTGAAATATTAAAATTGATTATTAGAAAATCAAAAAAGCTAAGTTTATGTATTAAACAAATGCAAGAATCTGACAATAAGGTAAAGACAATGTTGAATATAATTAACACAAAAACAGGGAAGACAAAAATAAATAGACGTGAAAATATATCACTGAAGATAGACAATGAAGAAGTAAAATGCCCGTTAAACTGATTTAACGAATTTTTTGCGACGTTGTATGATTTTGCCCTACGCAAAATCATACAACTAACTCGACCAATAACATTGAAAAATCCGTGGTCAACTCCTCTACTTGTTCAATGTATGTTCACCCGGTAGACCAAAAAGAAATAGTTAATATAATAAGGTCAACTAAAAATAAACGTAGCTGCGGTATCGATGACGTTCCACCAATATTATTAAAGCAATGCGCAATAGAACTTTCCATTCCTCTTATGTTTTTCATTAATCAAAGCTTCCAAGACGGCCAATTTCCAGACGCACTTAAAGTAGCTTTAGTAAAACCAATACATAAAAAAGGTGACAAGCATATCCCAAGCAATTGTAGACCCATAGCACTGTTACCAAACTTTTCCAAAATATTTGAAAAAGCTATGTGCAATCAGCTATATATTATGTTCTTGGAAAAGTTTAATATTCTTGACGACGCACAAAATGGATTTAGAAAATGTAGATCAACAACTTTAGCAGTATATAAATATGTTCAACAAGCTTTACAACATATAAACAACAAACAATACGTAATTGGGCTACTACTAGACATGACAAAAGCATACGACAAGGTCCTTTATGACATTTTACTTACTAAACTATATGATTGCGGCGTACGAGGACAAGCTGGTCCTCGTACGCCGCAACCATATAGTTTCGTGGTTCAAATCATATTTACATAATAGGACACAAATAGTACAAATTAAAAATTACGACCATATAAAACATGAGAACAAAACCATTAGATCACAAGAAAAACAAATTACTTGCTCAATCCCACAAGGAAATGTATTAGGATGCCCACTATTTTTAATCTATATTAATGACCTTCCCAAAACATTAGACAAAGAAAACGTTTTACCAGTATTATTTGCAGACGATATTTCAATATTAATAAAGTGTGGAAATATAAATAACCCTAGTCTACAAACACAAGACACCCTCCAAACTGTAGATACATGGCTCCAGATCCACAACTTGGAAATTAATAATAATAAAACTAAAATAATACAATTCAGATCATACAAAAAACCACCACTGAATCTAAAAACAACATTTAGAAACACGCAAGTTGAAGAAGTTAATACATTTAGCCTACTTGGTATAAATATTGACACACACATTAACTGGAAGTCACACATAGAACATATAAAAACAAAACTCTCCAGATTCTCTTACGTTCTTTTTCAAATTAAACAAAGCACTAACACACAAACAGCTATGGCTGCTTACTACGCATACGCATACGCATACTCATGGCTGCGATATGTCATCATGCTATGGGGAAATAGTGTTAATGTTAATGAACTATTCATAATGCAAAAGAAGTGTATAAGAATTCTAGCCCAAATAGATAGTACGGAGAGCAGACTGTGCCGTCCGTTTACTTAAAGGCAGTTAAGTGAAATAACCTGATTTTGAGCTATGGTCTAAAAGGTGGGAAAAATTGTCCCTAGAAATTGATTAGACATACAGCTATGTTTAATAGACCAAAACACTTGATAGCTGTTAAGCTTTCATTATACTTACGACGTTACATCCTCAAGATTTAATGATTACTATGTAGTTTCACTTCTCAATGTACTAGGCGTCGCACATAATTTTTAGAGCTGTGGAAATAAAAATCAAATTATAAAATTCAAACTCGTTCTACATCCGCCGACTGCAGCGCCATCTTCACCTAACTTCATTCCTTTTTTATGTGCGGGCGTCGTAACATAGTGCGTTTTGAAAAAATATAATTTTAGCTTAAAATAGTGTGTTTAGTGGAAAAGTTTAGTGTAAAAACGTGTTATAATGGGAAAACGAAAGAGGGAACGTAGTAATTCAAAAATTCGTCGAAAGATAAAGCGTTTGGAGCGAAAACTACGTGTCTCATCGTCAACAAGTAAGGATGAGGAAGGTTAGTATTACACATCTTTTGTGGTTCCTAATTTGAATATCGTAGCCAAATATTAGTGCTTCTATAAGAAACTATGAACGAATTTGTTTAAATATTATGCTTTTTATTCGTCTATCGTTTTGCGATATTTTTTACTATCTACCTTCATTTAAGGTAACTTTTTTATTTTTTTCTTTTGTTGAAAAATGGACTTTATCGTGATCATAATAAGGATTAGGTGTTACTTTTTGGTACATTCGACATGTAAGTTTAATATAGGTCCTAACTACGATTGTAAATTAATAGTCATTTATTAAATTCTTGCATCTACATAGTTATACTCCGTGACGTGAGCACGGCTGATAACGAATTAGTCTAGTGGCGTATCGTGAATACGTACAATGACTTTAAAATGTATACACACTGCATACAGCAGCTTGTCAAATAAGTCGAATGACGTACCGAGAGTACGTACAAAGACTAAAAGACAACACTGTCAATTACAACGGTTGTTCTGCTTCTTTTGACTTACAGAATATGACCGTTATCACTCAAGAACGCCAACACCAGACTCACTGCGGCTGTCTTTGTATTCAGATGAATCAGAAGATAATATTCCAATCAGATCTGGCGTTGTAATCCCCGCTTATCTACCGCGTACAGTTGATACTACAGATAATGCAGATGCATCTAATATGCTCCTTCAAGACCCTGGTCCTAGTTCAAATGAGGTCCCAACAGTTGATGCCGAGGATTTACCGCCTGAAATATTAGAGGCGCTTGGAGATTCAACAGGCAAAGAAGAGGTCTTAGGCCCGACTATAAACGAGGAGATCTCTAAACGTTGGGGTAGGATCCTAGTAGAAGGGTTGACTAAAGAGCTAAAGGAAACCTCTTTTAAGAAAACTTTAACGCCCGAGAACTTCACTTTATCGAAAGCGCCAAAGCTTAATTTAGAAATTTCTGCCATCATAAGCGACAACATTAAGCACCGGGATAAACTGCTCGAAAGGGCTCAGAACCAACTTGGGTTGGGCATTGCTGGTCTTAGCAATCTGGCTTCGTCTTTGATTAAGGAAGACCACCCAAAGGTAGAAATCTTGAAAAAGTTGTCAGAAGTCAGCAAGATTTTTCTAGATTTACACTACGAGAACTCACAACATAGAAGAAAGTTGATAACTTCTTCACTGGATAAAAAATTTACCACTGCAATAACTGATATAAAACGAGACACATTTCTGTTCGGAGTTGACCTTGGAGAAAAGATTAAGGCCACAAAAACAGCAGAAAAATCAGGTCTTCAAATAAAGCGCAATAATGATAGCGTTCCTTCCACATCCAGACAACAGGGAAACTGGAGGGGCCCACCCAGGTTTCAATCAACGAGGAGTACCAAACCGGGTGGGCAGAGGCCGAGGTACACAGCCAATCAAGGACACTCGACACAGCAAGGTCGGAGGCAGCCAGCTGCGAATCGAGTCCCTCCTGCCCGGAAGATGAACTACAGAACTCGCAGGAACCAGTAGAGGTAAGAGTTCATGCTGGTAGATTACGCCACTATGTTAGCTACTGGCAAGCAATAACCAAAGACCCAATAGTCTTAAACTATGTTAGGGGCTTAAAAATTACTTTTGATGAGCTTCCTTTTCAAACATTTGAGCCATCTAACCCAAGGTTTAGTAAAACAGAGCTTGAACATTTAAAGTTGTCTATTTCAAAATTATTGTCTTCAGGGGCTATTAAAGAATGCTGTCACGTACCTGACCAGTTTATTTCTAATATCTTTTTGATTCCTAAAAGCGATGGGTCGTTTAGGTTCATTTTAAATTTAAAATGTCTGAATAAATTTATAAGTCCAGGCCACTTTAAAATGGAAGACATTCGTACGGCTACTAAATTAATCAGTAAAGATTGTTTCATGACAACTATGGATCTACAGGAGGCTTATTTTTTAGTGCCCATTCATAAATCTAGTAGAAAATATCTGCGATTTAAATTTCAAGGTTCTACTTTTGAATTTCAGTGCCTCCCTTTTGGCTTGTCTATAGCACCTTACGTTTTTACGAAATTAATGAAGCCAGTAGTAGCTCATCTTAGAAATCAAGGGTTACTCCTAGTTGTTTACTTAGATGATTTGTTATGTATAAATAACTCTTTTAATAGTTGCCTAGAAAGTACAGCAGCAACAGTACACGTTCTTGAGAGATTAGGCTTTATCATTAATAATGAAAAAAGTAGCTTGATACCAAAACAAATTCAAAAGTTTCTAGGTTTCGAAATAAATTCTCAAGATATGTGTTTAATGCTGCCAGATATGAAACGTCAAAAAATACTCGACCAAACAAAACGAATAGCTAAAAAAAGGGCTTTAACAATAAGGGATTTCGCAAAATATTTAGGTTTACTCTGCTCGGTTTGCCCAGCAATTTCTTATGGTTGGTTATACGAAACGTTTCGAACGCGAAAAATTTCTAGCTTTAGTTAATTCTAAAGACAATTATGATTGTGTCATGAACCTTTCGCCCAATCTTAAGTCAGATTTTTCCTGGTGGCAAAATAATATTTTATCTTTTAAAAATCCAATACGTAGTGGTAGATACGATCTGGAAATCTTCTCAGATGCATCCCTTACAGGATGGGGTATATATTGTAATGAAGTACGTGCTCATGGTTTTTGGAGCGACACAGAATCTAAAGAGCAAATAAATGCTTTAGAATTAAAGGCAGCTCTTATTGGCTTACAGTGCTTCACTAAAGATCTTTATAATAAAGAGGTTTTACTTAGGATCGATAATACTACAGCTATAGCTTATGTAAATAAGTACGGGGGAATCCAGTTTACACACCTTAATGATATAGCTAGAGAAATCTGGCAATGGTGTGAGCAAAGGAAACTCTTTGTTTTTGCTTCTTACATCAAGTCTAAAGAGAATACAGAAGCAGATCACGAATCTAGACGATTAAATATTGACATTGAATGGGACTTAGATTTGTCTGCTTTTGATAAAATCTCAAATACTTTTGGAAACCCTGAAATAGATCTGTTTGCCACACGATTGAACGCAAAATGTAAAAAATACATATCGTGGAAACGAGATCCATCAGCGTATAACATAGATGCGTTTACAATAGACTGGTCGCCTTATTTTTTCTACGCGTTTCCCCCGTTCTCACTGATACTTAAATGCTTAAGAAAAATAATTACAGATGGAGCCACTGGGATTGTAGTTGTACCTTATTGGCCTAGCCAGCCATGGTACCCACTTTTTTTATCTCTGTCTCAAAAACAGGTTGTTTATTTGGAACCGAGGCCCTCATTGCTTTTATCACCTTTCAGAACTCCACATCCACTTTGGAAAGGACTTACCCTGGTGTCGTCACTATTATCAAGCAAGCGTACGTAAAACAATCGTTACCAGATAATGCTATTAAAATAATGATATCATCGTTAGCTGACAGCTCTCTTAAGCAATATAATGTAGTCTTAAAAAAATGGTGGATGTTTTGTACTAAAAAGCAGATAAATATTTTTGATAACAATATTCAAAATATTCTTGACTTTTTGGTTACTGAATATCATTTAGGCGCAAATTATTCAACCCTCAACACCTGTCGTTCTGCACTTGCATTAATACTGGGTAAATGTATAAGCCAAGACGATCGAGTTATAAGGTTTATGAAAGGAGTCTATAAGACCAAACCTTCCTTCCCTAGATATAAATCTACATGGGATCCTAATCTTGTATTAGATCACCTTTCAAATTATTATCCAAATGAAGACCAAACCTTGGCTTCTCTATCCAAAAAATTAGTAGCTCTGCTCGCATTGTCAACTGCACAACGTGTGCAGACGCTATCGCTTATACGTTTGTCTAGTGTTGAAATAAATAGCACGAGAATAGTTATTAATATAAATGATGTTATCAAAACTTCGGCTCCTAACAGATCGGCGCCTCGTTTAGTTATACCCTTTTTCTCTAATAGAGAACAAATCTGTCCAGCCAAAACATTGTCCGCATATATTGAAGCCACCAAAAGTTATAGAAGTTTACCACTAACTGATAGACTTATTCTTACTGCCAAGAAACCAATCCATAACGCCAGTGCAGCAACTATTAGTAGATGGATTAGAAATGTGTTGACTGAAAGTGGTATTGATACAGAGATTTTTACGGCTCATAGCACCCGCCACGCGTCAACCTCGGCGGCTAGTCGTAAGGGGGTTTCAGTAGACATAATCAAAAGAACCGCAGGTTGGTCAGGGAACTCTATAACCTTCGCAAAATTTTATAATCGTCCAATTACAGTGGATGAGGATAACGCATTTGCGGAGGCAATATATAATTGTTAATTTATGATTAAAATAATTATTGTTTAATACTTACCTAAGATTAGACAAGTCACATTATGCAGAGGATGCAATTTTTTGTTATAATGATTCATGTTTTGTTTATATATCTACTGTTTAAGTATGTACACAATAAATGTTATTTGAATGTTATAATTTCATATTATTGTGTTTGTTCTTCGTAAAAACCCTTATCAATCTCGTTTGAATGAAAGCGCTAAACATCTACATAGTAATCATTAAATCTTGAGGATGTAACGTCGTAAGTATAATTAATGGTTAAACGAACTTACCTTAAGTGATGTTCGACCATAATTATACGAGACGTTACATCCGAAGAGATTTAAAGTCCCTCCCGAACCCATAAACTAAAGCCCGTCAAATAATTCATCAAACGAGAGTAGCGTCTCTAAAAATGAATGAAGTTAGGTGAAGATGGCGCTGCAGTCGGCGGATGTAGAACGAGTTTGAATTTTATAATTTGATTTTTATTTCCACAGCTCTAAAAATTATGTGCGACGCCTAGTACATTGAGAAGTGAAACTACATAGTAATCATTAAATCTCTTCGGATGTAACGTCTCGTATAATTATGGTCGAACATCACTTAAGGTAAGTTCGTTTAACCATTAATTCTATGGGTTTTAATAATTGCTAAGTGAAATAATATTGTTTTAAATTAAGGTTTGGTGTTTTTGTCTTGTTTATCTATTCCACTAAGGGACCTCTTACAATACAAAAAAAACGGCTGGCTGCAATACAGCCGTGTTATAGAGTTGTAATGGAATTGTAACCGCTATAGTTTTACTTTGAGTCACAGTTTAATGTAATTTCAAAGCTTAATAACGGTTAAATCACTTAACCTTCTTTTTGAATTGTAAACTAATTGAAACTCAATGAACTGCACTTGTGAAAAAACGTTATTAGACTTTAACGGTCTATGTTATTGTTTAGAGATACTAATATCATACAGATTTATTAACTAAAATACAGTTTCTGAATAACCTGTGCACAATAACTGTCTTTTAGTTTAGGAATTACTGGCTAACCCGTATTGCTGTAAAGTCAAATGGACAACTATGTGTTCGATTTTGGGCTAGATTTTTGTGCTTTTTAAGTGTATGCGTGTCATGTGTGATAGTTAGATAATTAAAATAAAACATTATTTTTTTCTTTTAGATGTGTGTAATCAAAAATGGAAATTAAAATAATTATTAAATTTAAAAAGTGCTGGTAGCTGGTAGTGCAAGCCTTTGTGGTACATAAAAACAGAAAACAACTCTAAAACTATAACTAATTTAAAAATTATAAAAAAAATACTTAAAGTAGCGACATTGTATGGTGGCGCCTGTGACAGCAAAATAAATAACATGTAAATAGTGTTTACTATGTATGCGCATAATATGCCGTACCTAGTTAGAGACGATACTGACAATAGTGACGCACCAACGCAGCTGCTATCATTATGGCAGTATATATACTATACATACTATATTATTAACATTATAATAAAGCTGAAGAGTTTGTTTGTTTGTTTGAACGCGCCAATCTTTGGAACTACAAGTCGAATTTGGAAAATTCTTTTTGTAGTGTGTGTGTTTCATGAGGCAGGATGTACGCCGGGAACGGGAAAAAACGGATATGTGCGTACGAAGTAGCGGGTAAAAGCTAGCTTAACATGATATTATAATACATTTTTGTTAGCTGTCACAAGCACCATCATACGTCAGAGCCACTAGACTTGCAAAAAAAATGTATTATTAAAAATGTATTAAAAGTAAACATAGAAAGTTCGGTACGTAAACTATTTTGTGTACTTATTTTATATTTTTGTTAGAATTGGATTAACTTATTCACTAATGAGATCAATAATTACTTAATATTGTTGTGTTTACCAGCTTGTAAACCATAGACCTAAATATTATAATATAATTAGCTACTTCGGAACCAAATCAACATTATAAATTTCCTTGTACCTACTATAAATCAAATAATTTATATAAAAATGGGTTTGGCATTTAACAGTCTTCAAGACCCAATATTAAAAATTAGATCTGTTTCCTTTAGCCGTGCTCACGCGTTCCACACCTTCGGGCGGGTTCCCTACTTGAAATCGAATAACACTTGCTCGAAAACGTTCAGTCGATAGTACTTGAAATCGATTGATACCTCGATGCATCAAAATCTCGAATAACTAGAAGCTCGAATAATCGGCAGCGCAAAGGTCCATCATCTCAAAAACATTATTCCTCGACTGGTTGGTCGAGAAATAATGTTTTTAAGATGATGGACTATTTAATCGATTTACAGAATATTTTTTAACGACTGCCCAAAAAGGAGGAGGAAAAAAACATACAGTCGAACATAGAAATGTCCGACTGTATGTATTTTTTTAAATGTATTTTTACCAATTTCTCCGTCAATTGTGGACCGATTTAAAAAAAAATTTTACTCTCGTTGTGGTTTCATCGTCACCAAGTCAGAATCTGATGATGGGATCCCATAGAAATCGAGGGAACTCGTCAAATATTATAGGCATACATATAGCGATTTTTGTATTTTCATCAACAATGCAATCTGTAAATCAATACTGTAATATATATTTTCATAATTTTGTAAATTTTTTTTGGGACTCATACAAATTACGCACTTTATTATATTTCTGTTTATGACAAATATAAAAATTGGTCCCCGTAAAATTTATAAGACACCTTCTGCGATGGCTATTTCTTGCATAAGTCTTTATGCATCATAGTGACCGATGCATCGCATGATAATAATTTATATCACCTAAGTGGAGCATGTTAACGGCTATAGTGGGGCTCTAGAGGGTGGAATAATGCCACGTGCTCTGCAAGTAGACTGCGATCCTTAGGCATAGTATGCCCTGCTATTCTTATTCGCGCTATTTTTTTCCGCCCATTCTGCGACCTTTGGAAATGTATGAAGCTGCACGCATTGCAGAAAAAAAATCACGCTCAAATAGTAATCAAAAATTCGCGCGAATTTTTTATGCTCTGCCTAAGTAGCGTGCTATGCCTTAGCAGCTGTCTTAATGTGCAATTTTAATCCTCAACTGGAGCTTTCTTCAGAGAATTGCACAATACGGTGTCGTTATTTTTGTGAAAACCTAATGTTGTTAAAAAAAATACTTTGCAGACTTCATCACTTGTTTCATTTAGATTTTTTATACAAATGTGATTCTTGGTGCTCTTTTTTAAGGGTTTTGACGTAATTTTTCGTTTTGGAATTGTTAGGGAAGTTCTTTGTTGTAAAAATACTCTTCTTTCTTTCCGAGATAAATGTCAATATTTTTTGTTTATAAATTCTCGTGTATCCGTAGTAAACTACTTGAACATTTTTTGGAACATTTTTTCGGCACACGCAATACCGCGAAGGTAGGTACTTACATAGACGTATTTTAGTGTAGCAATGTCACTTAACCGTTTTTTGTATAGTATTCGTTATTTATCATAATTATTTAAAACAATCACAAGTAAATAACGGTCACTGTCTTTTAGTTTTGTTTAAGCTCCAAATTCACGCTGGCTTACCAACGTATAGCCAGTTAAGTGTGAATAACGGTTTTGTAGAGTGGTAATTGAATAAAACTGTCTTTTAGGTGTCGTAAATGCCAATGCGTCTTGTATTAATATAAATCATTAAAATGCGTTTATAGTGATGTAACGGTTTAATACTGTTGTAGCATCAAGTAACCGTTTTTTAAGATTGTATAGTGGATTAATAAAAATTTCAAATATACGGTTAAAAGCGTGTAGCCGTATTATAGTGTTATAAAGTGACATAACCGTATTTAAGTGTTGTACGGTCTCAAAAATGATGTAGTTAGCCGTGTGTGTAGTCTCCAGATTTTTAGCTTAAAATTAAGTTAGATAAATATGACCCAGACTGATTGATAAAGGAAAAGTTGCTCTTTTGCGTAGTATATATAACTCAAATTTGACAAAATGTCACTTAACGGCCTTTTGGTAAACGGACGGCCTGCAAACCATACTTTATAAAATATCTGATCCTAACTCTACCGTCAATATACATACTTGATATTTACGTGTTTGTTTTTAAAAATATCGACAAGTTCACTAAAGTAGAAGATACGCATAACGTCAACACTCGCCATAAAAAGAGATTATGCGCTCTATCCTCAAGAATCAAAATTTTATGTGATAGCCCATATTATATGGCAATAAAAATATATAATAAGTTGCCCAACACATTTAAATCTGAAAAATCAGTAATAATTTTCCAAAAAAGGTTAAAACTATACCTAATCCAAAAGTGTTTCTACTCAGTAAAAGAATATTTAGAGTCTAGCTTAAAATTACGAATTTATCTCAAGTGACGATCTGTCCTATACAAACAATACAATTTAGTCTATCCTATTAAACTTCATACAAAATTATAATTATAATTTGTACTAGGTACCTGAAAAGGATGACTTTAATATTAACATAACTATATTATTCTCAATTTAATTATAATAATGTTAAATAAAATAATTAATTAATAATAATGTTTAATGCATGCTAATTTTGGATGATAAGGACAGGAGAATGATAATTGCAATGCTTGTAAAAGGCTGCTAAGTCTTAAGTACTAATATATTTTATGACTTCAAACTAATATTCATCTGTAGGTACTCTATTAACTGCGTTAAACCGATGTACAACAATTAATAAAACATAAATATAGATTTCGTTTTGTGACTTTAAAACATTTGGAGTTGAGTAGACCTCAAAAAATCTGCTGTTTTACTTTGTTAGTAAACATTGTATCTTCAAAATGGCTGGAGTATTTTTATATCGCAATAATATTGTAAGTTTGTGGGCCGCCTTACTTGAGAAATTATTATTTTACCATACAAATTTAAACCCCCTTTCCGCCCCCTTAAGGATGATTACCGGGATAAAAACTATCCTATGTTCTTCCCAGGGTTTCAAATGATCACCATACCTAATGATGGAAATTGATCTAAATCAGTGTAAAAAGGGGGTTGAAATCAAATGACGTGAGATCGAATAATATATAATATTTCTCGATCGACCATCTAATGTGGTATGTCGACACGATGTCTTTGGTACCTATTATATTTCGCTTTTTGACACCGACTTCGGAATAAAAAGTTATTTTTCGCTTTGTTTTTTTTTTTGAGCTAGTGTTATTCGATCTCACTTTTTTTCGATTTCAAATAGGAAACCCATGAAAAGTTAATAGACAGGCCGACAGACAGAGACAGAGTTATTTTCGCATTTATAATATTACTTAGTAATAGATTCCATGTTGATTTCACAGTTTCAGTTCACATAAACAGTTCTATTTTATGAATCCATAATATTCTCCCTCGCTGAAAAGGTATTCAACAAGAACAGTAAATCAATACCTCTCTAAAAGTTGGATTTTACGATTACCGACTTATTACTTGGGAGCATCAATTTGTGTGTGTGTTATCAGTAGGATGCAGACACATTATTTGTAACAGGAACACTCTGATAAGGCGACCAGTTATCACAACAATTTATTCAGTTGATGCCTTTGACTGACAGCGCGGCAGCAAAGACAAGGATATGTTTCACACGCATGTCTATCTATGTTTATACGAGGAAAACTATAAAAATTTATTTCAAAATTGACACTTGGTGCCTTAATAAACTCTTTTTTAGGGTTCCGTAGTCAACAAGGAACCCTTATAGTTTCCCCATGTCCGTATTTCCGTCCGTCCTTTTGTCCGTTCGTCTGTCCGTCCGCAGCTTAGCTCAGAGTTTTTTGTACTAGAAAGCCATAATTTGGCATGGATATTAATGTATATCCATGCCAATTTTTTTTTTCGTAAAACAAAACCACGAAATAAAAATTTTGGATACCTCCTGTATACGTAAAGTGGGATGTTTTTTTCTTCGACTTTTACATGATGTGGGGTATCGTTGTACAATCCATTCAAAAATATTACGGGTCTGTGAAAACGAATGTTCGATTCAGGGATCCGTTTGCATAAAATAAAGTTTTTCTTAACGAAGCGTTTTACTCTCAATTCAATTTGACCATGCCATTTGGTAGCAACATAAAAAAACGGGCCAAGTGCGAGTCGGACTCGCGCTCTAAGGGTTCCGCACCATTATCGCAAAAAACGGCACGAAAATCACGTTTGTTGTATGGGAGACCCCCTTAATTTATTTTATTTTAATTTATTAATTATTATTTTTTGAAGTGAATATACAACTAAATATTCTGTGAATATTTCAAGCGTCTACCTGTTGCCGTTATTAATATCGAGCAAAAAACGGCAAAAATATCACGTTTGTTGTATGGGAGCCCCCCTTAAATATTAATTTTATTCTGTTTTTAGTATTTGCTGTTATAGCGGCAATAGAAATACATCATCTGTGAATATTTCAACTGTCTAGCTATCACGGTTCATGAGATACAGCCTGGTGACAGACGGACAGACAGACAGACAGACAGACTGACAGACAGACGGATCGTGAAGTCTCAGTAATAGGATCCCGTTTTTACCCTTTGGGTACGGAACCCTAAAAATGAAATGAGAGGTACAAACTGTGACGAACTTTGAACTCATCTTCATCGATATACATCGTTGTCTGTCAAACAAAGCGAGGTACTTAATTTGCATCGGGCTATCTAAATAAATTAATAAAACGCTTGTATTTTTTTTTTAAATGATAATAAACAATTTATTTTTAACTAAGACTACAAATATATACATTTAAACCAAAAACTACTCACTACCTAAACCTAAAAATATACTTAACTAAAATACGAAAAAACTAATTATACCAATTACGCTTGCATTATTTATATACACGTAAATTGGGGATGTATTTTTTTTCCTGTCTATCCCATGGTGTGGGGTATCGTTGGATAGGCCATTTAAAAATATTACGGATCTGTGATTTTTCGATTCAGGGATCCGTTAACGTAAAATTAAACTTTAAATGTCATTTTTTTGTTAGTCAAGTGTCCCTCCCCTGTCAGCTAAATGGTTGCTTTTAGATATGTGAAAAGATTCTTGGCCGTAGTATATAACGAAAATAAAAGAAAAACTATCACAGCTAAGTAGGCTTCACAATTTTACGAGTAATAGTCGACCAACTTATAAAATGTACTTGGAAAAGTAGAACTTTTGCATATTGATATATGGGGAAAACAGTTTCCGAATGACTAAGTTAATTTTGTCCCTTCGTTAGAGAAATGTTCGATGCTTTCATTGTTTATGAACGTTAGTAATGTTACCTATTTATAATTAACACGCTTCTATTAGCTTGCTATGTATGTAACGGAATCATTGAACATGATTTTCACCACCTTAAAAACGTCGGATTAATTTTAAGCTTGGCAGACTTATCAAGGACCGATGATGCAATTTAAAATAAATTAATAGTGTGTTCCATTATTCTTACCAGGATGTTCAGGAATAGCGATTTTTTACCCGGCTGCAAGGAAAGGTTTATGTTTTTCGCGCGTATCTTGTATGTATGTAATATTCTTTATAACCTCGTATCTTTCAAACTACTTGACGGATTATTATAATTAAGACATCGTTAGATAGGTCGTGACCGCCCAAGTGTTCTTAGATAAAAAAGAGATTGAAAAAGATGCCGTTTAAAAAAAAACAAAACATGGCGGATTTTGGGCGCCATATTGTAGGGGTTGCAATATTTTTTCGATAATCAATAGTGGCGTATCAAAATGAAGGGTTTTTAAAGGTGATTACAAAAATATATACCACTTATATGTTTAAAGTCATTCGAATAAAAAAAGTATAATCAAAATGTTGTAAATAAAAAAAGTTAATAAAATCAAAAATCCCGACTGCCTAAAAAGCGAACTAAAGAGATGTAAACAAGAAGAAAATCTTGCTGTGTAGTCGGAGGATACATCTGGTTTTGGTCAGCCAGCTCGCGAATATTGTATCCTCCGACTGTACAGCAAGATTTTCTTCTTGTTTACATCTTTTTTTATATCTGTCATGTAGGTACATTCATATCAATTAGATTGAAAGTAGTCGGTAGATTTAAGTTGGTCAGTCTAATTATAGCTCTGAGGTGGAACGCTCGACTTTTATTTAATAACCCTCGAACATTACAGTGGCGACGAGGATTGCAAATTCGAACAATTTGGCGTGTGATTCGTATTGTATAGTGCATATTCCGTCTTTTCGCGAGTGTACAAACCGGAATTAATACGATGTCGATAGGAAAAAATAAAGAATTCGACAAGAAGTCTGGCATGTGGTCAATGTATGTGGACCGTTTAGACGTGTTCTTTACAGTGACTAAAATCGATGACGAGATAAAAATTGCCTACGCTTATAGTCATCATGGTAAGGAGAAAGCCGGGCCAAAGTGGAGTGTTGCCTCAGAGATGTTAAACCACCTACGCTCAACGGTGTCTTTTGTACCCATTGTTTTCCGTTTTTTGACACCGACTTCGGAAAAGAAAGTTATATTTCGCTAAATTGTTTTGTTTTGGAAGTCGGTTTGATTTTTTGTTAAAAAGTTTTCTATTTTCTCTTTTCATTTTTGGTGGGTACATCCAATTAACATTTATAGTCAAAGTACGAGATGTATTTTACCTATGACGATTCCAATAAGCCCAAACACGACTAGGCTACATTGTCTTATTTCAGAGTTCCAGTCTACCTTCCGGCTTCATCATCAGATCAGATCGATGGTACCATTTCCATCAGTACCATCTATTTATAAGTATTTGCTTCATGATAGTCGGTTAACTATTCGAGATATCTTATACCCGTGACATACTTTAGCATTAAGAGGAAACGGGAGTAGAGAGCGCCGACAGAATTTCCTAAGTAAAAAGTCATAATTCCAGGTTTGGCTCTCGCCTATTTCCTCCTCCAATATTGGACCAATTTAAAAGATATTCCATGAACTGGTATAGTAATATATATACTATGTCCCTATGTTTCATTTTTTTCATTTATATTTGTCAAATTTGTACACCAAGCCTCTGTTGACAGCGCAATTTTGAGCATTTTTGAGGGTTCTATTGCTTCTAAAGATAATGTATCATCAAAAGGGAAAACATAGGGACATAAGATTTATTTGTTGGGTTTAGTCAATAGTACGGACGTCAAAACAAATCACAAGCACGCCCTTAGCGGCAATCAAGAGCAACTAAGCATTGGCGCGCTTTTATAAGCACTTGCGTGGTGCGAAATAGAGGAGTTGAGTACTGACAGCCGTAGAGCTGTCCCCGTTCCAGTGTCGATCCGTAATATTAGTAAGCAAGAATGTAACTTGTGTCTATTCGAATATACTCAGTGTATCGAATAACTTGTGTGATTTCATTTCACGATTATACCCAACGACCTGCCCACACACGATGTCTTAATCTAAGGGAATGCATCCTGAATGCCCGATGGTTTACATCTATCGGCCAGCCTAGATGCGACATATTTTTAATTTACAGGTTATGAAATATCTTTTAAATATGTCCAATATTGTAGGAGGAAATAGGCGAGAGCCAAACCTCTAATTACGACTTTTTGTTTTTACTTAGGAAATTCAGTCGGCGCTCTCTGCCCCCCGTTTCCTCTTAAGGAGTTCCAGTAGCCATCTGTGATATTCTTCACCAGTTCCACTTCACCAAATGATACTTTCTGAGTGCAAATGATTGGATTTTTGATGAAAATACCAAAATAGTGTCATGTAATTTATTACACATACATTACACTTTTAGGTACGGGTATGTGTAGTTGGTGGAGTCTCACAATAAAAGTCAGTTGAAGGTACACACAGTTTATATTATCCAGTACACAAAACACATACACATATTATAGATCAGAAGGAGAATCACAAAACGAGGAGAGATAACAGCACAATAATGTACACGGCACAAAACACGGAAACAGATACAGACAGAGTGGTTAGTGTATGTCGCGGAACACATAAATTAGGAAGCACACAGTATGGCAGCAAGAGTTGCAAAGTTGCAAACCGACTAGCGGTGCGTCACTGCGGGTTGCAGAATAGAGTGGCAGGCTCGCGGTGCAGTACAGCAGTTGCGGTAACGTTCACCCAGACATCAGCCGACATTATATCGTAAACGATATAAGATGCGGTGAATGTCTGTCGACGGAGTGTTTCTGTTATTATAATAATATATAAATAAATATAACGATGTTGTATGTGTGCCTTGTATGTTTGTGTATTAAATAAATAAATAAACTATGTGAGCAGACAGTGTACCCTACACACTGTATGTCCTCTTTACTGATGACCGTACAGTTTTTATATTGATATTAAAACCAATTTGAGGAACTGGAAACCAATTTTCAGCTGATAGGTAGCGCTTTTGAATTTTATATTAAATGCCTTCTTTTGTAAAAAATGATGGGATTTTTTTGAAGCTTTTATTTTCATTTGGAAATACCTACAAAAAATTCCAACACTAGGGTTTTTTTTCGCGTCGGTATAAATCACAACCTATATACTTAGGGGTTTGTGTGCATAATTATTATCATTTTAATGTAAGTACTTACCTGCCGCGTGGTTTCACTTGTAAGCTAAGGGAATCCCTTCAGATATTTAGATAAAAAATATCCTTTGTTGAAATCAAGAATGTTGTCCATTGGTATGTGTACCAAATATTACCCAAATCCGTCCAGCCATTTATGACTCATTGAACACAGCTAGTTATAGGCCTCCAACTTCAATGGCATCTAAATATATCAGAAATTCAATAAAAAAACCTGAGCAGTCCATCCTGTTTTAGGTTTCTTAGGTATATCGACAAAATATAAGGTTCCGATTTTTAGTACAAGACTTCACGACATCTTGATACTTGTACTAAAACATGAACATACCTATAAATATTTATCAATGAACGAAGATAATAGCTCACAGTACACTTGAGCAATTTATTTTGAGCCGAAGGTATATTATGTAGGCTATATACCTAGCCATTTCCATAAAAACTTCATTTCCGAAAAGGCTTGCCAACGTACAGGAACATTACAGTATTCTTAGTAAGATTAGTTAGATACATACATTACTAATTGACGCAAGTATGCCCCAAAGGGTAAGCAGACTAATCTATTGTGAAAAGAATCATCATCTGCTTAGTCTCTGCCCAATTAAATTAAGGCCGGCTTCCAGTCTAAGCAGATGCAATTGAATGACGATTTATAAACGAAGCGACTGCCTATCTTACCGTACAACCCAGTTACCTACTGGACAACACGACCCTCCCTTTGCTAGACTGATGTTTTAGTATTCCTGCACTCCATTACTCTTGCTAGATTATAAATCCCAAGCAACGCGCCTATTACCATAAGGGGCACAAATACTCACTCTGGACTGGTACCTGCTTAGAATGTTCGTTATCGAAAAATGCAGACACTTTGCTCGACCGGGATTGTATTCAACACCATACGCTCCACAGCACTAAACAATCATCGAAATCTTTTGAGGAAAACTGTCGTAATGTTATGCGGTACTTCTATTTTTCAACGCTATATGGTCCACATTGTTTCAATAACTTATCATACGATCTCTCTCCTTAAACCGCTTCAGATTTCATACCTATGAAACTGGACGCTAGACTATAGAAAACAAATTATTGCCCAAAAGGGAATAGGCTATTAATGTTTAGAGGTAAAAGGGCAGGCTTTGTATACGAGTATTTTGTGAAGTACTAGTTAGAGTTTTACCATATTTATAGTGTTTTACCCTAGGTACCCTAATTTATGACGCCAAAGTTCTAACTTTAGCAGGTTTTCACGAAATTAAAGTCGCAAAAAGTGTTATGGAGCGTTTTATTGCTGTCACAAAACTGCAGAACATGTACGTAGGTAGTAAAAATGTGGACTGATGGCGATAAAATAGATTGTGCCCTGCTGCGTAGTATGGCCAGCAACCTTATTGCGTAGTGAATTCGGCAATGCAAAGGGCAAAGAGTATGAAAAACAGACCAATCACATGCGAGATGAAAGACGCTATGTGGATTTTTGTCTATGTTATGTTACAAACAACCTATTTAGGTACGAGTACTTATAAGTTTCTGCATCAGGTCTATCATAACTGACCAAATTATTCAAATATCTTTCGAGTCTGCTAACCTTAAGAGTCCCGAATTTGATTAGCAGATCGGGAATGTCTATTTAGGATCTTTCAAGAGCAAAGGAAAACACTCGTAATAAAATAATTATCAGGAAAATGGTCAGTAGTATAGGTACACTCAGGTACAGCACTGCCAAACCCGTCGGGAAATATAGGGGTGATGTAATGTTGCGGTAACTTCTTTGGTTGCTGACCGTAAATTATTGGATACGATTTACACATCAGCCAAAGTTCTATATATATGTTCAACTTGCAGCCCGGAGCCTGGACTTGAGCCTGGTAATTTAAACAAAATTAAAGTAATGAGGATGTTTATTACATTTCTACCTATTCCATTGGCAATACAGGCATGATTTTACTTATGTTAATTTCTAGGGTTAAACCAATAAAATTAAATGCTATAAAATAGACAGCAATAAATATTTATATGAAAATCTAAATCCGCCTCAAGTGTAACTACTAATTACTATTTCAAAGCCCGACTTGGCTGTCATCGCGACCTTTCGGTATTAAATTTTATAGACAATAAACCTAGGCAATAAATTCTGGAATCGTTGAGACCTGGGAACCGTTGACATGGATTTCTTATGTGACAAATGGAAATGAGAATAGGTTCACAGTAAAACCAGTTTATGTAATGTGTATTTGATTTGTTATACATATTTAGAACACCTACATTTCGCCAGTTATTTGTCGGTCTCATATATAAGAGTGTACACTGAGAGCCGGAGGAAACGCTGTACATTGAGTTTTTAAACAAAATACTTCATGATTGAACTCAGTACTGAGAGCAATGTACATCATCATCGCGAGCTCTCGCGCGAGAGTGTACAGCCGGCATGAGATATATGAGACCGACATATCTCTTAAAGGTATGATGGTTATGGGCACGAGCCACCGGGAACAAATCCAGACTCTTAATAAGATTAGCACGACCCGGGAATCGAACCCAGAACCATTGCTCAGCAGCAGCGATCATGCGACCACTAGAAGTTAGACCAACAAGGGTGGCAAAATACCTTGAAAATAAAACTTCTTTCATTCTTTATTCCCAAAAGGCCATTTTAAACTGAAAATCACAAGTATTTAAATCACGTTCCCAAAATAAATAAAGGAGTGTGCTCACTTAATAGAAAACAAAGCACTCACACTACTCCCTAGGGTGGGCCATCAATTGTTTCAAAGAGAAAAACAAGCATTTTACGGACCTTATAAGCAATTGGGCGGTGTTTTTTATTTTGTGTTATAATTGAGAACTGTATTTAGTTATTGAATAACACATACAAATGTTATAATATTAAGAAAATGAATGACGTGAACATATAATTATTATACATAGTTTATAGTCCCCGCAGGTACATAGGCCCGGTTTCTTGAACGAAAGTGGCTATGATTGGTTAAATCATCAACAGCTTATCCGACCACTTGACTTGCATTTAATTTAAGACGAGTGAGTAATTTATTTGTAGAAATCCAGAGATAGGCTCTTTGGCCCTAATAAAATCCCTCACAGGACCAAAGCCTAAAGTAATATATAGTATATCATATCATTCTAAGAAATACTAACTTGAACTACCCTATGTGACTTAATGTGACGTGACTGTACAAAGGGATAAATTAGTATTACATTGATTTACACACGGATTACCGTAGAAACGGCAGAATCTCTTGATGTTGATGTCAAAGCAACTTAACCTTAATCTTAATGTATAATCCGCTTTATTTATAACAAGTTATTACGCTAATCGCTCATAATTTCAATGAAACTTTATGATAAGAGAGCGTTGAACTTTTGATGATGGTTGGCAAGTAAATTTAAATAAAACTTGCTTTTTTAAACGACACAAGTGGCTTTTTACGTACTTTTTACTTTTTAAATTAGTTAAGTTAATGTGCTGATTTTTTGCGTTCGTTTTGTCCAGGATAATTCTTGGACCACTTATTGTTTTGACCATAACGAGAAACATATTGAAAATGTTTTTCTGTTCAAAATTACAATATAAGACATACCTGAATTTAAAGAATTTACTGAAAAAAAAGCCATTGCGTAGGTACTGGTTTGAGGTGACTTAGGAAAACAATACCTGGAAGAATTAGGGTGATGCCTTTACCGAGTAGTGGGACAGTGAAGACTAAATAAAAAAAGGTACGGTCATACTTCAGAGATTTGTCTGACTGAACTCGTGCACCAAAAACTTTTAGGATTGCATTTGTTACATTAAATACCTACGGAAAAGTTTCAAAGTAGAACAATTCCACAAAAAAAAACATATCCCAACTATTAAATCAAATATAATTACTACCAAAACACGCACACGCACTCCTATAATAACGAATTAAACGGTAAAAGTTTCAAAAACACCTAGTTTATACTAACCGGTTTAAAATTAAACTGAAACAACAGTTAACGACAGCTAACTGGGGAATTTATAGCTGTACTACAAAGGGTTAAGAATGATATACGCGTAGTTAATCTCGGTTTACGCGGTCGACGCGTGCGCATGTTTGAAAGGTAAATATTTATCATAGACTATAATAGGCGAATGAGAATATGGGTTGGATATGGTGTGTTGAAGATTGGTGTAATTTGGAGTTGTTTTACTTAAATGGGTAGGTTTAGCCACATTTTATACAATTAAGTATGTTGCGTTATCAATTTCTCATTATCATGAGATTGATTTTATTGTATGTATAAACCTGATGTTATAGGTATCTCGTGTCCTAGACAAACTAACATTCTATCAGCGTTAACGATTGTCAAAAAATCAATTTTGGCAACAGAGCGCGTAACATTTCGGAAACTTGTCAATGTCATAGATATATGTCAACCGACTTTAATAAAGCATATAATAAATAAATAAATAACTGTTTGCCGTTACATTTGCAACCAAACGAGATTTTAAAAGCGTTATGAGATTCAAAACACAAACCTCATAAATATCGTACTGTACCGTTCTTTGTAAAACACACTACAGTAAAAGAGTTTAACCTTTAATTACATAACGATAAATGGTAGGTTTGCAGGGACGATTCAATCGCAACCAAATGAGATTTTAAAATTAGAATAGAGCTTAAACAACTGACTGTGTAAATCCGTTTATAATATTGAACATTCTAAACCATTTTCCGTTCCATTTGCAACCAAACGAGATTTTAAAAGTGAAATAAGACTCAAACCACAAACCTCGTAAATATCGTACCGTACCGTACTTTGTAAAACACAGTACAGTAAAAGGTAGGTAAGGTAGGTAGGTAAAAGGCACCTTTAGTTACATAACGGTAAATGGTATGTTTTCCGGGTCGACCGAATCGCAACCAAACGAGATTATAATAGTAGAATAGGACTCCAACCAAAACAAACTTTATAGATCCATTTATGTAATTGAGCATTCAAGAAAACATTTCGTTTCAATCAAAACCAAACAAGATTTAAAAAGTGGAATAGCGCCCAAACTACAACTTTATAGATCCATTTATGTTATTGAACGTTCTAACCGATTTCCGTTCCATTCGCAACCAAACGAGATTAAAAAAGTGGAGTAGCGCCCAAACCACAAACGTTGTGGAATAGGCGTCGAACCAGTATTTTACTGCATTACTGCACTATGTAAGATTTCATTTATGCTAAAGCTTTCGGTGGAATAGAATGCCCAATAAATCACTACTTAGACCCGTTACTGAGACTGGCCAACTGACAATGTATGACTACGTTTGTTAGCTTGGGCCTTACCTGTAAAAATAAATGTACGCGTTAATAAATAAACGTAACTCTTCGATAAATGACGGAAAATTACCCGCGATTGCTGCATTCGCATATTATCTGTTTATTATTAACACAATATCAGAACATAACATCACGCCGCCGGTACGCTCTAAAGGGGTATGCAGATGTGTATAGTTCACCTTGGTATACTCGCAATGCCATCTTATTGAGGTTATCTATTCGGGCATAACTTTTTGTTTATGAATTGATGATTCTTTTTGTATTTGGTTTAGATTAGGTAATAGTTTAATGGTGGCCCCAGCCTGGCTATTTCCTTTGCATTGGACCTTGAACTTCCAAAATACATACATCACCAGTAAACCCATCAAATTCAAACTTTAATAGGAAATGTTTGTGTTGTGTGTGTGTATGTTTATTCAGGTATATGTATGTGGTAACTATGAGCGAGATTGGACTTTTACTATGAAGCATACAACGGAACACCATAAGTCCCGTTGATTATTTATGTATCTTATGTCAAACCAATACTCGTAGTAACCTAATGCAGGGTCTGGATTTATTGCAATAGGCTCGCCTTCTACTACGTGGGATTTTGTGGGTGTACTTCTAGTGTATCTCTGCCTAACCCTGCGGGAAGTACAGGCGTGATGTTATGTAATGTTGAATAAATATTGGACACGTATTTTGACTGGGCTGTTAAAAATGATCCGGTGTCATAGGTTAGCAATAATTAGCGCTTGGGGAAAACCGATTCAGTTTCAAAGTAAACAACATCAGTTTATCAGCTCTGTGAGATGATGTTTATGTTATGGAAGTACCAACTAACGAAGATAGATTTATTTACGAAAAAATATGTTTTTAGGTTTCCTTACCCAAAGGGTAAAAACGGGACCCTATTACTAAGACTCCGCGATCCGTCTGTCTGTCTGTCTGTCCGTCTGTCACCAGGCTGTATCTCATGAACCATAATAGCTAGACAGCTAAAATTTACCGCTATAACAACAAATACTAAAAACAGAATAAAATTAATACTTAAGTGGGGCTCCCATACAACAAACGTCTTTTATTGCCGTTATTTGCTATAATGGTACAGAAACCATCGTGCGCGAGTCCGACTCGCACTTGGCCGGTATTTTTTATATGACACCGGCTTCTGAAGTGTTTTATCATCCCAAGGGCACGCATTACCGAGATAAAAAATATCCTATGTCCTTTCCAGGGTCTCAAACTATGTTCACAGCAATGGCCACCGTAGGCGCGGGCAATGGTCTGCTCACCGTCTGATGAGGAGTAGGCCCGAGTCGACGGCGTGTAGTGTTCCAAGTGCGTCTCAAAGATATTATGTCAGCAAAACTGACGGAGTCCGCTAGGGCCGATGCCTGTCTGGGTCGCGGATAAATTTGAAAGACAGTTACCGCGGCCCTAGCACAAGCAACTGAACACTGGTAGGGTTTAGCCAGCAAAAGTCTGACACCCCTCCCACTTCACCCAGATTGGGAAAAGTCTCGTATATCCCTTGGATTTAACTATCTAGGGGTCGGTTTTTTTTTTGAGGCTCGCGCTTGACCACTATCTCACCTGATGGTAAGTGATGATGTGGTCGACGATGTAGCGCGCTTATCTAGAAGAAACCTATTCACTTTTGACTTAATGACTCCCAGGTATCAATTGATCGACGGCCTATCTGACTTCCACAATCCAGTAACTAGTTAATTTGATACCCCTTAGATAGACTAGAGTCAGCTTCTGTGGCATCATTAGTGCTATTCTCTAAGTATACAGTCCTAAGCGCAACTCTGCGCCAATCACGAAAATACTTGGTGGTTTATGCTAGTTGGTGGTTGTACCTTTTACTAACCACAGACTCATTTATTTATTTATTTATTGCACTCTCTGCACTCACAGTTTGACCCAACACGTGCAGAGAGTCCATAATTATATAATCACATAAGACAAATAATAATAATAATAAGCCCCCTAAACAACCACACGTCCTGATTGAACATCTAATCACGTGGGGGGCGGACACACGAATGAGATATTACTGGCGTGGCTAACGTGGCTCTGGAAACCCATTTAATATGGAGACTAGGTCAAAGAATAAACATATAGGACCGCTACCCGAGGGCGATCGTCGGGGCGCACCTGGGGCCGATGCTGGGTGTCACAGCATACGATTGGTGGGGGACTGAGCAGGCGGGTTCTCCCCGATAAAAATACTACAGCCGAACCGACAGACAGACACGACAGTAGAGCAGTTACATCTGCCGAGGATGTTTCGCAGGCGGCATCAGCTACTCAGCCTGCGACCACCAAGGCGGGAAAACCACGAGTGCGCATGAAATGGACGGAAGATATGAACATATTCATCATGCGCACATACTTCTATGTTACATAACTTGAAGAGGACAAAACAATGTATTGCACACAACTATTTGAAAAATTTAAACTACAATACCCAGATATGAACGTAACAGAGCAGAGAATAGCAGACCAAAGACGGGTTATTATTAGAAATAAGCTGTTATCGGATAACACATTAAACAGAATCAAATTTGAAATAGCAGAGCAGCTTAAAAAAGAAGAAGAGGAAAGTTTAAATATTAACCAACAAAATAACACTTTACAAATAACCCATTCACTCACACCTTGTAATCCACCCTTACAATACGACACGAGCCTAGAGACTGAATATTTTGACAACGCACTACCCGTTAACGCACCACATAGCAGTCAACCAACTATAGATAATTCAATATTAATAAAAACACAAACGGTATTTGACCCTTTATTAGTAGAGACACTAAATAATGAACTAGAAACAAATATGTTAAAATACAATGGAATAGATCCCACGTGTAGACCTTTATTACCAAAAATGCGACCAACTCGTAAATTATCGGATATCATTAGTATATTTAACCAAACATTTATCCCGCTAAAACTTTCATCTCTGGAAAACTTATCCGATACACATTCACTAATTTATTGCATAGCTCTTACGGTCGCTAAACATTTTAAATTAAAAATAAATATAGACAGGTCAAGCCATAAAACTAAAGTAAAGAACGACCCACCATGGCAAAAAAGATTAGAAACCGACATAGACCTACTAAGAAAAGACATAAATAGGTTGACACAATATAAAATTGGTAACACATCTAGAAGGCTTGAAACAAAAGTTAATGAGATTATTGCGAGGACCAAACAACACAGTTCACACGAAAATTTTAATAAAAGAATAGACGACCACCTAGACACCTTAAAACAAAAACTCTTAGTCAAGAGTCATAGGATAGCAAGATACAAAAAAGCCAAAGAAAGAAAGGATAACAACAGACTATTTACAACGAGTGAGAAACAATTTTATAGAAAGCTTAAAGGAATCGATACAACTATCATAAATCCTCCACCAGAAGAGAATCTAAAAGAATTCTGGCAAGGAATCTGGTCAGACAGCGCTGAACATAATAAAGAAGCTAGATGGATACAAGAAGAAATAGATCAGAAAAAATAGAGGAAATGCCGTTTGAAGATATAGATCTTATCTTATCTTATGGAGGGGCCGAGAAATACCTCGGACACTTCGACCCATTGGGATCTTTTGTGGTCCCCTAGATAACTTACTCCTCCTCATTCTCGTTGAAAACCGTTTTCATTAGTCTTACAACGAGACTAGGAGATATGAGCCTATAATCTTCTGGTTTTGGGTATCCAACCCCTAGGAGACTCATTCGCTTACCAGCCAGTGCATCGCATGTGCACAGTAGGTGCTCCATGCGTTCCGTATGTTCCCCACACAACCTGCACATGGGTGTCGCGGTTAGACCCATCTTCATGAGCATGTCGTTGGTTCCAAAGTGCCCAGTAAAGGCCCCAAGCAGGTAGCGGATTTGCCCCCTGCTCATGTTCCAAATGCAATCCCGGGCTTTGAAAGTGGAGCCCAGGAATCTCTTGGAGTGTTGTAGACCGGTAGTAGACAGCCAACAAGTTCGTTGTCTGTGATCTGCAAACTCCCTAAATGCGGCTTTTACGAGACACGTCGAAATGCCTACACATGGTTCTGGACCCACAAAATAATTCGCTGAGCCCTCTCTTGCCAGTTCATCAGCCACTTCGTTACCATGGAATCCTTTGTGCCCAGGGACCCACATCAGTTTTACCCTGTTGTGCTTCCCAAGCCTGTTTAGGGTTTGGATAGCATCCAGAATAAGTCCGGAGTCCACTTTGTAGGATGCCATGGCTTTGATTGCAGCCTGACTGTCACTAAGAATATATATGGATTTACCTTTAGTCCCTCTATCTATATTCTCTTGAGCGCAGGTTATAATGGCATATGTTTCCGCTTGGAATACAGTTGCCATCTTCCCTAAGCTTTTGCTACATTTGTAGCCTTTTGCGTATATTCCCGCTCCTGTACCTGATTCCATTTTGGATCCATCAGTGTACCACACCAGACTATCTTGTTCTGGTGGATCAAGTCCCTTCGTCCAGTCCTCTATTGTAGGGATTTGGACCTTGAAAGACCTCTCAAACACAAACATAGTTTGCATTTTATCGGATAACATGCTTGTTACCCGATCCAGGTCTTCATTCTCATCGAACTTTGTATGGTTAGTCTTTGGCTTAGAGGCATCCCATAGTCCAGCGACAGCGAGACGATGTAATGTCTTCCTTGCCTCGAATTCAACCATCATATGCAGAGGAGGGATATTGAGGTATCTCTCAATCGCTGCCGTAGGTGTTGTCCTGAAAGCACCCGTGATGCCGAGACACACTGTTCTTTGTAACCTGGTGAGTGGCGCTTTGCACGAGGCAAGCTTTGTTCTTGGCCACCACACTATGCTGCCGTATGTGATAATAGGTATTATCATTGTCCGGTACAGCCATCGTATCACTTTGGGCTTTAGCCCCCAAGTTTTACCGTAGGTAGAACGACACATGCCGAACACTCGTAAGGCCTTTGTCGTAATATTTGCCACATGAGTTTTCCACCTGAGTTCTTTATCAAGCGTTACACCCAGATATTTAACTTCGGTGGACCAGGGCAGTTTTATTCCATTGAGGGAGAGCTCTCCTAGGTTTCCTAGTTGTCTCTTCCTCGTGAAGGGAATAATGACTGCTTTGCTTGGGTTGATAGAGAGGTGGTTCACTGTACACCATTCCTCTGTCATCCTCAATGCCTGTTGTAATAATCCAGACACTATGTTCGGGAATTTACCATTGACCATTATAGCTATGTCATCCGCATAGCCTACTGTGTAGAATGGTCCGGTATTGAGCTTGGTTAGTAGCGAGTCTACTACCAAGCACCACAATAATGGTGACAGCACTCCGCCTTGCGGACAACCTCTTGTTGTTTTTGCACTAAGTCTGTCTCCCATTAGTTCCGATCTGACTGTTCTGCTTCTCAGCATATAGTCAATCCAGTTGCACGTGGTATCATTGATGCCATGTTCCTTTGCAGCAGTGCGTATGGACTCAAATGTTGTCTTGTCAAAGGCTCCCTCTATGTCGAGGAAAGCCCCGACACATATTTCTTGTCCCTCTAGCGCAGCCTCGGCTCGACTCGCAACATAGTGCAATGCCGTTTCCGTAGATTTGCCGGGGCTGTAGGCGCATTGTAGTTTATGTAGGGGGAATAATTTCAGAGGACCCTCTCTTAAGTACCTGTCTACCAGTTTCTCCAGAGTTTTCAAGAGAAAGGATGATAGACTAATGGGCCTGTAAGCTTTAGCTTCTTCATAAGTCGGTCTACCCACCTTCGGTATAAAGGTGACTTTGACCTCCCTCCATGCTTTGGGTACGTACCCAAAGGCTATGCAGGCTCTGTAGAGCTTACTCAAATGGGGTATCAAAACAGATGCCCCTTCTTGCAATAGTATTGGGTAGATGCCATCTGGACCAGGGGATTTGAGTGGCTGGAAGCCCGCTATGGCCAGCTTCAGTTTATTTTCATCTACCACTTTCTTTGCCGTGAGCCAGTTATTTTTGGACGTGTGCCTTGTAAGCTCGTCCCTTGTGACTGGTTCCTCTTCATCGCTATCGCGCAGTATACATTCTGGGAAGTGGGTCCTAAACATCACGCCCAGAGTGTCCTGTCCAGTTTCCGTGAGTTGCCCATTCTCATCCCTTACAGATGCTAGTGGGTTTGTCTTGGTCATGGACATTGCTTTGCACAACCTCATCCCATTTGGCAGAGTTTCGATGGAAGTGCAATGCTGCCGCCAATTAGTTCTTCTGGCCTTGCGTACCGCCGTGTTATACCTTGTTAGCATGCTATGATAGCCGGAAAAATCCTTCCTGGCTTTTGCATCATTAAAGGCCTGTCGTGTTTCCTGACGTATTTTGGCTATTTCAGGAGTCCACCATGGTACCTTTTTGCCAAAGGCCTTCTTCTCTGGGCAGTTATCTTCCCATGCACCGATGATGCCTGCCTTGATTCTGTCCGCTTCAAATTCTATATCCAGTATGGAATTGAGCTTACCTTTAGAGCTCCCCAAATTTACTTTGAGGTCCCTCCTGTATGAGTCCCAATTTGTATACCTTGGGTTTCTCCTTCGTCTAGTTTCGGCTTCTCCCGCCGTCCTAAACCTAAAGCATATATAATTATGGTCAGACAAAGAGATTTCGTCCGATACATGCCAATTTTCAATATGAGCGCTGGCCCTGTTTGAGGCCAGCGTAAGGTCAATAACTTCAGTCCTCGCAGAAGTTCTAAAAGTAGGTTTATTGCCTACGTTAAGGATTTGTAAAGAAGAGCTTACCACAAAGTCCAACAAATCCTCCCCTCGTTTGTTGACATCCGAGCTGCCCCAAACGACGTGGTGTGCGTTCGCATCGCAACCAAGTATCAGGTCAAGGTTCTTTTGGTTGCCGTAATCAACCAGTCTTCTGATTAGTGGTGTTACTGGTTCTTTTTGTTCATATGGGAGATAGGCAGAGGCAAGGATGATTCTCCTTTTCTCTGTTCCCGTCCCCACTTGGATCAAGGTTGTTGTGAGATCCCTGTAACAGAAAGTACGTAAGGGCATTGCCTCTACACCGCCCCTGATATAGATGCAAGTCCTCGCGTCATTAGTTGGACAGTCATAGAGCACCATGCCTCCTGTCCCACCTAAGCCTTTTATAGTCCCCTTATACAGATAAGGTTCCTGTATCAAGGCAACGTCGTATGTGTTAAGCTTCAGTTGCCGAGCCAGAAGGGCAGTAGCGGCTCTGCAATGATGCAAATTAATTTGTACACACCTTAGTCCCTCCATCTTGGATGATTTTGATGGGTCTGTGTTGATATGGGAGGGCCTTAGTCTTGAGGCCCCTCCTCCATCGCCTGGCTCTCCTCGAGAGCAGTCGGCGACTCGATTCCCAGGGTGTCGAAGTCCCCGAGGATGTCATCCTCGTGGTCTGTCTCCGACGCCCTGGTCCCAATCTCTGTTGCCTGCGCTGCGCCGTCAGCAGAGATTTCTTCAATGGCCTCCCCATGTTGTGGTGGTCCATCCTCGGAGGGCTCCACTTCTGCTTCCGCAGCAGGCGCCTCTCCCTTGTCTTCTTCCAGGAGCTTGAACGAGTATCGTTCAATCCCTCCTGGAAGAGAGTAGCCCGCGGCCTTGATGACCCCAGCGGACACCCCGTCCATGAGGACGATACGACGGATGCCGGTCTGCTCAGTGAGCGTATTCACGACCTTCCAGTCGTTCGTCCTCAAGGTAGGGTTGAGTCGCTGGAGCAATCGAATGGCCCGGGCAGAGTCTTGCAACGCCAAGTTGCGACTCTTCCATGCCATTTTGACTGGCTTTGGAAGGTCCCTGGCGTCAACAACCTTGAGTTTCAGGGCACCAAGTTCCACATTGTGGATGGCACCCCGAAACCAGTTGGCTGCATCAGAGTTGTCGCAGGATACATGAATTGCACCTGCGACGACTCCGGGAGCAACCGTTAGGACAGGCAGAGGATCCGGCGCCACTTCCAGTTTCTCAATTATGAGCTCCTGGATCGGCACCAACTCCTCCGCCTTCAAGTACTCCTCCGGGTACTTGACTGTCACGACAGCGAGTTTCACAGCCGCCACCGCATCCCTAAAGGATCCGGTTGAAGATGATTGCCCTTGGGTCTTCATCCTCTTGGCCGCCATGTCCCCGCTGTCCCCGCTGAGAGCAGCACGCGGTCTCTTTGATGGGCCCTCCGTAGGAGTCCCCTCCAGAGCCGCCTGCTGTCTCAGCTTTTGGCGCTTTTTCCTGCGCGCCCCAGATCGTCCAACCGGAAGCCAGCCTGATTCATGCTGGCCGCCGAGAGACGACGAGGTGCTGTCTTTGCCGGTCGCGTCCGGGGCCGCAAGGTCCGAGGTCATACGATCTCTAACGCAAGCGTCCCGTATCGCGCCAGCTTTGGCAGTACCCTTATGCCCGGTGGGCTGGTTTGCAGTTCCGCCCTTCGGTGGTCCCGCAGCAGTGCCGGCCCTCGACAGTGCCGCGACAGTCCCGTCATTTGACAGTCCCGCCACAGCCCCGCCTTGAGACGATCCCACTGCAGTAACACCTCTGGACGTTCCTGCGGAAGATGCAGTCCCGGCTTGCGCCGGTCCCGCCGTCTGGTGTGCAGTTCCGCCCTTCGGTGGTCCCGCAGCAGTGCCGGCCCTCGACAGTGCCGCGACAGTCCCGTCATTTGACAGTCCCGCCACAGCCCCGCCTTGAGACGATCCCACTGCAGTATCGCCTCTGGACGTTCCTGCGGAAGATGCAGTCCCGGCTTGCGCCGGTCCCGCCGTCTGGTGTGCAGTCCCAGCTTTCGCCGGTCCCGCCTTTTGGTGCGCAGTCCCAGCTTTCACCGGTCCTTTCGCCTTGTGGTTTTTTTTAGATTTATAATCCATTTAAATCCCGATTTTATATTTCATCCCTCGACTATCCCCACCCGCCATGGAGTGCTCAAGTGGCGATGCTACGGTAGCACCAGGGATTAGTCGAGGGATATAGCCCCCCCCCATTAGTTGCCCACGAGACTGCACGACACCAACTCACACCGCTACCACTAGTGATGCGAGCGAGCGCCGCCGTCTGCAAGCCCCTAATGGGAGTGAACTCGCCTGGGGGCCGTCTGACCGGACCCCGCAGCCGATTGACCGTAGCTGGCTAGGCTACGGCCACCCTTGTGAGAAGAAATCCGGGCCAAAGTGGAGTGTTGCCTCAGAGACGTTAAACCGCCTACGCCTAAGATATAGATACTCTTGAATTAAATACGATTATAAATAAAACAGATAACTGGAAAGCAGCAGGTATAGATGGGTTACATAATTTTTGGATAAAAAGGATACTCGTTTGTGGAATGCATTACCTATTGAGGTAAGACGTGCGCAAACATTACCTATATTTAAAAAAATTGTGAAAGAGCATTTCCTTTCTGTAACTATTCTTCTCCTTTCTCTGCTCTATATTTGATATTTATTAGTATATTATTTTATTTGTATGTATGTATTTTATGTAATATATAAGTAATATTATTTAAGACAGTTTTTTGTACACTGACAGCCCTATGTCTATCTCCTCTCGTCCAGTCCATCCAAAGGTTGTCTGTAAGAGATTGCCCTGTGCGATAAGACCGCCCATTGTACACTTATCTTTATAAATGTTTTTTGTCCTGTAATTATTTAAGTGGTGTACAATAAAGTATATAATAAATAAATAAATAAACAGATTCGGAAGAAGTAATAGAAGCAATGAAAAATGAAGAATTTTATAAATACTTGGGATACAACCAAGCGCGACTGTTAGAGCACAAAACTATTAAAGATAAATTAAAACAGGAATATTATAAAAGAATCCATTCATTGTGTAAAATGTACCTAGCTAGTAAAAATTTGTTCAAATCTATAAATACTTATGCTATACCTATTCTTGCTTATTCTTTTGGCGTTATAAAGTGGTCTAAAACAGAATTAAATGCACTTGAAACTAAAACTAGAACAATTCTTACACAACATAGGTATAACCACCCTAAATCAGCAATCGAAAGAGTGATTATGTCCAGAAAGGAGGAGGCAGAGGGTTAATTGAAATATCACATTTACACAAAAGGCAAATAATAAACCTAAAACAATTCTTTAATAAGAAGAAGATTACTAGTCAATTACATAAAACAATAGTAGAGATAGATAACAAATATACACCACTGAATCTTAGCGAAGGTAGTATTGAAACAATAGACAAAGCAAGACACATAGAAGAGATACATAAAAAATGGAAACAGAAAGAACTACACGGTAGACATCCTAACGATCTACACCAAACGCACATTGATAGGGAAGCTTCCAACAAATGGTTTGAATTAAGTGGGTTGTTTCCAGAAACAGAAGGATTTATGCTAGCCATTCAAGACCAAGTCATTAATACCAAAAATTATAGAAAATATATTATAAAAGATAGTACAGTTAGAAACGATTTATGCAGAAAATGTCACAGCAGACCTGAAACAATACAACATATTACGGGAGCTTGTATGACATTGACTCAGAACGACTATACTCACCGGCATAATCAACTTGTTAATATTATACAACAGAAACTTGCAATCAAACTTAAACTCATGCAGGATCCGTACACACCATATTACAAATATTCACCTCGAGCTGTTTTAGAAAATCAATTATACAAAATATATTATGACCGCACAATTATTACAGATCACACTATCTATAACAACAGACCCGATATAACACTTGTTGATAAAGAAAAAAAACACACATACATAATAGATATAGCAGTCCCAAACACTAATAATATACAAAAAACCATCACGGAAAAAATTAGGAAGTACACAGAGTTACAAGAAGAAATTACCAGAGTTTGGAAAATGAATAGAGTTACAATAGTCCCAATAGTAATATCAACAACAGGTGTTATTCCGAAACAAATAAACAATAGTTTTAATGTTCTCAATCTATCAAAATACACATACCTAACACTACAAAAAGCTGCAATATTAAACACTTGCCGAATAGTAAGAAATTTTTTACAGTTAGATTTAGATTACAATTTAAGTGCAGTACAAAATAATTTACCAGTTCAATTAGAAAATTAGGATTTCACCTTGGTTCACACCCGTGAGATCCTATAAAAACACCAGGTCCTTACCTGAGAAACTTAAGTTTATAAACCATAATAATAATAATATAGTCAGTCTGTGGCCTGACTTGTCAAGCTTGACAAGTCAAAATATATTTGTGCTTCAAAAACGAGCTGTTTGGGCCATTTACCAATTAGGTGCGCGTGTTTCTCTAAGAGATTTTTTTAAAGAGATTGGTATTCTCACAGCGGCTTCACAGTACATATTCGCCAACATTTTATATATTAGGCAGAACATTCATTTGTACAGTAACAATAGTGATATTCACAACTTTAAAACCAGAAATAAGGACAAATTACGAGCTCCCTTTCATCGACTTCATAAGGTGCATAGTTCATTCGTTGGGGTTGGTATAACTTTTTACAACAAGTTACCGTCTTCTTTTCTAGATTTGCCATTTAACGCATTTAAAGCAAAAGTAAAAGCTAATCTCTGTTCTAAGGCATACTATTCTATTAATGATTATTTAGATGATAAGCATAGTTGGTCGCTGTGTTGAACTCAAGACAATGTTCGTTTTCTTTTACCAAAATTAGCTTGCTGTCAGGTTAAATATTATTATTTTTTAATTTCGTTTTTGTGTATTTTTTAAATTTTATTTTTTGGTAAGACTGTCGTAGGTATCGTTTACTTTTATTGTCGGAGCTGATGAAGATTGCTACTATCTTTGCATTATATAGAGTTAATCTTTCTAGTATTATATAGCAGCATAGCCAGCATTGTGTGAGTACCATGTACTTCAGAGCTATCATTGTCTAGATACCTACGTCTTCTATTGACTTGAATGACTCCGGTGGTTGAGAGTATGTCATGCCCACTCAAATGTCTCGCCGATGGTGGCGCGTGTGTCGGATCATTTAGCTCCCTTCAAAATGGTTGAGCTGAATGGTGCTGATACATGTGTCATGTTCGTGAACGGGCGCTGTCGGTTGGGACTGGTCATCTCTTAGCTGCCATGGTTTATTTTAATTGATTCTAATTTTATTTCTGAATTGTCTTTTTATATAGTAAATATAAAAAGACAATTCAGAAATAAAATTGGCCACTTTTAACTTTCTACATCGTTCTCACATAATGTGTAATCTCAACATGAATGATGTAACAAATGATTTGTAATAATTACCTAATTGAAAAAGAGTGTCCAAGGAGTTTCTTGCCCGTTCTTCTCCATAGAGATCTACGCCTTGGAATGGGCATCTACGGTACTTTCACAGTTATAACGTCTTGTGACTGGGACTGTAGCACCATAATTTTGTAATATTTTATTTTGTCTTTTGACAATTCAAAAGTGCCTGTAACTGGCCTACTTGAAATAAAGTGCTTTGACTTTGACTTTGACTTTGACAACTGAAAAATTTTCATCCCTAATTATTATGAATTTAATTTAATGAAACCGTTATAATTTCCACATAAGAGCCGAATAAAATCAATGTTAATAATGTATTATCCAAGTGTACATAAAAAAACAAGAAGAAGAATCCAATAATAATTTTTCGGCATGAACCAAGCAACAAAATTTCAACTTAAGCAGAAATGCTGACAAGAAGTCAGGCCCGAGCCAAAAACAAACGCCTACTACCTCCGGCCTCGTCGCCCAGCTCCGCCTCGCCGCCGCCGGAACCCAGCCCCATCGTGAGTGATGTGACGCCGGCCGTGGCAGTTGCGTCGAGCTCGAGCGACGAGTACTTCTCGCCGCCGACAACACCACCACCTGCGCGTCGACGGGGAGGACGCCGGCTGCCGGACCGTTTAGGACCTCGAGGCTTACCGGTCTCTGATAGGGTCCCAGCACCCGGCGGAAGTGTGCAGCGCATGAAATGGAATCAATCCATTAATGAAAATGTCATGCGCGCATACTATGGGGCTACAGAGGGAGGAAACAACCTGACCGCGTACCGTGTCCGGATGCTCTCTTTATTTCAGGTGCTTGAGCCAGCCGTCAACATTTCGGCCCAACGACTTTCGGATCAGGTGCGGGTCATCCAGCGTAATTGTATGTTGGATGATACTGTACTTGATCGCCTCCGAACGGAAATGGGTAACCGTGTCACTGCCCCATCGTCGCAGGCTGTGGTGCCACCACAGTCCAACCACGCTGACGAGGAGAGTAGTGACAGGGTTACAAACGTAAGTACCCAGTGCAATGAGGAATTGAGGAGTGCTTTGGAGTGTGCTATTCGGGAGAATCGTTACATGCAACCCGAACTTAGGCCACGATTACCTCGTTTGCCCATGCATAACAAAAATAGAGCGCTGGTGGCTGTTCTGGATTCGCAGTTGTCAAACTATTTTGATGACTGCGAAGACCTCACTGATACACATTCGATCATGTACTGCGCGGCTGTAGCGGCATGTCGTGTAGCCCATGTCAAATTCGCAGATGACAGAGCTACACGATCGAAACCAGCCGTACCGGCTTGGCAGTGCAGGATCGAACGTCGTATTGGTGGGGCCAGAACACTCATCGGCAAACTAATTTGTTTCAGGGAGGGCAATAGTCGCCCAAGAGTGATGCGCTTTGTGAGACGGGCGTTTTTGGGGACTGATGTCAGCCCCCAAGACTATATATCCCGTGTCACAGAGCGCATCGACTTCCTGAAACAAAAAGTGTTTGCATGGGCAAATCGTATTCGTAGGTACAGGCGGAGAGTGGAGCGATACACCCAGAATCGTACATTCCAAAGTAATGAAAGGTGGGTTTATCGGGCTTGGGAGCGACCCGACCAAGGTCTGACTGATACGCGCCTACCGGATGATGACACTATGTGTTTATTTTGGCGCAACATCTGGTCGGTGCCTGTCAGTCACACCGAAGGTGAATGGACTCGAGAGTTCGAACGAGCGTGCGATCCAATACAAGAAATGGGGGCTATCACGATCAGCCCCCAAGATGTAGCCCGTGCAGTCCGTCCGTTGCCGAACTGGAAATCTCCAGGACCGGACGGGCTGCACAACTTCTGGATCAAGTGGCTACAAAGGTCGCACGCTCGTTTTGCATCTCAGTACCAGGCAGCCTTGGAGTCTGGTTCGCTACCCAAGTTCCTTACAACAGGAATAACCCACCTGCTCCACAAGTCTGGTAGCACCGCGGAACCCAAAAATTAGAGACCTATTACATGTTTACCAACGGTCTATAAGGTTCTTACATCTATTTTGAGAGTTAAAATTAATAAACACGTCGACGATAACTCGATCATGTCGGTCTCTCAAAATGGATGTAGGAACGGGTCCCGCGGTACTAAGGAGCTACTCCTTATTGATATGGACATAAGCCAACAGGTTCGGCGTTTCCGAAAGGATCTGTCGACATGTTGGATAGATTATAAGAAGGCCTATGACTCGGTGCCTCATACATGGCTCATGAGGGTGCTAGAATTGTATAAAATAGATACAACTCTACGCACCTTCCTGATGTCGTGTGTGGGCCAATGGAGCACAGTCCTTCGCTATCCAGGATGTCGAAATATCCAGAGGAATAGCGAACCTGTAAGGATCGAGCGAGGTTTATTCCAGGGCGATAGTTTGAGTCCACTTTTGTTTTGTTTAGCCCTGAATCCTCTAAGCATGCTGCTGGAGAATTCAGGGCTAGGCTATCGGTTGAAGAGAGGTGGTCAGGTTATATCTCACCTCCTTTACATGGATGATCTGAAGCTCTTTGCCCCCAGCAATCTTCACCTGATGGAGCTACTGAAAGTAACTGAAACTTTTAGTAGCGCCATCAGGATGGAGTTTGGTGTGGACAAATGTGCGGTCATGCATGTAAAGCGAGGGGAGATTGTGGAATCCGTAGGAATTCAACTCGCGGATTCCATAAACCTGAGATCCCTCTCTCCAAACAAAACCTATAAGTATTTGGGTATGTCGGAAGCTTTAGGTATCAGCACTACTGACATGAAGCAATTATTGAGGGAACGCTTCTTTGGCCGCCTGAAGAAGGTATTCAATAGCCTTCTTTTAGGCGGAAACAAGGTGCGCGCCTTCAACGGTTGGGTCATGCCGGTATTGATGTACTCTTTCGGCATACTCAAATGGACTCAAACGGAACTCGACGCCCTGGATAGGCGGGTCCGCACACTGCTGACTGCAAATCGAATGCATCACCCACGATCGTCGGGCATGAGATTGTATATCCCGCGGCAGTGTGGAAGCCGAGGTTTTTTAAATGCCAAAACCCTCCACAACCGCGAGATATGCAATCTCAGGGAATATTTTCTAAACACTGACGTAGGTATGCATCGAGATGTAGTAGCAGTGGACAAGGGACTCACCCCGCTCTCCATGGCAAATGAGAACTGGCGCAAGCCTGTAGTGCTTGAAACTAACGACCGCAGGGAAGTATGGCAGAGTAAGGAGCTTCATGGACGCTTTTTCCGGGCCCTACATGGGTCTGATGTAGACCAAGCAGCGTCCGTAGCCTGGCTCCGTTTCGGTGACCTCTTTGGGGAAACCGAAGGTTTTGTCTGTGCAATTATGGACGAAGTTATCATGACGAATAACTACCGGAGATTTATTGTGAAGGATGGCACGGTTGACATCTGTCGGGCATGTCACCGCCCGGGTGAATTGATCCGCCATATTATCTCTGGATGTTCTCGTCTAGCTAACGAAGAGTATTTGCATAGGCACAACCTTGTAGCCAGGATCATCCACCAGCAACTTGCTCTGAAATACAATCTTGTGGCATCGGAGGTACCGTACTACAGGTATGTGCCCGACCCAGTTCTCGAAAATGGCAATATCACATTGTACTGGGATCGGTCCATCATCACTGACAGGACTATTATAGCAAACAAGCCTGATATAGTGGTGGTGGACCGAATTGAGAGGCGTGCAATGATTGTTGATATTACCGTCCCGCATGACGGGCACCTCGTGAAAGCCGAGAAAGATAAACAAATCAAGTATCTTGACTTGGCTCGCGAGGTTGTCGACATGTGGAATGTGGACACAGCGATCATTGTACCGATAGTCGTGTCAGCCAATGGCTTAATAGCCACGAGCCTCGACCAACATCTCTGGGTCAAGGGCCTTATCCAGAAAGCAGTACTGCTGGACACGGCTCGTATCGTAAGGCTTTGGACCCTGTTCCCGATACCGGTGGGCCTCTATTTTTTATATTTTTAAATGTTTTTGTTTCGTAATTTAATTTACAAAACATTTTTAAAAATATAATTAATAAGTAATCGAATGAATAAAGGAAAAATAATAATATATCTGTGGCCTGACCTGTCCAGTGTGACATATAAAATTTTATCTCCAAATTTTCCAATTTATAACTAATACAATAATACAATAATACAATAATACAATAATACAATAATACAATAATACAATAATACAATAATACAATAATACAATAATACAATAATACAATAATACAATAATACAATAATACAATAATACAATAATACAATAATTACAATAATTACAATAATTACAATAATTACAATAATTACAATAATTACAATAATTACAATAATTACAATAATTACAATAATTATATTATAAAGAGGTAAAATTTGTAAGTTTGTATGTTTGTAAGTTTGTATGTAGGGGGTAATCTCTGGAACTAATGATCCAATTCTAAAAATTTTTTCACTGGTAGAAAGCTACATTATTCCTGAGTGCTATAGGCTATATAACATCACGCTACGACCAATAGGAGCGGAGCATAAATGAAAAATGTTGCAAAAACGGGAAAGAATAATACTTTTTGAGGGCTTCCGTTGCGTGCGCTTCGTAAACGGTTTCAGTTATGCAATCATGTATGAAGGGTAGGTGTAGCGTTGGTGTAGGGTAGGTGCCGGGTAGGGTAGGTGTAGGGTGGGTGTAGGGTAGCTGTAGGGTAGGTATAGGGTAGGGGTACGGTAGGTGTAGGGTAGGGTAGGTAGAATAGGGTAGGTACGTAGCCAGTTGACGGGAGCGAAGCCGCGTGGGACAGCTAGTACAATAATATAATAGAAAAATACAATAGAACAATGTCCAAACACACCAATAAAATGAAAAAACAAGAAAATAAAAGAAAACTACAATAGTGACCATGTAAACCAACCAAAACTATAACATGATAAATTACGTACTTGTCAAACAAAGATGAATGGAATATGTTGACGAGAAGCCAGGCCGAGCACTAAACACACGCCCAACATCTTCGGGTTCGTCGCTCAGCTCCACCTCGCAGCCGCCGGGACCACCTACAATCGTGAGTCAAGCGATCCCGGACGCTGCAGTTGCGTCGAGCTCGAGCGACGAATACTTCTCTCCGCCGACGACACCACCACCTGCGCGTCGACGGGGAGGACGCTGGCCGCCGGATAGCTTGGGGGCTCGAGGCCCATCGGCCTCTGACAGGGTCCCCGCTCCCGGTGGAAGTGTGCAGCGCATGCGATGGACGCAATCAATTAACGAAAACGTCATGCGCGCATTTTTTGGGGCTACAGAGGGAGGAAGTAACCTGACTGCGTACCGTGGTCGGATGCTCTCTCTGTTTCAGGTGCTTGAGCCAGCTGTCAACGTGTCGGCCCAACGTCTATCGGATCAGGTGCGGGTCATCCAGCGTAACCGTATGCTGGATGACGCCGTACTTGTTGGACTGCGTGAGGAATCACGGAGTAGCCGTGTCTCGCCTGCCTTGCCACCGGCCGCGGTGCAACTGCAACCCAGTGTTTCACCGCGACCCGACCTTGTTGGAGAGGATGACGACGACGGGGCTATATCCGTGAGTACCCAATGCAATGTACGATTGAGGAGCGCTTTGGAATGTGCATTCCGAGAGTATCGTTCCACACCGCCTGAACTTAGACCACGATTACCTCGTCTGCCCATGCATAAGAAAAATAGGGCGCTGGTGTGTGCTCTAGATTCGCAGCTATCAAATGTTTTTGATAGCAGCAAAGACCTTACTGATACCCACTCGATCTTGTACTGTGCGGCTGCAGCGGCATGTCGTGTAGCTAACGTCAAGTTTCCCAAAACTGACAAAGCTACACGACCAGCTATACCAGCTTGGCAGTACAGGATTGAACGTCGTATCGGCAAGGCTAGAGCACTCATCGGCAAGCTTATCTGCTTCAGGGAGGGCAACACTCGCCCTAGAGTGATGCGCTTTGTGAGGCGGGCGTTCTCGGCGACTGATATCAGTTCTCGAGATTATATGTCCCGCGTCACAGAGCGTATCGACTTCCTGAAGCAGAAGATCTATGCATGGGCAAGCCGTATTCGACGGTACAAGCGGCGAGTGGAACGATACACTAAAAATCGCACATTTCAGAACAACGAAAGGTGGGTTTATAGGGCTTGGGAGCGACCCGACCAAGGTGTGACTGATACGCGCCTACCGGATAATGACGCCATGTGTTCGTTCTGGCGCGATATCTGGTCGGTTCCTGTCAGTCACACCGAGGGTGACTGGACTCGGGAGGTCGAGCAAGCGTGCGATCCGATACCACAAATGGGGGCAATTACCATCAGCCCCCAAGATGTGGCTCGTGCAGTCCGTCCGTTGCCCAATTGGAAATCTCCAGGGCCGGACGGACTGCAAAACTTTTGGATTAAATGGTTCCAAAGGTCGCACGCTCGTTTGGCATCTCAATTCCAGTCTGCCTTAGAGTCAGGTTCGCTGCCCCAGTTCCTAACGACAGGAATAACCCACCTGCTCTATAAATCGGGTAGTACTGCGGAACCTAAAAATTATAGACCGATAACGTGTTTACCGACGGTCTATAAAGTTCTTACATCCATTCTGAGAGCGAAAATTAATCAACATATTGACAATAACGCCATCATGTCTGCTTCTCAGAATGGATGTAGGAACGGGTCCCGCGGTACTAAGGAGCTGCTCCTCATAGACATTGCCATTAGCCAACAACGCTCACAAAGTAAGAATTCACTACACTGCAACATTCTATTGGTGTTGGTGCGCAGGTCAGAAGCTGTTTGGGTGATTTATTGTTATTGGTTGTGTTCGTAATTTCCTTTATAGTTTTCCATAAAGCTTTTGGATTGGAACTTGCTTTATTAAGTTCTTGCGTGTCAAATAATCTTTTTGCTTTTTTCAACAGGCCTGAACAGAAGTTTCTGTATCGTTTATATGTTAGCTTTAGTACTTCGTTATCAGGAGATAATTTAAGCTTTCTATGTAACGCGTCCCTGTTTTTTATACACCGTAACAATCCTGGGGTGATCCAGGAAATTTTTCCCTCTGGTTGGCAGAGTATGGGCAGGGAGAAAACCATGAGAGGCCAAACAGTTCAGATATTCGTGAGAACGTGTGTCAATAGTAGCGGCTTTTATATCTATATTTAGATCACCAGTTATTATTACCGTTTAAAATTTCTGCAGTAATGGTAGTAGATTATTCAAAGCTAAAAGAAAATCATGGATATTATCATTGGATGGTGAACGGTAAATGCAAACTATTGCCACTTCCGATTTTATTTTAATAATCAGGCCAGAAGCGGCTTGATTAAAGTCTGGTTCTTCATATGTAACAAGCAAATCAGACTTGGAATATACCACCACACCATCACTCTGATTAAGATGTTTGGTGGTCCTATGCATAGTATAGTTTTGCAGCATCGGTATATAGAAATTGTTAGAACAGGCTAACCAACACTCTGTTAAGACCACCAGGTCACAGTCACAAGAGATACGGTGCAGCAGGGTTTGTAGATTTAGGAAATTACAATTTATAGAACGTACATTTTGCGAGAGTACTTTTAGATATTTATTCGGTTGTTTTGTAAATGTGTTAGTCAGTTCAGGGGCACATGAGTGAATTTTTGATACAGAAAGTTCGTCTATTCCATCAATTAAATGGTTTACGTCATTATTCATTTTTACATTGTAGAATAGGTTGGTGAGTGGGGTTTAATTGGGTGATCAATAATGACTTAGGTTCTCGTATTAGGCGTATCTGTTGAATTTGACGAGAGAAAGTATGACACGGTATAGAATTGAGCATTTTAACAGCTCCATAACAAACGCAGGGCAGTAAACACAACCAAGCATTCGCAAAAACTTCCTGATCGCACAGCAGGATCAAAGTGCACATTCGCGATAGATGTTGTGATCGTATAGAGAGTAAATGTTTACATGAAATTCGTAGATAGATTCATAATAATATTATAGACAGTCAATCAAGTTACATGCATGAGTTTTTTACATTTAAATCTTTGAAGTAGCTAAAATTAGAGATTACTTTATTTAAATTTAGTAATATATAGGTAGTAAAATAATGATAGTTGTTACTTAGTCAGGCATTTGAGACATCGTTGGTAGTTGCGATGTTAGTAGAGGCCAATTTTTGCAATTGTTGTTCACTTTTGACCAGGATGGCTTGACTGTCTGGATCCTTTTTCAGCATTACTCGTCCGCTTTAGGTCCAGCAGAATCTATATTTGTTCGTTTTAACATAATTCCTGGTGAGGTAAAACAGTCTTCTGGTGTGAGGGTTCAACTGTTCGGCTATGTATACCGGATTCCCTGGTGTAGTTTTAAGCCTAGTTGTGTTGTGCACAGTTTGTGATCAGGGATAATAATAATAATAATTCACATAGACTAAGCACAGACAGGCGAACCAATTAAACTAACATTAATAAAAAAATCATAATTCAATAAAAAAATATTCAATAATAACAGTCCAATAATAAAAAAACAACAATAATAATTCAGTAATAATTTAACAATAACAATTTCGTAATAATAATTCAACAATATTCAATAATTTCCATTTAATTCATTTAGTCACTAAAACATTATTTGCAACTCTTTAAAAGTACACGCACATTGGGTGGAATATGTCCACTTCCGGATGCTGATCAGTCAGGGTGTTAAGCAATGAAACAGCTTGATTTGAGGCCGCATATTGTGCGGTACAAGTCCGGACTCTGGATGTCGCTAAAAGCGGACGCGTGCGCAGTCGCGTGTATTGAGCCGGCGCGGATAGTCCACAGCGAGACAACGCCGCAGGGTTGTCGATTTTGCCGTTGAGTAATAATAAATAATGCAGAAGGAGTGCGCATTTACGTCTCAGCTCGAGAGTATCAATACCCAACATTCCTGATACGAACAGAGAGGGATACAAGTAGGGATAATACCCATACATTTTTTTGTACAGGTACCGGCAGAACTTCCGCTGTACCCGCTCTAACAGGAGATTGTACTTTGTCTCGTGTGGATCCCACACAATCGAATTAAATTCAACTTTGCTGCGGAAAAATGCAAAGTAAAGGGCCACAATAGCATGCTTGCTACCAGCAAAAACCGAGCCGACTACCTCATGACAAACCCTGCAGAACAGTTTCAATAATTTTGGCGTAAATCCTATGGTTGAGAATTTATGCACATACACACGTCATTATGAACACGGTCGAAAGCTTTTTTAAAGTCAAAATATGCTGCATCTACCTGCTTCTTGCTGTCTATCTCAGTGACAGCATAATCTACAAGATTGACAAGGTTGGTTGCAGTTGACCTACCGGCTCTGAACCCATGTTGACAATCGCTCAGTAGCGGTCCGATCTGTCTGGTTATGTGTCGGTTCAATATAGACTCGAACAACTTGCCGAAGGCCGATAGGACAGCAATAGGCCTGTAGTTTGAGATGTGAGACCTTGAGCCATCCTTGTGTATGGGAGTCACACGAGAAAGTTTCCAAAGCGACGGATAGATTGCGCTTTCAACAGCGAGATTAAAAATAAATAATAAGGGTACCTTAAAAGCCGTTATGCAGTCTTTCACAAAAAACGGGGAATACCATCTGGCCCGGTGGATGAATGGGGCTTCAAGCGCTTGACAGCTTGCAACAGATCTTTACTGCTTATGCTGTCCAGCGCAATGCGGGATGATGATACAACGGACTCTCCCCGCTCAGAGATATCGTGAGACAGCAAAGGCTTATCTGGTAAAAAAACTGATTCGAAATACTTCACCGCCAGCACAGCAGCGACAGCGTCTAAACCAGTCACCATTTTGTCCTCATATTCGTACTCTTGACTGATTTGTCTAGTTGAGCGCTGTTCCCTAATAAAAGACCAGAAATTTTTCGGGTCCCTCCTTATATCCATCTCTGCTCGCTTAATGTAGCTATCATAAGCAAGCTTTATTAAAGTTTTGACATGTTGCCTATAAAATTTGTACATAGATAGGTAGTACTCATTGTTTAACACTTCCCTAGACTTTTTTAGATAGGCATACTTCATCTGTATACTTTGAATTATGTCAGGAGTGTACCATATTGGATATTGGTACCTCGAGCTAAACTTCCTTTGCTTTTTCACAGGAACATGACAACGCACGCAATCATGTATTTTTTGATAAAAGATATCTACGGCTCTGTCAACGACTGCCATGGCTCTGTCATCGCTTGGTGTATAAGTTTCTTCATTATCAACACTTCCCGTAGAAACAAAAGTATCACCTGACTGATATTCATCCTCCGCAGGCTTCCCCAATGGATACTGATTTATTGGAATGACTTCTGGCTTGTCATGTAGACTTTCAACTTCAATCACACTATCTTGATGTAAATTGTTTTCTTCGTTGATAACAAAATGTCGACTGGTTGTAATTGCCTGAGTTGTTGGGTTATACGCCCTGCATTGGTTGATATCTTCAGGATAAACCATTAGAAAACCTTTATCAAATTTCTTGTCCCACTTAAGTATTTTTCTTTATGAGTGTGATTCGTGAAGATAGTACCAAATATTCTTATATGACTAAGATTTGGTTTAGAGTTTGTCCATAACTCGTATGGGGTGCTATTATTTAAGGTTTTCACAATGCGGTTCTGTAGATAAACAGCAGTGTTACTGGCTTCTGCCCAAATCCATTTGTCTAGATTAGCTAAAAAAAAGAAAATGATATCTGGGGGGTGACTATAAGCTCTTAGAGTAAGGTTATTTTGAGATCGCGTAAGTGACAGATGTATACAAGTCATATACATCTGTCCCTTACACACACTGAAAATAACCTTACTCTAAGAGCTTATGGTCACCCCCAGGCCTTTTCTTTTCTCTCATCGTTACACATAATGGAACCAATCCACTCATCGCTTCTTACTGTTTGCCGGTAGTGAAAAGCTTCAGTTAATTTAGACTTTACTAAACGCAGGTGCTGAATTGTTCGTAATTTAACTAAATGTTTTTTTTTAAACTGGTATTTTATTCTCGAGAAGTTCAAAATTAGGACGATTAGGTACAGGAATGGTTGTAATTAAACTAAAATATTCAATTTTCAAAACTTCTAAGTCGGATTAATAAATTTAATATTAATTAATGTATTTATCCCTCAGAGGGATTTATACATTAATTCATATTTTACCAATTAATGTATATTTTATTTATGCATTAATTAGTATTTATCCCTCAGAGGGATTAAAAAACAAGCTAACCAACCCTAATGAATTGAAATGCCTTTTTTAAACGTGTAAGCTATCCTCATGGATGTCCGCGCGGATCCTGTGGCGAGCGAAGTGCTCTGTCAGACTATACCTTGTTCTGCAACTAAAACCACACCTTGTTCTGCAGCTACCGCTTCCCCAGCCAGGTATCGGCCCGCATATAAACCCCGTCACCCTCTGAGGCCGCAATTCCTCTAAAAAGGCACACGCAGAACACGGTGCGCCCCTGTCTTGTCAATTGAAAGTTTTCAGTTTTCATGGTAGGTCCCGAAAATTTGAGCGTATCGACCAAATTTATTTTCGTAATGAAGCTATCTACGAACTTTTTCTATCACCGTCATTAGGTATTGCATTTATTTATCTTAACACACATTATTTGACTATATTACAATGGTTGCTGAGTTTACATCCCACAGTCGACAACTTCGCGAGCCAAGTCAAGAGACTTGATTTGCTTATCTTTCTTGACTTTCACAAGGTTTCCGTCATGCGGGACGTATATATTAACAACCATTGCACGACTCTCTATTCGGTCCACCACCACTATATTATCCTTATTTGTCCTGTCAGTAATGATGGACCGATTTCAGTACAATGTTATGTTGCCCTTTTTGAGAACTGGGTGGGGCACATATCTGTAGTACGTACGTACTGCCGATATCACAGACAAAACCTTTTGTTGACGTTTTATAAGTGCCCATGTAGGCCTATGTAAAATAAAAATAAATATTTGATTTGATTTGAAAACTTTCGGTTTCTCCTAAGAGGTCACCGAAACACAGCCAGGTTACGTACTCTAATTGGTCTTTATCAGTACGGAGTAAATAATTCATAAGTAAAACAGCATTTCACAATCAAAATTTCTTCGGAATCGGTTTTCCCTAAACGTGACGCGCTAACCTTTGACACCGTATCATATTTATCCACCCAATCAAATTTCCCCCAACAAAAAATAAACCCAATTTCTTATATTATTCTGTTCGTCTAAACAATCAAGTAGGTAATTAATAAAAATATTATCTTCGATATTAAAAATACCGGCTAAGAGTGAGTTGGATTCGGTTTCGAGGTTTCTGTACCTTGGTACGACAAATATTCTATTTGCGTATTTATGCGGCCGCAACTAAAGGTTTGAATTTTTACACGACGCTGCTCACTGCCACGGAGGGCGGAGGTGGCAAAGTAGATTTTTTATCGAAGTGCCGCGCGGAAATGCGGTGAGCGCGCCTGTCCACGCAGATGGGTTTCAAGCGGTGCACCGAGATTTTCGTACAATATATAATACCGAACGGCTTGAGTTGGTATGTGTGCAACAAAATTTACTGTAACTAGACGGCACTTATCCATTGTACCAATTAACGTTTACGTGAACGCGATCGAGCACGGGTAAAAATATGCACTACCCCTCCCACATAAATTCTATCATTTCAGTTCCTATGAAACCATACTAACAATAACAATTAAATAATTCCCGATATAACCAAATATGTCAGATAGACAGATAGACCGACGAAGTTGCACCACAAGTGGTCCATTTTATCATTGACCGTGTGACTTTAAGGTTAACAAAATTTGTACCGCTATTGCTATTAAGAGCTCTTATCAGTGAGTCTTTTTAAACTTCGTTTTTGTTGTTGTCTTGTGTAATATGAAGTAATATTGATATGGACAGAAGCCAGTATATTAAGAGCGATCAAGAGAATCGGAAGCACCATCGACCTGTGTTAAGAGAACTTTGTAATTTTATTTTAAAGTATAAAATGTGCAGAACGCAGAGTGTATTGGGATTGCTCGCCCTGTTCGTGGGGTTGGCGCATTCCTGGGGTAAGGTTTTTCTCTCTCTCTTGTTATTATTATTACATATACAGTGTAACTTGTCTTAACTAGTTACACTGTATACCCCTGTACATCTCTTATTAAGCTGCCATCTGTAGATTTATGGCAGTTATTAAGAGAAGTCAGAGTCCCGAAAGTCTGACAACCGGTCCTACCAAATGGTATCGCGTTATCTAGAAACTAAAATTTCAGCTCCAAAATGTATTTTATCTGCAAACAGCTGCAAAATAAACAAAGTAGATCAGCAAGTTATGTGATTTGGGTACCGTTAAAATTAAACGACATAGGAAATTCAATATATCTGCAGCAGTATTAGTGATTTGAATTTTATGAAATTTGATAGAACTACGGTCGTAAATAATAATAATAACAATGTTTATTTCCAATAATTACTTAAAAAAGGTTACTGGTACATTAATATGATACAACATAATGTGCATAAGGTATTATCACCTGGCTCCAAAACTAGGTTTATAGCCTGTGACTTGGGTAGATAGGTCAAAAATCTTTTCACCAGTAACACAGCTAATATAACAATATAATGATTATTTATGTGTATATAGAAGTAAGTCAGTTGGCGAAGCCCTATTGCGTGGGGCTCCTGTTTCTGTCCGCAGGGTTTAAAGAAACCTATCATGAAGGGAATAATGGGCGCCTTGTTCGTTCACTTTGCTCGCTCTCACCAGCGCCCGTTATTCCCTTTGGTCAATACCTGTCCACGTTCCGTGCTCGCTACGCTCGCTCTTAGACTAGTTAGTTGAAAATAGAGCGAAATGAAAAAAAAGTGAAATCCCCGAATAAACATAGTGGTTTATATTCAGTCATCAACTTGTAAGGTAAACTATATTTCTACTGTTTCAGATATCGCCGTAAGTCATGGAGATCTGCTAGAATTTTATACGAATGAAACCAAAATAAATACCGTTCGTTTTGATTCCCATAATTTAGCAGCGTTAACTTACGATGAAATCAACAACGTGATACTGTACGTCGACAAACAGGACGACAACGACACTATATGTGGTTATGACATATCTTCTCTAGAAAACAAATGTTTCATCGAGAGCAAAAGCAGAAACATTCATGGGGTTGCCTTCGACCCCGCTACAGAATTACTATTCTTCAGTGACACAAACGAAAGAAGCATTAATATGATTTCATTAAAATCTGGATCTAATAAATATGAAAATATTTTAATAAAGATGAATCACGGGATTCCTACTGATTTAGCTATTGATAGCTGTAGAAGGTATGTAATTAAACCTTACTAATATTATAAATATGAAAGTTTGGATGAATGTGTGTGTGGAAGTGTGGATGTAACGTTTGTTACTTAATCATGCCAGAACGGCTAAACGGATCTGGATGAAATTTATTACAGAGATAGATTATAGTCTGGCATAGCACATAGTTAATTTTCATGCCAGTGTAATGTTCCCTTGTGATTAAAACACACTTTTCACGCAGGCGAAGCCGCTGACAGAAGCTAGTTTTTAACTAAACACAATCTATTACTTTCTTCGAGGTATTAAAAAGGGGTTTTCTTTTAACAGGTTTGTTTACTGGATTAACACGAACTTGACGACGCCGACTATAGAGAGATCTCGTTTCAATGGATCCGACAGAGAAGTTGTTATTAATATAAAATCATTTTCTGTCAACAAAACTTCCAAACTGGAGCCACATAGTCTTACTATTGACCAAAAAACACAGAGAATGTACTGGATTGAGGCTGAGAATGCCACTACATACAAAACTTATTATACAGATTTTAACGGAAAAAACAAAAAATATTTGTTTAGAATAGATATGGTCAAACAAGAAAACTATAGTCCTTTGTCGAATACAATGACGGTTTCAAAAACATCTCTCTTTCTTGTTTTGTGGACTTTTGATGAGATCAGGGTTGAGAAATTAGGAAAGATTGAATGGATAGGAAACGAAAAAAGAATTGAGTTGCATATGAAACATGTCACCGTCGGTATAGTCGCCAACTACATAATTAAAGAACGAATTCAAGACGTTAATGATTGCGAAGCACTAACGAGTGTCGAACAAAATAATTGTGATATGCCGATTTGTGTTCACGGTGTGAAAGTTATTGGACAGTATCTTTGCAAATGCACGGCTGGGTACATCGGTGAGAGATGTGATGTTTCCGTTTGTGAGAACTATTGTATCCAAGGCAACTGTAGCGTCACTGATAAGGGACTGCCTGAATGCAGGTAAAACATATATTATACCTACTCCTACGTTTTTGTTCCTTGTTTAGTTACATAAATTACATTTTGTCTTTTTATTGTTATTTCAGTTGTAATGCCGGTTATTCCGGAGACAGATGTGAAGTCAACGCGTGTTATGGTTACTGCCTGAATGAAGGTGTCTGTTCCCTAAACGAAGAAGACGAGCCTTCCTGTGAATGTGTTGGTAATCACGATGGCTCAAGATGTGAAGTAGTTTAAACTGTCACATTCACCAACACACCTACATTCTCGGCAGACACAAACCTAACTTATTTACTGTCAAATTGGCGAAAACCAAAAATTCTCGTTTTAGCTGATGAATCATAACGAATTTATTTGAGTTGTATCTATTTTCATACTTTGTTTTTCATCTAATATGTACCTATTCAGTTTTCGAATTATGATTGAGTGTTTGATTTTATAAAGTTTACTAAAAATCTTACAATAAACATAAACTATCTTTATCATTGCTAGGATAGTTTTAGTTTGCTAAGAATGATAAAGTGGCTAGTAGCTGATGGATGAAAGATAGATTTAAAAATAATTATATTTATGTTTATTGTTTTTTGTAATTTTTACGTCCGTTTGTAAGTTTCATTGTTTACGGGTTTCTTCTCTGTTTTTTTTTATCGTGTTGACTTACTTGACAAAAGATCCTATGGCTCCTAGCTGGGTCGGAGGGCTTCCACAGTAGTCTGCCATCGAGACCGGTCTTGAGCTACGCGCTTCACCTCGCTCCATGTCATTCCGATACTCGTCGCTTCAGCCAATACGGTGCGTTGCCAGGTTTGACGGGGACGGCCTCGCTTCCTTTTTCCTTGAGGATTCCAATCCAAGGCCTGTTTATGAATGTGATCGGAATCTGTTGTATATGTTAGCAAGGCGAGGGTCCCCCCCCGGCGCCCTGCCTGTGTGTCGGCAACTCTCAAGTGTCATATGAAAATAAGCCAAGGTATAAATAGCAGCTCAGCGTTTCACTTGTCCATACCCGCATACCTAACAGAAGATATTACCCATGTCGTGGTAAAGACTTAGCTGAGGAACGCCCAGAACGAAGGCAAGGAAAGGAGTCATAGACCTAACAGTGAGGTATTCCAGGTTTATTTGAAGTTGCTGATGATGAATAGCGATCAGCGCTATTTATGTATATTTCTGTTATTAAAGTAGGTGGCAATTAAAGCTGTAACTAGCCAAAGTTGACATTCTGAACTTAATGGACACAGTTGACTATTTACCTACCACATACCTTATGCTGGATTAGATATACCAACTTTATATTTTCCACAACTACCACTGAATAGCAGCTGTATAACAGTTTATCGCAAATGAAATCATCAGCACCATAATAAAAAATCGTAAAAATAAAATAAAACAATCCAATCTTCAATTACTTCACCGTAACCAGTAAACATAAACGCCACGTTTTATTTCTTAATTCTATATTTAAACAAGTTGAAATGAAATAAAAAAATACAAAAAAAAAATTGAAGAAAATGCCACCACATTTATTTTTAAATGCGTCCAAAATATGGCCGTTTCGGTTTTTAAATACTTTTGCGCGTAACATGGAAATTGAGTTATAAAGTTGCCAGTTGCAAAAAAAAAAGATTTAAAACATGTATTTTAGTAATAATAAGAGATTTATTGACTGAGGTTTTGTGGGTTTTGCATACCGGTATACGGTTGAACGGCTTGATGTATTACCGTAAAATGCAATTTGTTATAAAAAACCCGGGCAATATGTGCGATATTTACAGTTTTATATTGAATAGTAAATACAAATGTGTAACAACTCCGCTGATGAATGTGTAATATAAATGTATGGAAATTGTAAAACAAAAGTACAATTTAATATTTGTGTAGGTAATTTAACTTCTAGATTCTAACAAAACAAAAGTCCATAACTTTACCGAGTGTCAAAGAAATAGGAATAATTTTGTAACAAAAGCCATCTTCCTGGAGGTGGATGAGGAATAAAAAAAACAAAATAAATATTCTACCAAGTTAAAAAACAATTGTACGGGAAATTAGCAGTGAGCGTGAAGTGCTTTTCTATAAAAAAGCTGTCAATCCAGCCGGAATGAGAACTCATTTCAAGCTCACTCCACCTAAGTTTTCACGGTGAGGTGTTTATAGAATATACCGGCTGAGGGTCTAGATAAATGACATTCTATTCGGCTATATAGCATGATGGTAGAGATTGTCGTGAAGTCGAGAATGTATGGGATTGAGAAACGCTGTAGAAATGTCACGTGATCAATCACACACTTTTTGTGGTTTCGACAATCATTATCGCTGACAGAATGTACTTTGTTAACAAAAATTTTAAACTTTTAGTTAAACCTTCCTTCATCACATTGAAAGCGTTCCTCTTATTTGGAAGCGATCCCGGAACTATATTACACCTCCATTACAAATCCGAAAAAGCTTGAGGAGGTTGATGTGGAGGTGCGATTTCTTGCGGCCGATGCTACGACTTCTGCAAATGCGAAAATTTCGCATTCGCAGAAGTAGAGGCAGAGTTCAGTTACAACCGTATTACAGGATGTATCATAACTTTTCCATTTTCTAATTATTTATCAAATTACTCGGTAAATTGGGCAAAGTTGGTAGCTTTACATGAACTCAGAGTTTCACATGTTTGTATGCTCAACTGGGTAGATTAAAAGTTGGGTCGGAGTGGAATATTGTTTTGTATTTATGTTGGTGCTATTTATATACAGTTTTAAATGATGAATGTAGGACAGAATGTTGACCTGCATTTTGTGTGAGTTTTATGGTTTTGTAACACTCATTGGTGATCCTTAAATAAATAAACAGATAGACAGTTGAAATTTTCACAGATGATGTATTTCTGTTGCCGCTATAACAACAAATACTAAAAACAGAATAAAATAAATATTTAAGTGGGGCTCCCATACAACAAACATGATTTTTTTGCCGTTTTTAGCGATAATGGTACGGAACCCTTCGTGCGGGAGTTCGACTCGCACTTGCCTTGTAATACTATCAGCACACAGGAGTCCCCCGCACCCAGCTTTAGGCGTTAACTCACCACTGTCTCTGATGAACTCCTCAGTGAACTGGTGCGGGCTGCAGCGCTGCAGCGCGGCCGGCGCGGGGCGCAGGGGCCGCGCAGCCAGCGCGCGCACCCAGGCCGGCGTGCCCACCTGCGAGGGACGAGTCTCTGCGCCCAGCTCGTAGCGGTCCGCACGGTGCTTGTTTGTTGGGATTTTTACTAGAAAACAAAAACTTTTTTAAGACAAGCTTTTCGTATTCAAACCATTTCATTTGATGACCTTCATAATATATAGAGGTGCAAAAAAAAATATTGGTCCGCCATCTTTGCGAATCCGTCATATTGGATTTAGATAATGTCACTTTTGTCATCCAAAGTAATCCAAACCAAACATGTATGCAAAATTTCAGGTCAATCAGATTGGGATAACTCTTTAAAATTTACTTTCAAGACCAGGCAAGTTAGCGTGATCAAGTAAATGTGTAAGCTACAAATAACATCCTATTACTTGTAGTAAATCTGTAAAAAAGCTGACAGGTCCTTCTACAGTCAAAACAAAGTAATAGAGGTATGATGTTGCATTTGTGTGACATGACATCTAACCCCCCTACAAACGTTTTGGATCGAATCTCTTTCATTTGTATGGCCTGACCGCGTGACTTAACGTTCAGATGTGTCATTCCCATACATTGATTCGTTTTCTAATAGAATCATCGATTGTAGATTGTCTAATTGGCTGCAGGTGCAGTCAGGTTGAGAGTGACAGTTCTGGGGAAGTAGGAGTTATATATTTTAATAGCTTTTATGCCCGTGGCTCGCTCCCGTGGTCTATTCCACAAGAACAGTGCAGTTTTTTTAGATAAAAAGTAGTCTAGCACTAATATATGTAATAGGAATCACTGAATGAGTGATAATATAGTTTTCTAACACAGCGACAGAATTTCGGAATCGTACCAATTATTCAAGAGATTACCATTATATTTTGTAAACATAAAGGTATTATAAATGAACAAAGACGGGATCAGTTTTACATCTTTATCAGAAGCTATGCTATTTATGCCCAGACCGTTATTATCACAATATTACCGGCGTACCCCAACTGTCCTTTATCTTGCAGTCTTGCGCCTAAAATGATCTGTACAACACTTCTAACGCTGCAATAAACGTGGCCTACTGGGTCCGTTTGGGCCCAGTAGGCCACGTTTATTGCAGCGTATTTATTTTTCACTTCATTTCATCGGTACATGTTTATGTTTATGTACCGATGAAACGAAGTGAAAAATAATTATGAATAGACAAACACAGTAAGCCATTGAACCACATCATATAATTTCTGAGTAATTTAAAGTAACCTTGCTTTTTCCTCACATAAACCTATCCAATGCTATTAAGAAACCGATCGCCTGTCAAATTTACTAACATTCACCACCGCCGTATTTTACAAATACGACCAAAAAATCTGCGCATCGAGTTCAATTTGCATAAAAGCTAACAAAAAGGATTATACTTTGTACTGGTCACCGGTGTACAGATTGTGAATATTTTCATTCTAAATTGCAAATAATGGCAATGAATATTTTAAGCTTAGTTAAGTAACTGGTGAATTTTAATACTAAATCGATGGCGTACAAATTAGTTGTTATTAGTCAATAATTATTGAGTAATAACAATTAATTCCACCAAAATCATTTTCATGTAAAATGTTGCCGAGACGAGACCATATGACTCGCACTGTCATTGCATTGTTTTCTACTTTTTTGTTACTTTATAAGCGGGCACAGTAATTGACAGATGCAGTCTTCGATTTGTGATATCTTTGCTTATACCTCCAAAGAAATTTATTCGATATTTAATTTTAAGTGGCAACCGGAAAGGCAGGTGGTTATTTATGACGAGAGTAAAAGTTATATTTTTGGTTCCCATTCATCATTCATCTTGGTACAAATTAAATAGGATTATGTCTTTTGTGTTTTAATAATTCAGTTTCTTGTTTGAGTTTATCAATGTCGACGAAGTTAATTTTTCGGGACTTTAAGGTATTTAATTAGCTTGATTACTAAATAAGAGTTCTTATGTATTATTTCGTATTTCAGATAAATGAGCTAGTCCGAGGCCCTAGACAAGACATTCTATCATCGAAAGCGTAGCGATAGCGATTGTCAACAAGGTAAAATTGTATGGGATTGACAAGCGATATAGAAAAATCACGTGATCAATCAAGGGATTTGAAGGACATTTTGACATTTCGAGTATCGCGTTCGCTGACATCGAATGTCACTTATCTAGAGCCTCTGGAAAGATGGTCTAAGATCCGGTATAAGAAATATATACCATTATATGTTATTTAATGATGGTGTAACCTTTCATTTGATATGGAATTCGATAAAATTACTGATGAGTGTATATAAATAACTTACTCACCTGTTTATACCTGGCAACTCCATAGTTAGGCAGAGGGCAAAATAGACATCTTTATTTTTTCAATTCCTTTGGGTATATTCTCTCAGCTAAAGGTCAATTTTCATAAATAACTTATCGAGGAAGTTGATCGAAAACAAAAAAAATATTACTCAACTTCATAGGTACGCGATTTGGCTAGGCAACCTATTTGTGATGTATCAATGTAAATATTATCTAGCATATATTCCTTTGCATCATTAAATAACATATTTCATGAGAGTATATATTTCTTATACCGGATCTCGCACTATACAAATAAATTATAATTAAAACAATTTTATTAAAAGGATGTAGTAAAAATCGTTCGTTCTGATAGCATGTCGTCAAACCATAGCACTAGAAGCAATAAGGATGGTTTACATACGTACAATAGGCACACAGTTAATAAAATCAGCCTAGCTGACCGAGCTGCACTTCGCACTGAAACTCTGTACTATGGTTCATCACGTTCGACTGTAAAAATTTTTTTTTACAACGTACCAAAGAAAATATAGTAAAGAAAATGTATGTGTCAGTGGAGGTGAAGGGTGGAAAGCTTCATTCGGAACCACTATTAAGTTTGACTTAATAATAAAAAATACACAGTCAAGTTAAACAGAAAACTAAGCAGAAATTCCATCACAAATGTCCACACTATAAATTTAACCAAATTGAAGTGCATTCAGTTTACAAAGAGGTGTCAAAAAGTTTCATCACCTCATTACACTTCCAAACAAGGATTGTACGACGGGGTTCCTACTCCCAGTAAGCACTTAGAAGCAGGCGAACTTCCTAAGCGGATCTAGTCTCCTTCAAATAGCCTTTTAAGTTTACAAGTCTACAAATTGGTATATTTTGAAATTCAAGAGAAATTCTTCTGGGTTCAGTCACCGCCTCACCGGGTCAGACTGTAATACATTAGGTTTAATCGTGAATTCATTCAAAGTGGTTTTTCATTAGGCAATTTTCAAAAATAGGGAGAGGACCTAAACAATGTGACATTCTATCAGCGTTGACTATTGTCTAAAGTCGCGTTTTTACCGATTAGAATATAAATTTGTCTTAGCTCTCTGGACTCTGAGTGTATGCCTAGTTAATGGTAATACCTATCCTCTTTTACATGTGACTAAAACAAAACTGGCAAAATGTTGCTGTAATAGCTACCACTCTTTACCCCTTTGCCTGAATACGTGATGTTACGCTACGATGATATACTTAACTGCAACACAAAATCTCTTATATCGAGTTAATATAAGTTAAAATGAACGCCAACAGTATCGGTATCCCAAAGAGCGTCAAGCGTCAATGTTGCCATCGCGAAAAAACTACAGCGAGAATGTGAAGTGAAACTGTGAAACTTCATACAAGCTGTATCGGTTTTCTTACAATTAAAACTTTGTTAAGTTTCAGTGACACATTCACACCCAGTCTTGGGGGCTGAGTCACCCTCGTCCGTAGGAGAGAACCCCATACGAATCCCTACACGTGGCCCCCGGGTGGTGCAAATCAGGTGACATCAATTAACTGGTGGTAGGTTACGGCCGAAGGCTTGCGACCACCCACCGGGCAAAGACGTACCGCCAAGCGGCCTAGCCGTGTTCCGGTACGATGCCCGGTGTAGCCAACTAGAGGAAGTGGGTCGAGATAAATGTTCCACTGCAGGCGTTCCAGCCTGACGCGCGCTGTTATGGGCCTATCGGGAGACTGGTCGCGGAGGGTAGCGGGATCCGAGGCACGGTGCACCGCTGGCCGACCGCAGGTAGTTGGGGGCCCAAGTAGTGTGCCAGCCACACACGAAAGGCTGCCCCGCCAACTGTTGAAAAATCCCGGAATGCACCATCGTGCTGGTTGGCGACTAGAAGACAGGGCCCGATGGACATTCCCGGGGGGGCTCGGGCGTCCCTGCGGTCTCCAGATCAGTCCCCTATTGATAGCTTCCTGTCAGTGCGTGTCTGTAGGTTGCCAGCGTGGAACCTCATCTCACTGCCTTCTCCTCACCTTTTATCACTCAAATGCAAAGGAAAAATAAAAGAAAAGCTGTACAGCGGCAGCACTCCCTGTCACTCAAAGTGCACCTCAGCAACATAAGAGGGCTGCACTCTAATCTCGAAGCAGTCCATCACCACCTGGAGACTGATAGCAGCTCTTCTTTTCAAAGGAAAAGAAGAGCTGCTATCAGTGCAATATATAGTGTGTATCCGATCTGCGTCTCCAAAAGTGGAGACGCAGATCGGATGTCCGTCAGACGTGTCGTACTTATCATACCCAGGGTTTACCCTGGAGCACAATTTTAAACCACGCGCGGGTGTATGCATGTACGCCCGAGACGACATCTGTTATCGGCGTCTCCGAAACCTTGAGGACTCCAGGTTTTCTGTGCTCTGGGCACTGGTGGACACAGGCCTGGATAAAATTATCTACGCCTGTGTCTACCGATCGCACAGTGGAGATCAGGAGACAACCAGGCTCACGGAACATCTGTGTGAGGTGGCTGATATGGCGCAGCAGCGGTACCCTTCTGCCCAATTAGTGATACTGGGGGATTTCAATGCCCACCACCAGAAGTGGCTATTCGCATACCAGTACACTGATCATGCTGGGCGAGAGACGCGAAAGCTTGCGCTTGCGTTAAATCTCACCCAGCTGGTCCAGGGAGCAACAAGGGTGCCGGATGTTCATTCGCACACTGCCAATTGCTTGGACCTTCTTCTGACAACAGATCCAGACCGCTACTCTGTGTCGGTATCTTCACCTTTGGGTAGCTCCGACCATTGTCTGGTGAAGTCTGTATCCGTCTACTCCCCGCCCGATCCCAGCCCAAGAGGCACTCGGCGGGTTTGGCGGTACAGGTCAGCAGATTGGGATGGGATGCGTTCTTTCTTCGCATCTTATCCTTGGCAGCCCATTTGCGTGTTGCGTCAGGGAATGGAGTACTTCATTCCGTTCTCTGACGTAGCAATGTCTAGCGACGACCGGCCATGGTTTGGCGCCGAGTGCAATCGTGCCAACACGCTGAAACATGAGGCGTACCTGGCTAGGGTCGACGCTCGGACGCGCAAAGCTAGCGACGTGAGCCAGCGGAAGAGAGCCTTCAATAGGGCTGCCAAGTCTTGTAAGAGGGTATTGCGAAGGGCTCGGTTTGACCACATAAGCCGTATTGGGTCCAAACTTGCTTCCTATCCAGCCGGTAGTAAAGCGTTCTGGTCCCTGTCTAAGTCGGTCGAATCGAACTTCTGCCGGCCCTCACTACCACCACTGCTGAAACCCGACGGAACGCTGGCCCACTCCGCTGAGGAGAAAGCAAACTTGTTTGCCTCTCTTTTTGCGGAATCCTCACGCCTGGATTCTGGTAACGCGCGGCTCCCTCCTTCTCCTGATGGATGCGAGATGAGTATGTCGGACATTCGCATCCATCAAAAAGACGTCCGTAGGGTGCTGCGGAATCTTGACGTTAACAAGGCTAGTAGCCCCGATGGGGTATCGGCAATTGTTCTAAGAACTTGTGCGCCTGAACTGTCTCCGATCCTGACTCGCCTGTTTCGCCTTTCATATGAGACTGGAAAAGTACCGAATGCTTGGAAGCAAGCTAACGTTCAGCCTGTGCCCAAGAAGGGCAGTCGGGCTGACCCGGCCAACTATAGACCCATCTCAGTTACGTCCATCCTCTGTAAGAGTATGGAACGGGTGCTCAACTCCAAGCTCCTGGCATACCTAGAAGCTAACGACATCATCAGTGACCGCCAATATGGCTTCCGCCGAAATCGGTCAACTGGGGATCTTCTAGCGTATGCCATTCACATATGGAGTGAAGCCATCGAGAGGCACGGGGAAGCGCTTGCCGTCTCCCTCGACATCTCGAAGGCTTTTGACAGGGTCTGGCATGAGAGCCTTATTGGTAAGCTTCCGTCATTCGGCCTGCCCGGTGGTCTGTGCGATTGGATCGCAAACTTCCTGAGGGACCGGTCTATACGAGTGGTTATTGATGGCCGCTCGTCTGACCAACGGGATATCAACGCCGGGGTCCCTCAGGGGTCGTTACTCTCAGCAACATTGTTCTCGTTGCAAATAAATGATCTGCTAAAACCCGGCACTTTTGGGTATGCAGACGACAGCACTGTTGCTGAGAGATACTTGTCCAACGCGCGTGCTACCGGGCCTCAGGTCCGGTCTCTCCGGTAGGCCATAGTGGAGCGCTTGAACTTGTCCTTGCAAGCAGTCTCCGAATGGGGCGATGCCAATCTGGTCAGGTTTAATGCTGCTAAAACCCAGGCGTGTCTTTTTTCCGCTAAAAGGAGCCAATTCCACCCGGCTCCTACTTTCCGCGGTGTAACCGTGCCGATAACGGACCATCTCGAGCTTCTTGGCGTTACGTTGACATCGACCCTCAATTTTGGTCCATTCATTGAGGCAAAAGCTCAACTGGCTGCCAAAAAGTTGGGGATCCTTGCAAAGGTGAGACGATACTTCACGCCAGGACAGCTGCTCAACTTGTATCAAGCGCAAGTTCGGTCATGCATGGAGTACTCCTCTCACCTCTGGGACGGATCTGCCAAGTACCAGCTGGATGCACTAGAGTCGATCGAAAAGCGGGCCAAGAGGCTCATCGGCAATGAGATATTGGTCAAGTCTAGGCTCCAGAGCCTTGAACATCGGCGCCAAGTTGCCAGTCTGTCGGTTTTTTATCGTTTACATTTCGGGGAGTGTGCGTTGGAATTGCATGAACTAATTCCTCCTAGCCCTTTCCATTATCGGAATACAAGACGTACGGCGATGTGTCATCGGTACATGGTGGACATTCCACCCATACGCACCAAACGTTTTGGGAATACTTTCATTATGCACAATTCCACTCCTTAGCTGTAGCTAAGGAGTGGAATTCCCTGCCGGAGTCTGTATTTCCTGAGAGCTACAACCTGGGAGTCTTTAAGTCAAGAGTGAATAGGTTTCCTCTAGGTAAGCGCGCTACATCGTCGACCACATCATCACTTACCATCAGGTGAGATAGTGGTCAAGCGCGAGCCTATCAATAACATAAAAAAAAAGACACACACTTGCTTGGAGGATATACGGCAAAAGTTCTCTTAAATATATAATCAAGACGTAGCCTTTTTCATGACCGTAATTAGGTTGAGGAGATCAGACAGAAAAATTAAATTTCTAGGCTACTTAGAATGTCTCGATAAAAACCTATAAGACGTTGACTGACCTATAATAATGCGACCTCTAGATTTTGTCACTTTGCAATTGTTTAATCTTGTAATCAAAAACAGCTGTAAACTTTTAACCGTTTTAATTAATGTTTAACTCGTAAATACAAAAATGATCCTTTTATTTCATCATCATCATCATCCACAGCTGGACTTCACCCACTGCTGAGCATAGGCCTCTCTCTTCTCGTACCAATCACCACGTTCCTGTGCCAAACTTATCCAGGTTCTTCTTTCTTTTACTTGCAATCAATTTAATGCAATATTAAAGTAATTTTGTGCACCTAAATTGAATGCCAACTTTAATTAAAGATATTCATTTCGTCGTTCGTAGAATACAGACGTACTCATTAGTAATATTAAATTAAAACAATTATAATGGAGACCTTCTTTAATATATAAATTTTTGCCTATTGTGTAGTTTTGTAAACATAATGAAAACTTAGAAACAGTGAAGGGACTATGAAATAAAATGGATAACATTCAAGCGGCCGAGTGCAAGCCTCCACCTCGCCAGGGAAGACGACGACGCAAATCCCAGCCCTATCAGATTTCTCGATTGAAGTCGCATCCACGCCCGACATACAAAGATGGATGTCAACCATTGAGCTCCACTTAAATGAGGTTTGTTGTTCTGAGTTGAGTTTGCCTGGCAAACTAACAACAGAAACAACAAACAACAAACTCAGAACAGAAACTGAAAATTTCTAACTTGTGTTGTAAAATAGGATCTGGCACTTCACAGATGGCAGTCCTATACCAAGCTCTGAAGCAGAAAGCAATTCTAGCACACGATATGATTGATGACTTAAAAGAAAAGCGCAATTTGACTGAACACATCTCGGACCTGAAGCAGACTATTAAGGATTCTGGCACTGCGGGCAATGTTTCGTTTGCCAACATTGTGAAAAAGGGAATCAAATGATTTTGTTCGACCGAACAATTTAAGCTCTGTGGTCATTTATTCGTAAAGCCCTAATTTTGACATCAAGGCTGTTTATAAATTGGACGTCCTGCCCTGTTAGGGATTTCAGTCTGGTTACCAGATGCTACAAGTGCCAATTATATGGTCATGCAGCCAAAACATGCAGAGAGGTCAACTCTGTGTGTGCTCACTGCGGTGAAGCTGGACACTCGGTGTCCGATTGCACGAAGAAAGCGGACACATCAAACAGCAACTTGTTCGCGCTTTTAAAAGCCCAACAAACATAAAACGTGAGACTATGAGTGCCTTGCTAGGAAAATAGCGGAATACAGGCACATCAACTCTATCGACTATGAGGGCGTCTAGTACGTCATACTCAAGGTCACACGCGTTGAACGTCTGCTGCTGACACTGCAATGACCTACTAACCGTCAATTTGTTGCTGGCTAAGCACATTAGTCGTTAGCTGCAAAAATTAAGTATCTCTGTTTAATTTTACAATTCTGCTTACCAATTGTTTTCCAATCTTTATATGTGTAATCAAAGTGCACTTTTTTGCAATATAGGTAAATTATTAGTTATTATGACCAAGTAATTCAGTTCTATGTTTATAGTTTTAAGTAAATTAAAATTAATTTTCAAAATTATACAATCTTGCCAATATTTTTAGGCTTCTTATGTTAAACATTGTTTAAATTCTGTTGTCCTACGATAAGCATATTTTTAGAGCTCCTACAGCCTGTGATACAGGATTACCTAGTACAGGCATCTTATATTATTATACCTACATTAGTTATCTAAGATTGAAACTGTATTTTTACCGTTTCTAATTTCTAGTTAAAGATTTATTATTATTTACTTTATTCAATTTATGTACATATTTTGTACATTTTTAAATATTAGCTTATAAAACTAGATAGCTCGTAGCTAAATAATAACAGCCGCACGGGTCGATCATCAAGGTTAAGCAACGCCTGACGAGGTCGGTCCGTGGATGGGTGACCATTCCAACATACCAAGTTTCCTCCGTGCCTCGGAAAGCACGTTAAGCCGTTGGTCCCGGCTGTTATTTGAAGATCTTTGACAGTCATAACGGGTAGTCAGAAGCTTGAGATCTGACACCAGTCTTGCCAAGGGGTACCATGTTACCCAGTTACTGGGTTGTGGAGGTCAGATAGGCAGTCGCTCCATGTAAAACACTGGCACTTAGCTGAATCTGGTAAGACTGGAAGCCGACCCCAATATAGTTGGGAAAAGGCTAGGCAGATGATGAGCTTATAAAACTAGATAAAAAAACATTTAAAAATATAAAAAATAGAGGCCAACCGGTATCGGGAACAGGGTCCAAGCTACCGGTGGTTAGGGCTCCTGAGACAGGAACCTCCTCACAATGCGAGCCGTATCGAGGTGTACTACCTTCTGTATCCTACCCCTTATTATTATTATTTAAAAGCAGACATTTCTGAAACTAACCAAACCAATAAACCGATAAAAAACAGAATTAAACACAAAAGAACCCAAGTCTCTACTTCAATCATGCTTGACAAACTTTCCTTCCATACGTTCAAGGCCTGTGACCCATCGATAAGACACTGAAAGAAAAAATAAAAGACGCAATGATACACAAGAGATAGAAGAAAGCAAACTAAAATAAACCCTTATAACTTTGATCGCAGAGTGTAAATTCGCTTGGGGGCTATTAATGACTTCGGAAGGTAGCTTTATCAATGTAGTGGAGCGGATGAATTGATTGACAAGCGAATATATAGAAGTTTGTTAGTATGTAAGTTTATTTACGCCTTTCTTTTGAAAATTGAGGATAATTTTTCAGGTGCGGCATGACGGTTCAAGTACTTCTGAATTATTTTCTTATTCTCCTCCACTGTTCTCTTTTGATGAATTCTGCTGGGTGAAGACAGTTGAATCGTTTTTTCGGGACTTATGGAGCTGCATTGCTTTTTCTTTGGTCTTTTCTTGTGGTCGCCTTTGTTGGTCATTTAGAAGTAATTTTTGGCTTTCAGCAGTCGTAGTGGTTGGAATTAATTAGTGTGGCGGCTAGTTGTAAACAAAAAACAAAACTTCGAAGCTAGATACATCCTTGACTAATCATTAATTTTTGACCCAAATAGGTTTTCGATAATTAAAATTATCGAAAACCTATTTGAGTCTGTCATATTAAACTGACTATATTGTAATATTAATTTTATATAATATTCTTGATCTGCCTGGTTTCCTCTACTAACTTAATTTTCAGTTATAATTTTTCTTATTTTTTGGTTTCATTTATGTCCTTTTTTTAAATCTTATTTTATCTAGGGGCTTTTAGTCACAATTTCTTCTGTATTCTATTACTGTTAATATTTGCTCTCTTGATTGACGCACAACGCTGTGGTATACGGTGCCGCCTCCTCGCCGCTGATGCATACTGTGATGGAACAAAAGACCATTCTAGATGTTATTCATAGGATTGCCGTAATAGTAATTAACATTTTTTTCACCCTTTCAATTAATAATTAAAAAAACGACCTAGTTATAACGCTTTCCTTACCTACCCAATATTAGACAAGTAAGTAACTCCATGTAACTTAGAACTTAGGAGAGGTTAGAAAACGGTTTATCTTGCAAAACGTTCAATATACCTGATCGTGTAACTAAGTCGTATTGAATATTTCCTTTGGCACCTTGAGTGACATTTTGCAAAAACTTGCACCTATAGTTACTAAGAACGAACCACAAAGATACAGATGAAACAAAGAACCTCTTTTTTTTTCGAAATCACTAAATAAGGTATTTCAGTTATTTTAAAACTAATTTAAAGTCTCAATATATTTACAATATCGCAGTTGTAACGGTTTTACTTCAGGCATTCATGAATGTTCAATGTTAATGATCGGAATAAGATTTTGTTAGAACAATGATAAGCCAATGAATGGGCGGTTATACAAACGGAGATACTGATAACAATAATTATTTACCGTTTCATTCACTAAGGATATTACTAGAAGTACCACAGAGCATGGCTGTGGCAAAATTGTTAATAACATTTTATCACAAGAAAAAGTGCATAAGGATACAGCGATCCTTCTTCTTTACCTTATCTTTTTGTGCGGCTGTTTTTACTAAGCTACGCTGCCCTTTCAGTTTTCAAATTAACTTTTTTTTTATTGCCACTATCTTATAACACAAATTGACAAACTCAGCATAATAGTCCAGGAAAGAAACTGCAATTAGAGGTCAATCTGCGAAAAATATCCTAGTTAGTCTAGTGATAGCCTATTAGTTTTTGCTCCAGTGGCATTTTTTTGGACTTTTCAGGCAACATTACTAGTCCATCCAAAGGTTGTCTGTAAGAGATTGCTCCGTGCGATAAGAACGCCCATTTTATACTTATCTTTATAAATGTTCTGTCCTGTATTTATTTATGTTGTGTATTATTCAGTATATTATAATAAATAAATACTAGTATCATGATGAATATAATCCCAATGAAAGTACTTAAGAGGAAACGGGGGCATAGAGCGCCGACTGAATTTCCTAAGTAAAAAGTCATAATTTGAGGTTTGGCTCTCGCCTATTTCCTCCTCCAATATTGGACCAATTTAAAAGATATTCCATAATCTTTAAATCCATATACCATAATCCATAATCTATGCAACGTAACAGTTATAAATGATCTTACAAAGAATTAGATCGCGGAGAGTGCCTGTCAGGACGGCTTGACGGTTGACGAGAAGTAATCAGGTTATTTGAGAAATGTTTTGACTGATATTTAGGAGGTTAAATTGAAGACATACCTAAGTAAAAAAAGAAAAAAAAAATCTTTAAATTAAAGATATATCTTATGCCCCTACGTTTTCCTTTTTGATGATACATTATCTTTAGGAGCACTAGAACCCTCAAATAATGTTCAAAATTGCGCTGTCAACAGAGGCTTAGTGTACAAATTTGACAAATATAAATGAATAAAGGAAAACATAGGGACATAGTATATATCTTACTTTACCAGTTTATGGAATATCTTTTAAATTGGTCTAATATTGGATGAGGAAAGAGACGAGAGCCAAACCTCGAATTATGACTTTTTACTAAGGAAATTCAGTCGGCGCTCTCTGCCCATATTTCCTCTTAACTAGGATTATTTTCGCAGCAAATGTAACCACATCATCGCTTACTATCAGGTGGAATAGTGGTAAAGCGCGAGCATAGAGAACATAAAAAAACTTTATTTCCTGTATTAATAAACAAAATCTATGAGAACTATCCTTCTGTAAATTATCTCATGCATTCAGCTTCAGCCTCATAAAGAGAGGTTTAAAGTGACGCCAAAAGTTGTTTTCAGTATAATCTCTTAATCTTTATGCTGCAATTACAATAAAATAACTTTAATTCTTTGTCATTCAGGATAACTTTTATTTGTAGATACTGAAACATTTTGAGATTACGAATATTTTATTGAAAATCAATACAATACCGGTATATAGCAAACCATGAACCTTGAAAAACATACATGAAGTCGAACATAGAACCGCCTCCTTTTTTGGTAAGTCGGTTATAACAAGTTAATTCAGGATTCTTTTGAGCGTGGGGCGTGGTTTCAATTCTCAGATTGACTAAAAAGTGTTAGTGGGGTATCTCAGTAGCAGCCTGGAGTTTGGAAGTTGTGCCCAGTGGCTCGGCAAGAACTTAAAGCCGTTGTTATTATGCCTGATCATTCCCCGGCTACCGTTACTATTATAGTATACCGGCAATTTTTTATTCCGAAAACGGGTCCTGTGGGGTGAGCCACGGGAGCGAAGCCGCGAGGAAAAGCTAGTCCCAACTAAATTTATAGAGGTTGGTATGGCTAAGTAACTAACAGTAATAGTAACACTATACCCCGGGCTGTAATGGCTAATGTATAAAACAGCTGTAATGTCCTATCGTGCATAATTGTGGAGTCCTTGCTGCGATATGGACTAATTGTATGGGGAAATAGTACCGACCATAACAGAGCATTTATCGCTCAAAAGAAATGTGTTCGAGCTATTCAGGGCATTCCACCGGACGAATCTTGTCGACCAATATTTAAAAAACTCGGTTTGCTACCACTACCCTCACTATATCTATATGAAACATGTATGTTTGTACGGAAACACAAAGAGCTTTTCAGAACAGCAGCAGATGTATGTTCTAGGAATCGGCGTGACAAATTTAGACTTGTTTTAGATGAAACCCCTCGATTAACAAAATATAGTAAAAGCTGTTTAGCTATGGCTGTACAAATATATAATAAATTACCATGTAAACTTAAAATACTTAATAGCAGACTGTTTAAAGTTCATTTGTTTAAGTGGCTGAATGATTATAATTTTTATAGCATTAAGGAATATTTTGAACACAAGTTGTGTTAATCATTTTGCATGCTTTAGTCTTAAGCAAAACATGTATGATCTCACCCTTAACTCATGTAACACCTTTATATACCATGTTTTATGCAATAAAATAAATAAATAAATATTAAAAAAAAAACAATTGCCCAATTTTTTACATTATTATTCATGTTTGGATAACTCAACAAAGTGTACACGATCTTGGGTTTCTTTCTTTAGTAAATGTTGTTCATAATTATGAATACGATTACAGAAATCACGTTATTTTATGTACAACTTGTGTACTCTATTTCTTAGTGACCATCTATAAAGTTATTTAATAAAGCTCTACTCCCTAATAGGAACAAGAACGTCAAAGTTCACTATTTCACTGTATTTATTATTTCTGTGTAACGCCATACGTAGTTTGTCAGACACAAATTTGTTTTATGGCTTAAGGGTACACTATCATAGTCGACGGCACGAACTATTTTGTGCGCGGGGTTAAAATGCATTTTAAATCAACCGACAACACGTGCAGAAGAGATAGATGCTGTGATGAGCAGCTAGTTCGCGTACGAATACACACTTTAGCAAATTCGTAGCGAAATGGATAATGATTTAGGACAAAACCGAAAGCGCGACATTTTATAAACAGACCTATGGCAGTCTAGATATAATTAAAAAACGACTAAATCTATCTTTTCAAAATAAAATTTTATGCATTGTTGAACTACTAATCTGTCCCTGTATGGAGGCAGTTTTGCAATTTTCCGTATGGTATATATTCGCGCCCAAAAATGCGTTAAAATTAGTGTCGAAATGTGGAACTTTCGACACTCATAACTTTCAAATATTTTCAGTGGAATAATACCTAGACTACGTTTGTATGGAATAATTTTCGACTAGTGTAACCTTAATTAGTTAATCTAATTATAAGAAAACAGTTTAATGCCATTTTTCAGTAAAATATGACTTGTGATTCAGTTTTGGTAATAAATTTCCCGTGAAATGATATTTCATGGACAATTTATTTTGTTAACAAGCATAGCTCTTTTGGTTGGCTAAAATGGATATTTTGATATGAGTTTTATAAATTAATTTGGTCATTAAACTATGTGGTGGTTTCATTGTTATAAGCGTTCGGGATTCAGTGTTATTCTAGAGTTACTGTAAATCTAGGGCCTTACCACGAGCTCTTAAAGCAAGGTCCTCCTTAAAAAGGTTTGTTTAAGGTTTCCCTTAAATATTTTATTATGCTTGCTCTGAGAGCACAAAAAATTTATCAAGCACTTAACAAAAACAGTCGTCGAAACGCGTTGGGCTGGTTCTATTTTTTAATTCAGATGAAAATGGCGACCCGTCAATCGATTTGACCGCTAGACGGAACTATCCAATCCACACTTCCAAGTTTGGCTTACTAAAGCGACAAAAAGCACTGAAGTGTAAATTAGCGCGTCCAATTGTATCGCTCGATACGAAACTAATGAAACATTCTGCGTGTTTTAGCACCTGACTGGTCAGAGCCCACGATTTGTGGAGTTTGGATTGTGAAGCCAAATGGTGCCGAACATAGATTAGGTCTGGTTTAATCCTGTAAGTTTATCTACCGGTAAACGAACGGACCCGGAACGACCCATTTTGGGCGACCAAGGGCAATATCCCCTGCGTGAACACATAATATCTAATTTTAACGTCCTAGTGTAGTGTTTATCGGTTGTCATTGTGATACTTACATAAAGTATGACAAAGTAACTTTAAAATACACATTTGGAAAAAAAGCAGTAAATGACAAGGACCTGGTCAGTATAAAAGTCTACATCTATGAAAGGCCGACCCAAATAAATGTATGAATGACATTGTCTTGGATGGAAGTGAACACTGAGATGACGGCGGATAGCGATGTATAGAAGAAAAATACATACCTTAACTATCGCTTATAGGCAAGGCTCGACCTAGCCGCCCGCCGAAGTTGTATTGTTGAATTAATGTGTAATAACTACGCCAATCACATTAAAAATAAAATAGCAGGATGATGCCAATAACTTTTATCTACACCCCAAAACTTCTTCTATTTTGAACATCATTCATTAGTGTGTATTAGAAACAACAATGCTATTTGCATTCACAAACACGCATCGCGTTAACAAATCACGTTCTATTACACATTATGATACATTTTATATACATTAACGTCATTATAATTTCCATAATGGGTTATAATTTAATTAATTATATCTGTAACTGGACACATTACAATTATTAAATAAAACAGACGCGTGTTTATATTTAGTCGCTAGCTGATGTTTTCGTGTGTACTTTCAATCGTTTATGATTCAGCTGTTCTTCAGATAAGATTTTATATTACAACAGATGAAATTGACGCTACAATTTCTGCCTGTAGATGTGCTGTAAATTTTACTGAATTAACTAGCTTATAAACAAAGCAAGAAATAGTGAATGGGTTTTAATCCAAATAGGATAATCTCACAAAAATAAAAAAATAAAATGTTCGGCCACTAATGCAGGCAGAGAAGAAGAAAATCTGAGTGAGAACAAAAATCTGAGTTAACAGGTTTGTAAAGGCTGCCGGTAAAAGGCGCGACGCATTAATGCAGCGCCTAATACTGTAATAATTGCAGAAGAATGCTTCCACCCTTTCTCATAACAACATCCAATTTAACCAGACATTTTACAAAAAAAATATATTAAAAATGTCCTATTTCCAAGTTGTGAACCCGTGAACTTACCGGGTGGTTAAGTTATCAGAAAGACTTCAACTTAGCGCTGAACTTTAGTGCGAAGTTCTAGCGAATAGTTTATCATCGATGTGTCTAGCACCGCATCGCACAGCACCTGAACAAACTACAAATATTTACATAGGTACGAGAGTTCGCATGATCCTCGTCCTGCCAAAACTACTGGACCGTAATTGACAAGGTGTCAATCGATTCATCGTCGAACGTGATGTGGGTATTATTTTTATTCAAAAACGGAATATTAATTAGGTTTACATTGCTCCTTTGTTGAATGAGTATTTATTTCGAAGGTAAGGTATAATTAAAACGCAAATAAACGATATTTGAAAAATCACAATTGTAAAACCTAAGCTGCGCTAACAAAAACTTGGATTTTCAAAGTTTATAACCACGCAACGCTGATTTAGGGCTGGGCAAGTAAGAAGTTTTTTATAGCTGTTACTTCTTATTTATTACGATATTCTTTTTTTCTTTCTCGTACAAAACTTAACTAAAATTAACAAATTATACACAAATTCATTATTTAAAAAAATTATTAAGAGCTTGTATTCATCAGGAAACCTGCAGTTACCCTAATTAAAATTCAAATTTGGATTATCAATAAACGCCTCTCATTTTTTTTGTGTGAGCTTCCACGATTTCGCCGCTACGCGCCCCGCGTAGTACGTACTACGGCAGTTTTATTTTCTCTGTGAACAACGGGAGTACGGGCTACGGCGCCTACGGCGCGCGTCCGCGCGCCGTTCCGTCAGTCGAGCCTCCTCGCTCGTGCTGTGTAGATGGGACGGGTAATCGCGCGCTCTCTCTCCAAAATTACGTCGCTCGTAAAATTGACGATGTACAGATGGATTTCAGTGTAATGTTAAACAGTATGAAGTTTTAGTTCACAAATGAGGCATTTTTATAGAGTTTGGTGTGTGATTACAATGTTTTATTGTGACGTGATTATGTGAAATAATATGTATTATTGTGTTGTGGTTTCTGTTTAACTTGTGCTTTCAGTGCTTGTACGAGAATTCAGTCATCTTTTGTGTCTGTGCAATATAACAGGTTAGTTTCTTTGATGCTAGTTTTAAGCTGTAGGGCTAGGCATCATGTAAACGTTCTAAACCTACTCTGTCAAACTCGTCAAACCGATAGTCCTCAAGAAATGCCCATCCGAGTCGGGTACCAAGATAAGTAATAAAAGATCAATCTACGACTACGATTGAATGTTTTTTTTTTGTAATTTAATCTTATTCAAAAAATGTCATCCGGTCTCCAAAGTTATTAGCTTGAGTAAAAAACCCATAACTCCAATCTAGGACATCTATTTCTTCCAACTTAGGTTCTAGTTAGGTATTTGTGGATTGCAGGACGCCTAGGGACAGAATGCCACTTTGTCCAATTTTAACCACCAGAAATACCCGATCTTGGTATCCATTTTGTTTATACTATTCGGTGCCCGCATAAAAGTTGCATTTCATCGTTATTTTATTAAAATGCAATGTGTTTTAAACAAATTACAATTACATAAGTAATGTCGTCGGATTAGCATCTACCAAAAGTTTTAACTAATAGCAAAAAATCTTCATTGCAACGCCAACGGTAGCCATTTTTATAAGTAGGTTCGTACCTACTACTACGTACTCGATACAGAAGATCGTTTTAGCAAATAGAAAAAAATGGGAAGTAAAAACTTTTTTAACAAAAATTCAAACCGACTTCCAAAACAAAACACTCCAAAGCGAAAAATTACTTTCTTTTCCGAAGTTGGTGTCTTTTGGACCCATTGATTTCCGTAATTCGACACCAACTTCGTAAAATGAAGTAATTTTTCGCTTTCGAAGTCGGTTTGATTTTTTGTTAAAAAAGTGTTTTGTTTTCCTCTTTTTAGTTTTGGTAGGTACCTCCAATTGACATGAAAAATATTTATAGCCAAAGTACATCCTATGACGATTCCAATAAGCCCAAACACGACTAGGATACATTGTTTTATTATACGACTAGGATACAGAGTTTCAGTGGTTATTGTGGTCTTCTTCATCAGTTCCACTTCACCAAATGTTACTCTCTGAGTGCAAATGATTGCATTATTGATGAAAATACCAAAATCGCTATATGTATGCCTATAATATTTGTGGAGTACCCTCGATTTCTCTAGGATCTTATCATTAGATCCTGGTTTCCTTATCATAAAAAAAAAAACAAACTCGATCTCTTGAAGAATGTAAGTAGGTTCTATATTATGCTAATTGTAACTCATTAGTTCTTTTCTTGAAGGAAATAGCCCATTACACTTCGTTAAAATTTCATATCGAGCCATTTTTGTGTTTCCTACTAAACTTAGGCTTAGGTTCTCGAACGTAATGTATCTGAAAAGTTCTGGAGTGGCGACCGCGAACCGGAAGACGTTGCGTTGGAAGGCCTCCCACCAGGTGGACCTATGACCTGGCGAAGGTTGCGGGGATCCGCTGGTTGCGAGACGCACGGGACCGGTCAAAGTGGTGACGCTTCGAGGAGGTCTATGTCCAGCAATGGATGTCTTTCGGCTGATATGATGATGATGATGAATCTAGGTACTTAATGCTTAAAAGAGTCTATTTTTAAACCCTATCCTTGCCAATTGGCTTTTGTTATCTGATTAATCAATGTACAAAGGGACTAAACTATCACAGGCATTCTGCCACGGAATGGTAAAAAAAGGATTTAAACATTTCTTCTTTTTTTAGATTCAATCGCTTGTCGTTACTTTGAACTTAGTTTTTCGATGTGAAAGAACGAACATATTTGGATAAGATCTTTCAGTACTTATGAACAAAAAGGTTCTTCGAGAGTAGTAAGGTTAGGTTAGGTTCTAGACAGTTTTAGCACTTTTAAACAAAAATAAATGTGAAAAACTGTCTTTATGTTTGGTGTTTTTACGACTTAAGTAGATAGATATATGAATTTGTATGATGTTTGTATGTCAAATGCTAGAATAGGACCCCACGAAGGTCAGGAAAACATAAAGGATGTATAGGCGTTGCTTATGAATACATTTCCTTTACGCAACAACAAAGCGGATGTATGCCAGACGTAAACGTTTCTTTGCCTATCTCTATCTCAGCCTTTTAGAGGTCACGAAAAGTTGATAAATTGACTTGCTAAATACCTTACTGCAAACATTGATCAAGTTTTGCTAAGCGAAGTACTGTAGTATTATATTATCTGTCAGTGAGCGAAGTTACTTTTCAAAACAAAAAGGTAGGTACATAAATGCATTGTTATTATACTCAACATGTATGTGAATATCAGTTCGCTTCAATGCTTTCTCTCAAGGAAACGCGACTCGAAGCGACTTTAACTTATGAGTAGGTGCCTAATCATATCGCTGGGTTAAAGGCAAAACCAATTATTTTGTCCAAAAAAGTCAATATAAAGTTTTGCGTAAGCGCATTTGGAAAGTTTGATACAAAAATTAAGTCCTTAAGGCGCCTCCCTGAGCAAAACGCCGCGCTAGTCGAATTTTTTGCAGTTTTTAAGAGCTATATACTCTTTATTTAAAAAGAAATAACAATTAATAAAAATATATTAAATTTCTACATAATATTGATTCTAAAATGGTAGGTAGTACACTTTTTTTTTAAAGAGATATATGTGTCACTAATCTCCTTCCAACAAAACCATAAAAATGTGAAATAATTATTGATAGCCTTTGAATGTAGAATGCAAAATTTTACTAACATTACAAGTTACTGATTTTTATTGCTTAAATTAATCAATCATCTCTTCTATTGATTTTGTATACTTACCATCATAAATTTACCTGTATCATGAAAACATCGGACGATTCTATTGTAAATATTTTTAAAAGAAAAGAATATACCCAAATACAACAATTTCCCTTTTGCCACGATAAATATGTGTTTTGCAATGTCGGGGCTTTTTTGTGTCAAGGTAAATGTTGCTGTTAAACAGAGAATTTCGTCCAAAAATTAAGACCCCTGATTTTCATAAGTAATTTACTGAATATGATGTCAAAGTCATTACAGAGCCAAATAAAGGAATGCAAATAATTTGGTAAGTAACTCATGGTTGTAAAAAATGTTATAGAAAAAAAATGTTGAACAGAAAACAAATAGGAAGATAAATAAGTACATTATACCAGTACATCAGAAAGCACGAACAGGAAAACAAATAATTATAACACAATTTATACATTATGTATGTAATTTTGCCCAGTTTTTCGTTCGGGACACCTGATATTTTTTGCATCGAGAAGCTTAAAATAAAATAGCAAAAATTAACAAAATAAGACTAACATCATAATCTTCACACTTTTCAAGCAACTTAGTATTGCAATGTTTGCTCCCAAGACAACAACAGGTTTGTTATCAAAATATCTGCCTGCGTTGCCTGTCCGTATCTTAAAATAACTTGTTAAGTAAATCTACTTCTTAATCCTTGATCTTAACCACGGTTATCGCTTGACGGGATAAGCCTGTGTTTTACGTTAGGTGTGTTCGCGGCATCGCGGGAATGTAAACATTTTGATTCGCTTTCATGAATGGAGGGATAAATGAATTCTAATTGTTTGCACCATAAAATCATATTTGTATTGTTTGTCTGTTAATCGTCTTCTGTTGCACATGCTCAGAAAACTCAAAATCAACACCCGTTGTTAAAAAAAATCAGTTTATATTAAGTAGATAGGTGCAAGGCATACTTTACTCCTGCCCTTGTCCCAATTGAGTTAGTGTCGGCACAACAAGTCTTCTGTTTTAGACGTCTTCCTTGACACGTATATCCACCCACCCATGTTCGTACTCAAAACTTTCTTCACGTTATTTTTCTCAGTAAATAGTAGAAAAATAAAGGTAAATCTGGAAACATTTTCTTTGCAAGCTTATGGGCTGAAAATAACTATTTTTTTGCAGTGCAACGCAACGTTCACTGCAACATTACAATACAACGGCATAATTTCGGCCACACAAATCGGCTAAAATTACACATGTAGAGCCTGAATCTTTTCCTTCAAACCTTTACGTAATCCTCAAAAGGTAGGTATTCTATATTTACGAGCAAGTCAATTATGCGTAGGATTTGAAAATTGAACCATGTTAATTTTTTTTGATATTCCATGTGGTTGGTAGCGAATTAATTTTGGCAATAAGGGGGTCAAAAACATGTGATATTCGGATCAGTCCACAAAATCATTGAGCCGTCGCTTAATTAAACAAATTAAACTTATTTGTTAAGAGCGACAACAACGGCCTTATTGTGAGCGCCGTTGTACCGGGTTGTTAGAAAAAAACTGGGGTTAAATTGATTCTCTACAGACTTGGTTTTGTGGAATGTAGGTACCTATTTGATTCGGATTAATCTTGATGTTGTTTGCCGAGGTTGGACGATCCATGTAAAATAATTGTATTCAGCTGCATCCGTTTAGGCTGAAAGGTGACCCTAATCAATAGAGAAAAAAAGGCTAGATAGGCAGATGTTAATAGACTCGCCCCTATTACATCTTCTTCTTATTAGCGTGTCGATGGCAAAATACAATGTTTAAATGTAATGACAGTAAACCATACATTTGAGTACCTTATGGCTGCGTCGAGAAATGTTGTTACCGTAGCGGGTAGTGATATTTGGTTTAGAGTTGATCTCGTACATTCATTTCACGAAAGAATACATTCGATTTACTCACTCAGAAAATACTCAAAGCCACTTACACTTCACTTAGCCACAGATACAGAACACCCATTTAATATAGCAGAAACCATTTGCTAAAATCTAAATTAATGTATCTCCGAGTTATGGCTCGGTTTCAATAAGACTATATGAAGACGTAATAAAACCTTCGCGGTTTATCACGGCAGAATTGCTGCTAGTTGCAGATTCGGTTACCTGGAGATATTTGGGTTGTAAGATGGCTTATGGAGTTGTTTATTTTGAAGTTTCGTTTTGTGAGAACATCAGTGCTCTTTCAAATTAATCCAAGGAATTAACTCTACGTAGGTATTAAGGTTTAGATTTTCGACCCACAGCGGAGCTTCATCAAGACTTTAAACTTTCGAGAATCCCCACATAAGCAGCTTTTTATAACTGGAGTCGATAAAATTTCGATAAAAATAAACCAGGCTTCACAAAACAACAACTAAAGACCACTCCTAACTAAAAGTTTAGGTCATCTCACAACTTTTACTGACCTCACCAATTACCTCGAAAATTAATATCAGAATCCATAAAATGACTACAATCTCTTAAAAGTAACAGATGGTGTTTTAATAAACACTAATAACTACCGACACTCAATAAAAATAATTAGGAATTACCGTACATTTCTACTAATTAATACATGATGAAACCTTTTAGACCGATTTTTTATCTTAATCACCGGTGTTAAGGTTGAGAATTGATCTAGGTAGGGAAATAAATTAAAATGTTCGCACATATAGTGAGAACTCCGTTGTTGCCTACTGTGTAAACTTTAATAACTGAGTAACAGAAGTTGCACATTCATTTGGTTATTAAAACATCTTGTTGGTAGTTGGACATTGTTTTTTGAGAACATGCTTTTTGGTTTTTGTGATTTTCTAATGGCTTAGTTATTTTAGGAACTTTTATGATGCCGCGAAGCAATTAAAATTGCGTCGTAAGACGATATTGCACAAGTATTATCGTACAAGTATTTTCTACGAACATTTTAAGTGCTAATCGGTCGAATTTCAAGTGCAAAACGGTCGAATTGCATTTCATTGCGTCCTTGTGAACGTACTTGCAGTTTCTGTTAGTAAAATTGCCTATCGGTCTGATATAAATTGAATCGCGTCGAGTCGCTCACGTGTCCAATTTTCCGCCTTATCACCTTATCTTTGATAGGGAAGATTTTATTTTATGCTGTCTTACCTAGATATAAGCAAATAGACGGGCTTAATCCCTTCCCAAGTCAATCTCTATAGATGTGAAAACAACCTTACTTGTTTTAACCCGGTTTTTGGGTTTAAGCCCATTTCTAGCTCAAAACCAGTCGTAACTTGTAAGTTCTTCCTTTCCAACACATAAGAATAACATTTCATATTAAGGTTACACTAGTCGACGGCACGAACTATTTTGTGCACGATGTTAAAATGCATTTTATGTCAACCGACAACACGTGCGGAATAGATAGATGCTGTGATGAGCAGTAGGAAGCTAGTTCGCGTACGAATACACACTTTTGCAAATTTGTAGCGAAATGGATAATGATTTAACCGAAAACGAGTGCGCGAAATTTTATAAACAGATCTTTGGGAGTCTGGATATCATGAAAAAAACGACTAAACATGTCTGTCCAAAATAAAATTATTTGCATTGTTGAACTACTAATCTGTCCCTGTAAGGAGGCCGTTTTGCAATTTTCCGTCTTCTTATGGTATTTATTTGCGCCCAAAAATGCGTTAAAATTAGTGTCGAAATGTGGAACTTTCGATGCTCATAACTTTCAAATTTATATTTATTTTTTGGTTCCATACAGGGCTAGATAATGATAAGACAAAATGATATCATTTTTTTATTTTGAACGTACATTGTCAAACAGTTGAGTAATCCCTAGACTACGTTTGTATGGAAGAATTATCGACTAGTGTACCCTTAACACACCAACGTAAAATTGTCAACCGCCATTCCAACAGATAAATAAACCCCAAGAAAATAAATAAACTATCTCACCGAAGCTCCAGACAAAAGCCTTTAAACTAAATTAACTTGGACTAAAAGCGACGAAAAAGGATTAATTGTGTAACGAGCGGCTCCTTAAGAAATCAATAAGTATTTTCTCCCTAACTTAAGAGAAAATGGGGAAGTTTCTGCAGTTTCTGTTTTTTTTTTTTAATAAATAACATTCAGCATACTTAAGTAAATGAACTGTCGGTACGGGGTCTGCATTGTTGCAAGGCTGTTGTTTCCAATTTCGCTTAGAAAAAAATCAGTTACGGAAAGTTCTTTGCTAAGGTGAACATGCTAGGAAACTATTTTGGAAACCTAATAGACTTCAGAATATTGTTAGGCACTAAAATAAGTCACATATTTACGAGATGAATCAGCGTTTCTAGAGACGGCTTTGTCAAAACTTTCGTTACAAAAGTTCTGAGCAAAAGCCTGTTAGACTTCTCAATCTTGTTAGAGCCTAAAATAGGTCACAAACTTACCCTTAGGGGTGCCGCCGAAACGTTCGATGATTTGTGATTCGGTCACAAAGCATCGAACGTTTCGGCGGCACCGCTAGAGAACTAGAGACGGTATCGTCAAAACTTTCCAAACAAACCAAGCCTTACAGTGAGTGTCATCGTTTAATCATATAAATTCGGAGCCCGTGACAGTTCTGACTTATTTTTATTTTTTTAAACTTTGCCCCTCAATAGGAATTTCTCATGTATCGTGGGGTGTATACAAATACTTGGCACGTTTTGACTATGACTGTGCCAGCTAAAACTTGTGCTGGGCAGGAATATTAATCTGTGCCCCAAATTCTCAGACAGTAGGTACGAGTACTTTAGAGAACTGCTGGCCGTTGTTACAATACACCTTCAAAGGACAAAGACAGCAATATTAAGTCCCAGCCATTTAAAATAATGATGATTAAGTTTGATAATTTTTTCGCCCTGTTACAAAATTTAAACTTAGGCCCTGAGACGTTAATAGACAATTGACATTCTATCAACGAAAGCGTGGCGATTGCGATTGGAAAAATTACAAAATGTAGGTTATGGGAATATCAAACGCTATTGAAATGTCACGTGATCAATCCTTTACATTTTCATCATCACCATCGATTAGGTATAACGAATTTCACTTGTCTAGAACCTCAGCTGGACAAAGTGAAATTCTATCATTGATATCGATTGACAAAAATCTAAAATACTTGTAATTTACCACGTGACATTTGGGTAGCGCATCTCAACACCGTACATTTGTGTCCTGACAATCGGTGACTAGGATAAATAATGTCACTTTGTACTAACGAACTCATCATGTGGTAAAGTATGAACTAATAGAATGTGAAATAGAACCTACAGTAATGATATTGCAGGAATTCAAACCACAAACCATATAATTACGATTGCTAGGACTGATTCCTTGTCAGCCTTTACCTGCACATTGATATAACTTTTTATTTTTTTATTTATTTATTTATTTATAATCACCAATTATAACATCTTTACAGATTTCTCCAATATGATGCTACAAGTCTCAAACACACCAAGTTACATAAATTTAAATAACCTAGCTGCAGAATAGCTCACAATAAAATAATAATAAGTAATTATGATTTACATCAATAAATTAAATTAACCATGCCAAAGTTTATAGCTCCAGGCCTCTTTCAATAATTATTTGAGCCTTTTGGAGAAATCTCCGCAGGCTTTGCCCAAATATGTCTTCCGACACTGTAATCACGTTAATAATACGCGCGGCTCGTGAGATAGGGGCAAACTTGAGGAGGTTGGTCCTAGCCGATGGCACGTCTAAGAGAGCGGGGCGGCGTCGCGCGCCCACGCACCCGTCCGGTGCGCGCAGCCGCAGCGCTTCCAGCACCTCCGGGTGGTGCAGGAACCCTAGTAGTATGCTCGCCACATATTTGACCAGCGCGACATCCCTTCTTACTGCTAGTCTGGTGTACCCGACCATGCCCAGGACGAACAGACTCGGGTACATCAGGGGATAAAAGGGATACACTCCGTACTGTTTGTTATAGAGAAATCTAGAAAACTTATTTTGAATTTTTTCCAACATGAGACTGTATTTCTCTTCATGTGGATTCCAAATGAATGCACTTGTCTCTAGATGACTCCTTACAAGGGCATTATATAGAACTTTAACAACTGCAATGTCGGTAAAATCCTTACACTGTCTCAAGATAAAACCGAGATTTCTGAAAGCCCTGCCGCACACCTCAACTATATGTTTCCGGAACGTCAGCTCCGGCACCATCTGAACGCCCAGGTCTCGTACATGTGAGACACGCGGAATAATTACCCCGTCCATGTTGTACTGATGCTGCAATGGAGCACGCGCGCGACTGTAGCTCATAACACAGCATTTAGAAATATTGAAATGCAGGTTGTTGGACTTACTCCATTCGACTACATTATCAATATCAGACTGGAGTCTATTACAGTCAGCAGTATCTTTAATATTCATAAATAATTTCAAGTCATCTGCAAACAGCAGACACTTCGCCTCTTTTACGACTGTAGGCAGATCATTGATCATTAAAATAAATTCCAGAGGTCCAATATTACTGCCTTGACTTACCCCGGAAAACGTGTAATAAGGACGCGATTCACGTCCCGCATACTCAACGTACTGTCGGCGCTCGCCAAGATAACTGGCAAAGAGTTTAAGTAAGTGCGGTGTAAATCCCAAAGCTGAGAGTTTGTACAAAAGTTCGTCATTATCCACGGTATCGAAAGCTTTCCGGAAGTCAAAATACGCGACATCTACCTGACCCCCAGCGTCAATGATGGGCGATATGTAGTTCACAAATGACAGTAGGTTGCCACCCGTACTGCGACCCGGCCGAAAGCCGTGTTGAGAGTCAGACAGTTGTGAGCTCACTTGTGTATAAATACTTGAATGTAACACAGATTCAAATACCTTAGCAAACGCCGACAGTACTGCCACCGGTCGGTATCCACTCACGTCGGTGCCTGCACCCCCTTTATGGACTGGAATAACTCGGGTGATCTTCCATTCGTCCGGGTAACGACCATCCCGCAAACACAAGCCAAAAATGTGCAACAAGGGCTCTTCAAAAACCGTACGACAATCCCGGACAATGTAAGGTGGTATGCCGTCCGGACCCACGGAGCGTTTGGGCTTGAGATGCAGGAGCGCCGCGCGCAAGTCTCGCGCGCTGAGGCGGTCAACATGTACGCGTGCCGCTCCCGCAGCCCCGCCACCCACGCGCTCCGCGGCTACCGGGTCTAGCGCCGGCCGCTTCTCGCTGTACACCGAGTGGAAATACGAGGCAAAACAATCTGCGCACTCCTCCTCTTTTAGCAATACGCCGTTCTTTGTGACCTTAGGTTTATTGCGTCGAGATTGTTTGGTCCTAATAAAGTTCCAGAACGATTTCGGATCTACTTGGAGGTTTTTCTGAAGCCTGTTTTGGTAGACTTCATAGGTTGAAGCTATCTTTAATTTAATACGAGTTCGTAAACTAGAAAACATTTCATAGTCACTCTGGGAGCCAGTAGTTTTATACAACTTATGATAACGCCATTTATCTTTAATGTCTCTAATCAACTCAGAAGTGTACCATTCTGGATAACTAAACCTAGCCTCCTGCTTATTTACTTTAACAGTTTTCTTAGGAACACAACTGTCAAGGACCTCATTTACTGTTCTATAAAAGTAGTTTAAAGCAGTCTCTGAGTCATGAATACTAAGTAAACACTCCCAATTGATTGACCCAAGAGAATTATATAAAAAATGAAAATCAGCCTTATTAAAATTCCATCTATTTCTCTTGGGTGACGAAACATTTTTATTCTGAGAAATATCCCGTCTACCCCCTACCTCCCGATGGCAAAGCCTCGCGCTAATCACCAACGGCGGATGCTGTGTATCAACACTAATCACCGGCTCCTCAGAGAGTTGTACCCCTAAGTCACTCAACTCAAACGTAGACAATACCAAATCTAGGGTTCGATTATTAATATTAACAATATCATTTACCTGTTTAAATCCACAGTAGGCAATGAGATATTCCAAATAATTTTGAATTTCTACTGTCGTAGAAGGCATATTGAAATCACCCATCACTAAAACTTTGTCATGCTTAATACACTCATTTTCTAATATTTGAAATAAATGCATATATTCCTTAACATCACATTTCGGCGGAATGTAAACAACACAACAAAAAAACAAAAAATGATTTTGTTTGTGTACCGTCGCGCACACAATCTCGAATAAGGCACTATCCACATTGTCAACCAAAACGCGGTTTAATTCAAAACGCGGGGAAGCCGCCAAAAATACTCCTCCTTGTTTTCGCCCGTCTGCACGATCACATCGTAACAACTTAAATTGCGCTGGAATTAGTTCTCCGTCATGAATCCCTTTATTGAGACCAGACTCCGTAATAGCAAAGAGATCATACGTTGATGCCAATAAATTATTATGGAATATCTTTGTTTTCGTGCATAATCCTCGAACATTTTGGTAATATACTTGACAACATTTATTGCTAGCTTTGATTGCTTTTTGCTGGTTTACGGGAGTTTCGAAACCACACCCATTGGTTAAACTGCACATTCAATGGCCAACTATTCACGTTGTTTACTTCATCAAAAAGGGACTCTGGCACTCCAACCATAAATGACGCGTAGTCTCTGGCACTTTTCGGGATAATTTTTTCTACTTTAATATCTTTTGATTTACAAATTCCCTCCACATGTTCACTAATCGCCTTTTCCGTTGTGTCTGGATGTAGTGACCACACATGCAAAAACTTCTTCCTCTCAATTACTTGAAGGGTAACTATTTCCGTATTGCCGCCTTTTTGTATAGCATTAGCTATCTTTTTTGACGTTTTCTTATTACCGACTAGTTTCCATCCTTCAGAACCAAAGTTATCTTCCAAAACTATCTCAGCGTTTTCCGACAAACTCTCGTCACTTGTTTTCTGCGGTATGGACGTAGCTTTATTCCTAGCACGCTGGTTTGCTCGGCGCGCACGTTCCGTCACTTTTTCGTGCGAATCATAAGTGACACTTCTTATGCTTGTCTCACTCGCCCGCTGCGTAGAAGGTATCCCGACTGGTTTCTCCATCTCGCTCTTCGAAGTATCCATTGAAGCTACCACCGCTTCGATCTTCTCCATTGTAGTGGATACATTTGCAAGTACCCTCATCTGTTCCTTGATTGTAACAAAATAGTTTTCGATCGTCTGCTGCTGATCTTCAATTTTCTTATTTTGCGACTCAATCATCGCTGTTTGAGCCACAATTTTTGCTGACAACGCCGCAACTTTCTTCATTAGGTCGTTAAACGCCGTTTCGACATTAAATTTGGACATTTTAAACGATTTTTCGATTTAAATACACGGAGCCTAAATTCACGTGACAAGGTATTTTTTACTTATCGATTCCCTTGTGCCAATCAATGCGAACGAGGCATTTTCACTTGCATTTAGTGAGCTTTATACTGTAAAGACTAAATGCTACAGTTTTAATGAACAATTTAACTGAAATATATTCGTACGTTATATTTATATCCCAGTTTTGTTGCTTTGCTTGCCAGTAAGTCGCTTTGTGCTGGGTAATCTATACAGATCGAATGCTGAATTTAGGGCTCACAACAAACGATGCAAAAACCAAGATGGTTTCCACTACAGTTCACTAAAAGACGCACCAACATTATTACAGCTCTAAGACTAATGGCATTACTATTCAGACTTCACATAATCCATGAATTGATTATTACAATAATTTTGTTCCAATTCATCAATCTATGACGCTTAGAGGAAAGACCAAGTTTATCAAAGTCTAGTGCAGAAGCACGAGACTTGATCACATTCTCATCCTCCATTAGAAGCCACGTGAGTATAAACAAAATGTTTTAGCGCCTTAGCAGACATCCTCTTCTTAAAATCTGGTATTTTGCGATTATGGCGTCTTTGCGTTCGGCTACATCGCGTCGATTGCATTGATGCTGCATCGCCATTTGGCTTCTCTTGTGGATGCATAGAGGGTGTAAAAGTCTTTCAAACGTATATCTATCGTTGAACGCCGATGATAAAAGTTTAATATCTTCTATAGCCTTTATGCCTTTACGCCTATAGCCAAGTAAATAATTGCTTTATAAAAGTCCTATGCAAAGGAACGGATTTTGAAGACATGTTTGCTTAGGTCTGTTGCTGCCGGTTGCCACTGTTGCGACGATCTGGGTTATCGTCATATTAAAATATGTTTGGGGAGGCCATAGTATTTGGGGAATCTTGTTATATGTGTGTGTGTTGAGGATGGAAAATAATATGCATGTCGTTTTGAAGGGATACATTTGTTATCGTTTTGGCATGAACGAAACAATACGAATTGTCATTGAATGAAAACTTCCACAGACAGGTGCGATACATCAGAGCAAGAAGGATGCATTAGTTATTTTTTATAGAAAGTGTTTTAGTTATATGTAAGTACTAAGAATAACGTCTATCAAAAAAGGTTGTCGCATCTTCGCGTAGCGCTTGTCTGCAGATGTTTTAAGCCCTAAATTTCATATACAAAATTCGCAACAATTCAGAACTTTCAGGCTTATGTTTAGTATGTAATACGTTAAATGATAACATGCCTTAGTAAATATATCTACCAGTCATCAAGTTTTATAAAAGAAAAATAAATGGGTAAGAGCCTAATTACTTCTTGTTTGACCAAGTTTTTTCAAGTACCGAAATAACCATGCAAAAGAGAGAACGAAAAATAAGTAATGATTGCGTGACCAAAGAGCCTACCTACGAGTTTTTATTTAAATATCGCATTATATAACAACCTTTTTGAAAAATTCAATTTAATTTTAAAATAAGTAAACAAGTGATAATCAATTTATTATCACTTGTTTACTTATTCCCGGGAAAACAAAGCATGAGAACCGAAACTTTTCCCATATTCAGAGTCCGCGTCGTCGTTCCCTCTCTATCTCACGGGATAACATAACATGCTAGTGATGAAACTTTTTCAATTTATGTGACGTCAAGCATTTAATTTTTAATTACTTCTTCCACTTGTTAAATGACCAAAATGTGCTGACCTGAACATCCCCAAATGAGTACAATAATATATTCAAATAAATCGTCCTGAAGTAAATTATTCAAATTCAACGAGGACTAATTCAAAGAACCATAACGTATATTTGGGGATCGAAAATGGACGTTTTCAAAGACCAGCGACCTGTCCTATTCATTAAATTAATGGGTTTAACTTTTTAAGTTCTGTAGCAAGTGAATTAGACAAAATTTCTCAAAAAGTAGAATCCGAACGATTTGAGAAAGAAGAAGTAAGGAGCAAGCTTTTGTGAAAGATTTTTTAAAGGACTTTAGAGTGAATGATCAATTTGTTGTATGTTTTTAGAACGGATTTGATTTAGCAGAACTCTTTATGAGTACGGCAGTAGTTTTTGAGATGGATACAAAAATACCTAATTATTAATGTTCAAGACGATCCAGGATTTGAAACGAGTTTGAGGAGGCCTATGTATAAATATGCTATGTCATGCATTACAATAGCACTTTATAAGGTGATAACAAATCACACGAAAACAGGTACTAAAATTTGGTATTTTATTTCAATCTTACTTTTCATTACTTACATAATTTAAGTACTTTCTGATACTATAGTTAAGGGTTTAATTTAAAGAAAAATCAAAAAAAATATGTCGTTTTTGTGGCGAATAAACATTTTTCTTACTTCTTTTTTTTCTTCTTTAGGTAAATTACACTATATTCTGCAACCACCATCCCACGGTCAAAAGAGTTTTAAATTCCACCCTCACAAGCAAACGATATGCTAATGTATGCGACCCCAATGAATGGCGGTAGGAAACAGGGCTCACTCTACATTATGCATGCGATTTACTGATTTATATCTGACATAATCTACAAAGGCTTTCTGTTAATTGGAAGAGTTTTTTGGTTAAATCGATAGGGCGTGGTTGAACATGTTGGTTTTAGGAAGCGAGATTTCAGTCCCCGAACGGGCACGCCTTGTTCCGGAGTATGTCGTATTCTGTACTTGTAAAAGTTGTAAAATTTTTTACTTCTTTCTTTAGACTTGCCTTGTAATGACTGTCAAAGATCTACATATGGCAGCCGGGACCGAGTGTTTAACATGTGTGTATCCGCCCGATAATCCTTTATAATTTTTACAGCCACAACAATAATAAAGAAGGCTATAGAAATTATTCCAAATTCCTCTCCTTTATCAGATACCTATAATTACTCCAGATAACACCACATTATCTACAATGTATGGCCGCCGTAATCATTTTATGGGTTGTCATAACTGAGCCAACGCACCGTTTTATGTTTTAAACTAAGACATCCTTTTTAAGGGGTTTTATGGGCTTTCATAACGGTTAACCACAAAAAATATGGTTTATTTATGATATTTATGGTTTTCTTCTTTATGTTTTTACTGTGTGTAGGTTTATTTATAATATCTCCGGTTGCTCTGGAGTGGAAAACGTTTGAGTTAATATTATTATATTAATGATTTATATTATTAGCTAAAACTTCATGTATAAAAGTTTTCCGGCATGAAAAGCATATGGGCACTCAGCGATAATGTAGCTTCCAATTGCACCTACAACGATTTTTTAAAATTGGATTAGGGCTTTCCGACATTAGATTCTACAAAAAAAAATATTGTGATAAGAGGCGCACACTAATAAAATATTTAATTACAGTTAAATAGCAGCAATAGTATTGCAGAAACAGTACAAATATAACTTTTTTTCCGGTCTTTGACCTTTCTGCTAGACCTTTAACTATTTCTTTCTACCAAAACATTCTAAAAGCAGAATATTATCGTTTATCGCAGCATTTTGTCCATCAAACAGACATACAGACATTTAAACTGACTTCGCATTAATATATCTGTATCAAACACATGCCTACAAATTCTGAGATCTTGGGATTGAGCCAAGAAAGAAAAAAATTGTAATGTAAATAAATAATTTAAGTAATAATCCAGTGGAGAAACATACACATACAAAACTTTTTTGTATTCACCCCCAGTTGGTTTGAATTACTTTGGAAGTACTATCATACATTTTAATGTGAGTCGTATGTTATTTTACCTCAGTAAAGTACTCGTATCATCCCACTAATATTATTAAAATCTCTGCAATTTGTATGCCTGCCAAGGCCGGCCCAGGAAAGGTTAAGCTGAACTATAATAAAGCATTTCTTTCTGAAATATAACTTACATTTAAGTTGGAGTTGTTTGCTCTGGCGCTATGATTCGTTCGCAAGCTTGATTCTTAAGAAATTGGAAAAAACAACCACTTGAACTTTGGACTTGTGCGCTGTTTACTTGATGCTGATTTAGTGCTTTCTATTTTCTGTATCTGTAGTTGATATTTTTGTTAGGTATGTCAGTGTGTGTGCGTATGAATTGCATTATTTCAATGATTTTTGTCAATTTTTTTTAGGAAATTAATAGTGGATTAGAGTTTCCCGGTGCCAATTTACCTAATATACAGACACACAACAATGGCGCAGCACAAAAGAGACCACATTTCATTACAATTTGCTTAACATGTATTTTTTATCATGTCTCTGTCAAACATGATTTCTGCTTCGACAATAATTCTCTACTAAATCCGGAATGCCAATAGTACGAGTATCAAGCATGCTACAAAAAATATTTTCAAAATGTGGTGAAACGTGTGTCGCGGCTTGAAAACAAGTGCGAGTCTTAAACAATTGTAACGCAACTAACAAAAATCTTGATACTTGAACTTCAAATTGAAAGACTTGAGACTAGAACGATTAATCTGAGCTTTATTTGTGCCCAACGATTCGATACTTATTAAATTTGTTGTTTGATTAATGAACCCATTTGACATCTAATCTTTAAACTTTATACTGGAAGAAATAAACAAAAACGAGAAACATTCGATTTTGTTTTCATTTTGAATGTTGTTTTTGCTCGGTACACGGTTTTGTTTGAAACAAAACCGGGTCTCTTGCCCCAAACAAATATTATAAAGAGGTTAAATTATTTGTAAGTTCAATTGTTTGAAAGTGGTGATCTTTGTGATTACTTATTTTTGAAATTCCCATTACGGAAATTCTTTTACTAATATAAAGCTATACTATTTCTATCTCCCATGGGTTTTGTTCCCGGTAAATTTACGGTTCCTGTGTCTACTATAGGCCACGGGAGCGAAACTGCAGAAAAAGTTAAAAGTTCCAAACCTCAAAAAGAAAACCTGAAACCCTTATAATTCTGTATATCCTTTACTTCGTTGTCTCTCTGTCTATCTCCGTCCGTCTGTCACAGCCAGTTTGTACCGAAACTACTGGACCAATTGAGTTGAAATTTGATACACATAATATTTATTAAAGTCGGTTACTCAAAGACGGACGTTTAACGTAAATCAATGATAATTTTTATAAAAAGAATTGTTTTATAAAAAAGCCGTTTTTTCTTATTTATAAAATAAAACGGACGCATATTTCTCGTACATTCAAGTCCATACTCATAGAGGTCAGTAAGTTCAAAACCCTCTTATTTGTTTGATTACAGTGATTAGTGATCGGCCCGCCGGCTTCTTTCAACACGTTGTACTGTGCTTCCCCGAATTATCACTACGGTGTTTTTATTGTAGGTTTGTATTGTGGGTAGGGGCGGTAATAGAAGCTTCGATTATGCTTTATCAATTGGATAATATTGAAGAGTTGTCTAGATTGGGTGAGTTTTGAGTTATTTTTGGAAAGTTCAGGGCCGTTAATAATGTACTACTTTTTAAAGGCTTTGACATAGGTACCCCATTATGGATGAGTTAAAGAGTTTCATAGAGAGCATAATTATATAACTTCTCCACGAAATGTATTACGTCCCTTTCTCATTTACACAATAATCATAATGAATGAGCCGAAAGATGTCCATTGACAATCACTGCCAACGATTTTAACAGTCGATCTGGTTTCAAATTAAATAAATGAATGTAAATAAATTAAGAGTGCAGAACGCCCTTTGAATCACAGCAAAATTGTTTTTAAGTCAAGAAAAATCTCATGCAAAATCATAAAAGACACTCACACTTATTCTGCTGACGCTACAAACCCAGCAATCATAAAATCAGCCCGTTCGTCTGTCAGCGTGTCTTGATTGGCTTCACTGACTACCACTTATTTATCGATCGACAGATTTCTGTAAGCAATCATCTTTATCTTTTTTATTCGTTGTAACCTATTATTAGGAGTTTTGCAGGCGGTGTCGCTTGTCGCGTTCTGTGGTTACACCTTGGGGACTGAGTTTTTGCGTTTAAATGTGCCCGCAACACGTGCGATGCGACAACAGGTCAGCGCGTTTTCATACATGATTTTAAAATTGCATCTACAGATGAATAGTTTCTGATTTCTATGAAAACTCATTGCTGAAAAAAAAACATTGTGATCATGATCAAGATCGTTCCAGCCTGCTACTTTACTAACAAAAGAAAGTAAAAGAATTAAGACAAAATATTGAATAAATAACAACGTTAAAAAAAAAAAAAATTGAGTATATCTTCAGTATGGCAAAAAGAACTTTCAGTATAGCTACAAAAGTCAGACGTCAAGAGTTTAATTACTGACAAAAAACTTCATTTTAACATCTACGAGTACTATGTAGATAGATGATGTTAAAATGAAGAAATAAATTAATGAATGTCTAGCTTTTGCCCTAGCTAACGTCAAAGGACAACTTATTAATATAAATTACAATCTCAAAATTACTCTCAAACATAATAATAACTCCTATCTCTAATTCCAAATCTCAAATTAATTAGGCGACCGAAAACCTAATCAATTACTAATTGCTGTCACAGAATAGATAGGTACGAAAGTTCGACTCCATACAAAGTGTGAAAACAAACGCAGAGACACTTCACGTACGATTGCAAGTGCCCTCGTGACCGGCATTTGTTTGAGATCGCCGTACGTACACGTCTTTGCGTCTATTTTTGGTATTTTTAATTATAGGTCCTTGAGGGGCTCATGGCAAGCAATAACGGTCGATCACAAGTTAAATTATACTTGTTGCATGCAGTCGGTCCGTGGATGGGTGACCATTATTTCATAGCGAGATTTTACTCGTCTCACTTGTCATTTGCAGGTCTTTGATAGACATTACCACCTGTTGAAAGCCCAAAGGACCAAGAGTCTGGTTAGCCAAGGAGTACCCTGTTTACCTGTAACTGAGTTGTAGAGCTCAGGTAGACTGAAACTCCATGTAAAATACTGATATTCTGCCTGGAGTTAGACTGGAACTGGACACCACCCAAATTGGGCAAAGGCTAGGCAGATGTACGGATCCAACCTTCTGTATCTTTCCATTCCACGTATCTATCCATTCCACAATGTTACGCCAATCCCAATTTCTATTACAATTATACCTACTAATTTGCTAATGGAAATGGCTGACAGTCATGTTCTAGAACTGGGAGTTCTTGGTAATTAATTCAATCTGTCACAGTTCGGGATGCTCCAGACGAACTGACGTGCATGATCTGTCGTTGCGTTTGTCTTGTCATCTTGTTGTAGTTTGGGAATTGTTCGATTAATTTAAATAACTAATGTGTTGGAGAGGGTTTTAGTTTTAATTAAGTCATTTGTGAGATAATAAGGAAACATAGATACATTTATTGATGCCTCTTTGCATTCAAATTTTTTATATTTAAAATGGTTTAACAGCTGTGGTCATCCAATAGGTAATGGTTAATAAAAACTGATCTCAACATGTAACTCAACAGCTAACTGCTGAATATAAAGAAAAGCTAGGAACATAAAAGATCATTATTTCAAGAGACGGCAAATAGAAACTGGGTTATAAAACTAGGTTTATTCTAATATATCGTGAGCTTTACTTATGAGGAAAAAATTTGGACCTAACTATTCAGTAAGAATCTTGTTGGGATATCAGTAGATACATTAAGTATTTTTACACCTATTTTAGTAAATTATGCATGGAAAATAAGACGGATAGGAACCTGAAACACAAGCATAACCATTAACAATCCTTAATCCATAACAACTTGCCGCAATTCGAAACTCATCAATTGAACATCAGAAATTCGGAAACAGACGTGGATGGCACGCGGAAACGGTGTAATTAATTAAATTTCACATGACATCACGTCTGTCACGTAGGCAATTGGGTTTAAGTTATGTTTAACGCGCTCACGATGTTTTGCTCTAATGATAATATGTTAGGAGTATCTGGGATTTTGGGTTTCTGTTTTGTTGTTTATTAACACGTTTATTAATTTCCGAGTTGAAGGTTTAAGCAAAATAAGAGAATTACTGACTTTATTTTTGTTTAATAGGGCCTACAAACTCTTTGATAATAGTCGTTTCATGTTATTTTGTATGGAAATCTTAATTGTGCCTATAGTCTTCAATAAATAGCCCACACATTGCATTTTAGTATGTTTCAACGCAACCATCAATCTACTCAACTCATAGTTTGTCATAGGTACATGCCAAAATATACGCGGTGTCTGTCTGTAAATACCTTAGTTAGCTGTAATCAAAAGAAGTTGTACTGTAAACCGTACCTATATCGCAACAGCCCAACTATTCACTATTTTTTTTAATAATAATTTGTAATTAAAACCTTATTTTCATTGTCACACGATCTGAAATGGCGTACCACTTCGCCAGTTTCCAACCAATAATTATGCAGTCAGTCCCATCAAGCATTTTTTTTCCGGTATTTTAATTTAGCTCGCGGGCGTATTTCATTTTCCTGACACTTCCTTGTCAGCTGCTCCTGTATTAATATATGGAAACATTACAGTTCAGTAGTCTTCAAGTCATTACTTTTTTGTACTTTTAAAGTTGTGACCAGGCGGGAGTTGAGTCAAGTGTCTGATTTTTGTGAAAGTAAACAAGGATTAAACGTAAGTATCAGGGTAGCTACTTATTTTTACTGCTTGCTGGCTACTTACTTGCCTGAGGCAATGTCTGTGTTCCGATTTAATACGTCATCGATGAACTTATACTTAACTATACTTACTAACTGTATTACCTCAAGCTTGAACGGAAAGTGCCTACACATTTGCTGGCTTTAAACGACTTGTGATTGGATTAAATTGAGTAATTTGTAATCAACAGATGATCGACATAGTGGTTTTGTAAGAAAATCCGTAAGAAGCCGACACATGTGATTGAACGTCAAAAGACTGCATTAGAGCGACACTTACGATCGTCAAAAATCGAGCAAATCTGTCAGAACTTTTTAAATGAAAACATGTGTGGGAGCCTTTATGCTCATGTTCATCCATAGCTGATATGATGATCGTGACGCAATATTATATAGTTTACAAAAGCATCTTTTAAACAAAACCATCCCCGAAAAAAGCAACCCTGCCTACCACAATTAATTTCCACTGATGCCATTTTTTCTTTTGCCCAGGTACGTCCAATAAGCGCTGAGTGGATCTTGTCTCCGGGAGCCGGATAAACCCTTCGATTAAGCTGGGAAACCCTTCGTTACTGCGGCGTTTGTTTGCGAAGTAGGAAAGGGTTAGGGTTCCTTGTGACGTCAATGTACCTAGCCAGTGCAATAATTATGTTGTAGTTTTGAAGAATTCATATTTTAGATCTTTAGTGCTTCAAGTTTGTTATAAGCCAACTGCAATGCAAATGCGTTTTATGGCCAATATATTTAGATGTTTTTTTTTAGCAAATTCAGAAACCCACACAACATTATTGGAAAAGTAGTTGTGATACCTACCTATACTACATTTTGTCGCGGCTTTGTTTTCGTGGCAAATTTCTCAGAAACCATGCATTTTTACGAAATAATAAATAGTCTATAGTACTCAGCAATATACTACATGTTTTCTGCCAGTAAATTAATTTTCGTCGCATAACCTTTACCTCTATTATATTAGTTAAGATCAAAATCCAATAAATTGTAAAAGGTTGGTGTAACTTAGGGAATGTCCGGCTTTCCTTTAAGTTTACGCTTGACTTTTTCTCGCATGTCAAAGTGTTTACGATGAGAACTCCTGGTAATAGCGCATGCATATCTTATTTAGGATGCACAGACGTGATAGCGTTGCCCTCGATCCATTTCCACGAAGTTGAGGATACATTTTCGCATTCCTTTGCATCTATTAAACTAGACAAGTACGTAGATATAAAATTATCATCATCATTAGCCTTTTAATTTTCCCACTGCTGGGACACTGGCCCCCTTACTGTGAGAAAAAAAAACTCTACAAATACTTTAGCAGATTAATGGAAACTATTTGAAATTGAAACATAAATTGAAAATTTCACAGACCAGCTGCTCAATTGCGTACTTTTTATCACAATCCAAAGATTTTTTAAAGGCATTGCCGAATTCATTTGTTCATAGATGTTTGTAAAATTTAGCAAAGTAAATAAACACAACGAATGTTGTTGTATTTTATATGTAATGGCATTGGGCAAACCAATGAGAGAATAATCTGCTGGAAAGAATACTATGCAGGGGAGGAAGAAGGCATATCTTCTATTAGCAGCATGGAAAATACATAATAATATGATGATGTTTTATATCTTCTTTAATTGGTTCAAATTAAACCGGTGCCGTAATTCTACGTAATCTAGCCTTATCCCAGGTAAACAACAAAATAAAATACTCAAGCATTAAGTTGACATTTCTTAAGTATTTGGCATTGGCACAAAATACTGCGATGTCTGAAAAGGCTATAGCTTGACTTGGCTTTCAACTTTTAGTGGATGAGTTAGTTGGCAAGTCAACTGGCTTTCCAATTAATCATAGTAAGTAGACTGAGATTTGACATTCTTCAGAATTGATAGAAATGGAAGAAATTCATAAAATATGTCTGTATCAATTTTGAAATGAGTACAAGGAAATTCATTGGAAATTTTCGATTTCAATCACGGAATCATCAATCGTATCAATAATCGTATCATAGTTATTCTTTCAGCTCATCCCTAGGCGCAAAAGAATCTTTATAAAACCTTATTTCTATGAAACCGTAACGGGAATTTGGCTTCAATTCGACATAGTGGCACTATCTTCCCAAAGTATTTCGCAGAAAATCGTCTTAGCTACATTCATCGTTTTTAGTCTATATGTCGCAGGGATATGATGAAAACAGGGAATTGATCAAATCTCTAAGCGATTTCATCAAATCACGGAGGATGTTAAAATAATAACACGTTTTTATCATTTCCCTAAACAAATCTGGTGATTTGACAAATCCCAATAAAGAAATCTAGTGATTTGAACAAATCTCAAAATTGGTTCAGTGAAATGACAAAAATAACTTTTCTGTAGTAATTTAAAGGTTTATTTTGTACTTTATTTTGTAACCCACCCCGGCTTCGCACACAAAATGTAATATAGATCTCAAAAATCACAACTAGAACATAATTATTTGAAAAAGAGAAACAAAAATGTATTAAAAAATAGAAAAACGTAACGTATGATATGCCTATTTGTAATATTCACTTATTAAAACACGTAGCAGATTTGTGGCAACGTGAATTACACAGAACATTATTTTTCTTACAGGCACATTTGTTCGTTTTGCATCGTACTTTGGACTCTTGACAAGAACACTGCTTGAATCCTTGTCCTCCAAATAAAGATAATTTCCCTGCAATTTCACGCAAACTCAGCGTTGTGGATGGAACCGAATCGGTTAATGTAACTGTAGATAATTGGAGAGCGTTTCTTGGAAGCCAATCTCTTATGATACCAACTGAAGTACCGATTTGAAATAAATTGTTTTTCGTATCTAATACAATCCCTGTAATACTATTTGCATCTAGTGGACCTCTGTCTACTTTTGGTACATCAACCAAAACGGTGGAACCAACTAATACATCCTTGAATTTTTTCGAACAAGTTTCTTTCATTTTATCAGCAGATCTTTTTAAATTTTGTGAAGCATCTTCCCTTTGCTTTTTAATGTTCTCTTCTTTTTGGCATAATAAGCATAAAACTCCCGACCCATATCCTTCTTCGCTTGTCGTAATGCCACATATTGCATGCACGGAATTTCCGCAAATGTCACATGAATGAGCTCCTGTAGATTCTTGTCCACAAACAATACAAATCATTTCCTGTACTCTCACAACCGATTCACTTTCTGATACAACAGGTGGTTCAGCTAATAATTCATGTGTTAAAATAGGTGAAGTCGAAGTGTTATCTTCATTTGATGCAATAGTTAGTTGTTCCTCAGAAGTTGTGGCGTTGTTATCAATTGATTCTGTGGCTAATACGTTTTGCTGTTTAAGAAGCTGATCCAGATCCTCTTCAGTAACTAACTTGTCAAGTAATTCTGTTGAAATATGAGTAGATCGGAGTCCTGTTTTTGGTTCTGTTCCAAATAACGCCTTGTAAGGTGAACGCTTAATGGTACGATGAAAGGAGGAATTCTTTTGAAATTGAACAAAATAACAGCCGATTGCCCAATTTTTACTGTCATTGTCAATTAACCAAGCCCGTAACATCGCTTCGACATCTTGGTTTGCACGCTCAACTGACCCTTGACTCGCTGGATGTCTAGGCCTACCATTAATAATTTTGCATGTTGGCCACATGGCAGTTAATTCTTGAATGATTGCAGCAGTAAACTCACGGCCATTGTCACTTTGTAGTATATGGGGACAACCGACTTCCAGGAAAATTTTTAACAGTTCCATTGCTACTTCAGCTGCTCTTTTTGAAATCAATGGTCGCAAAAAACTGAATTTTGTTGCGTGATCTTGATAATGTAATAGCCATTTATAATTCCTGTCGGGGGTTGACTGTAGGTCAATCAAATCAACCTGGCCGCGATGGTTAAAATCATTAGACACAATCGGGCAAACAACAATACCTTTTCTTGGGAATTTCTTTTTAGATTGACATACCGTACAGAGTTTCAAAAATTCTAATACAACAGAAGTGGGAATTAAATATCTGGATTTCAAATAGTACAGCATTTTATCTCTGCCACCGTGGCCCGTCGCTTGATGGGTTTCACAAAGTATGGCATAAAATTCATTTGGAGTCACTATCTTAACCACTGAGTCAGAAGCAAACTTTCTTTTTAATATCAAAAACTTGGTTGTACCTACCTCCATTACATCATATTTGTTACCGTAATAATATTGCTTGTTTGTTCTCTTAAGATTCAGTACTGGAGCTGATTTAAATTGTTCAATCGCTGTAATCGCTTCTTCTACCCTCTCTTGAGTCCATAACGGTTTTTCCTTATCATGCCGCCCCTCTACAATCAGCTTCGTTAAACTGTTCCTCACACACAAACTCAGTACGAGGCTGATTTTGTTCCGTATTCAAAGCCATTCTCTATAATTTTCGTAAAATTATACTCAAAAGTGCGTGCGTCCGTCTCCCATAGTGTTTAGAACCAACTAAGACCACGTGCGGGCGGCCGCGGGTGAGCGCGGGGTGGAGCAGGGGGCGCGGTAACTAACAAGCAAGCGCGAGCGCGACGTAAACAAGAACTGGACATGTTTTATTATCTTTTCACTGAATCAATTTAGGGGTTTGTTCAAATCACTAGATTTTTTTTGTGAGATTTGTCAAATCACCAGATTTGCTTAGGGAAATGATAAAAACGTGTTGTAATTTTAACATCCTCCGTGATTTGATGAAATCGCTTAGAGATTTGATCAATTCCCTGTTTTCATCATATCCCTGCGACATATATACGGGTGCCGTTTCAACAATTTTCCTTTCAAACCTTAGGCTCTGGCCAGGATGAGTAGCTTGCGCGGGTGCTAAGGCAGGCGAGATGTATCAAACATAATGAAAACACGCTGTCTATAATGAAGTGACTATAGTAGTGCGGCTTCGCTAGCGAGCGATCGTCTATTGTTTTACCCTGAGGAAACACGTCTAGCCTCTACTACCCGCTACAAAAACTCGCGTTGCACTGTGGCCACATAATCGCGCCCGCACCCGCCCTAGTCACCGCGTGTTCACTCAGATTTTTGCCCGACAATTTCAGAATGTTTGTTATAAACATAAAATCTTTTCATATGTCAACTACCCGTGTTTATACGCCGGGTTTCACAGATCGAAAACAAATGGGATTCCCGTCGATCATTTACGTTTAAATGAATTCCCTTCAATAGAAAATTTTTCTGTCTGTGAATAGGTATTTTAACTTTTTGTTTTCTCTACCCTTTTTTGTCGAATACTCAATGTCTAAGTGGCTTAAGTTTTACGTCGGGTTTTTCAAAATGGATTTGAATAAATAAAATGTCGAGACTTGTGGCACTTGCGGTTTTGGAACTGTGTGAGTGTGACGGTGAATCTTTTTGTCTTGCTCCCACCTTTTATGACCGCACCTTGAGTGCGCGAATCGCAGGATCGGTTATTGTGGCGATGCTTTGGGGGGCTTATATCAAGTAGTCGTCATTCAACTGAAAATATGATGTGAGTTACCATGGCATATTATACGGGACTTTTTAAGTTACGAGTATCTACCTAAAGGTATTTTTGCATCATCATTTAACAGTTTCAGGGTTCCACATAGTGTCCGCGTCTAAGTTGATACCTTCAAAATGAACTAGAATATCAAAATCTAGTGTGCCATAAAACTGAATGGTCTAACCCTCCTCTACGTCAAACATTAAATCTCGTCACGTCATCTTGCCAAATGTCGTCTTTAGGAAGGCTCTAACATAATATGAGCTTTTAAAAGGCATCAAGTACTCACTTCACATCAAAATGCTAAGTTATGTGTGGGCATACACTCAAGTTGAGTTTGTGGCACTTAGTATAAACTGAAAACATTTTTCTGTCATCTAGATAGTAAGTAGGTAATGTAGCCTTCAGGACAAAAATAGAAGAAGGTCCTGATCTTTTCTTAGCCACGCGCCACAACACAACCGAATGGAGACGGGTGTGTTTATATGTTACCATTGTAGTGCGTAGGCTTATTAAATATGTTTGTTTTATCTTGGGCCATGTGTGACGTAGCTCGTAAGATAATTCTAAGCACTCTCAACCTCTGTATACAATTTCAGTCGTTCAGTAAACCTTCAACTGAGAACGAACACGCCTTTTGATTGCTAACTTTACCTTCTGATAACACACCCAACCACACACTTAACGGCAAACCATCTGCCTCAAAGATGACGGTTGGTTTAGATGAAACTTACACTCTGAGCTTGCTTTAAGACATGTTTTATGCCATAGTACACCCAGGTAACTTAGGCAAGGTTCGCTGTATGCAATAAACCTACCTAATATCTTTATTATAAAAAAGTTGATTAAAGTTAATTCTACACAACATCTACCAAAATTATATGTGGTAGTTTGGCCATGACATCATACCGAAGAGATAGACACTCCCTTATAATAATATCAGTAACTTCACAGTACACCAGTCCGTCGCTATTGATGGGAGTATCCCAGAAACACGACGAATTACACGGAAGAGGAAGCCTTTCTCTGATGAATTCCGCACATCCATCACTCGGAGGAACAGGCCTGGCAGCGCTAAGGACTCGCTCAACGAATCATGAACTTACTGAGATGTGTTCAGGACAGTTTACGTAGGATTTGCAAACGATATCCTCGAATTTAAGCAATAGTGTATATTATACATACTTTTCGCTGGTATTGTTGAAGTACACCTTTGCTTAACCGTTCGGGAAATACAGATGAGGTGTAATGTTATTTTGTTAAGTCCTTTCGATTATGCAAACATTGACTGGGAATAATTTACAGACTCGGGCGTTTTTCTGGTCATTTTGTTTGTTGAAAATCCGGTATAAATAAAAGTACACGAGTAATTTCTGTTGAAAATCTAAATTTATAACATAACAAATATAAAAACCCGACTGCTTCAAAAGCGAACTAAAAAGATGTAAACAGGAAGAAAATCTTGCTGTGCAATCGGAGGATACATATTCGCGAGCTTGGTGACCAAAACCAGATGTATCCTCCGACTGCACAGCACGATTTTCTTCTTGTTTACGTCTTTTGAGTTCCCTTTTGAAGTAGTCGGGTTTTTACATTTTATTAACTTTTTTTATTTACAACTTTTTAGTTATACTTTTTTTTTCGAATGACTTTAAACATATAAGTGGTATATATTGTCGTAATCACCTCTAAAAACCCTTCATTTTGATACCCCACTCGATAGCATTAAAAAAATTGCAACCCCTACAATATGGCGCTCAAAATCCGCCATGTTTCTTTTTTTTCAACGGCACTTACACTTGGGAGGCCAAGACCTATCTAACGATGTCTTCATTATAAAAATCCGTCAAGTGGTTTGAAAGATGCGAGGTAATAAAATATAACATACAAGCAAACATACAAGATACGCGCGAAAAACATAACCCTTTCCTTTCAGCCGGGTAAAAACTTACTTTGCTTATTAACAATTAATGACAAACCAGTTTTCCCTACTTCTCATATTTTTACCCTGTAGTCCTAACTCAGAACTTTGTTAACCTGACAGTCTTAGTACTTATACCTAGGCCCCTGTCCAGTCACTGAGTCTGGTTGAACTAAACGAACAGCCAAAATAGGTGTTACACGGCATGTTAAATTTTCTCTACAATAGGGTTTTCTGAGAATACAGTATAATCTCCCTAATCCGGCATTATTAAAAACTGTAATTCCATTTGTGTTATTCTCTTGTGTACAAACAAAATAAACAACGTACATAAATGAAAAAGCGTATTTTTTTTAAGAAAAGGTCCTGGCCACTTCTCAGTTTTGTTACGATATAGAGAGATTTAGAAGGTCCACTACAAAACCACTAGATTGTCATTGTCATGTGACACTTCATGTATAAGTGTTAGATACATAGAGAAAGGTAATATGAATGTAAGGAGTCCTAATCATGGTATGAGCGAATCCCACAGAGCCTGACTCTAGTTAGTAGGAGATAAACCAGGTTTTTATCTTGTAGGAGCCTGAAAATAACCTACACTTTTGATTTTCCTTACGAAAAAAAGACTGTTTAAAGATTTACTAATAGTAAACCTTCTGACTCTTCTTTATTCTAAGGTACCAGTTACGTGGGTAGAGACGGTAGACAAAGATATATTTTATTCATTACTTAATATTTCATTTATTTTTATGTAGGCTTATGTGAGGGATAATACGGGTATGTCAGCTGACAGGAAGAGTTCTATTAAAGTTCTCCAGCTTATTTACTTATTACGTTAGATAATATTACAAGCGGCTTTAACTGGGTAAAGGAAAATGGTGAAACCATTTTGAAACGTAGGAGATAGAGCTTAAAGTTAAAGAAAGGGATTTAGATAGGGAGTATAGAATTATCGAGTGATGTTAAATGGACATTTATAATTTTTTACCCAATTTTATAAGTCAAAACTTAATGCAGGGAGCATTAAGTTTTGACTTGCAAGAAGGCAAGCCTTATCTGTTTATCTGTACATTTTTAGAATAATTTCTGTGAAAACACAACTAAGTAATATTCATGAAATAACCCGGGTTATAAGTGGGTAAATCATCATCATCAATACAATAAACCTGTAGAAAAATATTTTTTGTACATCGAAAAATGTTCCAAAAAAAATAGGCAGGGTGTTAAAGGATAACCAACAGAACCTATTTCCAGCATTTTTGGAATTTTTGTGTTTGTCTGTTTATTTGTGCACGCATCACGTGAAATATACGAAACCAATGTAGATAACTTTTATACATAAAAATTGTGCGTAACTTGAAGAATTACTTAGTTTTTGTTTCATCGCAATCGGTTCACTCTATCAAAAGTTAGATGAATTTAAAGTGTTCAAGAAGTAAAATTATCACAGCTCACGCAATTCAGTTACTCGGACAGTTGAACTCGCTATTCGATAGATGGCGTAGTGCATTTAAACTGCTGACTGACAGGAGCTCGTGGCTAAAAGGAGCTCGTGGCTAAATAATAACAGCCGCACGGGTCGATCATCAAGATTAAGCAATGCTTGACGAGGTCGGTCAGTGGATGGGTGACCATTTCAACATACCGAGTTTCCTCCGTGCCTCGGAAAGCACGTTAAGCCGTTGGTCCCGGCTGTCATTTGAAGATCTTTGACAGTCGTTACACGTAGTCAGAAGCTTGAGATCTGACACCAGTCTTGCCAAGGCGTACCGTGTTACCCAGTTACTGGGTTGTGGAGGTCAGATAGGCAGTCGCTCCATGTAAAACACTGGTACTTAGCTGAATCCGGTAAGACTGGAAGCCGATCCCAATATAGTTGGGAAAAAGGCTAGGCAGATGATGATGGCGTTGTGCATTTAAAGTCATTTTCTGAATCGCGGTGTTAAGATTCTATGCGAAAGAATGACACTAGACAAAAAAATTGGTATGTTTTAAGAATATATATGTGTATGTAAGGTACGGGAGCGAAGCCGCGGGCACAGCTAGTTACTACTAAATTCTCAAGTTCGCCCTATAAAGTTATAGGGCGAAATTGAGAGGCTTATATGAAAACAAATGTGTGGTTATCAAAATATAACGCCCTAGACATAGTTCACAAAAGTTTTCAATATGTGACAGGTACTGCAATAGTCCTCTAAAATAAACCCCACAGCCACAACTAACTAATATAATTATTAATAAATTTAGTTAATTTAGCCAAGCAAAAAATATTCCTTAAAGCTAAAAACCTTCCAATAATAACATAAAGTTATCTATTTTTATGTCAAAAGTCATAATTTTTCAGACAAAAAATAGTGACATATAACTTAGAACTTCAAATGAGACGACTCGACAAAAATAAGTTTATCGCAAAAAAACAGACCTCTTATCTCGAGAGAGGGATAGATCAAATATTTAGTGTTATTCCAATAGTTTGTGTCCAGATTTTCTTGTGGAAAATACTAATTCGTAATTTTAGGATATTCAGATTTAGACATAAGATTGTTTTTAGTGACTATGAGGATTTTTTCTACAAATATTAAATGTCACTTGATCTTACCATCCACTTATAACATCCTCCACACACGAAAAATAACGTATATTCATAAATTTTACAAAATTCTTCCCGAACGTTTGTCGAATAATTCATCTCTTTCCACACAACTGCGTTCTGAATCGCTTCAGTGCATTACGCACTTAATAAAATGCCGGATCAGTGTTGTGACACTTTTAGTGGCAAAGAAGTGTTATCTCATGGTCGTGAGGGTTCACAAGTGGCTTTACATCGGATAAGAATAAATAGGCTTGGTATGTCGTTGTGTAAGTTCATTTCGCTGGACGATTCTCGTGTGTCTTTGTATTTTTCTTTCATTGTTAGTGAAAGGGTTTTTAGGTCATGATTCGTGGTATTAGAGGTTACGTGACCTTTAAAGCTTTATAGAGCAGCGGTGGCTCAGTGGTACAGGCGGTGGTTCAGTGGTACAGGCGGTGGCTCAGTGGTAAAGGCCGCGATTTACAGACGTTTTGTTAATTTAAATTGTGAATGCGATTTTTTTTTAATTCGTGATGGGTTTGCTCTTGATTCTAGTCTAGGTCAGAGGTGACAGAGACAAAGTTGACGATAGATTAGTCAACCACATTGCATACAGCCAAAATTAATAAACATTCTCTCCCTCGATAACCACTTCTAATATCCTCCCAACTCTAAAATAAACATCCAAGTATCCAGACACTTCTCCGGCATCAATTTGAACATCTTTATTTTCACTAATAGTTTAAACTTAAACCACGTTCAATGTATTGCATTATCTCGCCATCTTTGGTATGTTTACTACGAGATCAGATTTAAACCTAACTTGTATAGATATGGGTATTGTCTCTGTTGAGTATATATATCATGTTGTACACTTAATGCTAATGATGTGGAATAGTTTTAGAGATGCTATAAATTGGTTGAGTAAAGTAGTTTTTTGGTGCTTGGGAGTAATTACTCACCTTCCCGTTTAGAATCCTACATGTGCAAAAAGATCTGGCAACCACAAAAACTTTAACCGCTCAAATCAAAGACAACTGTAACATTTCGGCCCAAAGTTTCGAACCTAAATTAACATCACACCTCCCCCAAAGAGGGTTATTGCACCATGTGGAGTCTAAACTAAGTGAAGGTGATATCAGAGGTGCGGCTAGGATCATCTTCAGCAGCGATGTGGTTGCACCGTACTCTCCAGAGACACTTGCAGCTCTGGAGAGCAAACATCCCTCCCCGGCAGATGATCTCACCCGCCCCGACCCCCCCCGATCCTGATCATAACGTTTTGCAAATTACAGCTTAACATCTGTGTGCGGCCGTAGGCTCCTTCCGGAGCGGATCCGCCGGCGGCCTCGACGTCCTGACACCCCAACATTTGAAAGATTTAATGTGCGCAGGCGCCGGGGAAGCTGGTGAGTCCCTTTTGAAGGAGCTGACGGCCCTCATCAACCTTATGCTCTCCGGCAATGTGAACGAAGCCGTCATTGATATTTTTTACGGGGCAAATCTATGTGCCCTGCGCAAGAAGGATGGCGGCATTCGTCCCATTGCCGTAGGGTCTACCTATAGGCGTATCGCAGCCAAAATTTGCTGTGCTTATTACAGTGAAGCATTGGCCAGCAAATTCCAGCCCCTACAGCTGGGCTTCGGGTCCAAAGGGGGCTGTGAGGCTGCGGTACACGCCTTATCTACATACCTCAACAACAATGAAGGTGAGGTCATACTTAAGGTTGACATAAAAAATGCCTTCAATTCCGTAAATAGGGATACCTTGTTGACAGAAGTTCAAAAAGAAATACCCAAAATTTATAGTTTTCTATATCAATGTTATAGGCACCCCTCTAAATTACTCTACAAGGAAAACCTTTTGGAATCAGCTGTTGGTTGTCAACAAGGTGACCCTCTTGGGCCAGTCATTTTCAGTATGGCAATAAACCCAATCATTCGGCAACTAAATTCTAAATTCAATGTTTGGTATTTGGATGATGGAACCCTAGGAGGTGATGTAGATACAGTCTTGAACGATTTAACTTTTTTGAATGATAAATTTAGCTCTATTGGGCTAGAACTTAACCTTTCGAAATGCAAAATCTACCTCCCCCAAACTACTGACCGACAGACTACTTTAGCAAAATTCAACGCCATAGCACCTAGTATTAAAATTACCGAGAGAAACTCTCTTCACCTCCTGGGTTCTCCTATTTTTGATGAATCCTATACAAATTTCATTGAACAGAAAATACAAAATTTTAACGTTGTCTCGGAAAGACTTTTCAAAATTAACATGCATTCGGCCTACACACTTATCCGATATTGTTGCTTTGGACCAAAATTTACTTATAGCCTTCGCTCCTCTCATTTATGGAAACACCCACAACTTTTAGAAAAAGTAGACCAAATTATAAAAACACACACTTTCATCTATCCTAAATGTGGCCTTGGACGACCGAGCATGGCAACAAGCCACGCTTCCCATTCGCCTGGGCGGCCTCGGCGTCCGCAAAATTTCAAGTATAAGTTTACCAGCCTTCCTCTCCTCGGTTTACGGTACTGATAAATTAACCAGGAACATCTTATCTTCCTCACTGGTTGATTTTGAGGTACCGTATTTGACCGATGCGTTGAACGCTTGGAAAATGGCTTGTCCCAATACGGATTTGCCCGACAACCTGTCCTCCCAGAGACGATGGGATGTGCCGCTCTGCAGTATTATACAGAATAATCTTATAAATACATCGTCTAGTACTGCTGAGCGAGCGCGTCTGCTGGCTGTGGGGGAATGGGAGTCGGGTTTGTGGCTTCAAGCACTCCCGTCATCCACCATAGGCACTATGATGGATGACTCTTCGTTTCGGCTCGCAACCTGTCTACGCTTAGGCGCACCTTGTGTTGCTCCACATCGGTGTCAATGTGGTGAAGCTGTCGGCAGCCTTGGGCACCATGGCCTGTCTTGTTGCAAGAGCGCAGGACACATAGTACGGCACGCCAGCATCAATGACATTATTCGTCGAGCCCTTGTCACCGCCGGCGTACCAGCTGTATTAGAACCTAACGGCTTGGTACGTGACGATGGGAAGAGACCAGATGGCATGACATTGGTAAAAAACGTTTCGGCCCGGAATAAAAGTCACGCCCCACCGCCGTTATCTCCGCTATCTCCGGGAGACACGCCCTTTGCTACTGGATTAGAAATGCAGCAACTCCGCGAACAAATAAATGTTCTAACAGAACAGCTTACTGACGCTGTATCTACTATTGCACAGTATCATATCGCGCTCACTGATTGCACTAAAAAGATTGAAACTTGCAACGAAAAATTACATAAATTAGAGCAAACACGAGAATGTACCCGCTGCCTCATCATTTCTCCAGGCATACCTGCCCAACTAGATTCTGTAAATGTAAATGACAAACAGTTGTATAGTCACATTACTAAACCTAAGATACCTGACCTTCCTAAGATTAAGCACCATAGCTCACCGAAAAACAACCAAAAGTTATTAGCACCGACCAGTATCATCTCTGTGCAAATAGAAAACGAGTTGTCAGATACACCCTCGCAACCCAATAACTCTACACAGCCTATCGGACCTGTTACGGAAACTGTACACCTGGATAACCATGATGAAATTCCACCACCAACAGCTGATCATAATGTTGCGAATGAGAAGTGGGTAGAAGTACGTAACCGTAAGTCTAAGCGGTATAACTCTGTTCGTGGTACCGCGGGACCCGAGATTACCCCACTTAAAGCCGTGGAATTTCGCAAGTTCGTACATCTATGGAACATGATGTCAGGAGCCGCTGATATTCAATCTTACCTGCAAAAGCTGTGCTCAACAGGTAATTGCACGGTGGAAGAGCTTAAACCAAAAGGTGACTATAAGTCATTTAAGATTGGGGTTCCAGCAGAGTTCTTCGAAAAAGCTACGGCGGCAGATACCTGGCCTACTAACGCTAGAGTTAAGGAATGGTTTTTTCGAAGACTACCAAACAAACTTCAAGCCCGTTCATCCAATGGTCAACAAGAAACAAAGCCGGCGAATTAATTTGACTTACCAAAATGTTAGAGGCTTGAATACTAAGCTGAATTTCTTTAGACATAATCTCTTATCTCACGCCAGCGACGTCATAGCTGTGACGGAATCGTTCCTCTCGAGTTCCGTACTGGACACGGAGGTTGCGAGCCACGGGTGGAGTGTGTTACGTAGGGACCGCGCCACCGGTGTTGGTGGCGGCGTGCTGCTTGCGGCGCGGCCCGGTATCACAATGTCGCGCTGTTGTGAACTGGAGACGCCAGCCGGAGAGGATTTGTGGGCACGTTTTACGACGAGTGACTCTACCTTCTACGTTTGTGTAGTGTATATTCATCCAAGAGCGTCCGACGAAATATATATGTGTTGGTTTCAGAAAGTTGAAACTATAATCGATTCATTAAAAAGTGCAGTGATTATTGTTGGTGATTTAAATTTGAACGCTAACCGTACATCGAATAATATTTTAAGTTACTATTGTTACTTTTTAAGTGTGTGTGGCTTTACTGAGAGGAATGAGGTGATGAATGTGCATGGAAGTAAGTTGGATGTAGTGCTGGTGTCTGATTGCATTAGCTGTGTCGATGTGGTTGAAATTGATGGTGGAGGTCTTGTACCACAACGAGACGCATATCATCCGCCATTAGAAGTATGCCTTACACCTAGTAATACGACGCATCCGCAGGGTTCTGATAAAATTGATCCAAGTAACCTTGACACGCACAGAGACTGGAATTTCTCTAAGGGGAACTATGAATTGATGTACAAACTAATATCTGAGGAATCGTGGCAAGACGTGATTCTCGCTAGTGACGTTGACGCTGCTGTAGAGTCTTTTTATAACATCTTGTACGGTTTCTTTGACGAATGTTTACCAAAAAAACACAGGCCTAAGAAGCCATGTCGACGCTACCCGGTTTGGTTCACAGCAGAACTAATAAATGACATTAAACGTAAATCTGATCTGCATCGTAAGTGGAAATCAACTAAAAACCGTGATTATTATCTCAATTTTTCCATGCTTAGGGCAAGTATTAAAAAAAGAATGTCGGTCGCATATGATGAATACATCAAGCACATTCAAACCAAACTTAAGCGTGATCCTCGTGTCTTCTGGCAACATATACACAGCTTCAAAGCCAGAGGTGGCTTTGAGCCCAGGGTGAATTATAATGGAAAAGAATATGCTGGCAGTAATGCCGCACATGCTTTTTCCGAATTTTTTTCCAGTGTTTTCTTACCTGACGCCCCTCTTTTAGATTATAAAACAGACAGTAACAATCAGAAAAACCATGCTAACTTTGTACATATTGATGCAATTAAAACGAGTGATGTAGAAACAGCTATAGATAAACTCAAACCTAACTCTGCCGTAGGACCAGATAATATTCCCGCATACATTATTAAAGGATGTAAAGATCATCTAATATCACCTGTACTTCATATATTTAATCTGGCATTATCTACCGGAAAGTATCCACAGCGTTGGAAGGTATCGCGAGTCCAACCTATACCTAAATCTAATATAATTTCTGACGTAGAAAACTATCGGCCCATAGCTATACTCTCCGCATTCCCAAAACTGTTCGAATCAATATTACACAAGCTTATTACTTTCCAGATACAACCATTTCTATGCGATTCCCAACATGGCTTTCGATTTAACCGCTCCGTTAATACGAACCTTCTAACGCTTGTGGATCTTATATCGCAGCACTTAGATAAAGGCATACAGGTTGATGTTCTATATTTTGATTTCAAAAAAGCATTTGACCGGGTAGATAACGACGTATTGCTTACCAAGCTCAATAACTTAGGCTTTTCTCCGAAGTTACTAAAATTCTTCGCAAGTTACTTACGAGATCGTCAGCAGTATGTTCGACACGGTTGCTTTGTGTCCGCACCATATCATACTCGATCTGGAGTAAGTCAGGGTTCCATATTGGGACCCTTGCTATTTATCATTATGGTCAATGACCTTGAGAAGGTCCTCAAACATGCCAAATGTTTACTTTACGCTGACGATCTTAAGTTAATATTTGGCTTGGAAAAAGTAGCAGACTCAACTACTCTGCAAGAAGACATTGACGCGGTCTATCAGTGGAGCATGGATAATAAGTTACTCTTCAATATTGCTAAATGCAGCGTTATGACCTTCAGTCGCACGCGTAATCCCTGGCATGAAGAGTACGTTTTAGGCGGTGATCTGATAGCCCGCGTTAATTCTGTAAAGGATCTCGGGGTTCTGTTCGACACGAAGCTCACCTTTCATGAGCATATGAGGACACTTGCTGCTGAGTCATATCGAAGGCTAGGATTTGTCCTTCGAAATATGCGCGAGTTTACCAATCCACATGCCATTAAACTTGTATACATGGCCTTAGTCAGGAGTAAACTCGAATCAGCATCAGTGATCTGGAACCCGTATGAAAGTACTTACGCCTTACTTCTTGAAAAAATCCAAAAAGCCTTTCTTCGTTTTCTTTATAAAAAACTCTTCGGATATTACCCCTTCCTATACCCTACCAAATTTCTACTTGGTGTTTTAAATTTTAATTCTCTCGAAGTAAGGCGTAAGTACTTCTTGCTTATCTCTGCCTGCCGTATTATGCGGGGAGAATCCGATTGCCAGGAGCTCGTAGCGCAGTTGTTGAGGCTGTTTGTTCCTGTGGTGCCCAAACAACAGCTTAGACCACGAAGTCACCGGCTTTTGGCCGTACCTTCGGCACGTACGGTGTCCAGAGCTAACTCGCCTATAGTTCGGGCGCTCACAATGCTAAATGCCCTTCTGACATCAGCACCGGAGTGTGACCTGTTTGCTGGGAGGTGGATAGATGTGTGTCGTGAATGTTTAAGTTTTTGTGAGAAGATGGATGAAAGTTAGATTAGTGAATAATTGTTTATGTATTCTTTGTACATTTTTTTTACTTCTGTTTGATATACTTATATTATTTTCCGTTATTTTTTTCCGTTTTTGTATCTTTTTTTTGTCTATGTTTTTTGGTATCGTGTTTATTTTTTTTTTTATAAATTAGTTTTTATTTGTTTATATTTAATTTTGCCTAATTCTTTTATGTTTCGTTTGTGTGTATTTTTTTTTTCTCATTGTATAACGCCTTAGGTATGACCTGTAAAGTTATACATGTATATTTAAATAAATAAATAATAAATAATTGGTGCCGTGGAAGGTGGGTAGGCCGCTGGTATGGGACGCAACCTGTGTCGACACCCTTGCGCCATCTCATATTCCTTGTTCGGCGGGCTGTGCTGGCGCTGCTGCTGCGGCTTCTGAGGCCCTCAAGCGGCGCAAATACTGTAACCTAATTGGTAATTACAGTTTTGAGCCGTTTGGGGTCGAAATGCTTGGGTCATGGGGCCCAAGTGCACGTCTCCTTTTTAAGGAGATCTCTCGCCGACTGATCGACACCGTGCGTGACCAGAGGGCTGGCTCTTTCTTTGCGCAAAGAATCAGCATTGCCATTCAACGTGGCAATGCTGCCAGTCTTCTGGGCACGTTCCCGGATGACAGCGATGTGGATTAGTACTTCGACGCCTAAGTGTACCTTTCTTTTGTATATAGTGTAAGTAGTTAGTTTTTATTTTAAGTTTGTAAAGTTTACTTTTGTTTAGTGTTTAAGTATGTACATATATATTCTCCTAAGTTATATTTTAGAAAGTAATTAATAGATTAAAGACCCTATTTGGTGAATGTATTATTTTGTAGAGCAGTGGTGGCCCAGTGGTATCGGAAGCGACTTACAAGTTGTAGGTCGTGGGTTCGAGCCCAGGCAGGCGCTTTACTTTGTGTAAATTATATCATCACCACTGCTCTCAAAACGGTGAAGGTAAACATCGTGAGGAAACCGGCATGTCCTAGAAGCAATAATTCGAAGACATGTGACATCCACCAAGCCGCACTGGGCCTGCGTGGTGGATTACGGCTCTTCCCCTCTCATAGAGAGGAGGCCTGTGTACCAGCAGTGGGAACATTAATAAGCTGATGATGTGTGATGTGATGTGAATGTATTATTTTGTAAAGACTAAATAAACTATACCCGTAGTGTAGTGTTTCATCATGTATTTCGGGCAAAACTTTTCGGTTGGGAAAAAAGCCAGGCATTTCATCCGACTAAGTGGTAACCACAACCATCCATGCATGCATTCATGCATTATCCCAAAGAGATGTATTATTATTAAAGCAAACTAGAACACAAAAACCCAAAATAGGAATTATGGTTGCAATTCCACAGGCTAGATCATTCGTTAGGAGCTCCAAATCGTTTTGGAAAACTGTTTAGGCTTATGGCCTTGATTATGTGGTGTCAGGTAAGTGTGCGGAGCTGAAATATTAAACTCAAACTTGACGACTATATATTTATTTTTCTTTTTACAATAGGTACACGTATTAATTTTGATGATAAAAAGGTACAAGTTAGACGTTCTGACGACGCTCGCGACGCGCGTGCTACCTTATATATCCTCAGCCCGTGGAGTAGGGACACCAGCCAGCCCCCCCCCCGCACCCCGCAGGTGGAGGGCGTTAACATCCTCCCCCCGTTGAAGGGGAAACCTTCAACTCTTCTGCTTCAGGCTCGAACAGAGGACACAGGCGATTCACCGCTCGACGGATAGTGCCACTGGCCGTCCTCACATCTGCTACTCTGGATACATCGTCATTGCCCCTTTGTAGGGCTTCTATGCGTCCGAGTCTCCATTTCAATGGAGGCAAGTTATTTTCCTTTATAATGACCATATCGCCAACGCGAAGTTCCATCGCAGGTTTGCGCCATTTCGTGCGATGTTGAAGCTCCGTAATGTACTCATGTTGCCATCTCAACCAGAAAAGCTGTCTCATTCGTTCCAATTGCTCATATCTGTGAAGTCGATTACAGTTAATATTGGTCAGTACTGGAGAGGGAAGAGCTATCAGCGGCTTACCGACAAGGAAATGCCCGGGAGTCAGGGGATGGAAATCATTGGGATCGGATGACATAGGAAACAAAGGCCGGGAATTCAGTATAGCTTCTACTTGGACAAATAAAGTTGAAAGTTCCTCATATGGTAAATGCCTGTCTCCCAATATTCTTTTTACATGGTATTTTGCAGACTTCACCCCTGCCTCCCACAAGCCCCCAAAGTTTGGGGCGTATGGGGGTATGAAGGCAAACTTCATTCCTTCATCAGAACAAAATTTATTTATTTTATCTTTGTTTACTATTAAATATTTGTTAAGTTCATTACTAGCCCCTAAAAAATTTGTCGCATTATCACAATATAATAAATTGGGTTTAGAACGTCGTGCTATAAATCGCCTTAATGACAATAGAAATGCATCAGTACTTAAGTCACTTACGACTTCTAAATGAATAGCCTTAGTTGCAAAACATACAAATAAACACATGTAACATTTACTTATTTTGCAACCGCGGCCTTTCCTATCAGTGATTAAAAAGGGACCAGCCAGATCAACCCCAGACGTTTCAAAGGGCGTTCCTGGACTTAAACGCTGTTTGGGTAGATTACCCATAATAGGAACTAAAGGCTTAAATCTAAATCGCTTACACACTATACAATTATTCGAAACGCTTCTAGCCACCTTTCTACCATTAACAATCCAATAACTTTGTCTAATAGCCGATAACAACAGCTGCGGCCCAGCATGAAGTAACCGGCTATGTTCACTCTCAAAAATAAGCCTTGATAATCGGTGCTTCGAATCTAGAAGTAAAGGATGTTTTTGGTTATACGAAAAAGTTGAATTTCGAATACGACCTCCCACTCGTATAACTTTAGATTGACTGTCTAGAAAGGGGCTAAGCGATAAAATCTTACATTTACTGCTTAGTGCCTTATTATTTAACAAACTAATAAGCTCATCGCTAAATGATTCATGCTGAGAGAATTTTACTAAATACATCATACTATCGTTTAACTCATCGGCACTTAAATAACTATTGGTAAGTCTACCTTCCTTATTTTATATTCTACAATTTTTAACAAATCTAAGAACATAGGCCATTGCACGTTGTACCTTATGTAAACTAGAATAACGTTCAAATTCAATATTTTTTTTACTATTTATACTTTTTACAAATGTACCTATGATCTTAACTTCAGGTAAGTTTACACTATTTAACTTATTACTATCTACTTTAGGCCATTGGGACTCGCTTAAGGATAAAAAGGGAGGCCCGCTCCACCACAATCTGTGAACCTTTTTATCCATCCGATCTACGCCTCTGGAAATGAGATCTGCTGGGTTTTGATCTGTTGGTACGTACCTCCACTCACTACCCTTTGTTAATTTATTAATTTTGTTTACTCGATTTGAAACAAATACCTTTAATTGTTTTGGAGCGGCGGTGGCACGCAACCAACCGAGCACAACCATTGAGTCTGTCCAGTATACACACCGAGCCACAGTACATCGCAGGGAGTGAGTTACCCTTTCCCCCAACTCAGCGGACAACAGAGCTCCGCATAGCTCGAGTTTCGGTATTGTTAGGCCTTTTAATGGAGCGACCCTAGATTTAGCACAGAGTAACTGTACATGAATTTCACCAATTGGATCTATTGAACGAACAAACGCACATGTCCCATAGGCAAACATAGACGCATCGGAAAAGATGTGAATTTGAATATGTAATGCATTTTTACACATGACATGCCTTGGAACTTCTACACAAGTTAGAGAATTCATGTTTTTTATAAAATTAGACCACATAATCTGTACTTCATCAACTACTGGATCGTCCCATTCCAATTTACTCAACCATAGTTTTTGCAAGATTACCTTGGCCTTGACAACAAATATACTTAAAAGTCCCAAAGGATCGAAAATCTTTGCAATAGAAGATAATATACTTCGCTTAGTGATCCTTTCGGTTTTATCTACATGGACGGAGAATTTAAACTTATCAGACTGAGGAGACCATGTCAACCCTAAAGTGCTCGTGGTTGTTTTAAATTCTGTAATTGATTGTACTTCATGTAATTTATTTTCAACAAATAACTGATTGGCATTAGACCTAAATTTTCGTAACTTAAAACCAGCCGAATCTAAAATCTGAGTAATTAATCTACAAATACGATTTAAACCTTCCTCAGTCTGATGACCAGTTATCAAATCATCCATGAAAAAATCATGTTTGATTATCTCGCGGACTTCCGGATCATTACATTCATTTGCCAATTGAAGAAGACAACGAGTACTTAAATATGGCGCGGAAGCGGTTCCGTAGGTCACCGTGTTCAATTTTAAATACCTTAAGGGTTTATGCTCATTGTCCCGCCACACTATCATTTGCAAATGTCTTTGACTCTCAGATATCAATATTTGTCTATACATTTTTTCTATATCTGAGGTCATTACATAATTATGCTGCCTAAATCGAAGCAAAATACTAAAAATATCGTCCTGAATCACTGGTCCAACCATTTGGATATCATTTAATGAGTAACCACTGTCAGTTTTTTCCGAAGCGTTAAAAACAACCCGAAGTTTCGTTGTCTCACTTTTATCTCGAATAACTGGGTGGTGCGGTAAATAATATCCAAACTCAGGCTTACATGTTTCTGACAAATGATTTAAGTGCTCATATTCATTTATAAATTCAACATAGGACTTCTTCACTTTAGGTTGCCTTTTTAATCTTTTTTCTAAATTAATCAAACGTGACTTTGCCTTAACAAAAGAATCTCCAAGTACAGAAGGTGAAGTGTGAAAAGGCATTTTAACACAAAACCTACCATTTTCAGTTCTATACGTATTTTTTGCAAAGTGTTTTTCACAAAATTCCTCTTCATTACTATACGGTAGATGATCTATACTTAGTATCTCCTCAACCTTCCAAAATTTCTCTAATTGTTCACTAATACTTCTAGTTAAGTTACACGTTACTGCATGATTTGGTTTACAAATATTTACGGGGCCCGTAACAAGCCAACCTAGTTTACTACTCTGCAAAGTGGGAAGACCTTTACCTAGTCTTATCTGTTGGCCTGTTACCAGTTCCCAAAACAAATCCGCTCCAATTAATATATCTACGTTAGCGGGCTCGTAAAATCTACTATCTGCTAAATCCACAAATACGTCACCGGGAATCTTCAATTCATTTACATTAATCTTTACATTCGGCAACATATTCGTGATTTTTGGTAAGACTATACAGTTGATTTCTATAGAAAAATCATTACGAGTTGATTTGATTACAAAACTACAACTTTCTACGGATTGTAACTTAGTATTTCCTATACCATATACATTGAGGTTGTCCTTAGCACGTTTGCAGGACAATCCTAATTTATTACAAAAACCTTCTGTTACTATTGACATCTGGCTACCAGAATCTAATAATGCGCGTGCTAAATAATGTTCATTATTTGTTTCGTCAACAACGTTAATGAGCGCCGTTGACAAAAGTACGTATTGAGCGGCGATCGTAGATAAGGAAACCGGTTCCGACGCGAGCGCAGAGCGCGCATGTACAGCGGCGCTCGCGGCGGCTGGGTAATGCGAGAGTGCCGGTTCAAACCCGCCCTGATTTACAACTCCGACCGAGGTCGGGATTGAGGTACCAGTCGAATTTTCACTGCGGTCACTAACATTACTATCTATAGATGGAGGTCTATTTCTATGAAGCAATACGTTATGTTTATATTTACAAATTTTACAGCCAAATGATTTGCAATTATATGCACGATGACCTGGTTTCAGACAATTAATACATAATTTATTCTTAGAAACGACTTCATTTTTTTCTTCTAAACTCATAGAAATAAATCTAGTACATTCAAACAGACGGTGGTCTTGTTTACAAACTATACAATGAAATCTATTGTTATTACTCGCTTGAGCGGACGCAACCAAACTAGCTACTTTCTCATTTTTACAGATTATACTTGATTTACTATGCTTTGCTGTTTCTAATACATCCGCTCGATCGCGTAAAAACTTAAAAAACTCTTCGAGGGTAGGCACTTCTCCTATTATACTTTTATGTTCCTCCCACCTCCTACTCGTTACATTATCGAGTTTCATTACTGCCAAATGTATTATCATAGTGTCCCAATGATCTACAGGCTGTTCTAACGACTCTAAACCTCTCAAATTCTTCTTTATACAGTCAATCATAAAACGCAACGCCTTATCGGACTCCTTAGTTATACTTTCCATACAAAATAATGATTTCATATGATTACTTATTAAAAGACGTTTATTATTGTACCTCTGACATAATAAATCCCACGCGAGGCGATAGTTATCGGAACAAAATGATAAGGATTTAATAACCAATGCAGAACTACCCTCTAATGACGATCGCAAGTAGTGGAACTTATTTATTGTCTCGATAGAATCATTATTATGGATTAGTGCTTCAAATGTATCCCTATACTCTAACCACTGACTATAATTCCCATCGAATGTGGGTAACTTTATTGTAGGTAATTTTATTGAACTTCTGAATGTGTTTCCACCTTCGAAACTATCGGAATGCCTCAATGTTTGATTTGCTATACTTTTCTTTCGAACATTAAGTTCTTCCAATGTGTCTAAAATACACTGACCTTGGGAGATTAACGAATAAAATTGATCCTCGACCTCAGAACGTATCTTCATTTGTTCTTCCTGATCTTCCGATTCAATTTCAATTTCGGATTGTAAGTCATCGAAAGTGGAAAAACATGCTTCTAGTTTGGTTAACCTTAACCTTAACTCAGAAACTTGCTGGTCAGTTAACCTTTCTACAGAATCGATATCTTCTAAATAACCTTTAAAAATTGTTAATCTACCCTTAATATAACTTCTCCTTTTTATTGGGTCAGTAACTTTCCTAGTAGTCTGAGACATTGTTATAATACGACAAATTTAGCGTTGTGATAAGTAAACACCCAGGTTCTTTAATATATAACAGAAATTCGAAGAAATTGATTAATAAGCCAAATAGTTAGCTTTGGAAGTAAGATGTGGGTAGTAAGGAAAAAAAGGAACGGGCTCACCAAGTTCTTCTGCGCTTTATACTCTCTCTTTACTGTGTCCTTCAATTTCCTTATAGGTCCATAATTCCCTTGTCCTTCCAATTTATTTGGGTACCTTTCCTTCGAATATCCTGGTCACGGCACCAAAATGTTTAGGCTTATGGCCTTGATTATGTGGTGTCAGGTAAGTGTGCGGAGCTGAAATATTAAACTCAAACTTGACGACTATATATTTATTTTTCTTTTTACAATAGGTACACGTATTAATTTTGATGATAAAAAGGTACAAGTTAGACGTTCTGACGACGCTCGCGACGCGCGTGCTACCTTATATATCCTCAGCCCGTGGAGTAGGGACACCAGCCAGCCCCCCCCCGCACCCCGCAGGTGGAGGGCGTTAACAAAAACCATACGGGTTTAGTCATTTGCTATAGCTAGTTATTCTTACACTGGATCGCATAGGAAAGGCACAAATGATCTTTCTATTAGATGGCAGCAATGTATAGATAATAATTGTAATTATTTTGATTAAATAAATATGTTAAATAAAAAATAAAACAATTTTTAGTACAAATCGGCAATTTCATACTTTAACCCCTATTAAATCCCGTACTTCGTTGATGGGGTAATATTACACACCAATCGATAAATCGTCGATCGATGACATTGATCGATGTTGGCCGATTGGTGTGGAAGCTTGAAAAACTGTCGATCCAAGATGACTGATCCATTCTATCATCGATCGTTCTATTGTTATTGTTTGGTAACACAAGACAGATAGACAGATAAAACATTTATTTAGTGCACACAAAAGACACAGCTCAACACACAGAATCGCTAAATGGTATTTATAACTTTTCTTTTCTCGTGTTAAATCTGTTTTGCTCATTCCCGTATAAAAGCCACAATTTCCCAACCGCAATGTCTTTTTGAAGAAAAATAAATACGGACACCATTCGTGATGACGTATTTAATCACTTTATTGTTGAAACTTTTTGATTAAATTCGAGTAGCTTTGGGCCCGCAGCCATCTAATTGAATTATAAAAGCTTTAAAATGTTCATATTTTCATACTTTCGCCGGTGTGCAGGGTTTTATCTTTGAGCCAAAATGTTTTACGATTCCTTTCGAATTTTTTGTGAATATTTGTCTCATGTAATATTCAGTGAGTTTTTCTTTGTTCTGTACTATTGGTGTGATGGTGTGAACTTTTGCTTCAGGTAAATTTGATATATTTTTTATTTGTAGGATACGTAAATAAATTGGTTCATTTTATTTTATGATAGGATAACCTCGGCGAGCTTCACTCAACAATGAGTTTACTGCCAGCATAGCCAGGTTTTTTCAATAACTATGTGTTACTGGGATAAAAATGTGGTATGTATATCTTTGACCGTCGTTACTTATAAACATTAGCCAGGAAATCTGACACCAGTTTTGCCTAGGAGAATCGGTTATCCTAGTTACTGGGTTACGCCAGTCAAATATGTCTATGTAAATCACTGGTACTCAGCTGCATCTGATTAGACCGGAATCCGACCCCAACGTAGTTGGGAAAAGGCTTGACAAAATAATTGATTAGGATTTCAATGACCATTTGTTAAGATTTCCGGTTTGTTTACCAAACATTTACAAAAAGTTTTGTATCTTCGACCTATTACATATGTATTTCAAATGCAAACCCAAATCATATCATCCTAAACCTACCCTACCGAAAAACAGCTCGTACTGGCTGTCCCTAAACCTCAAGCGTTTTACTACAAGATTTTTTTTTCAGAAGCTCATAGCATAATCTTAGAGTAAACGCGAGAATCTTCATCGCATATATACCTGGAGATAAGGACAAATTTTAAACAGTGCACGCCTCTAGAATATAGCCATTCCTATGCACAGTTTATTGCTGTGCGTGAGAGGCGTCAGATTACCGTGGTACGTTCCAAGGGATGAGGGTAGCGGGGATGAGAATTTAAGTCTGCGCTTGGTAGTTTAACATTGGAATTCATTTATAGTAGATAGTGTAAAGAATAATAGGTAACTCACACACATGGATGGGTGTCTTAAATGGACCAGTATATATAGTGATTTCTGCTTTTGTACTGGAAGGAACTCCATACGAATATCTCGGTCCGGGGTTTGAGTCTAGTCAGCATGGTGATAGCAAGACGTGCTCTATCTGCACCTAACATTCATTTACCTATGTATATTATTACCACATAAGAAATTGTTTTAGTGCACCCGTATAAAGACTAAGGGATAAACACAATACACAGATAGGGCACTAACGTAACCTTGCTTACTAATGACACCAAATTGTGGCACCCACTTTCCTCCACGTGTTGATTATGGCAATGACCCCTTAGGGTTTTGGCGTTCATCGTAGAGTTTATTTGATAGTCTGTTATTAAGCCAACGTTGACAGGTAGAACTAAAGTACAAATGAATGTCAATTGTCTGCATTGCTCCCTGAATTTGTACCATTTAGGTTTTCACGCAAACTGATAGACCTATAATCCTCACGTTGCTAGTACAATAACGCGTTACATTTTATGTTCTCGAATTACTTAGTACCCTCAAAATAAACAACACGTTATTGTGAATGGATAGGGTTTAGGGTTGAAATTAATGCTAACGGTTTAAAAGTAATTGTTTTCCAACATGACGCTCTTTACCTAAGTAATAGTGGTCTTTAGAGTTGGACAAATATTCTTTTTGAAGTCATTTCACAAATAAAATGACTTCAAAAAGAATATTGTCCATACAAAATTGTCGTCAGCTGACCTTAATTTGTATGAAAGATACAATTTTTTTTCGGTTGTGACCTAGATCTATTCTCACAAAAATATTGTGCTCAGCAGAGTGAAATCAAATATCTACCTAATTCTATTTACATAAGATGCTTTCGCGAAACTCCTTACGCCTTGTAAATATGCAGTTTATTAAAGTCTCTTATTCGAGTCTGTACCTATCAGATTTTTTTATTTATTCTCGTTCCGACTACTGCCTAATGTTTGTATCAAATATTTATCTAATGTAATGGAAATTTCTTCTTGTATTTCTAGGTAATAATAGCAGCTATTTCTGTTTCGTAGAATATTATTTGATGAATTTTCTAGTATTGTGTGCCTTAAAATTTGAAGACTTAAATATTCATGCTCTCAACTTGATTTTGCTCCAGATCACAAGGTTTTTCTGAACTAAAATAGAAAGAGGTGAAATTGTTAGTATATACGTTTGTAAAAGATTATCTCTGGAAGTACTTACTGAACCGATTACGAAAATAATTTCACCGAGAGAAAGCTGCACTATCGCTTATTGTCTTCTAGTTTTTATCCCTGAAAAATGCACGGCTCCTGTGTAATAGTCGCAGGAGCCGCGGGAGTAAGCTAGTCTTATATAAACTGGCGACGTACAAGTTAGATGACTACTATGGCTTAATCACAACTAGATTGTGTTGTTATTTCCCAGGAGGATAGAATTTCTTGTGTTGAGAGAGAGGAACAACGAACCCTCAGAAGCAACAAATTTGAAAATGAAAAGCAATTTTTGTTAGGTAACTTTTTATTTCAAGACGGTACCTACGATGTTGTTCTTTTCAGTCCTTCGCTTCGGAATGCATCGCCATTTTACGGTTTTACGGACCAAATTAAGCTAGCAACAACAATGTACCTACCCAACTAGGTTTCCCCGGCGGCTATCCCACAAAATTCGTGCTTATTGCCGTCGTGGCTGATTTCTTCTCCAAAGTTTTCTGATATCTATTATCTATTGACCATTTTTTATTAAATTTATCTCCAACGTAAATGCCAGTTAAAATTGATAATTACACAAACATCCGCCTCTGTCCCATAATGACATTTACCTTAATTTAATTTTTAATTCCGCCAGGGTTCGCCTCTTTGTATGGCTCTTAATTTATTACTTAACAGAATTAATTAAGTGTGGCATTCCAGTTTGTTGTGAGTCTTCGTTGATTTATTCCATGAAGGAAAATTAAATACGGGTTTGTTTCTGATAAAAAATAGTGATTTATCACCTTAATACTGTTAAGTAAAATTCAATTTGTTTTGCTTTGTTTAATCAACGTCATTTACTTTTAATTTTCTTTGTAATATTTGATATTCATTAAAAATATGACTGCCCGTTAGTTCAACCATAGATACTTAATTGCGCACCAAAATTGTAACACTACTGTATACAATATTTAATTAGACTTGGAATATAATCGAATGAGTAATACACTTATTAATTATAATAGAACTTTTGAAAAGTATTTTTGACCTTAAATAGTGACGAGAGGTCACCTTTCTGTCTAAGCAAGACTAAATATGAAAATATAACCCAGACTGTCAAAAGATGCCCAGATGATTTTATGCTCGACATATGTATACAAATAATAAATACATGCTCAAACACACATAAATATCAAACAATAATAGGATAGTGAGTCTGTGTGCCCTTTAATTTCACAATTAGGGTACAGAACAGGACCAATTTGGGTTTCAGTGTCTGTCGGTCAGACTGTGTTTTTCTAAAGTCCACAAAGATATTGTTGCGGTTTTCGTGATATTGTTTAGAGACAATGCATTCTGGAAGGGTTTTTGTGTACAATACATTATTATTAAATTTACGCAATAAGTTAAAAAAAACATCAATGTCAAGCAGGGGCAGATCGCTAGCAGGAATAGATTTTTACTCTTAAGACTCCACTTATGCCACTGTTATCTTCCAAAATTAAAAACAGTTCACACAATCAAAGTCATAGACAAACCTAGTATTTAACACAAATACAGCCCTTTTTTTTTTTTTTTTTTGGGTGGGAAATCATCCAATGACTTCTCCCGCCCTGGGTGAAGCGGGAGGGTGTGTCAGACTTTTACTGACTAAAACCCACCCGTGTTCCTTCAGTTGCTTGTGCCAGGGCCGCGGTAACTCTGTTTCAAATTTATCCGCGACCCAGACAGGCATCGGCCCTAGCAGACCCCTTCAACATTTGCTGACATCTCTTTGAGGCGCGCGTGGAACACTACGCGCCGTCGACTCGGGCCTGGTCCTTATCGGACGGCGAGCTACCCATTACTCGCCGTCCGCAAGCCCGCGCCTACGGTGGCCGAGAATCGGCTTGCGACCCCCGACGCCCGGGGCGTCTCCTGCGGTGGCTAGGGGCGTGAAGGCGTCTCCGTTGTGTCTCCCTCACGCATTCCGCCTCCTCCTTCGCGAGCATTACTGCTTCGCTGAAGGAGGTGACAGCTTCCCATGCCCTCTCGCTCCGTACCATGGCGCGAACCAAGGCCGGACGCGAGAGGTCGCCACCGCTGATTGCCTCTGCGAGGACACGGCGGTGCTCCGCCCAAGCGGGGCAGACCTCCACCGTATGTTCCACCGTGTCCTCCGGGCGAACCACACAATGGTGACACCCGGGCGTTTCCTCCCGCCTAATCCGGAACAGGAACCTCCCGAAGCAGCCGTGTCCGGTGAGGACCTGCGTCAGGCGGAAGGTGAGGACGCCGTGGCGCCTCTCGAGCCACTCCTCAAAGAGGGGCCTTATCGCCGCAATTGTGGCGTGCCCAACAAATACAGCCCTAATGCTTCAATACACGCTTAACTCACACCGTATTTTACGTCTCTAAAATGTCAAATGCAATCTTTTCTAATGTCAGACGAAATACTTTAATCACAATAGAAGATTTCTGATAAGGAATTTGCTTCTTCACAGATGTCAGGCAAACAAGACTGAGAATTTCATTTTGAACTCTTTCTCTAAAATTTTTTGACTTATCTTTTATTTTTACTTGAAAAAAAATTGCGGTATTAGTAGGTATTTGGCTCGAAGGACCATTTTGAAAAATCTAAGTTATGACTTTTCCCACGGCTTCGCTGTCGTAGAATACCTCACAAGATCCTTGCATTTTTTCGGTAGATTTAAAAATTACCTAGCCTATGACACGCCGCGATAGCGTAGTTTCCCATTGGTGATAGGATTTTGTTATTCGATGAGTGCATCAAGAGATTGTTACAAACAATTACAAAAAAAAACAATATGTAACTTTATAATATTACTTAAGATTAGATTTAGGAAAACTTAAAATCTCTGAAGGATAGCTATTATTTATTATTATTTAATAAAAAAAAATAAAAATAAAAATATTACTTATTATTACTATATTATTACTTTTTGAGTGTAGGTACTACAATAATAAACTAAAATTTTGTAAAAAATTCAAGAAGCAAATGTTTGTTACGTATCCTATCGACTTCAAGATCCCATCCGATAAATCAAGTAAAGAACAAGTTGCGAACTCTTCTACCCTACCTTATTTTTCTTTAAATTAAATTGCAAACAGGTCTTTTGTCCTCGATACCACAAAAATACCTTGCAGAAGAGCCACTTCTTGCAAATCTCCGTACCATCTTTAATCATTTGTAACGGATGTGACGTCGGCCTACGTGCAACCGACCAATACCCGCCGAGCCCGCCGAAGCTAAGTCGCCATATTGAAGCCTCCCCTCCAGTCAAGCCATGTCAGCAACGAGGATTGGGTTAATATAAGCGATTGCCCATCATTTATTTGTCTCTTTCGATTGTGAATACAAGATCTGAACAAAGCTCTGCCCGGTTTTTATTTATCCGTTTCACTCAGAAGTGGGATGAACAAAAATTAATCTTCGTTTAATAACACATCCACGCCACAACCGCAAGATCACCTGACTCTGAAGAAAAATCGAAGAAGTTTGTGTTATTCACCAACGGAACGACACAACAAGCTTTACGGCGTGAGCTACACTTTGCCATCGACCCAACTGCACGCCGAGCAAGACTGCATGAAACCCTGTGCTGCGTGTGACTGCAAGGAGAGGTCCTAACAAGGGCCGAGAGCTGCCAGGAGCCACCGCCAGTTTGCCAGGTACGTTGTCTTTCTCATTTCCATATCCGCAATATCGATAACTCTAATTCTATCCAGGCCATAGCCATTTGTTTTATTCGTCGCCATATTTTCAATAATAAAGATAAAACTAGTTGCATAACCAGCATCCGTGTATGTGCGTGTATGACTGTTTTTACGTAAACGAAACAAGAGTATAAGGATAGTAGCAGATGGCGTTCTGTAGTTTGTCTACCCTCGTGGGAAAAAGGCATGACTTCATGTATGTGCTTATTTACTTTTCCCTGATCTGAGGTGCTTATAATTAACTCTTATTCTAGCCAGGCCATAGCCACTTAGTTTAGCAGTGGGAATAAATAGATTAACCAAATACAAATATTGTTTTGCTTCGGGTACACACAACTGATCAACCCGTGTATAGACATGAGACATCCTTAGATACTGGAATCTGAATCCAGTTACGTTTATCTGGTGAACTAAGTAAAAAAAGAACGTCGATATTAAGCTTTGTCACAAAATAGAACGCCGCCGCTTACATACTTTGTGCCTGTGTTGATTACCGCGCTTTAAATGTCCCTGTAAAATGAAAGATTTCCGTTACCTTATATAAATGATCAAGTTTCTCGAGTTATCTGGCGAAGATTACTTTAGTTGTAAGGCAGCTTTTCCTTACCCAACCGGCTAACTCGTGGGTAGCAAGTAGCTTGAGACAATTGCAGGGATTAACTCACATGAAGCTGACTGAAGTAAAACACATTTAAGTTTGGTCAACTAATTTAATTCTTCAAGCACACATTCCATCAATACAATAACTTGAGGTTACAAAGTATGAACCACTCACTTTCTGAAGGGATATAGATTACCCACAATATTCAATGCTGGAGATATGAGTCCTCAAACAGCATCGTTCTCTGTGTAGCTGTCCGTGAGCTTGCTGTATATCAGATGATGACTATAATGCTCGGAACCTTTTGCAAGAGGAGACTGCTGTAGCTTGAACAGCTAGTTGACCATTAGCTTTATTACTTAGATTTAAATTATAGCTAAAGAGGCATTTGGAGCCCTGCCAAGGAGAAGAAAATTGCATGTTAAGATCAAACGCACATGTGTCATGAAAATGGGCATTCAGACAAATTCAAAATAATACTCACAGCGCCTACTGGATCATTGACTATTACAAGCTTTTCATCTTGACGCTAGCCAGCCTTGCCCCATATAGCATTACGTAACTTTCTGGATCCTTGCCTTTGAGGTTATATTTGGACACCGTCCTCTCAACGCAAGTTCACTCGTAGTAAAGGTCAAGTCATCGCAACTACCAACCTTGAACACTTTACTTTTAAGCCAATAGGCCTTTTACTAAATTATCATTTTTTATGTAACTAATTTGAAAAGAATTTAATAATGTATTAATTTGTATGTTGAATTTGTGTGCTTATTGAATTAAATGATTTCACACAAATAGAATATATTTTATTTAAACTTTCATCTATGTCATACATATGTCAGCGCCATCTAGTACCCAAATGATCAAACAATCAATTAGCGACACAACTAACCGAACTTGTTTGGCAAAAAGGAGGCAGATGTCGCTAACATACATAGTGTGATCAAAATATCCGTTACACTGTTACGTATCAGTATGGTCCAAAGTTAGCAATTCATCCAGATGATACTCATGAACTAGCAGAGGTAGTAGGTATTATAAGTATACCGGGGTTCCATTTAGTTTAGAAAAGAGGCCTTCAGTGTGAGATTTATTAATATAGTACCTAGCATAATCTGCCAAAGTAGGTATTAAGTAGGTATTGGCATTTTTAGAAGATTTACTTCTACCCTCAACTGATTTAAATACTGGTGTTATTATTTTATAAAATGTCTAACAAAAAAGTAGGTTAAAAAAAGGACTTAACACTGAAAGTTAAATATGAATACTCGTTAATACACTAGTTTTGAAAAAAAACAAATCGCTTAAATGGTCAGGTCAAATTGCCACTAGTGGCAGACAGCCGAGTTGGTAGTTTCAAGTTTCATTTGCCTAGTAATGTGTGTCATGTGGGTACGTTAATTTATCGGATTGTGCAGTTATTTTAAGAAGTGTATGCCAAATTTCGCGTTGATTGTGTACCCATTAATGGATTAGTTTTGAATGATTGCAAAATATTTCTGGTTCTAAGCCTGTTTTCGCTTTCTATGACCCCGCTCTTCCTACAGAAGTACATACGGATGCGTGTTAGTTAGGTGTCGCCGGTATATTGATGCAAAAACAAACTGCAAATAAAATTCATTACGACCAGTCGGGTAACAAGTGAGCATAGCATGGACCATTATTATGAGCTTCAAACTCTCGCTGTTGGACTCGTTACGTAGATTTCGCGTGTATGTTATAGGTAAATAAGTCATGTAAAGGTTGTTACTGATTGTGCAGCGGTCCAAGGTACGATCACGCATCGCAGGATAGTGGTTTTTGATAAAATATTATAACATTAGTGTTGAGTATAGACCGGCCCATCGTATGAAACATGTGCAACATTGTATCGACTGGATTTCTGCACTTGGCAGAAATCCAGTCGATACAATGAATAAAAAAACCGTCTCTAAGTCACTGATACTGGTTATATACGTTACAATGCCATGACGACAAGCTTTAGTTCACTAATTAACCAGCTAAAAACCAACACCGTCGATCCGGACATAGTAAGCAATTACTCGATTGTTGACGAGAAGCTTTATAGAAAAACTCTAAATGGCAGTAGACTGGTAGGAGCTTCGGAGCTTGGGTAGATAGAAAAGATAGTGCAAATGCATCATGATGACTTTGGTCACCATGATTTTAATAAATTAGTATATTGGTTACCAAAAATGACTCAATTCATTAGAAAATACATGACCGCACGTCTTCATTTGTCATATGGCAAGGGCAGTTAGTGTATGAAAGAACGAACATTACATCTAAATTCCTAAACCGTCTGAACCAATGCTTATGATTCATGTAAACCATTTAGGTCAGTTTTGTTAAAAAGAAAGGGGTATTTGTAAAGTTGTCTCGTGGCTAAATAATAACAGCCGCACGGGTCGATCTTCAAGGTTAAGCAACGCTTGACGAGCTCGGTCCGTGGATGGGTGACCATTTCAGCATACCGAGATTCCTCCGTGCCTCGGAAAGCACACTAAGCCGTTGGTCCCGGCTGTCTTTTGAAGATCTTTTACAGTCGTTACGGGTAGTACGAAGCTTGACATCTAACACCAGTCTTGTCAAGGGGTATCGTGTTTCCCAGTTACTGGGTTGAGGAGGCAGTTGCTCCATGTAAAACACTGGTACTCAGCTGAATCCAGTAAAGTCAAAGTCAAATATATTAATTTCAATTTAGCCGGTAAGCAGCACTTTTGAGCGTCATACATATATGAATTAAAATTTACAAGTAATAAAAATTGATTCTACAGTGCATTCGGAAAAGTAGCTTTTTATGGAGAAGAACGCACAAGAAACTCCATGTACATCTGTCCATGTGTACAGTTGGTAATGATTGTAGGACGAAGAGTTTTCCAAATTAGTTATTGCCGAGTCAACACTTGCGTACTATCGATTCTATCGTGACGATTCGGACACTGAAAAATATATTTTGCTTTTTTGGTTCTCGCAATCATGGTATGAGGTATCATATTAAGGCCTTCACGAGCAAACGTGGTTTGTTAAACAGTTTAGGTACACATTAAATGATATTGCTTGTCCACATGCTATTGGTTACTTTAAACGTAGAAATCAAACCATTTATAATGCTTGGCGGGCTTATGATTATAGTAAAGCCAAGTCAAGTAAAGCCAAGTCAAGTAAAGCCAAGTCAAGTAAAGCCAAGTCAAGTAAAGCCAAGTCAAGTAAAGCCAAGTCAAGTAAAGCCAAGTCAAGTAAAGCCAAGTCAAGTAAAGCCAAGTCAAGCCAAGTCAAGTAAAGCCGAGCCTAGTAAAGTCTAGCAAAGTAAAGTCGAGTCGAGGCTAGTAAAGTCGAGTCGAGGCTAGTAAAGTCGAGTCGAGGCTAGTAAACTCGAGACGAGGCTAGTAAAGTCGAGTCGAGGCTAGTAAAGTAAAATCGAATCGAGGCTAGTAAAGTAAAATCGAATCGAGGCTAGTAAAGTAAAGTAAAATCGAGTCGAGGCTAGTAAAGTAAAGTAAAGTCGAGTCGAGGCTAGTAAAGTAAAGTAAAGTCGAGTCGAGGCTAGTAAAGTAAAGTTAAGTCGAGTCGAGGCTAGTAAAGTAAAGTAAAGTCGAGTCGAGGCTAGTAAAGTAAAGTCGAGTCGAGGCTAGTAAAGTCGAGTCAGGCCTAGTATTACGCCTGGTACGGCCTAGTATTACGCCTGGTAGGGCCTAGTATTACACCTGGTAGGGCCTAGTATTACGCATGGTAGGGCCTAGTATTACGCCTGGTAGGGCCTAGTGTTACGCCTAGTAGGGCCTAGTATTACGGCTAGTAGGGCCTAGTATTACGCCTAGTAGGACCTAGTATTACCCCTAGTATGGCTTAGTATTACGTCTAGTAGGGCTTAGTATTACGTCTAGTAGGACCCAGTATTACGCCTAGTAGGGCCTAGTACTACGCCTAGTAAAGCCAGGCAAGCCAGCCAAACCAGCCTAGCCAGGCAAGCCAGCCAAACCAGCCTAGCCAGGCAAGCCAGCCAAACCAGCCTAGCCAGGCAAGCCAGCCAAACCAGCCTAGCCAGGCAAGCCAGCCAAACTAGCCTAGCCAGGCAAACCAGCCAAACCAGCCTAGCCAGGCAAGCAAGGCAAGCCAGCCAAGCCAGGCCATTAAGCGGCACTTTTGAATGTCAAATATTGAATGTAAAAATAAAACTTCAGATAACGCAAGAGTGATAATGTGTACAAGAGGATTGTTTTATGACTACAATTAGTGCAGCTAGAGTCAATACAAACTGGATGACTATTATTCAGGTCATAATATAGTAACTAAAGTCAATGTCAAACCCATAGCCATTATAACATATTTATTATAGCCATAATTTATTTACATTGAATGTGGTACAATGGTTTGCAAGAATCTGTTAAGTCCATATTGAAAATGCATTATGTAAAGTAGTGGTATATTATATATACAGGATTATAGACATAAAAGGTTAACGTGGTTCCAAAAGCTCACGGGTGCTTAGACTGTAAATGCGCTAAGGCCATATAGAAGTAAAGTACCTACATCAGACAGAATTGATTTATATGAAAGCTAATGAATGTGTTTTGCTCCCATTGCGGGAGCAATGATTCCAGGATGGCCGAATGTAACGGATGTAACGTCGGCCTACGTGCAACCGACCAATACCCGCCGAGCCCGCCGAAGCTAAGTCGCCAAATTGAAGCTTCCCCTCCAGTCAAGCCATGTCAGCAACGAGGATTGTGTTAATATAAGCGATTGCCCATCATTTATTTGTCTCTTTCGATTGTGAATACAAGATCTGAACAAAGCTCTGCCCGGTTTTTATTTATCCGTTTCACATTATAACATCGGATTGCAGGGTAAAGGCCTCCTCATACATAAAAAATACTATTGAGCATAGATCACCAGGCTTGCTTAATGAATCTTAGCAATTTCTGACTATTTATTCCCTTATGTTTTCTGCAGTGGGGCAGTTATGCTGTCAATGTGATAATCAGCCTATACTCGTAAGATCCCCAATGCTGAGACACACGCTCGGGGGTAATCAATCAAGCCTAGTGTGGGTTTGTGGATGACAGATGTCTTTGAATTTTATAATCGTTCCACGTCATGATGATTTCCTCACGATGTTTTTCTTATTCATTTAAGAACAGTGGTGAAGACATAAATGAAAAGATAAGGTGATTAAGTAGAAATATATTAATGGGGTCGGTCGGTCCTTCTGACCTATTATTACCTTGTACCCCAGGCTTATATTACTTTAAGTTATAACACAGTTGTTTTCAGAAGTTATAATTACGGCGTATCGTTTTCTCGCTTGTTTTATATTTTTTATCCTTCTGGTGGGTCCTGTTTTAAAAGAAAATTGGATATAAATCAAAGAAAAAAGCAACAAAATCGAAAATCCATACGCAGAATATTATTTTTTACGTAAAAAATCGGCAAAGTAATTCTGTCAAATGTACTTAAAAAAATTAAAAGAAATATTAAAGGTTTTCATAATATACATACATACATACATAGATTGATAAACACATTACCCTCCTTCGGCAGTCGGGTAAAAAGTAACCATGGAGTTTCTTACCGGCACTTCTCCAAAGAGAATGACTAATTCGAACCGTGTCTAGCTATTGACGTTTCATATTAATAAGAGCCATTGTAGATAAATGAGTAACAAAATTTTGTATTTTTTGCGGATCTATACTTTGATCTTTTGAACTAAAGTGATTATTTTCGTGCGGTGTAAAAACCATTGACATGCTTTCAATACTCTTTATCTTGCTATCGATGCATTGAAAAATATATTTCGCAAATAATATCGATACCTAAATCGATACATTTTCGACTAACCTAGTCTATGGTATAACCTCCTTTGTTCATGTGGTTGGAATGAGACCATGTTGTTTAGGGCCAGGGTTATGAAATACACCCTAAGGCACGTTTATGTGTTTTCATTTGTATTGAAATCATGCAAACCATGATAAATGATAATGATAAATGATTTTATTTCTGTAAGTTGGTTTGTACAAACACTTTTACATGTCGATCATATTTTTAAAACTAGATGAGGTCGGCGTTTCCTATCTGACTTCTCTGAGAAGAAAGGCCGAAACAAACTCAGAGGTCACAGTCTCTTTTAAAGTCCAGACAAAACAAAAATCTTGGTTAGATCATGTGAAGACCATGTAGATTGATGTCTGAAATGATCTTTTGAGGAAAGAACCAGCCAGATTGATTGGACCTGTCCAGTCAGTGCACGCATTTGTCAATAACCGCGCAGCTCAACACAGAATTTAAGAAGCTCAACGATTCGACGAACAATACCAAAGAAAGGACATTCGGGTAGGCCGCATAAACTACTCAAACTGCCAGACCACGATTAAAAACTAAGATAAATTAAAAAAAAAAACAAAAAAAAAAATGATCCACATAGTCTTCACTTATCATCTTTCATGTGATAGGAGATATGCAATGAATTTTATCAGTAGGTAAAACCGTTGACCCGTACTGAATTGTGTTTAGTTAGACTATGTCCTCGGTTTTATGATGTCATAGAAATTTTACTTTGCCTGATGCTATTTATGCAACGTTCTAGGCCAGTAAGGTTATGACACTATTGCGATTATAGAAAAATTAAAATTTTCAACGACAAAGATTTTCAAAAATTCTAATGCTTGAGATTGACTACGTGACATTTTGTGTTTATATACTAGCCATATTATAATGAGATTATACAACCCGGTTTGAAACGAAACGGTCTTGATGTCTTTCAGAATTGCTTTAAGAGTATTGCTTTTCTTTATTTGCTATCCTCGCATGTAGGATGAGACTGTTAGCCAGCTTTCATCATTATCATTTCAGCTGAAAGAAGTCCACTTTCACTTATAGGCGGTACAAAAAGGATCCTACTGATGAGAACTGGTTTTTATACAAGCAGCTGCGCAATCGTTGCGGTCGTATGTGTAGAGATGCTAAAAGGCGCCACATCCACAACTCTGTTCAAAATTTCAACACAGCACAAGTATGGCAATTTCTTAAAACCCTTGGTATCGGTAAAACTGTTGATGACAGCAAGCCTGATATTGACCTTAACGCAATTAATTTTCATTTTTCTAAATCACCAGTCATTCTTGACGACAACGTTAAAGCTTCCACTATGAACAATCTCTCTAAGCTTCCTCTGCCATTGTGTACTTCATTCTCTTTTCAACCAGTTACAGAAGGGGATATAAAGCGGGCTGTCAAATCTATATCCACGAAGGCGGTGGGTGATGACGGTCTGCAACTCCAGATGCTCCTTCCTATCCTGAATGAACTCGCTCCTGTCATCCTCCACACTATCAACTACTCCCTCTTTTCTGGCTGCTTTCCTTCTGCGTGGAAGAAAGCTCATGTTCTGCCTCTACCCAAAGTCCCTAAACCCTCGTCAGTTACCCAGTTCCGTCCAATCTCCATACTTCCAATCCTATCTAAAGTCCTAGAAAGTGTTGTTAATAATCAGCTGTCTCATTACCTTTCCTCTAATAGCCTGCTAAGTCCTTATCAATCTGGTTTCCGTCCTGGCCACAGCACTGTATCGGCCTTAGTTAAAATAACTGACGACATCAGACTGGCCATGGAAAATAGGTCCCTTGCAGTTTTGATTCTACTGGACTTTAGCAGTGCTTTTAATTCAGTTGATTTTGACATCCTCTTGGGTATCCTATCCTCTCTAAATATGTCTCCTTCTGTGATTGCGTGGTTTAATTCTTATCTTCGGGGCCGCTCGCAGTCGGTTCGCTCAGAGGAGGCTTCCTCTGACTGGTGCGACCTCGCTGCGGGTGTTCCTCAGGGTGGCGTCCTTTCTCCTCTTCTTTTCTCGGTTTTTATAAACGCTATCACTAAGGTCTTAACTTCACACTTTCATCTTTATGCAGACGACCTGCAACTTTATCGACATTTTAAAATCGAAGAGCTTACTGAAACTATCGAGGCCATCAATAATGATCTTGGGAACATCTGTCAGTGGGCTAAAAGTTTTGGACTCTTAGTGAACCCAGCAAAATCACAAGCTCTCATTATTGGTGGCAGATACTTCATCAATCTGTTGAGTAGCCGGTCTCTGCCCCCTGTTTTGTACGATGCCGTCGCCATAGCCTATTCAAAAAAAGTTAAAAACTTAGGGGTTTTCCTTGACTGCCACTTGTCTTGGAATGTTCACATTGCAGAAGTAAGCAGGAGGGTGTTTAACTCGTTTCGGTCTCTGAAGCGTCTCCAGAAGTTCCTGCCTTTTCCGACTAAAGTTACTCTTGCTCAGTCTCTCCTTCTTCCTCTTCTGGACTACGCTGATGTCTGCTTTCTTGATGCGACTGAGGAACTTCTTGATAAGCTCGAACGTCTACAGAATTTGTGCATCCGTTTCATTTTTGGCCTCCGAAAGTACGACCATGTGTCGGAATTTCGGAAGCGGTTGAAATGGCTGCCTATTCGACAGCGCCGAGATGCTCAAACTCTTTCATTACTCTTTTCTGTTCTTCATAATCCTAACTCTCCTTTATATCTCCGGGAACGCTTTGAGTATCTTGTTCCAAGAGGAAAACCTTGTCGTCTGTCATCATCTCTTCTCCTTCGTTTTCCTCCCCACTCTTCAAGTCGCTACGGTGGATCTTTTACTGTTCGCGCTGTCCGCCTCTGGAATGCTCTTCCACACTCTTTGCGGGATAGCCCATCTTTGGAAGTTTTCAAGAGAAGAATTAAGGAATATTTCCTATCAACATGACACATTAATTTATGTATTTACAATTGTAATATTTTAGTTGTGTAATTATAGTATGATGTATGTATTATGTTTATGCATTGTGTATTGCACACGTATTTGTTTAGTTTATTAGTGAGTAAGTATTTAAAATTGTTTTATATTTTTAATAAGCTTTTGTTATGCACATGGATGTACTATCCTCATATGCAGATTCCTTTACGCAACTGAGGTTTGCTGTAAGAGAACCCAACTATGGGTTAAGCTCGCCTTTGTACATAAACTTTCTTTTTGTATTTGTATGTTTTTATGTTTTGTGTACAATAAAGAATAAGAATAAGAATATACAAAGGCTTCCCCCAAGTGTCGCCTTATTAACCCGTCCTATACATCGGTCATCGGTCCAACGCTACGTCTTCCGGCCTTTTGGCCCTTTATGACTTGTTAAGTACCTAGCCAAAATAAATCAAACGGTTTTTTGAATTTCCATTTTGTGTCTACCTTAGTGTCCATTACGTGTTTGGGTGTTGAAAAATTAGGCGTGTAGACAAAGTGACAATTTATCAGCGATGATGACTGTCAACTACTTACTGGTTTGTCTTTTGAAAAACCACATGACATTTCAACACAATCATTATCATCGTTGATGGAAATTCACCTTTGTTTAGGATCACTGATCCTTTCTACTCACAGTCAAAAAGTTTTGTCTATAGTTTTCCCTAACCGATAGTCTGATCACACACAGTCTTGACTTAGGTAAGGGATTATATGTCAGTTTGAGCCGGGTTCTAACTAGCAAATTTCTTGCAAACTTGTCAGTGTTAGTTGAAAACTATAGGATTTTATATTAAGGTTGATTCTTTATGCTATTTTTAAAATATATTATTAAAAGTAAAGGTTTGAAACATATAAGGATTACCTTGAAATAGCTTTGTGCCTGAAGGGATTTCCCATTGGCAACAATGACTAACGTCTATATGAACTATATTACATCCCCAGATCCTCTTTAGGAGAATTAATATCGAAATTCCTTTCTGAGCACTACTTACTTTCCGTTACAAAAGGAGCACTTGTGCAAAACATGCTTTAAGAACCATGGCTTTAGGCTGTACTTTGTCTATCAGTGAATTTATGTAGTACATAAGGAAAAAGAAGTCATGTTGTGCCGATCCCTAATAAATTTGGATGAGGGCAAGAGAGCTTCTTAAAATGTATGTCAGGCGTAGGACATGATTTGTGGTACAGAGCTACGCTGTAGCATGGTGTGTAGCAACATTGTCTTTATTCTGAATTTAATCTCAGCTTCTGTTCAACTAATTAAAAAGAAAACCAACCCAAACAACAAGTTAAGTGTCGATACTCCGTAACTTCATTGTAATAAGATCATGTCCCAGTTTATTATTATGTTATCACTGGAGTTTCTTAAAAACAGTTATTATAAAAATATTCTAATTATAAGAAAAATTGCGATTCTTTGCTTGTTATGTCAACCGGTTTTGAATCATGCTTTAGAGCGCAGTTTCTTTTTAGCATACGTGGCTTGAAAAAATAATTTATTATGTTTTTATAAAAATTTGTTGGTGGGACAAGAATGTAGACCAATTATTTGTATTTTATGATTATTTATTAATTAATTCGTAATAGGAATACCTCACCTTATCTGTTACATTTTAATAGCGCAGAACTCTGCTCCATGTGAATAGGATATCCACTTTTTCGTTGACTATTGATGCCTTTAAATATAGCTATTTTTAAAGGGTTGCTACGCTTGTTATTTGTAGAGATATTATGTAAAATCACCCATAGTAGACTATTGCATCGAGCACAAAGTAATTCATTATTGCACCGAGTGCCTGAATTAGAGCCCGAGCGTTAGCGAGGGCTCTAATCTAACAGACACGAGGGCAATATAAATTACTTAAGGCGAGGTGCATAATCTGCTTTTCTTTCAACTATTACCTATAGGAATAGTAGATAAAAGAAACTCATATTAAACAGTTAAAATAGAAGTTTAATTATTGAAATTAAAAGTTATACTTGAGCAATTATTAAACGTAAGGTTAAGTTTTGTTGGGCAAATTTATATTTGTTTGTTTAACTTGGGACTGAATAATATTTTCAGACGAGTTAGATGGGCCTGGCTGATTTGTTACAATGAAGTCGTTATCACGGGAAGTAGATGGTCGCGGCCACGGGCGCGGCGATGTCGAAAATCACTTTTTTAAATTTCTTTCATTTTTAAATCAGAGTTAGCAGCAATCATTTTTTAAATTTGGAACAAGTAGGATAGAAACGAATAATACGTACGTAAAAAAAAAAGTATTGATATCGGCTGGCTGAATAGAGCTAATCCATTGAGATTGGCACCTTTTGGTGCGATTAAAAAAAAAACTGTGCAATAATGAAATTTCATAATTTTTTATTGCTCTAGAGCAATAAAGACTCGCTTTGTACTGAGTTTTTAGTGTGATTGTGATGAAATTAAAGCATAGTTGGAAGAAAAAGCTTTTACAAACAATTTAAATTTTATACTACGGATCAGTTGTGGACCATTGAATTTATTCAATAAAGAAATTTATAATAAATAACAAAAAAAATATGTACAAGTGAAGCCTTAGACAACTGCTTTTACACACGAAATAATTATCATCACCTGCCTAGCCTTTTACCAACTATGCTGGTTGGCTACTAGTCTAACTGAGTTTATCTGGATACGAGTACCATGACATAGAGCAACTGGCGATCTTAGCTCATTAACCCGTTTACTTACAAAAAAAAACTTTTTCCTAATCTCCTCGTCCTACAAAACACAGTATCAATTTTAATAAGACAAGGCATGTCGAACTGAGACGCGGCGGCGATCTATTATCATTGATGACGTCATTTGTCTTACTGACCCTCCGATGTAGTACGCCACGGGAATGCATAAGATATTGTGGACAAGTTATCGAAGGAAGCAGCTTGATTTTTTTAAGGCTAGAAGGGGTGATTGTGATTACTGAGATAACGAGTAGTAGAAAAATATGGAAGAAAACCTCAAATTCACTATCTATGAGGGCTATAAGATTTTCGCCAGTTCTTTGAGTCAACCGTTTATTATGTAAGACGCAGACACTTGCTATTCGTCCTTTCAGATTTTAAGCATATAAAACGCGAAACAAACGTGATTCTTTTGACACCAAAAACTTTTTGTCTGCTATATAGAGCATGCTTTTGGGCCAACAATATGCAACAGAATTCATCAGTAGCAGAGCATCTGCCATCTGACTTAGGTTTACCTAGCTTAAATATTATAAGGTTTACTTATGAACAGTTTCTGTCCTATGTCGCTGTTGTGCAACTGTTAAGATGCCGTACTCTAACTTCAACAAGAAAATATAATAAATAAACAATTCTTCAAATGGCATTTTACTCGCTACAGTCGCTACAAGTCTATTACTTAAACCCCACACAATGGTCACGTGCCCGATATTCAGGACAGAGGATATAAATACAGAGTACGGCCTGTCCTTTATTTTCATAAGCAGGACAGAGGATATAAATACAGAGTACGGCCTGTCCTTTATTTTCATAAGTAAATCACAGCACTACCATACGATGCCATGCCTTACTATATTATGTTAAGGAAATCAGTCAGAATAGCCGGCTTTTTCCGTATTTTACGTATTCCTCGTACTATTGTACGCGTGCTAATAAGTTTAAGTAGTTTTTTAGTATACTCGTAGTAGCTTTTAGGAATCTTGGAAGAGTTCTTGGTATGTTTTTTTAACGCGCTTTAATATTACTGGTACCAAAAATATACCTGATAAGACACTCAAGTAGGCTTTACTAGCACCCACACAAAAACGTAGACTACTCTTCAATTTCAAGGCGAAATTTTCTTTGACTACCTTCAAATTTCCATTCATAATTACAAGAAAATTTTAAGTTCGTAAAGATAAGCTCTTTTGCGACTCAATAAAGGTGGTATTACTTTGAACGAACAAAATTATGCCACGTAGGAAATTGTGAATTATAATATTTGCGCGTTGGAGGCATACTTATTTACTTATTATTTTTGGATTATTTACGTTTTGTAGGTTGGATCTTTGGTTTTTTTTATGATCGGGGTTTTGAAAAGTATGAAATAATTTTAAGCTTGATATAATGAGATTACGACTATAGAGAAGTTGACATGATGCGGTGACCCCAAATAAATTGGGATAAGGGTAAGAGGATGATGATGAAATTATTTTAACCTTCATATTTTTATTATGAAGGTTAAAATAATATTATGTATGTTTGTGATTGGCGTTCCAAATATTTTCGACGCCTTCATACTTTCAATCATCGGGTTTTGCTAATACTTACGAAAACTTTCAGGTCGCAGTCTCAAGGGATGGTCGCTTGGCTACTAGCTCTTTCTAGCTCGAAAGGCACTTTATGAAGGATATTAAGATTAATTCACGACTGTATTCCCCGAAGTAGTACCTATGTCAGAATAAATACTGACAAACTGTCACCCCTATAGTATCCCTATTGCACTCATCTTGCGTAATTTGTTGGCCGAACAACATAGGTACCTCTGCCTAACCCTTCGGGGAACACAGGCGTGATAATTATTTATACACAAATCACATTAATTCCTTTAGCAAAAATCCTTCATCTCAAACGAACATGGCAGCCTATAACATATCCACCGTAATGAAATCGAACGCATAATGCGACCAGATAACCTACTGACATGCAGACTCCGATTGCTCTATTGTGGATCTGATGGCGTCTGACTCAAGCGGTGAATTGGGATCCAATTGCAGGAATATAGGATTTTTTTGAGGGAAAGGGATAGAAATTATGGGCGTCCGGTTCCTTTTAAGTTTGCCAGGTACCTACGTAGGAAGTTACTGTTTTAGTAAGTTTTACGTAAGTGTTTCCTTAGAGCAATATTTTTTTTAATATGATATTCATAAGTGGGAAATTATTTGACTATGATTTGTGTCTGTGGATACCTACCTAGTAATAATATGTGTAAACCGGGGGCTACTAACTGTGTTTTGCGTAGTTTCTTGTTTTGAGAAGATCACTTTCAAAGCACATTTACATTTTCTAGGAACTCTAAATCTCCAAGGTATTCTAGCTCTAATAAATTAGGTGCTGGTACCTAAGTAATTAATAACAAAAATATATTAGGTACACTCATTTGTCATGATATCGGCAATTAACCCATCAATTAAAACACAAGATTCATAAATTAACATTTTCCTTTTCTAATTCCAGGTATGACCCATTCTAAATTAAGGTATGATCCATCCCGAACTAACAATGATGTCGAATTAACGAAATGTAAGTTATTCATTAAATTAGACTTCGCTATAAAGAGCCCTTTGAAATAAAAAGGTCAAACAGACAGGATCAATTAGCTGAAATCGTTGCTTAGGATCAAATTATTTGGTTATTTGGCGAAGAGATGTCGTAATGGTGAAGAGTGTAGTGTTTTCTATGTGTTTTTTGAATTTTACGTTTTAAGGTGAATTGAAAATGTTAACAGTATAAGAAATAATCATACAGACAAGTGAGACTTTACGTGGCGAGAATTCATAAAACTAGAAACAATGTAAATAACTGCCAACAAATGAAGAAAAAAAGCGGAAACTTTGAGAAAAGTAAAAAGTGTTAATAATGTTTTCTTTTCTTCTTGCGTTTTAATTTTTGTTTTACAAATAATATTGTGATCCTTTGGTAACTTAAATACGCAGTTTTATGATTTATGGTCATTAATTTGGAAGTTTCCTTGCTATTCGCGTTAGCAAAATTGGGCGTATCTTACGCCCAAAGGTGCAGAGTAATAGTATGATTCACTCTAATACAAAGTACATAATTATGTCCTACCTACCTTACCCAAACAACCTAAACTCGGCATTTAAGTAAAACACGAAAAAAATAACACGGAAGCCAAGTTCGATGACGAACATCGAATATAAAATATATACCAAAGAGTATTGAAATCTAAGCAGATCCAATTTTTTTACGGAAAACATAATCTTTTCCATTTTTCACACTTCGAAGCTTCTCACAGATTATTTAGGTACGTAAAATTGGGAAACAGTTAAACTTTTTTGTACGAGAAGAGAATAAATTTAATCTTGGATCAAAATTGCTTAGGTTAACAACACACTTTGTATATAAAACAAATTGTATTGTTAACCGATGCTTCGACATAAATCAGAAATGCCTTTTTTCCACTGTAAGGAGGACCGATATTTCGGGCTAGTCCATAGTTAAAAAATTAAGTCTTTCTAGACGTGCCTCTTGAATTAAGCAATGTTTTTAATTTATTTTTCATCGAAATTGATGAAAAATGTGATGAAGTGCGTTAAATTAGAGAAGAAATTCAAGCATTTTTCATTTAAAATTCAAGTGCGTTGTCTATGGTACTTAATTATACGTGACGAGACAGCAGACGTATTACTTTTATAGAGTATCTAAATTTTTCTTTAAAATGAAATCATAAGATAGGGTAAAAGGCTAGTTGTTAAATAATATTGTATTAAGTTTTTAATGTTCTTTGTAAAAAAATATAATTTATGACTTGATGAATGTGAGGTAGTTACCAATGTCTAGAACCTTAATTTATACAGAACAATACCTACTCGTATTTATCTTAGTGTTTATTGGGATAACAATAAAAATGGATTAGGATACAGTTATTGTTTTTTTTTTGAAGGAGAAATTGCAAACCCTCACCGACTCACTAGCGACATTGATGTAATGCGGTCATTGCCACATCTAGCCTCTGATCATCTGAGAAGAGTTGGGAAGTACTGGGTCACACCTGCCATCTTATATTGATCTGTAACAGATGACACGGTCAGCTTTACTGGCTCAAGTTTTTGTTGTTTTCTTTTATTGCGACTTATACTGCTGTAACTTGCGTTTCCTGAAGGGATCGCAAATCGCAAGCGGGTCATAAATGAAAGGTCACAGATAAACTTTGAGTGGTTTGTCTTTTGGTCTTTGTGTCTTGATGACGGTTGAAGTTAGTAAATTACTTTTTCCTTGTCAATGCTTTTTGGACATGGCCAAAAATTTTGTGAGGAAATCCGACATGGGTTCTCCAATACGCACGCACATTTGCATGACAAGTAGCATTTATCATAAAATTAATTGCAGGCAATTAATTAATTATTAATTGTATGTCTCTTTATTCGGAAATAACATATGGATAAAATACTTACCACAGTGTCTCAAGACAAAAGTCTACCAGTGTGTGTTGCCAGTGATGACATATGGCTCTGAGACGTGGTCGCTAACAATGGGCCTTATCAGAAAGCTTACAGTCACTCAAAGGGCAATGGAGAGGGCTATGCTCGGCGTTTCCTTGCGTGATCGAATCAGAAATGTTGAGATCCGTAAGAGAACCAGGGTTACCGACATAGCCCGAAGAATTGCCAAACTTAAGTGGCAGTGGGCAGGGCACATTGCTCGCAGAACGGATGGCCGATGGGGCAGAAAGGTTCTGGAGTGGCGACCGCGAACCGGAAGACGTTGCGTTGGAAGGCCTCCCACCAGGTGGACCGATGACCTGGTGAAGGTTGCAGGAATCCGCTGGTTGCGGGACGCACGGGACCGGTCAATGTGGCGACGCTTGGGGGAGGCCTATGTCCAGCGGTGGACGTCTTTCGGCTGATATGATGGGTCTTAAGCTACTAGACTAGGTAGATAGCTACAAATAACTTTCTTTACGGAAGTCTGTGTCTTTGGTCTCTATTTCTTTTCACTATAAGGGTTCCTTGTTGACTACGGAACCCTAAAAAGAATCATCAATATCGGTTCATCAACATACAAAAACACAGTCAAATTGAGAATTCTTTTTGAAGTCGGTTGAATAGGTAGATTATTCTCTTACGGTCTTGATGAAATCATGAAATAATTTTCCTAAGTGTAACGTGCACGAGTCCATATAATGTTCTAGATGGCGACATAGACTAATGTGCCTGCTTATGTATATAATGGAAAACGGGACATATGATACCTCATATTAAAAAAAAAACTAGTAAGAAAAACCAAGTATTTGTTTCTGACCATTTTGTTAACACAATTTTCGTAAATTAGGCTCATAAAGTGAGCACTTTATTAGCGACATCAGGTGGCCTTGGATTTACTGCCATTCATTTTGTAGACCTGTCCTTATGTATGACTCTGCTATTTATCGGCGTGACAAGTATTTTTTGGACTTATTTATGATAGTGGATAGATAGAAAATATCTCCGATGAATAACTAAGGAAATTTTAATTGTTAACGTTCAAAAGTGCCGCTTAATGGCCTAATTGAATAAATACATTTGACTTTTACTTTGACTTGAAATGACATTAGTCAGTTTAACTTTTTTGAGTTGAAGTTGGTATTGGTTTCGAAAATTTATGATACTAGAAGTGTACAAAGTGCCAAGCTACTTGAAATGTTATTGAGATACAGATATCGTCTCATTGTGCTTCTGGAAGGATTTTAAATATGAAATTCATCCCCGAAAAGGATTAAATAGAATATAAAAGTTAACATGAAAGTTTGCAATTCTTACCGATGGAAATCGGTTTGTCTATAAATAACTTCTTTGTATCTCACAAAACCTCTTGAACCATATACTGTTCCTAGTAACTACAATCTAGAATGCTTTTTTCGCATTGAATACCTACCCTCTACTGAAAGTGCTCACCCCGTAAGCTAGAACGAGGTTGAAGATAAATAGTGATGTAGCGAGCTAGCCTGACCATCAGGGTTAGCAGTGTTAAGTTTGCTTACAGCTGCTATGCAATTAATTAAGACAAGTAGTTGGTTTAGAAACGTTGTTCAATCTTGTATCTGAGTGGATGGTAGGATGATTAGTTATATCTTCAGTCTTTCTCTTTTGTAACAGAGTAAACTGGGATCGATCTCGAGTAGGACAGTGTAATTGAGTTCTTTCTATCAGAGATTTATTTAGTGGTAGCATGGAGCCTGACTTTGTTGTTGCCACGCGTGTGAAAACCATGAAAAAAATTATTAATCCCATACTCTTCTTCTTCGTTTCACTCTTGACAGAGCGGTCGTGGTCACGATGAATTTTGTCCAATCGCTGGTGTGGTAACTCGCCGCACGATCTCTCTCCATTTAGCTCGGTTACCTGAAAGTTTGGCACACTCATTTACAGGACCACCAACGGCGGACTTAATTTGATAAGTCCACCTCTTCGGTGATCTCCCGGGTGGCCTAATCCCATACAGAGATCAAAAAATTCTAATACTTAATACGCAGCACATCAGATCTCATCACCTCGAAATCCCTACCATGTCCCTCCCCTGTAATTTTGACACAGGGCGGTCAGTCACGGGCTAAGAGCTGGTAAACACTGACGATTCCGAGGCGTAGTCTAAACGTTAGTAAATATTTGAATTAATTAATAATAAGGTAATTTTGATTAATTCTTTCAAAACTGTATGTTTCAACCAGTCGGTGTTTTTACAGCTTTCAAATTTTTACATTTCATTATGTAGTAATGTGATTTTATTTCCTGTCTACGAATTTTCAGCTGTAAGCGTAGGCGTATTTTGATGATATTTTTGTTTATTAGTTTGTAATGAACACGTCCAAGTACAAGCTGGAGCGAAGCTCCAAATGCATGCACAAAGTTTTCCCTACTGTAAGCATAGAAGATGACGACTGCTGCATTGAAAAATATCCTTTTAGAACGGGAAAACATTAGAAAACACTTGAGTTTTGAATACACTTACACACTTAACTACTATGTTTTACTTTTGTTTTAGAAATTTGACTTTTAAAAGCTCAGAAGTTGTAAAGGTCGACTGGTCATACCCAACCAGAATACATGGCAAGCTACTTCAGCTCCGACACAGGGGACGTTCTAAAAATATAAACTAGGTATTCAAACTAGTTTTTGGAACTAAGATCAACGTGTGCAAAAATTTCGCCGGGTTCTCAAAACCCTAAGAGCGTAGACAAATTGATATACTATCAGCAATAACGATTGTTAAAAGTGTAAAGTGTTTAGGATAGAACCCGTCTCATTTCAGTAGCGCAAATCATTTTGTACTTTTTGACAGTAGTTATTTTGTCTGAATGTCACTTTTTGTCTGTATTGGATCTATGTTTCCCTTGGAAATCGCACATAACAACGACCGGAGTTCCGCGACTACTGCGGCGTGAATCAACCCACATTTTGGGCCAACTCACGTTGCGTCTTTTAGGTCGCGGTTCTATTCGGGTCCATCCTTTTTGCAAGATATGTCATCCGCTCATTACCTCTTCACAAACAAACACTTCACAATTATTCTATTTGTCAAACAGTATAAAAAGCACGTAGAAATCTATGTAAATATTTAGCATTAAAAGACCACAACTCGAACACCCGACTAATTGCCATAAAGAGAAGTTAACACTATGTTAACTCTGCTACCAATTAGGACAATAAATAGAGTGCCTAGATAAAAGCTAGCTTTAAAAATGGTGTCGTCACGGCGTATTTAAAGCTGTTAAAGAGACTAGACGAATAGATTAAAGATACGTTTGTATTTCTTTAAGTAGGGTTTTTTGTTCATCTTATGTTGTTAGAAGAAACATCTTTCGAATTGAATAAGAAATTATTTAAATAACAATGATATTTGTAATTAGTGTTATTTCCATAATTATGTTGTTACCTTAGCCTCAGAAAAAATGTCGAATTTCCACAAAAAGTATGATGTCCTTCCTTCAATCGATGAATTTACAAAAAACATTCCTAAGTGCTCATTTTTGTTACATTATTAGGTACTATTTTGACATTTTTCAATATTTTGGTCAGGCAAATTACGTTATAAATAATGTGAGTGTGGTTAGCACTGCGGGATTGGTTCCTGTGGTTATGATACTATTGCTTATTAGCCATAATCATTATTATTAATAATCGAGTAACAGTATTCTGTTGCTCGTTTATTATGTGATTTAGAGCGGTTTATCTAAACTAATAATATAAAGATATACAAGTATATGTGTACGGTTAGCAACCGCACATTGTACTTTGGCCTAGTTAAAATACTGCAAATTTTGTTAATTTATAACATGTAGCATCGGCACGTACGCAAGTACGTCAGTCTTCGGTTTGTATCGAGCTCGCGCAACGTTCAACATTTTTATAACATTTTTACAACATTTTTATAACATTTTTCTATAATTTTATTATTACATTATTTTAGTGCAATTTAGTATTAAATACCTTTTTAACATTAACATTTATTTTATTGAACATTTAACATTAAGTGTAAAGGCTCCTGCCCTTACATTTTGGTCCTTCGAGCCGTTAAGAGTAGAATCAGTGCCGTGGTACGTTTCACTCGCGGGAACATTTGAACATTAAACAGAACATTAAACAAAACATTAAAAACAGTGTGAACAGTGATATTGAGTGAGAACTACACAGATCGGGGTGAAGAATAAGCAGCAAGCGTAAGCAGCGAATCCGGTGAGCACGTTCCATATTACTTACTTTTCTGAAATTTTGGATTTATTGTGACCACAAATCACCGTTAAACAACAATGGCTTCTTACGATGCTTTACTTAACTTGCAATCTACAAATCTTGACGCTATCAAAAGAATAAACGAAAACTTTAAGAAAGATAGTTCTACACGTAAAACCACTCTTGAATATCATGATGACAGACTTCAAAAGCTGGAGGAGTATTAGAGTGAGTTTAAAAAGAACGACATCCAATTAGCTTTGTTTGAAGGCAAGAAGTCTGGACCTTATTACGAAAATCGCATTTACGAGCGTCTGGAACAAATATACGAAGAAACGAAGTGTATTATAAAGAAGTCGAAGCAAAACTTATTGCCGAAAATCGATGATGAACAATTTGCTTCGTTTAGTCAATTACAAAAACAAGAAGATAGTTCATGTGCCCAAGAAAGTGTTCCAGAACAACATGAGAGCGATGAGATCGCGGAAGATGTGAAGAACACGTCATACAAAGAGTTAGCCGTGGACCAACAGACTAAAGATTTGATGAATGAGCAGCGGTCAAACATCAAGGCGTTTGAGAGAACAGTACGGAACATGGACATTGAAACTTTAAAAGAAAAGTGGCAACTTGAAGACAAATTGAGGACAATAACGCAACGTTGGGAAAAAGTCGATAGTACTTATTGGAAACTTGATAACTTGTTGGTCAACACGCAAGCATTTGAAAGTGATTACAACAGATTAGAAAGGCTGTATGAATTCACCAAGGAACAAATAAACAAGAGGATTTGGGATAACAAACATCAGGAAAAGTCCACGCCCAAAATTGAACTTCCGATTTTCAGTGGTAGCTATGCCCAGTGGACAACATTCAAGGACTTATTCGTGGAAATTGTGCATCGCAACACTTTCATCTCAAATGCTCAAAAAATGCAACATCTGAAAGCGAAATTGAAGGGAGAACCCGAGCGATTAATACAGCACATGAACATCAGTGCTGACAATTACGAAGCTAGTTGGCAGATTCTTCAACAGAGGTATGATAATAAGAGGTTATTATTTACCTACCAGGCAAACATTTTACTAAGTCTACCCAACATACAAACCCCAACGGCATCTCTACTGAAAAGGATGCATGACACGACCATAGAGTGCCTTGAGGCTGTAGGTGGCGATGGTATTTATTTTATATATGTACACCGATTACGCTGAGATTTATGAGCCGAATTACGTGTTTGGGGGTATGCGGAACAGGGTGTAAAGTCCCACAAACCTCCATAGAAAAGGGAGGATCCTCCGACCAGACGGGTGATGTGTCTGGTCCGGGCAACTGCCCGACGGTTGTTGTCGGACTTGTTGTATGTGTTCTAATCGCGCCGAAAACTTTACTTGCGCGATGCAGGATTTGTGTGACGTCATGTCATTACTTCGTAAGTGGCGGCGCTGGTGCCGCTACACGTGATTTTTATTTAATTTGATGCGGACTAGTTGCCATTTGGTCCCATAAAAATTTAACATACGTAGTTTGGCCCAGTAGTTTTCATTTTATGTTTTATTATTTTATTTATGAACACTAACCGAACGCATACAATCCGAATCTCTTCAAAGTTAGAGTGAACAGGCTTCATCTGGGTAAGCTCACTCCATCTTCGACTTTGTCTCTGTCACCTCTGACCAAGACTAGAGTCAAGAGCAAACAGGTCAAAAAAAAAAACAGTTTACGTGGACGATGTAAATTTAGTTTGTGTACGGCTTTTTTAAGAGTTTTCATTTGGGTAATCTATTAAGTTCTGGCATAACTGTGGGCATTATAGGTACCTTACTATAGAACTTGTCCATTATGTACCACTAAAAGGTGAAAAATAAAAAAACTTTTTAGCCAAAACAATGAAAAACAGTAGGTACCAAAGACACCGACTACGGAAAAAAAGTTATTTTTCGATTGGTAGTGTTTTGCTTTAGAAGTCGGTTTTATGAATATTCTAATCTGTTTTTATGAATATTCTAATCTGTTTTTATGCGAGTTTGTTTATTATTGCTAAACTCGCGTTTGACCACTATCTCATTTAATGGTAAGCGTAACCTGTTCTTGACTAAATATTTTGGTTCCCATTAGGAAACACAGGCTAAACTACTAAATATAGAGTGTTGGTTACCATGCGGGCTCAAGACACCATGACAAGTTATCCGCAAATCCTATGACATTACAGGTGTATATAAAGCTAACGAAGGAATTTATGCCAGCCCGCTCATAGGCCCATTATTCCAAGTTCGTGACATAAATAAAAGTTTTTTTCTTGTTAGATTGTACCCCATTTAAAACAATACAAATGTGTGATTATTTTCGTCCCAAAACCACACTTTTCAGCCCACGCCCGACTTAAAAATAACTCTACACTTAAACTCTCTTAGATTTATAAGATGTGTAAAATTTCGCGTTCAGAGAGAATGGCTTGGCTATAAAAATAAAGTACCTTCTCTGAAATGTACGGCAGCGTTAAGAATGCCCTAGACGAGGAATAACTGTTTTGTTATATGAGCATGGTTAATGTGTATGAAATTATAGTTGACAGTTACCGAAAATATTATAATATATGACATAATAAACAGCAGTTAGGCAGTTGTGTGCCCTGTATTATAATACACCCTACATTACAGTACTTGGGCAACCGAGCTCTGCTCCTATAAAAAACGTGAACATACGGCGAATACGAAATTTCCCAGATATGAGACGTAGCTAGATCGATGTTTTGCCTCCAAAAACCCTTACATTGCATATTTTATCAAAATTGATTTCGAAAACGTGATTAGTGATTACAAATATATACTTATACAAATATGGCATATTTAATAGTATAAGATTAGTTTCGCCAGTTATGTTCAAGTCCCATGCAATAGGGGGCGAGTCTTTTGCCCTTAACTGGGCACAAATCCAGGCTCCGGGATACTACTGAGAAATTTCTGTTGAAAAAGTCCAATTGTGGTCATGCTCAGCATAAGAACTTTGGCTACTACACCGAAGATGATGTCAATAACCTACATTAATATAGTAGGTACAGGTTGCATCTTAAGTTCAAATTCAATATGCTCTCAAGAATCAGGGTTCTTTAAAACAATGTTACGGACTAAACACAATAGCAAGAAAAAAGCGAATTGAACATCGAAACATCTGTTGTTAACAGTTAAATTAGTTAGTGAACTTGTAAAAATCACTATATTTTACGCCGTTCATACAAAAGCATTTTTGATAAGTGACGTAGACTGATCGCGTGCTAAAAAATCTCACATACTTTCCTTTGTTTTTCATATTTTAGTATAGGATTTTGGTTTTTGCTTAAAGAAAAACTATCGTTTAAATATCAGCACGACTACCTCACCTTAATTAGGTTATAGTCAACTTTCAGTCAAACCTTTTATCATAATCGTGCTTGTAACATTTTTGGAAATATTTTTCAGATCAGAATTTTTCTTTATACCTACTACTGATAACCCATTAAAACATCATAATTTCCCTGCTATATTTAACCAACAAGATTTTCAATTTTCCTCAACACGGTATCTCCGCACACCAATATTAACACCTTTCTGCATGAATTATGAAGGAGTTACAAAAAAAGATATTTTTTTTGTATAATGTTGTTTTATTGAGCTGCAATAAGAAGTATATATCGAAAAAAAAAACAACGTTTATTGCTGAAATTACAGCACAAAGCCATTTATGGCTTGGAATGCACTGTCGCAAATGATTGTTCATGAATATGTGGCTTCGCATGCGTTTAGCACTTTACATTTTACACACTTGGTGAAGGAACGGAACTTCGAACAGTTATGGCATAACTGTAATTTTTTCATCCATGTGGGGAAATGACATGTTATCAATTTGTACATAATTTAGCGGCGTGCCTTGATGTCTTTCAGGAGTTTTTAGAGAGTCTTTAGTGGGTACTGGTAAATCGGGCAAGCTGGATGGAGTGCCGGCTCGGCTTGTCGGAGTTCCAACTCGGCTTGTTGGAGTACCAACGCGCCCTGATATCGGGGTTCCAAAAATGCCCACGTTTTCTTACCACTGCCAGTACTTTTCCTACTTTACACATATGATCTAAAACTGCGAGTTTGAAATCAATTAGCGGCATGTACACTTTTTCATTATTTCGCGCCACAGGTCCACATGGCATGGGAGACTGGAGGACCCATCACCTGGGATAGAATTTACATGCTTTGAAGTACCATAGAAGCGTGACACGTCCATTCCTGAAAAGAAATGAAACCGTAAGCAGAAATTAAGCAATGCATATGAATCCAAATATGACAAACAGTATGTACGATAAAATGCATACTAATCCATATATGGATTTTGATAGAAACGGTCCAAAATTCCAACAAAAACAAAAAAAGTGCCAATATAAAGCCCATTCCCTGCATAGCGTGATTTAAAGAGTTCAAAATGATTTTATTTGAAGTTTTTACTCACCGTTTTATATTCTTATTTCCAGTGTCAAAAGTAGAAATAATTTATTTCGCTTCACTGACCAGACACGCTGCACATACAATATAATACTTTTGACAGATTGCACTTGCCATAGACGTATTATTATACAATTTAGTATTTCAGTAATTTTTATTTTGTTAAACAGTAATAAAATTAGAAACTTACGAAGCCATGAATGGCTTGGAAAGGGGTTAAGACCGATCAGTATTTAATATTCTAGTCCCGCTAAATCTGCCTCGGAGACAATTTCTCAATAAGTAATTCTTGTAGCGAATATATTACTTGCTACGTCGTAGCTACTTCTACGGGCTACGAGCTACGGTGCTACGTTTCACGCTACGATGCGCTACGAATTATCAGGAAAACAGAAACTTTATTGCCTATTTTATTGAATAGTCCTATTTTTTCAGAAGAACTTTTGAGCGGTAAATTGTATTTAGTATTAAGACGGGGTTTCTCAGAACTTAATGCCTTAATCGCGTTGTTATTATGCCGGAGGTAGATAAAACTGTGGTTTTATTATTCTCTGTTTGTTTCTATGAGATTTTCAAGCTGCGATATGTGTTATGTATTTTTTTGCTGTTAGGAGAACAATATAAAAAGAATCGAATATTAAAAGAATCGCGTGTGTACTGTACAGCGTACAAGTGACCTTTTTTTTAAAACATTGCTCCATAATAGGAATTTCTCCTGTATCGTGGGTGCGTTTATTTTCCGGTATTCAGCACATGAGGTAGTCATTTTCATGTTTTTTTGCCTCTGAAAATAACCACAAACTGACGAAGCATTCAAGGTATTAATAAATAGGAACTTTTTGTATAGTATTATGTACTTTTTAAGGTTTAAGAAGCCACCTTATGCTATTAATCTCCAAAGCCTAATCTCTCCAGAACCTTTCTGCCCCATCGGCCATCTGTTCTGCGAGCAATGTGCCCTACCATATGCCACTTCAGTTTGGCAATTCTAAATTTCTGATTCGATCACGCAAGGAAACGCCGAGCATAGCCCTCTCCATTGCCCTTTGAGTGACTGTAAGCTTTCTGATGAGGCCCATTGTAAGCGAGCACGTCTCAGAGCCATATGGCAACACACACGGCTCATTGACTTTCGTCTTGAGACACTGTGGTAAGTTGGACGAGAAGATTCCGCGCAACTTCCCGATCGCTGCCCAGCCGAGTCGGATTCGACGGTTGACCTCTTTCTCGAAGTTGGCCCTATCCAACTGGATCGTTTGTCCCAGGCAGACATAGTCGCCCACAACTTCGAGTGTAGAGTCTCCGACCTTGATAGGAGTGGGTGTAACATGGGCATTCTACATCAACTTGGTTTTGTCCATGTTCATACTGCTGACTCAGTGTTGCAACAAAATAACAACAAGGCATTTCCTTGCACTTTTCCCTAATATGTTGGGGTTGGTTTCCACTATTTTCAGTCGAACCAGATGCATCTGAATACCAGTGAAGTTTATATGAAGTGACTGCCTAGCCTGCCAACCTAGATTATACGGTAATTCTATAATAATAGTGGCCGCAAACTTTCGGGTTTCTGACGACCCGTAACGACTGTCAAAGATTCACGATACGGAGAAATTTACTTTTTCTATCATCTCGAGACACTGTCAGCACGGCAGGTACAATCATTCCGTTTTCTGTGAATATTTCTTTCATATTATTTTTATGGAAACGAAGAAGGTAGAAATCGTTTTCGACCTCAACATAAAAAAAAAACAAATTGATATAAGAATTGATTTTATTAACGAGGTTTAAATATTACAGGAACAGAGTAGTGATTTGTGAGATGTGACAGTAATGAAATGGTCTCGCACCTCATTCAATACGTTCGGAGTGGAGTGTCACCGCGCCGCGCCGTTCGAATGATCGTATTTACCTACACCGCACCCCGCATTACCTAAACTAAGGCATGGAACGTAAATGTTTAAACTTTTGTATAGTGGCAGAGTTTATTATTACGAATATGTAGGCGCAAAATTATAAACATAAATTCAATATTTCGCATATCGCAAAGAAAAAATACAAACCACCTGTGCAGCATGATACTAAGTTGGTATAACTACTCCCTCTATGCATATAGAAAATCATTTGAAAACTTAAATCTTTTATTGAAAGAGTTACGAGCTATTTTCAGTTATCCATTGTTCCACAGTACCCATCTGTTAGCATTTTCACTAATATAAAGTTTAGACAGTACTAATAAAGAAACAGTAAATTATTTAAATTTAAATATTTTATTATTGTTATATCATGAAATAATAGGAAATACGTACTTCATAAATATTGCATAACTCTAAACTGTTAGCATTTTTGTACATAGCAATGCATTCACATACATTATCCACCCAGCGAAAATGATAAACTTTAGGAATTATCAAAGGTTATGTGAAAAATAATTATATCCCTACTGGACTATATTGGTACGCACCCAGCAGTATTCACCTTGTTCTGTAGATGGGGTGTATAAGGCACGCAAACGCTTCTCACTTACTAAAAATAGGTGCCATCTAACCAAAACAAAGAGCAATTTTTATCAAGGAATTTTAAGTATTCTAGAAGTCTTCATCACTTGTTGAATTTTTACTAGAATTAGCCAAACACTAGTGCGCTTTCGTCGGCCATATGGACAAATCGATAGTGGTCATCGCGACTACCTATTAATATAAAACAAAAGATACCGATCTTGTCGTAGATATGGATGATCACAGAATCTTCTAGCCGATAATATGATAACTACTCAAGCTTGTGAAAAATTTCCTTCGGTCACCTTTTTAAGATAAAAAAACGCTCCATTATTTCTTGAGGATGCTATGAAAGTATTGCCAAGTCGTGCTGCAACATCCTCTTACATATTTATGACATAACCCTCTTAGTCATTGTACGAGCTTATGAAAGAGTTCGTCTGGGAAACTTCCAGAATATATTTTGTTTGAGGAGTACTGTGTTCGACATTCCAATTACATTCTTCAACCCCTAATGCATTGCTTCATATTATGTTTGAATACCGAATCGGTGTGCTCGACAACGTGAATAAGGCAATGAATGTTGCTAGGACTGTGAAAATGAAAGGTTTATATCTGAGTATGAATTTTATTGTATGTTCCGTATGGTGCCGTAGTTCCGTATGGTGCCGGACGTAAAGAATTTCACCATCCCATGTCTTCCCGTGGGTGTCGTAAGAGGCGACTAAGGGACAAACCAGAGAATGGGCAGCAGCGTTCTCTGTGCTTCTACAACAACCATACTGCGATCGCCAACCCGCCTGCCAAGCGTGGCGATTATGGCAAAAACCCCCCCATGAAAAGCACAAATAAAAAATGGCCCCTAGTGCCCGGCAGCCTGCCTACCCTCGGTCGAGGTTACGGCATGGCAAGGGGTGCCAAGAATCTCCGGACGAGATCCGGCTACCCAAATAATTACCGACGACTGTACCTGGCAACGTACAACACGCGCACACTTCGGACCGACGAGAAGATCACCGAACTCGAAGAGGAATTGAGCAGGTTGCGATGGAGTATTATAGGGTTATCGGAAGTCCGAAGAGAGGGGGAGGACTCGATAATCCTCAAATCCGGTAACCTGCTCTATTTCCGAGAGGGTGACCGGCAGTCCCAGGATGGTGTCGGGTTTATCGTCCACAAGTCCCTTGTGAACAACGTGGTGAAGATCGAGAGTGTGTCGACCAGGGTGGCGTGCCTTATACTCAGAATATCCTCAAGATATTCACTGAAGGTCATACAGGTCTACGCCCCAACCTCGGCACACCCCGACGACGAGGTAGAGACCATGTATGAGGATATCTCCAGAGCCATGCATGGTTTCAAAACTCACTTCACCGTTGTCATGGGGGACTTCAACGCGAAACTGGACAAACGAGACGAGGATGAGCTGCAAGTGGGGCAATTTGGAGTTGGACGACGGAACCACCGGGGTCACCTACTGGCCAGTTTTATGGAGAAGGAGGGCCTCTTTATGATGAACTCCTTCTTCAAAAAGCGTGAACACAGGAAGTGGACCTGGCAGAGCCCCGATGGTGCAACAAAAAATGAGATTGACTTCATCATGTCAACCAAGAAGCAAATGTTCAATGATGTCTCTGTGATCAATTCGGTAAAAACCGGGAGCGATCACCGCATGGTAAGAGGCACATTGAACATTAATATTAAGCTTGAAAGGTCTCGACTGATGAAGTCCACGCTCCGTCCAGCACAGATCCAAGTCCAAAACCCCGAAAACTTTCAGCTCGAACTCCAGAATCGTTTCGAGTGCCTAGGCAGCTCCGTGGACGACTACGCCGACGGGTTCGTGGAAGCTGTCCATACGGTCGGGTCTAAGTTTTTCAAGACCCGTCGTACAGATAGAAAGAAAAAGGTCTCTGATCATACCCTCAAACTTATGAAGGAGAGGCGTGAGATGATCCTGCAGTCTTCAGATGAGGCGTGCAAATACCGGCAGCTCAATAGACAGATCTCTAAATCCTTGAAAAGAGACCTCCGCCGCTTTAATACCGAGCGTATTAAAGACGCGATTGAGCAAAATAAAGGCTCCAAGGTTTTTTCAAGGGATCTGGCTATTGGGCAGAGCCAGCTCACGAAACTGAAGACCGACGATGGCAGGATCGTATCCGCCAAACCGGAGCTTCTAGGGGAGATCGAGACATTCTATGGGCAGTTGTACACATCAATCAGCAAGCCCGTTGCGAGTCTAGCAAACGACCCAAGAGCTAGATTGAACCGACACTATACCAAAGATATTCCGGACGTCAGCCTGTACGAGATTAGGATGGCTCTGAAACAGCTTAAAAACAACAAGGCGCCGGGTGATGACGGAGTCACGGCTGAACTCCTGAAGGCGGGTGGAAAACCGGTCCTTAAGGCCCTTCAGAAGCTGTTTGATTCCGTCATACTCGAGGGCAAAACGCCACAGGCATGGTGCAGGGGTGTGGTGGTACTCTTCTTCAATAAGGGTGACAATGCCCGGCTGAAGAACTATAGGCCCATCTCACTTCTTAGCCATGTCTACAAGTTGTTTTCAAGAGTCATCACGAATCGTCTCGCGCGCAGGTTTGACGATTTCCAGCCTCCCGTACAAGCCGGATTCCGAAAAGGCTTTAGCACCGTAGACCACATACATACGCTGCGGCAGGTTATACAGAAGACCGAAGAGTATAACCTGCCTCTCTGTTTAGCGTTTGTGGACTACGAGAAAGCCTTCGATTCGATCGAGACTTGGGCTGTACTGCAGTCTCTCCAACGGTGCCAGATCGACTACCGGTACATTGAAGTGTTGAAGTGTTTGTACAAGAACGCCACTATGTCAGTCCGTCTTCAGGATCAGACCTCGAAACCAATTCTTCTCCGGCGCGGCGTGAGACAGGGAGACGTCATTTCTCCGAAACTGTTCTCTGCTGCGCTGGAGGATGTCTTCAAGGTTCTGGATTGGAAAGGGCTTGGCATCAACGTTAATGGCGAGTACATCACTCACCTTCGGTTTGCCGACGACATAGTGGTCATGGCTGAGACCATGGAGAGCCTCAGTAAAATGCTCGATGACCTCAGTAGAGCTTCCGAAAGAGTGGGTCTTAAAATGAACATGGACAAAACCAAGGTCATGGTGAATGCCCATGTTACACCCACTCCTATCAAGGTCGGAGACTCTACACTCGAAGTTGTGGGCGACTATGTCTACCTGGGATAAACGATCCAATTGGGTAGGGCCAACTTCGAGAAAGAGGTCAACCGTCGAATCCGACTCGGCTGGGCAGCGTTCGGGAAGTTGCGCGGTATCTTCTCGTCCAACTTACCACAGTGTCTCAAGACGAAAGTCTATGACCAGTGTGTGTTGCCAGTGATGACATATGGCTCTGAGACGTGGTCGCTTACAATGGGCCTTATCAGGAAGCTTACAGTCACTCAAAGGGCAATGGAGAGGGCTATGCTCGGAGTTTCCTTGCGTGATCGAATCAGAAATGTGGAGATCCGCAAGAGAACCAGGATTACCGACATAGCCCGAATAAGTGCCAAACTAAAGTGGCAGTGGGCAGGGCACATTGCTCGCAGAACGGATGGCCGATGGGGCAGAAAAGTTCTGGAATGGCGACCGCGAACCGGAAGACGATACGTTGGAAGGCCTCCCACTAGGTGGACCGATGACCTGGTTAAGGTTGCTGGAAGGCGCTGGATGCGAAACGCACGGGATCGGTCAATGTGGCGACGCCTGGGGGAGGCCTATGTCCAGCAGTGGACGTCTTTCGGCTGAAATGATGATGAATTTTATTTAAAACAATGAACGTGCTGGTTGAACTTTGTGCGAGAGAAATTGTTGCTCATTAAAATTGTTCATAATATTAATAGGGGTCTTTCTTGTTTACAGGTACGTGTCGTTCATTGGCAAAATTTTAATCGTAAGATTTTTTTATACAATAATCGTAACTAGGACAAGGCTGCTCGTGGCTAAATCTTCAAGGTCAGGCTCCGCTTGCTGAGGTCAATCCGTGGATGACCATTCATTGCATACCGACGGCCCTCCCTCGTGCCTCGGAAAGTGTGATAGGCCGTTAAACCTGGCTGTGATTTTTGTTGTTACGCTTGTTACGGGTCGTCATCATAATTTTACCTAAAAGGCCTATATGTCCAGCAAAATGGGGCGATAAGGGAGTTATTAATATTTTGCACGTATTCTTAATTGGACTTTAAGTACACTGTTTACGATCTGAGTTTAATTTTGCTCATCTTCGAATGGATAAAACAGTTTTGTGTTTTAACAGTGCTTATAATTATACGCAGGTTTTCTCTATTTATAACTTTTTCAGTTATAATTGTTACTGAAACTTGAGATATTCTTCTGAAAATACAAAATGATTCTTTTGAATTTGTGTTTGTCATGCTTGCCAATAAATGTGGTTGTTTTTTTTTTTTTTATTTGTGTTGGGTTTGCTCTTGACTCTAGTCTAGGTCAAAGGTGACAGAGACAGAGTCGACGATGGAGTGAGCTTACCCAGAAGAAGCCTGTTCACTCTAACTTTGAAGAGATTCGGGTTGAATGCGTTCGGAAACACTGACGCAGGTAGCGAGTTCCATTCATTCGCTGTGCGCATTAAGAAGGATGTTTGGAAGCGTTTGGTGCGAATTGGTGGAATGGCAACAAGGTAAGGATGATAACTTGCAGTACGTCTAGATGTCCGATGGTAGAAGGGGGCTGGTGGGATGAGGACGTGGAGTTCTTCAGCACACTCACCGAAGTACAGTCTGTAGAAGACCGACAAGCAGGCAACCTTGCGGCGATGAGCCAAGCTGTGAAGCCTGGCACCCGCCAGCTCAATGTCGCCAATGAGCCTCCTGGCTCTGCGTTCCACCGAGTCAAGCGCGGCAAGCTGATATTTAGCTGAGCCATCCCAAAGGTGGCTGCAATACTCCATGCAGGATCGGACTTGCGCTTTGTATAGGGTTAAAAGTTGTCCAGGCGTAAAGTATCGCTTCACTTTATTTAGGATGCCTAGTTTTTTGGCCGCAATTTGGGCTTTGTACTCAATGGAGGCGCCAAAGTTGAGACTGGATGTCAACTCCATGCCTAGGAGCTCGAGCCGATCAGTCACAGGAACAGACGCACCCCGAAAAGTAGGAGTTTGATCGAAAAGACTCCTTTTAGCGGTAAAAAGACACGCCTGTGTTTTGGTGGCGTTCCATATTTCAATAAAAACTGTGTTACGAGTCTCTGTGACAAATATCTGAAGTATATTTCCTTATTGTAAAAGAAACAGAATCTTATAGTCTTCTCCAGTTAGGTTACTCTTTCAAGAACAATAACTGTACTCTAAACGTAACTAAGGTTTTCTCTTACCACTATGAACATCTAACCCAACATAAATTAACGTCACGACCCGACATATTCCCGATGTGTCACTCCAGCGTCCCGATATGATCCATTACTCATACATAGGCGACATATGTGTCGGCGTCTGAACAAACCCTTACAAATGGTCAACATTATTCGAGTGTAAGTACTTTGTTTTTGTAACAATAGTAAAGGCGACTGTCCACTGTGAGGAGAGGTTTGACATGTTGGCTCCACGGTTCATTTGTTTGCTAGTCTCGCATCTGTACGTAGCGCGATCGTCAGTTACAGTCATCAACTATCCAGCCACTAGACATCTAAGTATATTAGTTATCTTTAAAAAAACGGTCAATTAGTATAGGTTGTATGAGAAAGCGGAGATACTGAATCTTTATTAGTCCTGCCGAATGATTGAGAAATCAAGACAAAGATGCAACTACATAAAGTAAGATTTAAGACAGAGATGTAGCTACTCTTTTGCGCTTCTGTCTGAACGGTGACATATTACTATCAGAAATCCAACTCCTTTTATGTTGCGTTTTTAGACGGAATAGTTTATGGTCGTAAGTACACGGTCCCTTCAACATTTTCATACAAAGATAAGCCACAAGTGTGTACCTTAGCCGTGGGCAGCTGTCTCCACGTTTACTCAGGGTGCAAATGAAACAGTATGCCAAAAGTATACTGTATACTGTTAATATTATATTCATGCTTTTGTTTTGTATTTCTTTAGCATGTGTGTATGTTATTAGTGGCAGTTTGTGTGAACTAACAATTTTTGATTTGATAATGTTGTTTTAGTATTTGCATACTTTTTTAGGTTTTTATTTTGTATGTCTATGTAGTATTTTTATGAATCATATTAATTACAGTCTGCGGGTTTGTTCCTATAGTGTGGCTTATGAAGGTATTTTTATTTATAAAACCTGGTAAGGTATTAAATATTGGCTTTAACGTGGAGCTATTAGCCAGGTCACCTAGTTTACTTAGACTATATCTTTATTAAATGCGTTATTGGAAAATTCACGGTACGTTGTTTGTTGGTTGTTTTTTTTTCGTGAGAGACTGATATAATTACCTTGTAGGTAATTATATCAGTTCTTTGACCCAACTTACGTCCCCAAGACCCAACTTTCGAATTCACAACGTAGGTAGGCTCATTATGATTTGTCTTACAGTCTCCTTGTGGGAATCCACCGTTAGGACTTTTCAATTGGAAAACAAGCTAGAAGTTAAGTAACACAGATCGTTGAATGTTTGATAGGTTTCATGAAAAATGAAACTCAAAAATTAACTTATTCCGGAAGATGTCTGAAGCCTCAAATCTGACGCCAATCTTGCCAAGGGGTTTTGTGTAACCAGTTACTGGGTTGTGGAGCAAAGTAGTCGCTCTTTGTAAAATACTTGTATCAAGCTGCATCCGGTTAGACTGAAAGCTGACCACAATGTGCCAAAGAAAAAAATATGAAGATGAAAAACCTGCCTATAAAGCAGAGTGAACTTATTCCGACAGAATAAGTTCACCGGAACTTATCTAGAGATTGTGAAACAAGCCCAAGTCTCTTTTAAATGTATGTAAAGAATACATTTAATATACTTTGGCTCAATGAAGTTGGTCCTCCCAAACAATGTATATTCAATTTATTCAATGTATTTTAATGCATTATTCTTCTTATTCTTAGTCTTCTTAAACACAAAAGTATAAATTATGGCAAGCAAACCAACACTGGGGGCAAAGGTCATCGGCCATTCAATTTGGCATTTAATGAAATAAATTCAGAACTTGTTTCAGTTACTCATTCGTTTATCATGTCCACTGCAGATGCGTGCACGAAATAACTGAGGGTTCATTTAAAATGAATGCTGGTAATTATATTGTTGTGAGTCATCAGCATCCTGGCTTTTACCCAACTCGATCAGGTAACTAGTAAACATTGCAGTAAAGGGTTCTAGACAGAGTATCATTCTATCACAGATAACGACTGTCAAAAGGTTTAAAATATGTGGCATTGTGATGACAGCAAATTTCGCAACAATACCTAGATAGAATGTCACTTTGTCTAGGCCTTCTTAATAATTATGCTTTTGGGTCGGGAAAAACATATGGTATTTTTTTGTAGTTTAATTTTGAACAGGGCGTTCCCGTGCGGTTATTTCCCACCTGCACGTGGCGAAGCTGCTTTCCAAGCTAGTTAAAAATAATGTAGGGTTTTTCAGTATTCATAGACAGTATTCGAGTTAATTGCCAAATTATTTGGTCGTTCGTTTCTTCCAGCTTCTACAGCCGTCTTCTACAGGATCTGCCACTATGCCTTCTAGCTACAGCAGGGCTCCACTTAATGGCTATTTTGACTCACAGCTCATTGGGAATACGATAAACATTTCCAATCCTGTCCCACTTCATTTTTTCAGCTTTTTGTGCGTCGTATGTTATCTGTGTTTTGTGTGTTTTGAAGCAAAGTGTGATTTGGGTGTTTGTACCATTAATTTTACTTTTAGAATACTGAGTTCCATCGCATGTTGGCAAACCTTGATTTTGACTTTTGAATGTTGAAATGCTACGTAGATACAAAACCAAAATCTTCAAAGGCATCTTATCCATCCAAGAGGTTATCGATACCCATTTTCCGACTGATATCGACTTGACTACCTTCAACTGAATCAATTAATCAGATAAAATTATAATTATAATAAAATATTAAAGCAATTACCAATCCAATATTCATAAAACCATGGACTGACTAAGCTGGAACAATTTTGGAATCATTTGACCAATGCCAAGCGGTCAGTAGAAAATAGTTTCTTCTTCAAAATTATTTGAGGTATATTAAGTGCTTCCTGAAAGTGGTTCGCCATACTTCAGAATTGGATTGTTCAAAATTCTCTTTTGGCGTACACTGGCCTGAGTTCGAGCAAGATTATGTGAAGATGCTTAGATGTAGCCGTGAAACTTTGAATATAACGTTCGAGATTCGTTATATGTATTACTGATGATGATGGATATTTCCTTTTGGCATAGACCAACTGTTTCGTCGGATTGCGACCATCGCTCCAAAGTCTTTCGATGATTCAAATTTATATTGCGATGATTGCGCACTTTTCCGTTCCTTGACTGGAATCTTGGTAGACAAGTCCTGATATGATAACCCACGTATTATTTAATTTCATCATCATCTCATCTTCAGCCTATTAATGTTTCCACTGCTGGGACAAAGACCTCCTCTCTGTGAGAGGGCATCGGCTGTAAACCACCACGCGTGTCCAGTGCAGATTGGTGGATGTCAAATGTGTTTGAATTTTTGGTTCTAAGACATGCCGTGCCGGTTTCCTCACGATGTTTTCCTTCACCGTTTTGAGTGCAGTGGTGATGAAATAATTTAAACGCGCGTGGCTGGATTCGAACCCACGACCTACAACTTGTAGGTTGCAGCCGATACCACTGGGCCACCACTGCTCCCAACACTGCACTTTTCATTTACTAAAACTCAAATATAAAATCAAAGTCATATTCCAAACTCACTCACTAATATCCACATTTTTACAGCCTATTTTATACTTAAATATATATATTTTTTTTGTTACTCGGGGCTCGAACTTACAAAAAATACACAAGTGTATCTTCAAGTTATGCTCTTGTGGGATAGGCAGGGCTCCAGGTTATGTCAGTATTGAGAATAGCAACGTAACTTAAACCGATAATTAGGACAGTAATTAGTGCTTTCAGCTCAATGGTTCAGATGAGATGGTTGATATGCATGTTTGGGTGGTTAGTGCTTTATTGTTTAGGACTTGATACAAACATAGGTACGTGTTAGGATTTGAAACTAGCATTGTCCTGTGGCTACTCTACCGTAAGCTAAGCCACAGAAACCGTGTATTTTTTGGGATAAGAAATATTCTATGCTAGACTCATACCGTTAGTGAAGCTTTCCAACAGTAAAGAATTTTCGTGAACGGATCAAGACAATCAGAGAATATCTTTTATAAACAAAAAAAAATAACCTGATATAAGAGTGGAGCACAAAAAGAAGAAGGACGAAAATATTAAATTTTTCAATAAAGATGCTATTGCACTACTTACAAAAAAGAATGACCATATAATTCGTAAATTTCAATATTAAATGGCTGTTTCTTTATTCCAAAAAAACATGTCTCCACATCACCTGTTCTCCAAAAACTTGAACCCCCTACTAAACAGTTTAAAGACCTCTCCGTTCCCAAATCAGAGCATTATCTTTCCCTTTCCGCAAATAAGGAAAGATTTCCAAAAGCACTTACGAAAAGGATCACGGATATCTTCAAGTCGGATCGTAACAAAATGGAATCCGTCAATGCCAGCTTATTTCGACCAAATGTTCGTGCCATCGATCATCTAACTAGGTCTTAAGGCGGCTTCAGACGGTGCGTGATATTGCGGACGGACAAAGACCGTACTGTCGCACCACGAGAAGAGTGTATTCTGTCTGTTGGACCAACTGAACCCTCCAATTAACGAATTTCCTGCAGGGCAAAAGTTCTTTTAGCGATGAATCATAGCATGCTAGGAACGGTAACCGCGACCAGGCAGGCATCATTCCTGCACCTGATTGGCTTCGAATCTCAAGACCAACGCAGACCGGCACGCACCAGTGGCTGTCTGTTTATCCACCGCTTATCAGTGACATGGAAATGGAAGATGAAAAACATTTGTCACTTACCCTGACTAACATGAGACAAAGACAGGAAGATGATTATGACAGAACTTGAAAGCGTCACCAATTAATGAAAGGGGTCTAAAAGACACATCACCCCCACACAACTTTTCAAGGGCTAAACTGTTTGAAACTGCCGAAATTGGAGCAAAAAGTTTGGAGATGTCATTTTCATACCTTTTGAGAAATGTTTTAAGCATTTCTGGTTTATTTTTGGCATTTTGGCAATTTTACTGGAAATCCGTCGTTATCGTTTAGTGATGTAGCTGCTATATTTGGCTAAATGGTTTAAATAGAGTGTTAGGAATCTTAGTTTGCTTGTTCATTTAAAAGGAAGTTTACCGAGCCTTTTCAAACTGGGCTGTGGTTAGCGGCAAATCTTGTCAGATGCGGATGCGGTTGCAGTGCATGCGGGTCCAGAATATTTTATATGTGGCCACAGCTATATGCGAGGCAGAAACAGGTCACAACAGTTGGCAGATTTCTGGACTCGTGGTAACCATATTTTTTATAATTATTCAATATGGAACTGCTATTAAAGTTTTAGCGTATCACAGCCTACTATAATCATTACTTTCGAGGGGCTATATTATGTGTTTTTTATTAGGATTGATAAATTGTACCCATTTTTGATGAATATTTTTTTATGGTTGTTTGGCGCCCATAAAATATTTATTCTCAGCCACAATTGCAATATTATTAATTTAGTAAATAATAAAATCGAATGTTTGCAAAAGTTCTCTGTTCTGCCTTGCTCAAAGACTTAAAAGGAGTACACTAAGTGAATAAATTCCTGGATAAACACATCCCATCACGTCTCAACGGCTGATTAAAATTTGTATAATACTTGGTACAAAAAAAAAACATTGAATTGGAATAGAATAGAAGGCACTTTCAATTCTGGAAATAATCTTTCCCTTGATATAATTTCATCTTTCAAAGGGCAAAGCCCGCGTGAAAGCAATTTGAATATAATCCACTAATTAAAGTTTCTTTACAGATGTGAGTGAATGAAATTTCACCACCGCACTCATCCAAAACACTAATTTCTTATCAACTGACAATCCGAAAACTACCCAATTATTTAAAAAATATTCAAAATCATTAATATTCAACTAGAGCAATTGCGAATTTTCAGGTTTCCATGCATATTGGATTTTCATTTCACCTATGTCAGTTATTGAACCCATTCTACAAAAACTAAAATCTAATACAATCCCATTCGTAATCGTTATTACTTATGAAGGCATGAAAATTCTATGAGAGCTAGCTAGCTTCTCTCATAGAATTTTAATTATGTTTTTTTTTTGGTAAAAGCGAGGGAGTACTTGCTTTTGATTATTTTTTCGTTACTATTGAGGCTAACAAAGAAACAATGAAATTGTTATTTGTATTTTATGATGACTGAGTTTACTCTGAATTTTAAAGATGTCCTGAAAGACGCGATAATAGTGGTGACCACCAAGTCAATGCGTTCACATCCAAATTAATCAGCAAAGAACAGCGAAAGAGTAAGAAAAACAAAATTTCCATTTGCCATCAAGCAGGTGACAAACGAGCTAGGTCAATATATAGGCACAAAGAAATGTTTACAACTGGGGTAAGTCCAGTTGCCAAGCACCACACATTAAAATTAACACTAATGTCCTAAAGCGTGGGTTGCTATGCTACATTTAATTCCAGTAATAAGTATGGCAAAAACGCTATGGAAAATAATATACTCTTTAAACTGCTATGATTTGTTATGCTTTCCATATCAATGAAGCCGCTAACGAATGGATGGAAAGAACTGGTGGAGTTACTTAAAAAACTTATCTCTTATCGCTTCTCGCTGTCACTGACACCTCTGCTCATCCCATAAAAAAACCTATTCATCTCACACGAGCCAGTTTGATACCTCCGGCAAAAGTCAACAAACGCCCAAGTTTGTGGAGTGATTAAGCCAATTAAATTTGTTTTCGTAATATCAAAGGTTTTACGGTGTTTTTTTAAGATGTAAGGGTTTTCTTAAAGATTTTTTGAAGAATAACAGTGTAATAGGAAGGATTTAGAAAGTCTGAAGGTTGGCGACATATTAATCAGCTTATAGCTATATATTTCAAATCACACCTTGAACAATCTTCTAATAACCGCTGTGGTAGATAGAACGAAGATCTCCCACAAGGTTGTCCGATGACCTGGTGAGTGCCGCTGGAGTCCGCTGGACGTGAGAAGCACAAAACTGGCAGATGTGGTGACGCTATTTTCATCTGTGGACATCTTTTGTATGACGTCAGTTTAAGTAATCTGATTGGTGATACTTATTCGAATCAAGTGCACGTATTACCTAAGAACAAGAACGTTGTCCCTACTCTTACGGAATTTGTTTTTTTTTTTTTAAACTTTGCCCCCACACTAGGAATTTCTTCCTGTATCGTGGGTGCGTTTACAAACATATAAACTCACATACACAAACACCCAGAGCTGGAACAACTATCTGTAGGTCATACAAATATTTGTTCCGTGCGGGAATCGAACCCGCGACACGCAGCGCAGCAGTCAATCGCTCAACCACTGCGCCAACCGTGCGCTCATTTATTATTTTGTGTAGTTGCATTTTATGGAATTAGAATAAGAAAAGGGTGCAAGATATTAATTATGATTATTTTTCTGTTTTAGGTAAGCTGATAAACAGTTTTGAGCCTCCAACATTCAGTGAGTCAATTTCTTTTATTCTAACTGTGAACTAAAAAATCTATCCCAGTTTTCAAATATTTTGAAAACTTTACGCCTCTACAAAAGAATACCGTGAAAATAAAAAATAAACTCGTCGTTTTGTATCGGGGTGCGAATCTAATTGGATGCCAGTATTTCGGCAGCATGTGCAATATATATGTTGAATGAGTTGTGGTGACTAATTGTGTTTTGTCAGCGGTGCGAACAAAAGCGAAAGTTCAAAATATTATTGTTTTATTTTTATAAAAAAAATTATAAAAATAAAACAATAATATTTTGAAAAAATTCACGTTAGAGCTTCTGGCCTTAGATTAATTTTGTCTCATCTTAAAAGTAGTCTTACATAATCGCAGCATTTTCGGTTACATAATTTAGCAGTAATAAAGAGATTGATAATATATACATAAGGTAATCAGGAATGTATGCGTCGTAGACAACTAGCCTAATCAGCGTTACTACTAAACGACGCGACGCTCAGCTTCAACTTCTGCTTACCAAAATAGTAGCTTTGGTAAGGTTGTCACACCAACGATATAAAAATTAAACGCTAGTAAGATAAAATTGTAAAAAAATAAAGAGGGCATCACATATACCTTTTCACCAAACCTTTTTGTATTCTATCCGTGTCTTGACAATAAGTCACCTTTTACAATTCGGAACAAACAAAGAGCACACTCAAACTTGAGGTTTTGCCACGACTGAAGTGTTGGCTAGCTATACCTACCTACCTAGGTATAATCAATCGATCGAACTGAATGGGGCAAAATGTTGCTCTTTTTTGCACATCCGTGAGAATAAATTGATAATCATAATACATATTAATAAAAACATACGAAATATCACGTCGATTCCTCGAGGATGTAGGGAAAAGTTTCATAGTACGCCTCCATTCGGCAAAACATGTCACAAGTCCATGTCCTATTTCGCCTAATGAAAAACGAAAGGAAAAGAAAGAAAAATTGTTTATTCTGCACAAACTAAACGCCCAATACAAAATAAAGAGTGGCATTCACTAAAGGTAAAAATTAGCTAAAAGCCTCGTATTTAAAACGAAAAATTATAAAAGTTTGTTAATTTTTGTCTATTGCTTGATGAGAGCAATACACAGTTATCTATGGGTGAGAGGCCAAAGACAATTTACTTACGTAATATGTTTCGACATTACCAAATGAAAGCAAACAAAAAAAACACAAATTAAACGAAATGCCGATTACTGAGTGGAAAATGATCCATCAATGCAACCGGTTAGAAATCTGAATCCAGGCTGCTGTTAAAACTTGAAGATAAACAAAATTGAATCTGCTCCTCACGCTCAGCTTTTTTGAGAAAAGAAGTTCCACAATTAACTGAAATAAATATCCACTTACCTACGCCTTTTTCCTATGACGGCAGAAACTACAGACACCCACTCTTCACGATCCATACACACTCCTTTTGCTTCGTTTACGTTTATACATCTGGTCATACACTTATTACACCAATTATTTTCTAAAAACAGAAGTCCCATTATTAAATTTGATAATTCTCAGCAACCATCAACATCGAAAAGCGTGCGACCTCAAACCGCCACAATCCCAAACTTTGAGAAATTCAGTGCTGCAGAGCTATGCATATTTTTTTCCATTTCAGATCATAAATCACGCTAGCAGCTGAAGTGAAAAACCAATATTTGGTTCGGAATATATGTGGTTTTTCTGGCACGCTAGTGAAAGCCTGGTAGGATTCTTTGAATGTTTTTCGTGTTATACATAATGTAGCTATACTTCTATACTTTTACCTTTATGATTTATCTCAGGAATCACGATAAAGGGGAATCTGAAATATATTTCTTTGTGTGATACTGTGTGTGAGTAAAGGCTTCTTACGATCCGGATTGGCGGTTGTTTTAGGACAGATAGAACTTCAGTAACTAAATAATTGAGGGCGATAAAGCTATGGACTTCTTCTTCTTCTCAGCGTGTCGATGAGAAACCTACTCTTTTTAGTTAAATACCTTCCTTTGCCCAATATTCAACCACGACAACGCCCTCCACTGACGCATTCACGATGCACGATCGGACAACCTTAGACATATGAACTTCAAATTCAGTATTACTTGAAAAATAACCTTAGCAAACCAATGTCAGTCTAAAATCGCCAACATGCAGTGGATCAAAGCTATCAGTGCCTGTTTCTTCTTAGTTTCAGCTTAGCTTGTCAATCTCATCCATTTTGCGCTTTTTGACAATAGTTTTATTCTGATATCGCAGTACTCATAACCGGCGTGTGTGTATGACAAGATGTATGAATGTGAGTGAAGCAAAAGAAGTATGTAAGGATCGTAGCAGGTGGCGTTCTGTAGTTTCTGCCTACCCCCATGGGAAAAACGCGTGAGTTTATGTATATAATGTTTTATTCTGATAGAATGTCACTCTACTGCCTCTGAATATTTCCAAGTATCTACTTCAACTTTTAAAATTTTTAGGGTTTCGTACCCAAAGGGTAAAAATGGGGACCTATTACTAAGACTCCACTGTCCGTTTGTCTGTCTGTCTGTCACCAGGCTGTATCTCATGAACCGTGATAGCTAGACAGTTGTAATTTTCACAGATGATGTATTTCTGTTTCCGTTATAACATAAATACTAAAAACAGACTAAAATAAATATTTAAGCGGGCCTCCCATACAACAAACGTGATTTTTTTGTCGTTTTTGCGATAATGATACGGAACCCTTCGTGCGCGAGTCCGAGTCGCACTCGGCCAGTTTTTTTTTCTCTCCAGTATTGCGTCAAAATTTTTGCATTATGTCAAGGGTCAATTCGACCCGACGTCATTTGAGGTACCCTTGAGGGTCAACCTACGTCTAATAAAGTCGTTTGTCAATATTGCTCGAGGGCATAGGAAAATAATAAGGTGAAACTCTTGAATGGGCAATGGATATTCTATTATTATTAATGATCTGTTACATACCTTTGGTAATATTTCAACCATTACGTATGTCTACTTAGTGATGGATGGTGTTATAAATTATGATCGCAATAAATTTAGTTTTGAACTGTATTTTTGACGGTACCGATGATCGTGTTGCTGAACCAGGCTTTATCGTCTAAATAAACTAATAATATAAAAAGGAGAAATTGTTGTACAGACAGCTACAGTATTTCAACTAAGCTGCACAAACGCTGCAAAAGTCTTGCTCTCAATTCTAAAATTAATACCTAACAAACCCTAAATCAGATTATGTTGGAACGAGAATTCTAATAAAGCAAGCTTCTCCGGCGTTCCTCTTCGAAAATTTGTTACAACTACATTGTAACGCACAAAGTACTTTGGATAACTAAATAGCATTTCAGACTAATAACTGTATTTTAATGCTTTCCAAACTTCTAATTTCATACACTATTTTAGCTTCAGTTCATTCAAGATATACCCTATTCAAACTTTATTCAAACTGAATTTTCGAATGTGAGAACACAACGTTGGCGTAATGTGTCGGCTAACATGCGATAACGCCGTCAGAGTGTCGTCGAAACGCAGACTACGCTGAAATGTCGAACAAACGCGCTAATCCCGCTGCATTGTCAGCGAATGGCGTGTTGTTTGCCTGTGTTTTGAAGTCCGCTAGTTTTTTTTGTTCATAAAAACTCTAACCGTCTTATTAATAAAAATGGATTAAGGTAAACTTTACCTTTAACTTTATTCCAAGCATTAGTTTGGTACTAACAAATTTCCGTATTAATAAACACGGCATAAGGAGGTATTATAGACTAATCTGACACTAGTCTCGAACTAAAAGTTACACCAAGGCGCTAGCTAGTTTAAGGTCGGATTAAAGTTAGACTAAGAGTGTATCCATGGCGACTACAATTATTATATTTGATTGATATTTTGTTCGTTGTGATTTGATTATGAAAATTTTTAGTTTTAAATAAATATTTATATTCACAATCATTCCATATTTTATTGTTGTATGCGATTTAAGTTAAAATTGTTGAGATAAATTTGATGTCAGATGTCAGTCTGCCCGCTCTTTTATTTTTCTACTTTATGTCATCAACTTTCTTGGTTTCATTCACTGATTCATTCGTTTTACTTTAAAATTCAATTGGGTTGCCATAGCTTTCGCGTAAATCCAAGAATAAGGAATGAATAGTTGGTCCGAGTTTATTCCATGTTTATTAATAACATTGCTAAACCTAAGTTAATCCTTCATTACGCCGTTAGCTAGTCCAAGAGTAACTTCGGAGTAAGCTGGTAATACGCCATTTTTATTAATACGACTGTAAGTAAGTAAAGGAAAGTTTTGAAACATGCAGCCCGTGTATTATGATTCCACTTGCAGATTTAGACAAAATATATCGAGAAAATATGCGTATACGTTCGTTATATCCACTAAATGTGACCCATTCAAAGTGCCATATGAACGTGTGAATTGCGTGTCGGCAAAATTTGTCGGTTAATGGCCCTCAGACGCCAAACGGTGTCGGCGAATTCTGAATGCTGACATGAGGAACAAACTCCCTAATCCGTATTCCTAATTTTGAAGTTGGATTTCGTAAGTGTTTAGTTTGATTTGTTTTTGGCAAAAAGGTTTGCCATTGTAAAATTTGCTGGGTGTTTTTATATACCGCATCGTATTTTATTTCTCTAGATTGTAGTTGCAGGTGACAAATTCCTGGCTGTATCATAACGTGTATCATAACTCTATTATTAAACGAAGCAAAATAAGTATGTAAGCATCGTGATTCGGACAGCATCGGTGGCAAGCTTTACTTACTGCCCACCCCAATGGAAAAGAGTCAGATGTGTCTGTGTATACTTTAAACCTACTTATACAGGTACGGCATACTCCAAGGCTACTTTTGAATGTTCCCTTAAAACAAATAAAAATGTATAAATTAGTAAACCCAACTAAAGATAAACCTAAAGTTTAGCCAAACATTCAAAGCTTGTTTCAATTCGGAAAGGTTAACAAAGAAAAGTACCTTTTTAAAGTAAAATTCTAATAACAGGACGGTTCTGCTTCATTTTGTTACGTTAAAAGAATAATTTGCAGGCATTTTTATGAAAAAGTTGTGGCTGGTTTTGGATCCATTGTTTCTGTTTAAAAACTGCCTTCAAGACCAGTTCTTTGTAATTTATTTTTATAAACTTTGATATTCGAACGGTCTCGTTGTAAATCCACGATGACTTCCTTTTTAAACAAATAATTTCCCTTCGAGTTTTATGTGGTCAGTTGAGTGAGGTGCCAAGTGAATTTTTCGGAATAACACTAACAGATTTTTTTATTTAATTCTTTTTTATACCACTATGTCTCCTGTTGGTAAGCGATGTGGTCGACGATGGAGGACGCTTGGCTAGAAACAGTTAGGCTTTGGACAAGTGTCATTCGATGTCAGCTATGGCGACGGTCGAAATGCGGGCGACATTTCGATAACGCTTGTCAATCCCATTTCCATTCATTTCATCCCTATATTCCATTTCATCCCACGAAAAGAAGAAGAAGAAGACGCTTGATTACATGCTTGATTTGACGCTTTTGTTGCAGCAGGATCAGGATCAGGAAACAAACTCCAGCAGCCAATTCCACTCCAGCTGTACGCACAATGAATATATTCCTAAAACGTTTCGTCAGATCAAAAATCTTCATAGTTTACCATTTTTCTGAAAAAATCATTCTTATTATGATTCGTGGTTTCAAACTAACCCCTTTCCATAACCGATTTCTGTATCCATTTTGTAGTAATGGTGTAAGTTAAGTATGGCAAACTATCTTTCTTCTCTTTTGATTGATTACTTGTGGTTTTTGCGTTGCTCGGAATAATACAGTGTTCCTTCGTTCGGAAGTGCAAACTATCAGGCTTTATTGTCGGTTTTTATTGTTGTAAAGAAATCCGAGCTTATAACTTTTTTATTGTTAACGGTTCACATTAGGCAGCAATTCCTTTGTGTACCATCTTCATGATTTGATAATAAGAAAGCTGCCTCGGAAACTCCTTTTGACTACCAACAGTACTGCTTCTCGAGATTAATTTTATAAATGGGTATATAGTTGTTGCACTTTAGTTTGACATTAAGGGTACTGAACCACCTAAATTTATTGACATTTGAAAACGAAAATGTAGTTCATATTAACATCTTAAATCAACATCTGTCGTGTGTGATTTTTGCCAATAAAAATTGAGACGTGGTTAGTTTATAGTTCGCGTTCCCAGGAAGATATTTTTAGAAACAGACAGTGGTCGATCATGCCATGCAAAAAAAATAAACAACTGTTGATAATAATCGAATGCTAATCATGTCGTAAAAAGATTCATTCTACAGCGGCGGTCACCCTGACCCCTCAGCTCCAGAACCTCCCGGAACCATGGTCATCTATTCTGAGAGCAATGTCTCTTATATACCCACCTGTGACAAAACACCTCGGGTAAAACGAATAAATAATGTTTTGATTCTGTTGTGTGCACCGTCATAGCTATTTATTTACAATTTAATCTGGTTATCAAATAGCAACACTATATTCAAAGAAAACTGGAAAAAGCTTGACCGTCTGCCGCAAACATTCCCCACAGGGGAAATAATGAGCTTATTTTGTGACCCCAAGTATTGGTCATTTCTAGACGGCTAATATTGTCCGTAATTTGCTTAGGTCATTTCAGACTATTTTCTTCAGCCAAGATTTGTAAGTGAAAAGAAAATTTGGTCGTTAGTCTTGCCAGCCTTATCTTGTAAATCTTTACGCTATTGTTTGCTAGGAACATACAAAGGGTATTAATACAAAATAAATAGATACAGAAGATCAACTCCATACAACGAGCGAGAACGAACGCACACATAGACACGCTTCACGTACAACGAGTGCAAGCGTACTCGCGATCCGCATTTGTTTGGGATCGCCGACTCTTCGTACGTACGCGCTTATGTGTGCGTGCGCCTGTTTTCGCTCATTACATAAATCCGATCTTCTGTAATTCTGTACCTATCTTTTTGTGGTAATAAGGTCAATTTAGTCTCGGTTAGGGCAAATGGCCTAGTAATTCACTTAAATACTAAGGTTAGGCTATGTAAGGTCTTGTAAAAGGATCTTGAGAATCTAATTAGTTCGTGTTTTCTGAGAAATTCTGACACATTAGTTTGAGTAAGAGTTAAACAAACGCATACAAAAAATGTCATTCAAATCGGTCCAGCCGTTTATGAGGAGTTCAGTGACATAACACGTATAGTAGAATATTATATATTATAAAGATAGGCTCGCGTTTGACCACTATCTCGCCTGATTTTAATCGTTATCGCCCAACGCACAAAATGTAGCCACTCGCTCATAGCTGACCGGTAAAACTATCGGCACTACAAACTCGCTTCTCGCTGCTCGCCAACTCGTATCTAGGTTCTGGCTCTACTCGCAGGTCGTTGATCTTAGCCGGTTTAGCCGGCTAATGAGAACAAACTGACAACACCTTCAGTCAAATTACGGGTCCTCGGAAAGACAAGGATTATTCGTTATACCGCGTTATCCGGTCTAATTTGCCCAACCGTGGAACGAACATAACATGGCCTCCTCTAATTCTTCCTTGGTATTATTTAACAAGAATATTCGCATGTGATTCTGAGAGGCTAAGAGATTTTGGTGGTAAGAAATTGATGGGTTTTGCGTGAAAATACACTCGAGAAATGTCGAGACTGTAATAACCGACGAATGAACTTTGTATTCAATACATACATTGTTGTGAGGTATATTGTATAGGGATCAACATGTAGATCATATTTTTGTTTAATTTGACAGATTGCAAATTTGTATCGGAAGTTGAAGCCGAGCAATTTTGATTTTATCAAAGTTTTGATTTCGTATGCTGAGAATGAAGTTCAATTATCTTTTCAAATGCGGGTTAACAAATGTTGAATACACGGTACCTAGTCTAAGCTTTATCGAACTTAGTTTAGCGGTTTTACTATGTGCGGCAATAGACAAGTAAACAGAAGCCACTTTTGAGACCTACGTAAACCACCCCTGTTCTGTCTATTTAAATCTATTTAATAAAAACGTATTTATTTAACTAAAAATATATCCTTTTTTGCTGATCCCATCATACTCACCAAACTCGCCTCCTCAGCATTTTCCCTCCGAATATTTTGAAGGATTCTTCTCACAATTATTTTCCTTCACTTATCACTACATAGTATAAAACAAAGTCGCTCCCGCTGTCTGTCTGTCCCTATGTATGCTTAGATCTTTAAAACTACGCAATGGATTTTGATGCGGTTTTTTTAATAGATAGAGTGATTCAAGAGGAAGGCTAATGTGTATAATACATGCATAATGTAGTAGAGAAACACTGATAATTTTAGAGGTTTCTAATGTGATGTCGTAAATAAACACATTTTTTTGCGCTTACTTTGCAAGCGCTGGCTGAACCCTACAAGATAGATAAAATAATGTACTACAGTATTATACAACTTAAAAAAGTTTGTAATGTCACATGTCTATCTCTTAGAGATAACCCACAATAACCATGTTATATCCTTTAATTTTACGAGAAATAATGGATTATTTACAACGCGATTTTAAGCGATACAGTATTAATTCTTAACCAATTAAGTAATTCCTTCCTAATTTGTGCATTTAATATATATCAATATGGCCCTTTACCGCATGTGATTTAAATGAATATTTTCTAATATATTACAGATTTAAAATGCAGGGATATAGCGGTTGCTGAAATAAAATGAAATTAATGCTGAAAGTGGCTTGCTACTTTCAGCATACAATCACCTAATGAATTGGAAAAATATCAATCTGGAAGTTACATCTGCAGCTCTGAAGCAGTACGGAGGATTTTAACATTTGAAGTGCACGACCGGGCTCCCACTATTGTCCACCTTTCAGTTCATTTAGAAAGTGGACAAAGTATATTTCACTGATAACAATATACAAGAAGTTGTTAATAACCCGCGGGACACAACATTAACAGCATTTTTCAAGTTATGTGCTCAAGATGATTTCGCGAAAACCCTGACAAATGGCAGAGTTCCAAGTTACTATACATGGAACCAAAGTTCTAAAACCTTTCAAAGGCGAAAACAAGGTACCTACTGCGGTCGATGGTTTCCCCGAAGTAAAAAAACGGAAGCGAACGGCCTCAAGGAAAAAGAAACGTGAGCAGACCACAAAAACGATGGGCGGACGACATAGTATCGGAGACGGAAAAAAAAATGGACACAAATAGCACAAGACAGAGCAAAATAGAAGAAATTGGAGGAGGCCTATATTATGTATGTACATTACACACATTATACACCTTCCTCTTGAATCACTCTATCTATTAAAAAAAAACCGCATAAAAATCCGTTGCGTTGTTTTAAAGATCTAAGCAAACATAGGATAGCGGGAAGCGAGTTTGTTGTATACTATGTAGTGAGAAAATCGCCACCGATGCTAATAACAGCGTCTGTAGTGTTTCTAAACAGAGCAATACAGGAATATTGATGCGTGACTGCTCATTAATAGTCTGGGACGAAGCCAAAATTCTTAAATGTTTGAACCCGTCTCGACTCCCTCCTCATAAAATGAAATCATAAAATTTCTTCTATTTTGCTCTGTCTTGTGCTATTTGTGTCCATTTTTTTTTTCGTCTCCGATACTATGTCGTCCGCCCATCGTTTTTGTGGTCTGCTCACGTTTCTTTTTCCTTGACAGTTAAGAGCAGAAGATCTGATAGAGACGTCACTAATTGTAGCTGTAAGCGGTTGCTGGCTGAAAAGCTTTTTGTGTGTATTTCTGAATAAATTTTGACAAATTTGGTAGGTGATTATTGTAGAAAATCATGCTTAGGAATGGGCTAGCTCGGAGAAACCCGCATTGGGCCGGCGTGGTGGATTATAGCCCATTCTCTCTCTTACAGAGAGGAAGTCTGTGTTTCAACAACAACAAAAGACGTTAAAATACTGATGATGAGGGCGTCAAAAGCTCTAATTTTATATTTAGAAAAAAATAATCGTATTTTTGATCGCATAACTCGACTTCATGTAGGCAAAAATTGGCTTTCCTATTTTCATGTTGATCTCATGATGTGTTGATCCCATAATAATTTTTCCCAATACTTGTGAGTATTTTCACGCCTAATAGATGACCAATGAATTAATCGTCAGACAGTCAACTCTTAAGCAACAAAATACGTTAAAAGTATCTGAAAAGATACGGAAACCGTAAATCATAAACAACACACTAACTCCAATCCTTTATGTCCACACCTTACCCTGTAAGAACTTGGTATTCTACCCCATCTCCTCCACATCGCAAATGATATATGTATATTCGCGAGTCCAGCACGAGTTATAATTCCCAAAACGCTCGTATCCAAACACTTTTTGGTCGTATAATATTCTTTATGTACACCTATTATAGACATGTGGTGCGATTTATAAGCGGTAGCGACTTAATGTTGAAAATTTTGATAAAATGAAATATCTAATGACCCATAAATAGTGTTTAATATTTATTTAGTTATCCTCAATAACTGTTTTTTTTTTTTTTTTTAAATAACGTTGCCCCACACTAGGAATTTCTTCCTGTATCGTGGGTGCGTTTACAAACATATAAACTCACATACACAACACCCAGAGCCGGAACAACTATCTGTAGGTCATACAAATATTTGTTCCGTGCGGGAATCGAACCCGCAACACGCAGCGCAGCAGTCAATCGCTCAACCACTGCGCCAACCGTGTTCCCAAACATATATAACTAAATAAATGTTAAACACTCCAGCTAAATAAATGCATGCTACTTTACTTATTTGTGATTTTGTAGCCGTAGACGACTGAAAGTTATTTACCTCAAAGTAAAAAATCTCTGAATATGTAATAAAAAATCTTACCTCTTGTGTCTACACAATGATGTACCAAAATTCCAAATTTGAATTTAAACTTACGAATTTTCACCCAGTAAATGAATGTAGTGATTGTTTTCAATACGTATTCTGCATTTAATCACATTTTTCTTTTGGAAAAAATAATGTTTTCTTAATAGTGTTTTTTTTTCTAACAACTTCCGTGGGTGAGGTATCCACCTCGCCCACGGAAGCCGCCTTAGTCTTGGCGTTGCTGGATTCAGGGCATAGTCAGCGTGTTGTGGCTGCACAATTGCATCTTAGCCTCTCTGCTGGCAATAGAATGTATCAGCGTTATCGGGAGACTGTATGTTTACTCGCCGTCCAGGATCTGGTAGATATCGAGTCACGTCTGAGCAAGACGGCCGGTATATTGCGTCAGTTTCTCTAAGAAATCGTCACATTAACTCTATTCAACTGCGGCAATGCCTCCGTGATGTTCGAGGATTGACTGTAAGCGATTCTACCATTAGCAGAAGATTAACGGAGCGTAGCCTGAAACCTCATAAACCAGCTAATGGCTCAAAATTGACGGTAGACCACCGAAGAGCGCCCCTTAACTTTGCACATGAGCACTTAAATTGGTCATACCTTCAACGGAGCAAAGTTCTCTTTTCTGACGAGAGTAAGATCATGCTGTATGGTAAATACGGAAGAAAGAAGGTGTGTCGAAGAGAGAGAGCGCGCTTTGCGCAGTGCTGGATTGAAGAAAGAGTCAGTTACGGTGGCAATTCATGAACGGTTATAGGAGGCATAAGCGCCGATGGAAAAACCGAATTTGCTTTTGTTTCCGGACCTCGCTTACCGTCATTAAATGGGTTACGTTACATCGAAGAGTGTCTGGAAACTCATCCTACGCACATTTTAATGACGAAGAGTTCATTTTTATGTAGAACGGGCCAGAGCTGATACCGCAGGAATTGTAAATTAATACCTCAGCGAAGTCAGTATTACGGTTACGGGCTGGCTAGCAAGAAGCCCGTGTAAGAAAACCATAGAACATCTATGGAATGAGTTGAAGAGACGAGTCAAAGTGAGAGATCCTGCTCCGGCGACGCTTGGCCAGCTTAAAACAGCTATACAAGAAGAGTGGGATAACATCCCACAACATGAGATTGTGACTCTTATCCGTTCCATGAGGAAACGCTTGGAGCCGGTCATTTGAGCCCGGGGAGGAAAAACGAGATACTGAATAAACGTTTTTGAAATTATTTTTTGTTTTAAGTTTTTATTTCTAACATTTTACAAATTCTTCTTAAAAGGTAACAAGTAAAATAAAAAAACCCCCAACACATTTTTATTTCAAGCTACATGACTTATCTAGTAGTAGACACGTTTCGATCGACAATCTATTGAACACGTAATTATTACATGATATCTTGTGAAAACACTCCGATAAAAATACTGTTTGACAGTATTTTTTTAATCATTTTTTTATCTAAGAACACACTCGACAAAGTCACCGTTCAAACAAAAATAAACGAAATCAAAATCGGTTCATCCGTTTAGAAACTATGATGCCATAGACAGATAGATAGATGGATAGAAGAAGGACTCCCTTCTCCGCACTTAGACTCCCATTTGGTCCGTTGTGCGTGGGGTTTTCGGCTAAAGTAGCCAGCCAAGCTCCATCCAAAAGCACAGAAGCTTCCTGAGGGCTTCACAGGCTTCGCGGAGCGACCTCACCGTTCCGAGGATTTCTTCACGTTGGGAAACCACGACCTCGCAGTGCAGGATGACGTGGGCAGCTGAACAGGCCAGTCTCTGGAACCTTTGTAATCTGGCAATGGTGGTAGACAGTTCCGTCCTGGTCCACCAAACCAGAGTGCCATAAGCCAGCATTGGCCTGATTACCGCTGTGTATAGCCACAGCGTGATCTTCGGAGAGAGCCCCCATTTTTTACCTATCATTTTTTTTACATTGGTAAAAAGCGATTGTGCTTTTGTTAAGTTTGTAGTCAAGATGCTTGTTCCAGAGCAGTTTGCTATCAAGAAACACCCCCAAGTACTTTAAGAGTTAGTTCTGTGTTGAAAAGTTTAGGGAGTCTATGAGGTCCAAGGACTCTTATGTTAGTAAACATTATTAGTTCCGTTTTCGAGGGGTTAACCGATAGTTCATGTTTAGTGCACCAACCTTCGATTATTTTGAAGGCTCTTCTCATAAGGTCACATAATATGCCCTCAAATTTCCCAGAGATTAGAATTGCTATGTCATCTGCGTATCCCACCGAGTACAGGCTGCTAGCGTTGAGCTCTGCCATAGACATATACACAAATACACATATAAACAAATACGTCAAACTTATAACACCTCTCTTTTTCCGTCGGGGGTTAAAAACATACCTGTTGAACAAAACACGATAGCTATAGAAATTTCATTTTAATTTTTAACATTATTATTCATTATACGATACCTTATCATATCAGCAAGTAACTAGAGAAATTTTATATTTTTGTTTAATGTAAAAAAATACATGCAACTCATACAAAACCAAACTTCATGGGTGTTTCGATTTTTTCGATGAGAAACATCGTCGTTGTATCAAACATCGTCTTTATGAAGGCCTTAACTTATTTTAAGCTATTAACAGGTGGCACGTTATCATTACACATCAAATTCTCTTGGCGAGACTCTACCGGAAACACGACAAATTACATGGCAGAGGAAGCCCTCCTCTGACGACTGCCGCACATCCGTCACTCGGAAGAACACGCCTATCTAAGCTGAGGACTCGCGCGATCAATGATTGACTTACTTTGAGGAGTTTATGACAATTCACATAGAACTTGCTAACGTCATTCCTTTTAATAAGCATAGGTATTCTTAAGGCAGTATTAGATAAGTATAGTATGAAAGTAGGTACTCGTTATTTGTACGGTTTATTACAAAAACATTTTGATACCACTTATTTCAGAAACTTTGAAGGTTAACCTTATAGAACGTTTTAACATTAGTGTTACACTCGGTTATACTGATAGCAGGCACGGCTTTAACAAGAGTATTAAGTAATTTTTGTTAAAAACCTAAGGGCCGATTTCTGACTAGAATGTTTGAGGTTAAGAATGTGTTGAGTATTTGTCAAACTGTACTTTTGCCTGAAAACCTATCAAAATTTGACATTAAAGTAGGGTTTCACGGTTCTTAACACCAAACACTCAATTCGGAAATCGGCCCTATTATGTCTATCTTGACAGACAAAACCAACATTTCCTTTTATCAATTTATTGCAAGTGCTGTCTTAAACCACTTTTCCCTATTTCTCTAAGCTCAGACTTTTCCCTGAAGACCTTTCTCAAATCTACCTGTCACTCTTAGTACATACATCTAGGTTCCCTATCCATGCACTCAGTCTTATTGAATCAATGGAACAGTCAAAGTTAATGTTACACGGCTTATTAAATTGGCTCAACAATATAGTTCTAAAATAACGAACGGACAAAATAAACAATTTACGTAGTAGAAAAAGTGTACTTTTGATGAAAAGGTCTGGCCACTTCTCAGTTGTTACAATGGGGAGAAATTTAGAAGGTTTATCAATCCATACAAAATGTTTTAATAGAAGGTCATGCTGTCAACGTGTATGCAGTATATAGCAAAAAAGTCGCTAATGCTGTCTTGTCGACAGATATTTACTGAAAAAGTCCACGAAATCAATTACATCTACTATTCTATTTTATTAGATTTTGAACTTCCTCTGTACCTATAAATACAGATGGACTAACTCAAATCAGCATTAAAATATGGTGTGGGCGAATCCCACAGTTCATGAATTATATTTATTATTCATCTTATATTTTTTACATGTTAGGAAGGCTAATAACATTATAAAAACAATAATAAATAATTAAATTGCTAATAACAAGCTTCCACAGATAAATAAACGTTATTAAGTACCTCCCTATAGTCTAAGCTACGAGTACCTCCTCAAAGTTAGCTCATTTTATTTTATTGTTATAAATTTTAAGCCAATTTAGGCAATTAACGGCTCAAGTGCAGACAGGTGCCTCTTGTACATAAAATGGATTTTCCTAACTGTGCTTGCATTGGTGTACAATATATCAGTACTTCGATCTGGTTATGGTATGGAACTTCGATTAGCTTTTTAGCACAAGTCTGAATGACCTAAATCTAATGATTCCTTCACAAATAAAAATCTGTTCTATTGGTTTACTAAGTAAACCTTCTGTATGTTCTTTGTTTTAAGAAGTTACGTGGGTAGAGACGGTAGACAAAGACATATTTTATTCATTACTTTATATTTCATTTATTTTTTTGTAGGGTTAAGACTAGGGGAATATACGGGTATGTCAGCTGGCAGGAGGAGTTTTATTATAGTTCTCGAGCTTATTTACTTATTACGTTACATACATATTATATGTACTTTTTACTGGGTAAAAGAAAATGGGTTCTAATAGTAGAAAACACAGTTGAAAGTTAAAGAACGGGAAGTAAGAAAGGACGGAGGTACTGTATTGTATTAATCGAATGATGTTAAGTGCCCATTCATAATATTTTACCTACTGTAACAAGTAAAAACCGGGCAAGTACGAGTCGGACTCGCGCACGAAGGGTTCCGTACCATTATCGCAAAAAAAAACGGTAAAAAATAACGTTTGTTGTATGGGAGCCCCAATTAAATTTTTCTTTTATTCTGTGTTTAGTATTTGTTGTTATAGCGGCAACAGAACTACATCATTTGAAAATTTCAACTGTCTAGCTATCACGGTTCATGAGATACAGCCTGGTGACAGACAGACAGACGGTCTGCGTAGTCTTAGTAATAGGGTCCCGTTTTTACCCTTTGGGTACGGAACCCTAAAAACTTAAAGCTCGGCATGAAATTGCGATATAAACCTTTTTCATTGATATGGTTTTTCTTTCATCTGTACATTTTTTAAATAGTTTCTGTGACAATTCATGATATAATCTCACTTGATGGATCTATTTAACAACGTTTTCCCAAACCGATTAATATGTTGTTCTTACCTTATCCACATATAACTGCAATGAAAAAATGCAACGTACGCAGTTAATTAATTAGTTTTGTTATGTTTGTTGTATATGTTAAAAAGAAGTTAATGTGCAGTGCATTTTGTGCAACTTTAAATCAGTTTGGCCTAAACTCTCAAATGTCATATTTTCAGTAGGCTATTGCCAATTTTGTCTGGGACTTTTAAATGACTTAAAAGTTCATACAGAGTTTCTTTTGGAAAATAAAACGTAAGTCGCAGCTTAACTTATACTGTGGCACCCAGGATTAGTAAGCTTGTTATTCTTAGGTAGTTCTAGTGACCTGCCCCGGCTTCGCAGGGGTGTAATTTAGCGAAAACCCGTGCGAAGCCGACGCGGATCGCTAGTTATTACATAAACCTTCCATAAGAAATTATATAAGTTTCTTGTTGACCTTACAATCCCCATCATTTAGCATTTCATGACGTTTCATGACTTACCGAGCATTTTTTGACTGGCTGGAGACTCTAGTTTCATCTTCACAGGAAAGCCCGGCTAAGCAGTAGCCAAACACTATGTTTGAACTGCGAGAAGCTCCTAAAAACAAATGATCTAAGTGATGGTAAAAAAAATCAAAATCCGTTGCATGGTTTTTTTTTTTTTAATTCATTTATTTAGTGAGGCTTTTTGCGCTGATGCGCCAAGCCAGCCTCGTAAGGTTATACATTATGTGTATTGTACAACAAATAATTAAATTAAAAAAAAAACCTATAAAATAAACCTACCTAACATTTCGATGAAATGCATCCAAAGCCATCGAAAAAAAAAAAAAAAAAAAAAATGAAAAATCAATTACTTCGTCTCAAAAACACTTCCCTAACAAATTTATAAATTTTAATACTTTGTTCCGAAAGAGGCCTCCCAAGCAATACATTAACTCCACCACCGTACACATCACCGCCAACCGCCTCAAACAACAAAGACCTTAAATCATCGAAAGCACTACATTCCAGCAAAATGTGGTACAAATCATCCAATTTCTGTAAGCAAATGTTACAAAAGGGGGATGGTTTTACACCCATCAAATTTAAAAAGCTATTGGTAGGTATATGACCAGACCTTACTCTAAACGCTAAAATTAAAAGTTCTCTTGAAAGATTACCAACATCAAACCAAGGAATCCGAGGCAGTTCCTGTTGGATAGTTCTATACCACAAACCCTTTCCCGCAGTTATAATATTAAAGTGGTTCTCCCACAAACTAAAACAAAACTTTTTCACACTAGGGATAAGCTCCGTAATATAGGGATTACTGGGTATAATTATGCCGTCCGTAATAGCTTCTGCAGCAAGCTTGTCAGCTATTTCATTTCCAGAAATCCCTACATGGGAAGTTATCCACTGAATTTTTATATTAACTAAATTCATCTGCAAAATATGTATAATCCTAAGCGCTTCATAAGCTATCGGCATGCCTCGAATTCCTGACACACAGCGAATCAGGTGTTGCAGAGCACTTTTCGAGTCTGACAATATCACCACGTTTTTGTAAGACAGAGATTGAATGTATGATAAAGCCTCAACAATAGCCTTCAACTCATCTCTCATTATACAAGCATCATTACATAACTTAAATTTAATGCCAGTATTAGTCTGAACATCAAAAAATGCTGCTCCAACACCATGAGCATCTTTAGACCCATCGGTAAAAACATAATAATAATTATTGTACTTAATATCTAACATATTCGAAATTAACACCCTCAAATTAATCGCACTTGTTGTACGTTTTGGTACATTAAAATGATCAATATTACAATTTATACAATCTCTAACGTTAATATTTGAGACCCAAGTACCCATACTATACATATCCAATATAGGAGATTTATGAACAACATTGTTTTTAAACTTATTGAAAATATCAATCAAAATCGGTTTTTTCTTCTTTTGCCAATAGATATTCATACATAATTCGGATAATTCTTCTAATAAACCTACAGTTACATTATTATAAAAAGAGTTTACCCTTAACCAATATCTACAAGCCAACCAATGTCTTCTTACGTTTAAAGTTCGCTTTCCATAACACAAATTGGTGTGGTACGAATAAAACCACCGCATTGCTCGATTCTGCAAAACATCCAGTTTATTTAAGTGAGTCTTAGCACTATTGCCATATAAAAAACTAGCATAGTCAATTCGACTTCTAACAAGAGAAATAAACAGTCTTCTTAAATGTTTAGGATGTACGCCCCAAGATTTTCCAGCTAAAATTTTAAGAATATTCAAATATTTATAAACTTTCTCACAAGTCTCGTTAATGTGAGCTCACCATCGTAGAGATGAATCAAGCCACAAACCGAGATATTTAATTTTATCAACAACCTTAAGCTCACTGTTATTAATACAAATTCGAATATTTGCTAAACATCTAGATCTACTAAATAGACAAACATTACTTTTGGATTCGGACAAAAATAATCCCACACTACCTAAATTTTTAATAAGTATTTCTAAAGCTATATTCAAGTTAGTAATTGCTGAATCTAAATTATGTTTGTTTGAAGACACATAAAGAACAAAATCATCTGCATATTGTGAAACTTTACAACTGGTAATTAATTTACAAATATTCATAGTAGCAATATTAAAAAGTAGAGGGGATAATGGGTCTCCTTGAGCTAAACCCACACTAGATTGTCTTACCACTACACCATCCACACCAATGTCAATCTGTAAATACCTTCGGCTTAAATAATTGAAGATATATTTACAAACTTTACCCCCAACCCCGATCTTTTTTAACAAATCAATCATTCGATTGATATTTACATTATTGTATGCACTATCAATATCAACAAAACATGCAATAGTGGCCATATTCTTTGAGTACCCTATCTGAATAGATGTTATTAAACGTGTCAGATTATCCAAACAAGAATGTGATCTGCGAAAACCAATAGTAGATGGAGACAAAAGATTTGATTTCTCAACAAACCACTCAAGACGTTTTAGCATAATTCCATGGAAAATTTTGCATGGGCAGGACATTAAAGATATAGGACGCAAAGAAGAGGCGCTATTGGGATCCCTTCCAGGTTTAGGAATCGGAACTACCCTAATGCTTCTCCATTGTTTTGGTATAACACCAGTATCTAATACCAAATTATACAAATATAGCAAAAACTTTTTACCTGAAACAGATAAATTATATAGCATGGAATAAGAAATATTATCACACCTGGTGACGTGTCCTTGCGTTTTAAACAGTTTTCTAATTCAAACAAAGTTATCTCCCCTTCGATAGCACTTGATTCCTCCATAAATAAAGGAGGTTCTTCACCAACCAAATCAGGAGTTAAGGATTGTAATAACTCCTTACATTTTTGGGAATCAACACAACGATTACAATACTTTCCACCTTTAACCCATTTCATTTTTCTCCACATCTCTGAAGCTGAAGTTTCCGAATCAATACTCGTACAGAATTCCTTCCATCCTTTGGAACGGGCTTTCTCAATTATTTTGCGGGCCGTATTTACTTCAATCATATAAATATTATAATTGGCAGGAGTAAGATTGCGCCTCAATTTTGCCAGTGCCAATCGTCTTTTAGCCACAGCCATAGATAACTCTGCATTCCAGTATGGTTTAGGTACAAATTTAGCCGTAGGATCCTGGCAAACTTTGATCCATGGAATTGTTTCTTCTGCCAACCGGTCAATTTTGGATACAAATAAATTATAACATTCTTGAATATTCGACGACTTATCTAAATTAGCAAACATATCCTCCGATTTTTCGCGGTATTCACTCCAACTAGCTTCTCTGAAGTTACGTCGCTTAATGAAATTTTTAGAAGACTCATAACCATACTTCATTTTAATAAAAACATGGTCACTGCCTAAAGATTCACTAGTAGTTTGCCAAGAAAATTTTGTCGCCAGATCGGTAGAAATGAACGATATATCAGGTGATGACTGCTGTAGAACTCCACTAACAAACTTAATTCTCGTAGCATCTCCATTATTCAAGCACATATAATCTTTATCAAAGTAAGAGTTGTATACCATCTCTCCACGACGATCAGTCTTATTCGACCAGGCGATGTGGTGCGCATTAAAATCGCCTACAATTAACGTTTTTTTAACAAATCTATCAAAAATCTTATTCCAATCTGACTGGTCAGTAACTGACGTTGGAGGGCAATAAATTGAAATAATGTTCATTATTCCGGGCACATTAAATATTTCTACTACCACAATCTCAATGCTAGAGTTTGGATGCACAAACTCTCTTTGTAAGGCTTTAATTGATTTATGAGTAATAACACACAAACCCCCATAAGAATCCAATCTATCTTTTCTAAATACATTATAGTTGCTAATATTTAAGTTCTTATCTGGTGACAGCCACGTCTCACTTATAATTGCAATATGTATTTTTTTCTTGAAATAATAATAATTGAAAATCATTAATCTTAGGACATAAACTATTTGCATTCCACTGTAAAATATTAATTACTTTCGTTTGTTGCTTAAAATTACGAGCCATTCTTAATGCATCCTAATATCTCCATCAAAACATCCATGTTTAATAAACTCAAAATAAAATTCTTTACTTCCGACAACACATATTGCAAAATACATGTAATTTTGTCCCCAATGTCATCATTTGAAAAGATAACTTCTTTCAGTTTGCCCAATAATTTCCTGAAACTAAAACTTTCCATTTTGGAAGATGCATTTCTAGCCGATTTATTCAAAAACTCATCCTTATTTTCCGGTAAAAAATCAGATGTAACCTCCTTCTGAATTTCATGACAAACCTTCTTACGTTTACTCTTTATAGTTCTATTTGGTTTTCTCAAATGTACTGCAACTTTACTTGAATTCAAAATTGGTGACATTCTATCTTCATACTTATCTTCTTCGCTATTCGAACTGTCATTCAACAAAACATTATTTTTGACCACCGTTGCATGGTTTAAGAGGAGTTAGCGGATATACAGGCAGGTGCGGCACGCGACTTTGTTTTATTCTATTTAGTGACAGTGATAAATCTTGAAACTACTGATAGGTAACTTTTGTTGAGAACCTTACTACCTATATTAATATTATTTACATCTCTATTATAGACATCTCTATTGACGTAACCTTCCTCACTCACAAATACACGAAATCAAATTAAATTTCAGAATGTTTACCCGAGAATAATGTTTGTGGTAGGTTCTTGCGTCAATATTTATTTGGGCAACTACGCTTCAATTAAAATGGCTGACAGAGTTGGGAAATACGACTGTTACTGAAACTGCTGAAAAAAATAACCAAAAATATAAAGCCCAGCATAGAAAACTGGAGGATTTTTTTCAATATGAAGGTTTGTTTCGTCAAACCCTGTGTTTGATATTTAAAAAAAATGAGTAAATAAATGCTTTTGATTTCGTTCATGTTGCAGTTCAGGGTGAATTTATTGGTCGCGTTGGATAGAATAATAATTGCTCTATTAACCGCTTCTTCTTTTCTTGTATTTGGCACGAACTAATGTGAAAATAGATAGATCATCATCATTTAAGCTGCAATATATGTACCTACAGATGGCCGTAGCCCGGCGCGTGTCGTCACATCGACTGTTCCTCTACTTCTCGCATCCAGCTGCAGCCCTTACCAGGTAATCGACTGCTTTGTAGAAGCCCTTCCAACGCTGCATCTTACGGTACGCGGTCGCCACTCAAGAACCTTTCGGTCCCATTGGCCATCCGTTCCATCCGTGCAAGCAATGTGCCCCTGCCCAGTGCCACTAGAATTTGACAATTATTCGAGCTATGTCGGTTAAATTGGATCTCACTCACGTCACAACAACAATATTTTACTGTTCCAATGGACTTTTAAACTGTTCGATTTCGAGCCAGTATAATTACAAAACTTAACCCACATCATTACGATGTTTTAATTTACTGTAAATACACGCTAATTAGTAGATTTGCGTCCAGTTGTGGTCTCATCAATGTTTTTTTTTCTCATTTGGTGAACGAATAATGTTTTAAACTACGCAAATAAGTTTAATTCAATGTGCTTTTACTGCTAATTTCCATGATTGGAAGTTTATGGATTATTTTTATGCTATTTGTTCAACTAAATAAATATTGTAATGTTAAGAGGAAACAGGGGTAGAGAGCGCCGACTGAATTTCTTTAGTAAAAAGTCATAATTCGAGGTTTGGCTCTCGTCTCTTTCCTCCTCCAATATTGGACCAATTTAAAAGATATTCCGTAAGGGCTGACGTTGGCGTTAAAATTTAAAAAATTACAGGAAAGTAAAAAGCACTAGTAAAAAAAAGTGACACTTTCCGCACAGCTTGGCTGCTTGGAAAACGCTCTTTTCGAGGACATGCATTGTAAAAGTACTTTTGACACAGGTCAACAATTTATTTTTTTCTGAACTTAGCTTTGGACATAAATGGATGGAAAAACAGATAGCGTCACTGTTTTCAGTGTGCAAAAGTTTTAGATTTACGAGACCAAAATAATATTAATATTTGTTGCATCGTTTCGCTGTGTCATGGCTTTTGATATTTGGAAACTTTTGTTGTTCTTGCTTTTATTCACTTCACAATGCGGGTGAACCTCGAAGCTCAACGAAATTTTAGCATTCTATGTAGGTACATATTACTTACCAACTTTGTGATTTTAAAACTCAAGAAAAACTTCGTAGTGCGTGATTAACAACCGCACGGGTCGATTTTAAAGATAAAATAAAGTAACTTTTTCAGAGATTGATCCTTGGATGGGTGACCTGCCCGTACACACACCAAGCAAGACTCCTCTGGGCCTCAGACAGCAATCATTTGTAGATATTAAACAATCGTTATCGTTAGTCAGAAGCCAGAAAACCATGGGGATATCATGTTACCTATTTACTGGGTTGTGAAGGCAGTTACTTCTAGTAAAATAATGGAACTCAGCTGCAGCCAATTAGACTGGAAGCTGATCCCAACATATTCGGGAAAAGGCTAGGCAGATTGATTTTATTTAAACTTCCGGTGTAGGTAGAATGACTGATTTTCTTTGTCATCTTTCAGAATTCGTATCAATATTCGATTTACCCATCTGGATCTATGTTAAACTTTGCAACGGTTGTTATCTCTTTACAATATGGTCTAATATCCAACGTCATTTTGAAAAATGATTTCTCAGCCTTATTGAAGTGCAGTCACTGAGCCACAAAATACTGCCTCACAATAGTCACAATCGTTCACTCCAACATACCCTTCGGATATCAAAATATCCTGGTTCCGACAATTTAATGTCCCAACGTGTTCCGAATCATAAACAGCTGGTACACATTTATACGATTTCCAGACCAAATAATAAATCTATGTCGTAATTTATAATCATGTGCCGTTTCAATGGCAACCATATTGGAGTAAGAAAAGGTTGATGTTTGATCGGGCGTGGTTTTTATTGACAGTCGATATTGCTCATTTATTTTTATTATATATATTGTTCTTTTCATTTTGTGCATTGTGTAATTGGAAATGCTTGCTTCCGCGACTTTACACCACGTAACGTGAGATTGCACAATTATTTTTGCTGCACCAATACTTTACTGCATTTATCTTTATTTTATTTGTTAATCGTCTTTGAATTGTTTGTATTATTTTTGTGGTAGTATATTTACCAGAATGAGTTTCTGGATACGATGCCCGCGGTCGATCCATCTGGAGTTGCTCAATAGCAGCCCGGATTATGGATTTGTGTTGGTGGTAATACACTCGCCTCCAATGAAACTTAAACATAACTGGCGAAATATGGGCTTAGATATTTCAGGTTTACCATTATTCAACCCTTCCGGGAATACAGGCCTGCTGTTGTTTTAAATTATACATCCCATTTTACACGGTCGTGTTTCCCATTTTATGTTTTTCTATTATTGGAAACAAATATAGCAGCTCACAATGTAGGACCCATTAATATTAATGGTAATTTATTACCGTGGTGCTAGGCAACTGGGCTTATCCCAGTTGTAAACGACCCTTTGTGCCTATTGGCCTTGTTTGTTCTGTCTCCTGCTTGGTATGGAGGGAAGTGTAAATTTTTACTTTTTCCTACTCCTACGTTATTCTTTTCTGATTAATTTCGTTGCGGGATTCAAGACAGTTTAATTCATTCTCCGGGACTTCGTCGAGCTTCATTGCCTCGGCGCTTTTCTGGTGGTTGCCACTGTTGATTCTGGCTTTCGGGAGTTGCAGTGGTTTGGGAATAGTGCGGTGGGTCGTGTTTCCCTCCAATTCCCTTTTTATCTCTAACAGGCTAACAAATTACCGAAACAGTAGGATGTATTAACGTCATCAGCATTCCGCTAGTATCGCGGTCACTTTCTCCCTTTCCTTATTTAATAAGGCAGTCATTTTTCTGTCTACTTGAATTAGGTAATGCGCTATTCATTTGGAGATAGTGGGTATATATTAGCTGTGTATTTTGCATTTGGAGAGTTTTTCTTTTTTTGGAATCTACTTGGTTTGGTTGGACGTTCCGACATAAGGACATATTCCTGCAGCTTCGCTCTCGTAGTCTATTTGGTAGGATATAATAATATATAATAACTGTGATTTTCAGAGATAAGAAAAACACTCAGCGATTCAGTAGCTTTCAATCAGTGAAAGAATTTTCGCTTTCGATACTTACAGAGATGTCGTTGTACAAACATTTAAATGAACATTAACAACAAATGAAGAAGGATCTTCAAAAAGATTAACGACTAAAGAGCTAGTCAAGTCTATAACTTGGCTTGGTAAGTATAAAATTTTTTTTTTCTTTTCTTTTTTTTTTAAAAAAACTTTGCCATACATTAGGAATTTCTCTTGTATCGTGGATGCGTTTACAAACATATAAACTCACATACACAAACATCCAGAGCCGGAACAACTAATTGTAGGTCCACAAATATTTGAACCGTGCGGGAATCGAACCTGCGACAGGCAGCGTAGCAGTCAATCGCTCAACCACTGCGCCAACCGTGAGCCCAGTAATATAAATTTTACTCTTAGAGGAAAAGCTATAATGTGGCAATATAATAAAGTAATTGTCGGTCTAGACTAAACATCCCACTTTCTCTTTTCTTGTTCAAGATCCAATAAAAAGTCAGCAAAAAAGTTGTAAATTTTTTCCTTAATTCAATCAGACTATTTCCCGTAGGCCGTTTCGCTTGATTTCCTTCACAGAAAAATACGATTTAAAATATATTTCTTTTGGATACCAATGCTGAGTTGTTCTGTCAAAATACGGGAGAATTGTTTTTGAACTTGAATGTTTTTGGTGATCTTAGCAAAATGTCATGAAAAACTAATAAGTGTTTTCAGAATTGACGATTCAATATTTTCTTCAAGTGGTCTTTTGGTCTGCCATGCATGAATATTTCACAGAGATTAAATAAACAAATCTCTCGAGATCTTTTTTGGTGGACTTAAAAAAAAACAAAATGAAAAAGCAAGTTCCAATAAGTTTTCTTGGAAATGAGGACTCGTTGTTTTAACGAAGTGGATCTTAGGTCCGTCACACATGGATACTTGAACGAATTTTTGTACGAGTAAACCCCGCTGAACATACTAAATTTAAAGAAATTATAAAGACTCGATGAATTGTGTGAACTATTGTGTAAACGATTCCATGAGATGTCAACCTACTATGTTATATATCAGTTTCTTTTAAGACTTTGTGAGCGGATATGAACTGGCGACCAATCAGTGCACAGTTTTACAATCGATCCGATCTTCTCTGCATCTATGGCAACGTTACATCGTGAAAACTGTGTTGAAAACTGTGCACGAACGAAAGCCTTCTTATCCTCTTATCGGTATCAATTTATCTGTACTCGTATGTAGGAGCTCGCGTTCAGATGAGGGTTGATAGTATTGACTTAATAAATATTTATTGAAGGTTGATTGACAGAGATTTGTAAATCGCATTAACTCTTCCAATCATGCCTTTATAAATTGGGTAAATTACACGGAAATGTCGAATGCTTGTCTTCTTCGTCGTATCATCACCATAGTTCTCTTGCCCTTATCTATTATTCACGATTCTGAAAACTATTTTCAATAGAGATTTGCTAATTGCATTAAGTCAGTCAATCAAACCTTTACAAATACGGAAATATCAAAGGACACTTTTTTTCGTTGTGTCTATGATTCTTTAAATTATTTATGAACAAGCCATATTTCCTATTTACCAAATTGACGAACTTTCATACAATCTTTCATACACTATTGAACCCCTATACATTTTTCAAGGATTTGCTTAACTATGTTTTGAAAAGAGTTCTTGTACAAACTTAAACGATTCTACAAATACCAGTTCATTCTGTGCTTTGCGTGTCAGGGATTTAAAGACTATTAATTTTATTAAGTGAATTATTATTTTATGAGCTTCAAATAGGTAGTTACACCGCGTAAAATACTGGTATTCCACTAGGTACACCCAATTAGACTGGAGCCGACCCCAACATAGTTAAGAAAAGGCAGTGATGATTTGAGTACAGACCAAAACCACCAGTTTTCATACTACAATTTCCATCTGAAGTACCTACCTAAATAAAAAATCTAATAAAACACTATCTGTTTTTTTCCTTAATTTCGTTGATGTTTGTATTCATCAAGTTCCCATTGGTTGTTTGAAAACATTTTCACTAGGCGCGATCCACAGCGCAGTTATATTATTCGATGCCGTCTGGTCGGCTGCATTGAATTTATTCGGTGAATGTTTTTTGAGTTTGTTGCTTTAATATTTTTGTGTTTCAATATTTGTGAACCCAGATGAGTATTAGTATAGATACCTCGTTTTTAAATGTAGAGCTTCTCTCGTATCCGAATGTTTTTAAAATATTTTGGTATTTTCTTTATGATTTCAATACAGGATCGAATTAAATTAGCTAACCAAATGATCAGCGGCCTTTGACCCCGTAATCACTTGTAATTACTTAAAATTAAAAGTTAATATTTTTATTAGATCGATACAAATCACTTCACCGGAGTTTCTCTAACAATATTTGACTATTTATAATACATTGCAGTACATACATATTTTAATTAATATTGCCTGTATTTAAAAGACTCGTAAAAGAACACTACCTGTCACTGTGATTGTCGTTAGTCAACATTTCACTTTCATTGCCTATATATATTGAGTATGTATGTATTTATGTATCTATTATAGAACATATGTATGTATTTGTGTATCTATAATAATATTATTGTGTGTTTAAAGTAAATATTCGCAATGTTATGTGTTACACCAATGTCAGCCCCATTTAATGTCCAGGCTATCACTGTCCATTCCAGGTTACCTGGAAGAGATCGCGGTATGCGATAAGGCCGCCCGTTGTATGTATTTTAGTTTTAAGTTTCCTTTTATATGTTTTAATTTGGTGTACCTACAATAAAGCATATATAAATAAATAAATAAATATTGGTCTCTATAAAACCTTTAACAGAAACCTTTGTTGAAATTGGTCAGACTAGCCTTAAAGTTCTTTTAGACATTTCTAGTACGCATGTAATTGAATTTAAGATCCACTTTGCCTCATAACATTCAATTGCTCCGTCCAACCCATAACTTTTCAAGAAAATCCCAATAAAATAAACATAAGTAAACCAAGTATAGCCCATAAAATAGATAAAAGAAACTTCAACCTCGACCAAGTGACAGACCCATAATACACTTAACACCAAAAACACTATCTACTAAAGTCTAGACCAAACACAGTAAAATATTCTCATCCACTTAGTTTTTCTTTACTAAATATCTTACCTACACATAAAAACACTATCCCTTTACAAAATGTCCGAGCACTTTTTTCGATCTCACAATCGGCTTTAGAATTCTCTTTAGAGTCGAGCCATTTTCGGGCAGTGCGAGCTCATTTGAAATGTCAGGCGCTTTAAAATAAAGGTGTACGCTTGCTGAGGGTGATACTTCACCTTGAATAGAGTAAATAGAAGGTCAATTTGGAATGTGCCTGAACTCTATCGTTCTTGACAAGAAATCGCCTTCATGGTTGGTGGTTCTTTGAGTTTTGAGTAAATGACAGTATCTAAGTATTGGTACGGCATCGACGCGCTAAGGAGAAATATGGGCTCAAGTCTGCACGCAGTGCCAAGAGCGTTAACGTATTAGCATAAAGTACTTTTTTTTCTACCATTACAACTTCTGAAAGACAGAATCAACAGTGGCGATTCACAGAAAAGCACCGAGACATTTTAAGCTTGTCAACTCCTGGAGAAACATCTCTGCCTGTCCTTTGGATGAAATCGGAGTCAATACATTAATATAAGCCGGTTACAGTCCCACTGCAGGGCAAAGGCCTCTTCTCATATAGACAAGGCACGAACATTAATCACCATGCCTGCTCAAGGCGGGTTAGCGATTTCCTTCTCCGATGTCAGCGATATCCAAAATAAACTTTGAAAGTTCATACATTATGAATTGAAAAAATCACTAAGAAGTTTTATAATTAAATAGGAGTTACTAATTGAATCTGAGGTACACGATGAGGCTAACAAAACATTATTTTATAAATCGGTCCTTTAGTACTTCTATACAATGGTTCAAAATTCTTTTCACCACTTAAATGCCGACATAGACTCACGTATAAAAGCTAAGATTTGTATTAGTTAGTGTCCTTCAGGAGGTTAAGCAGACTAAAAAACCGACCCTGTTACCTAAACCCCTAATCGGCAAGGATAGGTAGATTTAATTAATCAAATTCTTTAAATCTGACAATTTTAGGATTTAGGGAAAATGCTTTGCCATTTCTGGCAAAGGGTTATTTTTCTGTTCTTTTTATTATAAAATTAGGTTATACAAAGGCAATGTTGTTTCGTTATAAACTATGATTTTTATGTCAAATTAGGTTTGAATTAGTGTTCAAGGCGAGCTAGTTTATGTAAATATCAAAACCCGTACCTCTTTGGTGTGGTAATACTACACACCAATAGATAAATCGACGTTCGTCTGTTGGTATGGTAGCTTGATTTGGTACAATCAAAACTATCGATCCAAGTAGACTGATCCAATCTATCATCGATCGTTCTACTGGTTCGGTACTAACGCAAGATCGCTAAATGGTCATAATATATTTTTTGTTTTCTTGTGTTAAATCTGTTTATCTCATACCCGTATTAAAGTCTCATTTTTTTCAACCGCAATGTCTTTTTGAAGCAAAATAAATACGTACTCAATTCGTTTATTATTCATTTATTTAATCACGCTATTATTGAAACTTTTTGACGCTTTGGGTCCGCAGCCATTTAATTGAATTATAAAAGCTTTAAAATGTTCATATTTTCACACTTTTTCCGGTGTGCGGGGTTTTATCTTTTGAGCCAAAATGTTTTACGATTCTGTTCGTATTTTTTTTTTGAATACTTGTCTCATGTGATATTCAGTGAAATTTTCATTGCTTTGTATTATTGATGTGATGGTGTGAACTTTCGCTTCAAGGAAATTTAATATATTTTTTATTTGTAGTATACGTAAATAAATTGGTTCATAAAGTACATTTTATTTTATGGTAGGATAACCTCAGCGAGCTTCACTCAACAATGGGTTTACTGCCAGCATAGCCAGGTTTTTTTCTTAAAATTATGTATTTATTACAATGTTGTAGGTATATCTGTGACCGTCGTTATGAATAAACAGAAGGCAGAAAATCTGACACCAGTTTTGTCTAGGGGAATCGAGTTACCCAGTTACTGCGTTGCGGCCATAGATATAGTATACAGCAAAAAAAAATCTAAATCTATGGTTGCGGCGATCAGATAGCTCTACGTAAATCACTGGTACTCAGCTGCATCTGTTTAGACTGGAACCCGAACCCAACGTAGTTGGGAAAAGACTTGACAAATTGATTGCCTAGGATATCAATGGCAAACCATTTGATAAGATTTCCGGTTTGTTTATCAAACATTTTCAAAAAACAGTTTTGTACCTTGGAACTATTACATGTTTTAAATGCAAATCTAAATCATATCTTCCTAAAACCCTACCGAAACACAGAGCTCCTGCCGGCTATCCCCAAACCTCAAGCCTTTTACGACAAGAATTTATTCAGAAGCTCACAGCATAATCTTAGAGTAAACGCGAGAATCTTCGTCGCCTCTAAACCTGGAAATTAGGGCAAATAATAAACAGTTCGCGCCTCTAGAATATCGCCATTCCTATGTACAGTTTACCGCTGTGCGAGAGAGGCGGCAGATTACCGTGGTATGTTTCAAGGGATGAGGGTAGTGGGAATGGGGATTTAAGTCTGTGCTTGGCAGTTTAAGAGGAAACGGGGGCAGAGAGCGCCGACTGAATTTCCTAAGTAAAAAGTCGTAATTCGAGGTTTGGCTCTCGCCTATTTCCTCCTCCAATATTGGACCAATTTAAAAGATATTCTATAATCTGAAAATTTAAGATATATCCTATGTCTCTATGTTTTCCTTTTTGAGGATACATTATCTTTAGAAGCACTAGAACCCTCAAAAAATGCTCAAAATTGCGCTTTCAACAGAAGCTTAGTGTACAAATTTGACAAATATAAATGAAAAAAGGAAAACCTAGTATATATCTTACTTTACCAGTTTATGGAATATCTTTTAAATTGGTTTATTATTGGAGGAGAAAAGAGACGAGAGCCAAACCTCGAATTATGACTTTTTACTAATGCAATTCCGTCGGCGTTCTCTGCCCATATTTCCTCTTAAGAACGAGATTCATTTATAGTAGATAGTGTGAAGAATAATAGGTCACTCACTTACATGCATGGGTATCTCAAATAGTTATTTCTGCTTGTGTACTGGTTGGATCTGCATAAGAATATGTCGGTCCGGGGTTTGAGTCTAGTCAGCATGGTGATAGCCAGACGAGCCCTATCTGCGCCTAACACATATTTACCTATATATTATCATATACGAAATTATTTTAGTGCCCCGTATATAGACTTAGGGATACAGACAAATAACACCAAACTGTGGCACCCACTTCCCTCCACTAATAGTGTTGATTATGGCAATGCCCCCAAAGCGTTTGGGCGTTCAACGTAGAGTTTATTTGAAAGTCTATCATTTAGCGAACGTTTACAGATAGAACTAAAGTACCAATTAGATTATATTTAAATTATATTTATTTCTCCATAAAATTGAACATTGTACCCTTACGTATGCTAGTACAATAACTCGTAACATTTTATGATACGAGTACCTACGCAGCGTAGGTGTACGAGTGTTCTCGATTTGCTTAGTATAAACGTTTAAACACGTTGTTGTGAACGAATAGAGTTGAGGGATGAAATAAACGTGAACTGTTTAAAATTAATTGTTTTCCACCGCCTTGAACCTGTAATAGTGATCCTTAGAGTTGGACAAATATTCTTTTTCGTTTTCTAAATCAATATTTTCAAATGTCATTAATTTTGGATGATGATTTCCCCTTGGAAATGTCTTCTAGGGAGTGTAGACACTAACAACTATACTACTATGGTGCTATATAATTATTATTCCAATCTGTACATCATATTAACTTTTGCCCGTTGCAATATTTCCACCTCTGGCCTCTCACAAGAGTTGTGCATTTCACCGGGATACAAAATAGCACATAGCTCTCAGATGAATTGCGGCATAGGTTTCATTCCGAGAAAGAATTTTCGTAATCTATCATACTTCCTGACATTACCTCCTTTAAATAATCAAATAAACAATTAAAGCACTTATAATAGTAATGAAAGTAGATAAAATTAATTATTTATAGTTTTAAAAACTAAAACGGTCCAGAGATTTTATTTTTTCACACACGTATTTCGCAAAACATCCGAAGAAATGCAAACTCATTCCCGTATGTATTAAGCATATTATAATGTAGCATTATACCCAACCTCACGAAATCAAACACAACATGATTATTTGCGAAAGTCTATAGAGTTATATAGGGAAAGCCTTTTGTTAAAATGCCCTTTGATCGTTAAGGCGAAGACTTTTGAGAAGAAAGATATTGAGATGAAAATGAGAGATTTCGCGCCGTTTTCTTTGGTAGTTACTGTTTCTAACTATTGGTATGGGGTGGATAATAGTCGTGGCCTTTATGGCTTAGTGGCGGAGTTGAGAGGAGAGGACACAACTTGAATTGATCCTGCTACGTATGTATGTAGCCACAACATAAAAGTTAGTGATGATTTTATAAAAGGCAACTCAGTATCAAAATTATCCTACTACAGAACCCCAATGCCACTATCCTTGTACTTTACTATTTAATTATAAAAAAACACTTAATATCCCAACCTCTAATTTCAAAACTATGATTCGAACTTGAGACCTAACCTACAAAGAAACTTACATGCGAACGATACAAGCTCTTATGCGAAGGTAAAGTGAAAAACTAATTATGAAGTCACTTAAAGGAAAATAATATGTACAGCTGTGGTGTAAGGCTTACAAGCCAATGTTTTTCTTTGTGAATGTATTTTGGCTTGGCTATGGCAGTGAAAAATGGTTGGATTGTGAACCATAAGCGTTTTGAGTTATGTATAATATGTAAGATGGTTTTTTTTTTTTGCTTCCTAAACTAAAAAGTCAACCTACCTAATTTAATAAAATAATACAGGGTGTAATGGAAAGGTGGTATCATATTCTAAAAACTGCTTCGACCTATGTTAATGAAAAACTTTTTCCAAAGAAGTCATAGGCAATCTCTCTAGTTTCTTATTCTAGTCTGTACCTATCAGATTTTCATCTTTATTTATTCATTTTCTGTCTACCCCTAATGTTTGTATCAAATATTTGTCTAATATAATGGCAATTTCTTCTTGTATTTGCAGGTTAAATAGCAGCCGTTTCTGTTTCGAAGAACGTTATTTGATGAATTTTCTAGTATTGAGTTCCATAAAATATTATGACTTAAATATTCAACTTGATATTGCTCCAGATCACAAGGTTTTTCTGATCTAAAATAGAAAGAGATAGAATTGTTAGTTTATACGTTTGTAAAAGGTTGTCTCTGGCAGTATTGAACCGACTACGAAAATAATTTCACTGAGAGAAAGCTGCACTATCGTACCCAAAGGGTAATAATGGGACCCTATTACTAAGACACCGCGGTCCGTCTGTCTGTCTGTATGTCTGTCTATCTGTGTGTCTCTCTGTCTGTCTGTCCGTCTGTCACCAGACTGTATCTCATGAACCGTGATAGCTAGACAGTTGAAATTTTCACAGATGATGTATTTCTGTTGCTTCTATAACAAAAAAATACTAAAAGCAGAATGAAATAAATATTTAAGTGGGGCTCCCATACAAGAAACGTGATTTTTATGCCGTTTTTTGAGATAATTGTACGGAACCCATCGAGCGCGAGTCCGACTCGCACTTGGCCGGTTTTTATTTATCCCTGAAAAATGCACCGTTCCCGTGGAATAGGTGTAGTTGCCGCGGGCAAAAGCTATTATTACATAAGCAGAATGATCGAGCATTGATCACATTTGCTCTCTGCTTGTTGGTCATTTGAATCGTTTGTGTTTATTTTTCTACTATTCGGTTTCTTTTATAGTTCTCTCCAAACTTCTTGGCCGCCCCTGAGGTTGGCTTTTCGATGCCCAAGGCACGGCGCAGTGCTGTTTTTGTATGAGAGATACTACTGCGCAGCCATTGTAGCCAACTTCAGGGCGGCCAAGAAGTTTGGCGAGAACATTTAGTTTTTGGTTTTGTGTACTTATGCCTTCTCTGTATGAGAAGAAGCCTTTACTCTCACAGAAGGCAGTTACAGTACAGACTGGCATTATATTAGAAAATATGTGTAGCATGTCTAGTTTTGAGGCCTACACCTAACCCTATGTAGTTCGTAGTGCTGTTACGAAAAATAATTATTTTCAATAATTAAAATACAAATTCCCTCGACACTTGCCTGCCTGCAAAGTGTAAATACCATCGCCAAGTCCAACAAAGTACTACATTAATATAGGTTATTCGTGACACGAGTCCTTCTGGGAAAACTTGGCATTTCATTAATTTCGAATATTTCACGACAACACATTTTGTTGTTTACTATTAAAGAAACAAAATACAGCTGTATTTTGCTCCTTTACATTTCTTCATTCTAATTTGAACCTTATCGCTGGCGCCGTACAAGTTAAATGACAACTATGGCTTAATCATAACTAGATTTTGTTGTTATTTCCCAGGAGGATAGAATTTCTTGTGTTGAGAGGAACAACGAATCCTTGGAAGCAACTAATTTGAATATGAAAAGCAATTTAGCGTTGCGTTTTAGTGTCTTTTTATCTCAAGACGGTAACTACGATGTTGTTCTTTTCAGTCCTTCGCTTCGGAATGCATCGCCATTTTAGGGGTTTAGGGACCAAAATAAAGTATTAACAAACAATGCACCTACCCAAATAGGTTTCTCCCGCGGCTATCCCACAATAATCGTGCTTATATCCGTCGTGCCGGATTTCTTCTCGAAATTTTTCCGATATCTCTTATTATTGACCATATTTTATTAAATTTAATGCCCACGTAAAATTTGCACAAACATCCGCTAAAATTGATAATTGCACAAACATCCGCCTCGGTCCCATAATTATATTTATCTTAATCAGTGGTGTCATCCCATACAAAGAAAGTGTCCCGACGTACTGTACTGATTATTTGATTTATCTATCGATATCGATTGATTATTAGATGGTGATCTATCGATCGCCGTGGAACGGAACCGAACGCCATCGATTTACAAAAAATAATGGGTATAATCAGATGAAAAACGCTAGTTACGTCGGCACGGTTTCTTTGTATGGGATGAGGCGTCTGTATGCTAGTATAGTATTATATTATCTGTCTTAATTTAATTTACAATTCCGCCAGGGGTTGCTTTGTATGGCTCATAATTAATTACTTACCAAAATTAATTGAGTGCGGCATTTTAGTTTATTATGAGTCTTTGTTATTTTTTCCATGAAGGAAAATTTAATACGGCTTTGTTTGTGATACAATAGTATATCATGCAACTAGTGAATAAAGGACGGATTTAAAGTGAGGGCCATAGATGAATCAAGAACAAGTGAAGGATTCTAACAACTGAATCACGACCATAGGGAGTGATTCATGATGATTGATGAAATAAATAAATGGTTTATTACCTTGAAAATTTACAAAAAGTGAGAACCGGTTTATCTTTTGAAGCTGAGTTAGGTAACAGCACCTGTGTTTTAGGGGCCAGTGACCACCTCTGTTACGTTCTTTTTTTTTTTTTTTTAAACGTTGCATGAAACATAATAATAATTAACTAGCTGTTGGCCGCTTCTTCGCTCCCGTGGGCCACCCCACAGGACCCGTTTTCAGGATAAAAAATAGCCTATGTTACTCGGGAATAATGTAGCTTTCCATAGTTGAAAGAATTTTTTAAATCGGTCCAGTAGTTTCGGAGCCTATTCGGTACAAGCAATCAAAAAATCTTTCCTCTTTATAATATTAGTATAGATTAAACACCAATGCAATTAAAATTAGAATTACAATCCAAAGGACTGATTTAAAGTGAGGGCCATAGATGAATCATGAACAAGTGAAGGATTCTAACAACTGAATCACGACCATAGGGAGTGATTCATGATGATTGATAAAATAAATAAATGGTTTATTACCTTGAAAATTTACAAAAAGTGTGAACCGGTTTATCTTTTGAAGCTGAGTTAGGTAATAGCACCTGTGTTTTAGGGGCCAGTGACCACCTCTGTTGTTCTTTTTTTTTTTTTTTTTTTAAATACGTTGCTTGTAACATAATTATAATTAACTAGCTGTTGGCCGCGGCTTCGCTCCCGTGGGCCACCCCACAGGACCAGTATTCAGTAAACATTCTAGACTAAAATCAAAATTAAAATCCTAAATATATATAACAAACTCAAAATTAAATCGATGAAGGAGTTTGAAAATCGAATATTCTTAGCACAAGGAGTTTGTTGGCGATTGTATCGAGTATTTTATGCGCAAGGTATAGCATTGAGATGAAGGAATATTATTTTGGTGTGTTAAATTCAAACATCAAAACAGTGAGTAAAAGTGCTTTTTATAGTGCTGTTTTCAGTGAATAAAATAAGCTTTTTAGAGTGGGAATGGTATAATAGTACATTATGGTACAAGTGTGCAATGTTGGTGATTACCGCTGAGGCGCCATTGAGACCCGAGCCGTAGGTGAGGGTCTTAAGAGAGCCGAGGACGGTAATCATCAATACACACGTGTATCATACGACGTTTTTCAACACTCTTGTGAAGAAAATAATACAAAACAAACATTTTCAACAGTAAAAACGAGTTGTGAAAATTTCTCACAATGGCGGGCAAAATTATTCAGTTTTCCTATGCGCGCGCATCTAACAATGGCGATCGGCCATAGACTAAAAGAATGAGGTTTCTTTTTTTTTGGCTTTTCGTGGATAGTGTTTTTGTCACGTTCAAAATAGGGAATTTAAATTTTTCTTAATTACTGTGCTGGACGTAGCGTGATCACTGGCCCCGAGAAAAGAAGGGCGTAAACCTTCTGGCCATTGCCGCTGAACGCCCCGATCACACACGAATTAAGGTTCTTGGATGCCTGGCTGCATCAGCGACGTAAGGTTGCAAATCGACTCGAACGATTCAACAGTGTGTTGACTGTACTCGAGTTACTTCCAGGTTCTGGGTTCCCTACTTCTGGATCAGCACTCCTGGTGTCCAGGTCCCGAGGTTCAGCTCGACAGGATCGAAAAGGGGTGTCTTCATTGGGGTTGAAGTCGACGAATTAAATGAAACACTAAGTTATTCAGTACACGGCACGATTCTAGGGCTCTCAACAATTACTGAGACTCGATTCTATATAAGAATTACTTCTTATTTACTAAGACAAGTACAAGTGACTAGCTTTGGATGACTACAAATTCTATTTGGGACCGGGGTAGCTATATACCCTCGGACCGTGCCATTATTGAGAGCCCCGCAAATTCTCGCCGAAAATAATTTTTATTATTGTAAAAAACCCTTATCAATATTTGGTAATAGGGTTACCGCACCCCTTCCACGGCGCTATCAATAGCTGGATTTCTTCGTACTGTAACACAGTAACGCCCCCTATCTCTGTATCTAATCCATATACCTAATTTCCAGGTATTGATAGCTTCCCTAGACTATTTCTATACAATAAAGGGACAATTTCCTTTATTTTCCGGTTAAAATCTTAATAGCTTTTAACCTAGCCTAAGGATATCTATAGGTTGGGTTGACCTGCTGGTGCCAATAGCAGGCTGTCTGTTGACGTCTAGAAAAAGCTTATTTTCGGGATTTTTCTATGGGATATCATCCCTTATGTACTGAGTCTATAAAATCCTAAGTCATTTCACCGACTTAATGATTTTCTATTTAGGCTAACCAGACAATCACCGCCCATTATGGGGATTCTGGCAGCCGATAGACCACACTTTCCTAGTGTTTATATAAGTCTATCCAGGCTATATGCACGTAAGGTGCCTCGATAAGTACAAAATCAATAGCTGGTCACTTTCTTTGTGCCCAGCTATCGGGAAAACTATTTACAAAAACCTAATAAACTTGGGACGACGCGATAGCGCGTTTATCGGGCCATCGGGAGGTCCCCAAAAATTCCTTATTTTCGGAATTCCCAGGGGTGTATAGTCCCGGGGAATGCCAAAAACGGACTAAAAATTACATTTCCAGAAACCTATTTTCTGGAATTGTACTTAAACTACTTGAGCGATTTTCGCTCCAAAGTGATGACTTGGTAGCTAGTCCAGCAAGCCATCCGAAAGTACTTACACCATAGGTACATCTATTCCCTTCATGGAGTTATTCCACCTGAAGGGTCTACAAATTTCAACGTTTTACGTTGTTTACATTTTTCATGACTGTTCATCTCGCTGACTATCCAAGCGATTCTTCCCATCTAGAAACCGCCTGGAAGCCCTTTTAGCAAGCTTTCCAATGGTAGTACTTTTATCAGTACACCTATATGTTTTCTAGGTACTTAGGGCACCTAAAACCGTAAGCATTTGCCGAAAACCAGATAAACAGCATGTTCCTACTATATACCGACTTGATATCTCAAGTAAATGGGCTTTATATAAAAGACTACGCTAACTATGAGGTGTATATAGGTTTCCCGTCTCGGTCTAGGTCCCCTATATACCCTAAAATGACCTAAAACCATATATTTGGTGTTTGAGATATCAAGTCAATATTCACATTTATATAGCGGAAACTATGTGGTTTTCACATAGTTTCATCATTATGTACCGATTTCATGTCTAGTACATAGGATAAGCCCTTAAAAACATGATTTTAATTACTATAATTTGTTTCCAAAGCTTCAAAACTATAAATATCGCGTGGTGCCACCCCGCGGCTCATTCGGAACTAATCCGTCGTCGAGCAATGACGTATCGTACGACAGGAATTTACGTTTTTCGCTATGATAACTCTTATCAGTATGTTTTCTAATGCTTTTACTCCATTAAGGGTGAACTATTGAACCCTATAACATACTGACAAATACTAAAAACATTATACTACTATCTCAGTAGAATTTTAGTATAAATACAGACGTGCCTCTAAAAATTATTTTAGTATTAGATGGCGCGCCGTGGTAAGCAGACATGTCTACACATACATACTTTAAACTTCTATGAACCATTTAGTATGGTTGATGACGCTTCGTCGCGAACATATCTCCCGCCGTGCAGTGCTGTGTCGACTCGCTGTGTCGACTTGAAGTGTTGTCGGCGCGGCGCTGCATTCCTTCGGTGAGCGACGGACGGCATTTCTCGGCTGCCGGCCAGGCCCACCGAGAGGACGGTCGCCGCTCCGGCATCTCTGGTTACTGGGGCAGTGGGACGAGTTTCTTCACCGGACGCTTCAAGGTACCGCCAATTGTGCGTACCTCAGCGGTCCGGATTTCTCCATCGATTCCTGGATACACGGCCACAATGCGGCCTCGCGGCCACGTATTGTGGGGCAGCTGGCCGTCGGCTATCAGGACAGGGTCGCCCACTTTAAGTTTGGGCCCACTACTATGTGGCTCCCGCCGGTTTTGGAGCTCCGGCAGGTACTCTCTGACCCAGCGACTCCAGAACATATCAGCGAGGATCTGTGATCGTCGCCATATTTTCCTGCTGTCTATATCTTGCTCAGTGAACGTGCCAGGTGTAGGTAGTCTGGCTGACCCACCGAGCAAAAGGTGATTCGGGGTGATGGATTCATCATCATCACCATCTACCGACACGTGCGTCAACGGTCGGCTATTTACAATGTACTCTGCCTCACAAATCAGTGTGGACAACACCTCTTCGGTGGGGTGTTTCTCTGTGAGTACATTGTATAGCGTGTTTTTTACACAACGAACTAGGCGCTCCCAGGCGCCTCCCATGAATGGCGCTGATGGCCTTATGAAGCGCCACACAATGCCCCTACGACTTGCCTCTGTTTTGAAGGCGTCTCGCAGCTCTCTGTCGGCGCCGTGCATGTTGGTGCCATTGTCTGAGTGTATCTCAGCTGGGCATCCTCTGCGTGCGGCGAATCGGCGCAGCGCCAATATGGCGGAGTCTGCGCTAAGGCTGGCGGCGATTTCAAGATGCACCGCCCTTGATGTGAGACACGTAAATAGTGCTACGTATCTCTTTTGATGCTGCCGACCGACGGTGACGGATAGCGGGCCGAAATAGTCGAGCCCGGTATATGTAAACGGCCTCTTATGATGAGCGAGGCGCGTTTTCGGGTGGTCGCCGGTCGCAGGTACTGGTGGTTGTGCCTTGCGCATACGGCAATGCAGGCATCTTGCTATCACCTTCTTCGCTGTTGGTCGCATCTTCACGACCCAGTAGTGCTGCCGTACCTCATTAATTGTGAGTTCGGTGCCACTATGTTGTAGACTGCGATGTGTCCAGTCTATGTACAGTTGCGTTATGTGATGGTCGCCATGTAATATAGGCGGGCGCATCACTTCTTCAGCTACCTCTTGCGTAGCTGCTATGCGACTTCTTAGTCGCAGCACGCTGTCGATATTTTTTTCAACATTCGCTAACTCTTTAAGTTGGCGTAAATGTTGTACCCGGGTTGTAATGCCAGGTCAACATCTAGCCTCTGCTTCAGCTACGTCTTGCGTAGCTGCTATGCGACTTCTTAGTCGTATCACGCTGTCGACGACCTGTATTTGTAAAGGTCGCAGCGAGCTATTCTTTTATATTTCTTCAATAGCGTCGCTATCTCCAAGATAGCATCTTGGTACGCTAACATCTCTAAGTTGGCGTAAATGTTGTACCCGGGTTGTAATGCCAGGTCAACATCTAGCCTCTGATCCCAGTCGACGCCTCGCCTCCATGCTTTTTGCAATATTTGCTTCGCCTTGATGGTTACTGGTGAGGCGAGTCCGAGTGGGTCGTATAGCGACGCGACTATTTTGAGCGCCTCTCGCTTGGTGGGCGCCTTTGACTGCTGCGCTGCGTGTCGCGGGTTCGATTCCCGTACGGTACAAATATTTGTATGATCTACAAAAAGTTTTTCCGGCTCTGGGTGTTTGTGTATGTGAATTTATATGTTTGTAAATGCACCCACGATACAGGAGAAATTCCTATTGTGGGGCAATGTTTTTTCTAAAAAAAAAAAATCTAGCTAGCTTAATGCTACTTTTCCTTGTACCTACTACAATAACCAACATAAACTTAGTCCTACATTCAAGAATAAAATGTTAAAAAATTGTTGTTGGTATGTTTTTGTTGTGTGTTGTTGTTGTGTTGTTGAAAATGTTGTTGTTATGTGAATTTTGTTGTTGTTGTGTTTCGAATTCAAGATCCGATCCCATAAATTTCCTAAAAAGAACAAGTTACAAACTCTTTATCCCAGCCTTATTTGCCTTTAAATTAAATTGCAAACAGGTCTTTGCTTTTCCTTGATACCACAAATACAACTTGCAGAAAAACCATTTCATGCAAATATCTATAGCAGGTTCGATTTATAATATCGGGCAGCAGGGCAAAGCCTGTAACAACAAGTACTTGCATGCATAGATCACCGTGATGGCTCAATTCTTTTAGTAATTTCTGTTTACTCTGTTAGGTTTTTTGCATTCCTATATAATCAGCCTATAATGTACCCATAGGGCTGGGATAATGGCAGACCGCCAAGCGCGCCTAATGTGGATTTGGTGGATGTCAAATATTTCGATTTTTTCCTTCCAAGCCATGCCGGTTTCATCACGATGATTTCCTTCATCGTTTTGAGACCAGTGATGATGAAAAAACCGGCCAGGTGCGAGTCGGACTCGTGCACGAAGGGTTCCGTACCTTTATCGCAAAAAACGGCAAAAAAATCACGTTTGTTGTATGGGAGCCCCACTTAAATATTTATTTTATTCTGTTTTTAGTATTTTTTGTTATAGCAGCAACAGAAATACATCATATGTGAAAATTTCAACTGTCTAGCTATCACGGTTCATGAGATACAGCCTGGTGACAGACGGACAGACAGACAGACAGACAGACGGATCGCGGAGTATTAGTAGTAGGGTCCCGTTTTTACCTTTTGGGTACGGAACCCTAATAAAACAACGATAAGGTAATTTAAAGTAGAAATATATTAATATGGTTGGCCGGTTCTTCTGACCAACTTTGGTCCTTGTACCTCAGGTTTTTATTATTTTAACACAGTTGTTTTGAAAAGTTATAATTACGGCATATCGTTCCCTCTCTTGTTTTTATTCTTAGTTGCTACTTTTTTGTCATCCATTCGTGGGTCTTGTTTTAAAACATGGGAAAATTGAAGATAGGATGTAGGTCGAACTAATTAAATGTAGGGATGAAGTTTAAAGTACTGTTCTTGGTAAGAAGGAAAAAAATATATTAGAATGAATGGATATCTTCATAACTGAAATTAAATATGAATATTGCCTAGTCATTTCGCTTGAAAAATGGGTGATTGGACATGCGTAAGCATGTAATGCTATTATTGAGTACCAGTATTTTAGATGGTGGGACACGGACTATTATGACGTCCACAACTCAGTTCAACATCTCTAAACTGTACTGTGAGTCGTCATTGTCAAAGTTTTTGGCTCCAGACTACTCGTAACGACTGTCAAAGGTATACAAATGATAGCCGAGATCAACGGTTTATCGTTCTTGCCGAGGCATGGTGGGGTCTTAGTCGGTTATAGATGATGGGAGATAAAGTGAGGCTGTCACATTATCGGCATTTGGGTGGGCTAATTAGTTAGTACCAGCAATTGCTAGGTGTTTACCTATTTATCTAAGACACTTAGGCATCGGTACACTCTAGTCGTTTGTCATATACTAGGTACAATACAAATCAGTCAATAGAAAAGGTTCCCCTTCTGTAAGAACTCTAGCAATATAATATGTAGGTATCTTCGATTTGAATGCAGATATGCAGTATGACTTATAGGAAGCTCAACGATAACGAGTTCAGAGACGAAGCGAAATCTGATCAAAATATTTTGCATGCTACCTTGTAAAAAATAAAGTCTCTGGAATTTATTGATAACCTGCTTCAACCGAACGTAAAGCATTTCTGTGTAAAGTTTTATGAACAAAGTATTTTATTCTTTGGAAGTTATGGACATATTTTATGTTTCTATCTAAAAAGCAATGTTATTGATAAAAATCACTAGCACTGATAGAAGATCACTTTGTGGATACCCCTCTGGATTGAAAATTAATTAAAATTTTACTGCTAACTCGATATTTTGATAGCAGATTCTATTAACAACGTTTCATGAAACGGGATTAAAGTTTATTTTAATGCGTTTCTCGTTCAGCGAAATTACAGATTTTCGATTAATATTCTGCAGTTTCAATAATTTACACTAGCAACATGCGTATTATGAAAATACATGGTGGACGACTCAGATATCGCTATGCAACTTTTTATACTCGTATTAAGTTTTTTTTAACAAAACCACAGAACTTATAATCGGCAGCGTACTTGTAGGTGTAATCAGATGTATGAACGTAAATGAAACAAAAGGAAATAATCGTAGCACGTGGCGTTCTGTAGTGTCTGAACCCTATGGTAAAAAAGCCGAGTTTATGTATGTATGTTATTGGCGTTCCAAATATTTACGACGCCTTGAAACTTTCAATAATGTGGTTTTGCATCCGCTTACGAAAACTCTCACTCCTTCGGTCGCAGTCCTCAATGGATAACTGCTTCGCTACTAGTTCTTTACAAGCTCGAAAACCACTTTGAAAGATATAACATTACTCCACGCCCGTGTTCCCCGAAACACTAACTATTAACCGGACACAAATCCAACTGATACCGAGAATTTTAGAACACTGCTGTCCGATGTACCGTCAAACGGGGTGAATAGGACCGCAACAGGGGTGAATGGAAACAAAACTTTGATCAGGATTTTAACAGTGATACCACTTTATTGGTTTCAAACAAAATATCGTTTTTTTAAGTAATTATTTTTAATATATTGGAGTACCTACTAAAATGCTGTAAACATTTTTTTTAATAACGTAAAAATTCCCTTCAAAGTTTCGTTTCTATTGACCCCTGCGGTCCTATTCACCCCCTTTGACTGTAGGTAGCGACACGTAGTATAAACCTATTAATACCTTAACAGCATACCTGAATTCTATTTTCCAATGTTGAATTCCGCACTGATTCAATCAATCTGACCAGCCTTTTACCAACTGGGTTGGTTTGTTAGGATCGGCTTCGAGTCAAACCGGTTGCAGCTGAGTACCACACATGGAATGACCGCTTATCTGACTGCCGCAACCCAGTGACGGGGTAACACGATACCACTTGGCAAGACTGGTGTTAGATTGTATTGTTTCTGACAACTGTAATGACTGTCAAAGATCTTGTAATGACCTAGCCAAGCGTTTGTTAACATGTGCTGCTGTTATTACCTAGTTATTTAAAAATTAATTACTCACTACAAACCATACTAATTGCCTTCAGCCAAATTCTCACCTCCGTCATTTCAAACCAAAATGGCTGCGGTTCTATGCCCACCGGAATTAAATCGAACGCACAATGCGATCAGAATAACCTATTGACATCCAGACTCCGATTGGCCAATTGTGGATCTGATGGGGCCTGACTGAGGCGGTGAATTGGGATCCAATTGCGGAGTCACAGGCATCATTTAAAACGCAACTTTCATCAATTAACATTTTCTTTTTCAAATTTCAGGTATGAGCCATCCTGAATTAACAGCAAAGTCGAATTAACGGAAAGTAAGTAATTCATTTAATAATACCTCGCTTTAAAAGGTCCTTTAAAATAAAAGGTCAAGCAGGTATTGTGAGGAACAATTAGCTGTAATTGTTGCGCAGTATCAAATCATTTGGTAATTTGTAGAAGAGATGTCTGGAATAATTTAATTATTTTTATGAGGGAAAGGTCGTGGTTGTCCTGTAAACGGTGAAGAATGGTGTTTATTTCACGATTTAATGTAGTTATGTGATGCATTTAAAGTACTAAAGGTATGATTTTTAAATATACAGACAAAATAAGTTTTAAAAAAATCTGTAATTATGTAACGAGAATAAACTAAATAACACGAGCTGTGTCTGTAAATTTGATGCCTTTGATTGCTCGTTGAGGTAGAGTCGAGTTGGAGGACATGGCTTGAAATATGGGCTTTATTCTAGCTATATATTTCTTGACACCAATATCCGACCTTTTGATTAAACTTGAACACGGAAGCCAAGTTAAGCATCGATGATGAATATCAAATAATAGAAAATATCAGAATACCAAACATAATTGAAATGTAAGCCGATCCAATTATTACGGAAAAAAAAATCTTCAATTTTTCACCCTTCGAAGCTTCACACAGATTAATTACGTGAAAATGGAAAACATTTATAAATAAACGTTTTCTTTTGAACAGGAAGAGAATAAATCTCGGATCAAAATCGCTTCGGTTATCATTGCACTTTGTGTTTTATGACTTCGATGTAAATCACAAATTCTTTTGTTCCATTGTAAGGGTGACCGATATTGCAGTAACGAGTCCACGGATAAAAAAAATAAGGCTTTCTAGAAGTGCCTCTTGATTATAGAAATGGTTTTGGTTTTTATTAAAAATGGGGATATATTAAAGCGCTTATTTATTTATAATTCAAGTGCGTTGTGTATGGTAATTAATTATGTTTGATGAGACAGCAGACGAATTATTTATAAAGAGTACCTAAAGAATTCTCTCTAAAAATTAAATAGAATAACTTAGAGACAGTTCTTAGAAAATGAGTGAAGTTTATCTTTTATTTGGAAAATATTTCTTTAATAAATATATTTTAGTATGACTTAAATTTTAGAAAAAAATAGAACATTATTTATCTCATAAAATATCTATTTATCATAGTTTGTTTTTAGTAATAGTATCAAAAATAGAGTAGAACTTTGGGAGTAAATTGTCATCATGCAGTCCTAAATATCTGAAAGTCTGTATGGTAGGATGTTTGTGGATCATCATCAACCGCTAAACGGATTTGAACAATGTAAAGCGGGTCATTGCCACATCCAGCTTCTAACTATCTGCGAAGAATTGGGAAGTACTTCGTCACACCTGCCATCTTATATTGATCTGCAGAACAGAATGATGACACGGTCAGTTTTACTAGCTCAAGTTTTTGTTGTTTTGTTTTATTGTGACTTAAATTGATGTAAGTTGCGTTTCCCGAAAGGATCGCAAATAAAACTTCATGTGGAATTTTATTTTTATGAACCCTTCTTTGTTCAAGACGACATTTTTTGTCCTTTTCCACGACTTCATCGATAAGATGGACTCTATTCTTATTACAATCTAGCCTCATAAATATACTAATAAGTAATTTAATTAAAACCTAAACTATTACATGGTCTTTAATAAGAATGTATCCAGTAGCACTTTTCTTATTGTCTCTATTACGGCGTTGAAGACGACGTGGCAGTAAAAAACCTACAGATGCCTTTTTGTCCGCATCTAGCCAGGAACTTAAACGAATTGACTTGGTGCCGTAAAAGCCATCTAAATCGTTTTAATATTTATCAAGTTAAGACATACGATTCGTTTGCAAACCAATCATACTCGTCTCTTATCAATAATACATGAAATTCTAATATATGGTTATACCTAAACTCCAAAGACGTTCAAATTTATTTTCTTATTCGTCGTGTGTTTATATAAACTACTTTTTTAAATCATATTATATTTTAATTCACAATTATACGATGACGTTGCGTTAAAAAAGTTTTAATTTTATTTTTTAACGCTGTCTGAATTCCCAAATTGGAAGTTGGTTGCTCAGAAGGCACGATTAGAGGTCAAAGTTTTTTAGGAATGAGGAGGGGACGGTGAATTTAGATCGCCCTACTGTCTTCAGACGAATCAAGTCTATATCGTCAACAGGAAACTTGACTCGCCTCGAGAAAAGTCTTAGATGGTGTATCGTTGAATTATTACATAAGATTTACAGAAACTCAGCCCTTAGGACATGAATGGCGGTTATGTACTTTTTAGGTCATTCGTTCTGTCCCGGGGGTAAAGTGCCGATGCCGGCCCAACTGATATCAGTTTTGATTCATGATGTACAAACTTTTGTTAGCGACAAGTTTTTTTTTATTAGATTGTCACCAGTCTTGGCAGGACTGCCCAGTCCTCGAGTCTGTCGCACGGCAACTATGAGGCATGCCCTGGTAGCGAAACGATAGTTAGTGTCAAACAATTACTAAATTGTTTTTGGAGCTCTATCGCTACCGCTATCTAACGCTCACTGGTTAAACCAAACCGGACAGCTACTAAGCTGTCCGATTTGTTTAACCGGTGAGCATGAAGTTTTCGGTTCGATTCCGGAGTAAAAACACTCACAAACATCATCTACTCCCACAGAGACATCAACAAATTCTAAAACTCACTACGCAGCAAATCACGTTGACTGTCACGTTGGCACCGGCACAGTTACAGGGAGGAGGCATGTTAGGTATTTTGAGGCGTTATAATCTGATTTGCTGCGTATTAAACACACAACACAATTAATCTACATCTCAATATTTCGTACGTCAATATTTACCTTTAAACGACCACAACTCGAACACCCAACTAATCGTCAATGCGCGCCTTTCCTTATACACAAAGAGAAGTTAACACTTTGTTAACTAGTACTGCCTGCCTAGATAAATACTAACTTGCAAAATATAGTCGTCACGACCGGCGTAATTAAAGCTGCCTAGCTGGTATAAAGAACACGCTCGCTCTGAGCAGATTAAGAGACATTAATTGTATTTCATTAAGGTTTTTTTTTTCATCTTGGCTTGTTGGAGGAAACATCTTTTGAGTCTTATTTAAAGACTAGCTCCTCCAGCGGCTTCGCCCGCGTGATAGTCGAAAATTATCCCGAGGGAACATATTCCCGGAATAAAAGTATCCTAGGTGCTATTCCTGACTAAAATCTATCTTTGTGCCAAATTTCATCCAGATCCTTCTAGCCGTTTGAGCGTGAAGAAGTAACAATCATACAAACACACACACTCACAAACTTTCGCCTGAATATTAGTGTGATGTAGGTCATAGTGATGTTTGGAATCTGTGTAATTTTCAGAACTATGTTGTTATATTTTATGTTTAGCAAGCTATGCGCCAAGCTAAGCTTAGTTGCTGGCGTTCATTCTGTTATTTAGAGCGGTTTAAACTAAACCGATATTGTAAAGTTGTTGTTGTAATAAAGTAGTTGTATGTTTTTTGGAGGTCATTTCTGGAAGTACTGAATCGATCACAAAAAATCTTAAACTGTTACAAAGCTACACTATCGTTGAATGCCACCTAACACAGCATGGTGCCTGAACCACAGAAGAGAAGCCTCGGGAGATAGCCATACCTGGCTGGTGACTCAATCAATATCCTATCGCGATAATTTTTATATCTATTATATACCGATAAGCTAATAAATTTATAACATCACGCTTGTATGCCTCGAAAGGGTAGGCAGAGGTACAGCCTCATTTCGCTAGTTATGTTTAAGTCGATGTTGTAGAGGCGAGCCTGTTGCCATCAAACGGGCACAAAATCTGTCTGCGGGCTGCTACTAAGAAATTCGAGAAAGAAAAACTCATTGATTACTAATAAATTGTATCCAGATACCAAACTAGGTCACGGCCTACAATTAGACTCAAGCCAAAACTTTCCTCTACTAATACAATATTAATACCATTCGTAGCTGATTGCGATCACCATCCGACATGCGTCAGTTGATGTAAATCTTTTAATTTTTGTAACGTTAAAAAGGGTACACACATTATTGTAATTTTACACGCATAGACTATGAAGCGTCTGGTCGGGCGAGAATCTCCTCTCGTATAAAACTGCCCTTATGCTGAGATTAGTTTGTTATTTTAATAATATTATCTGTTATGAGTTACTGAGAATAGTATTCAGACTAATATTTTAACTGGAAAGTTTTGTGTAGACTGAAATATTGATATTTAGACTAACTTACTGTGAACTCAAAACTCAATTAATATTCTAAAATTTTGAAATTAATTGTATTCCAAATCAAGCTTTACTTTTGTAAGTATACTTAATTATGTTGCCAAATGAGCTACAATCTGAATATTTTTCTGTTATTTTTTATATATCTAGTCTCGCATATGACCACTGCTTAGCCCGATGACAAGCAATGATAAAGTCAGTGATTAAGCATCCTTGTCTAGAAGTAACCTACTCAACTCTTGACTTAAAGCTCCCAAGATTATAGTCACTGTCAGACTTGTAGCTTGAGAATAAACGATTATTATTTTTAAAATAATAGTTATTAGAAAACGCAGACTCTATAAGGAGTCTGCGTTTTCTAATAAGACAGAGTGATAGAGTTCTGGTAATACACTATGGTGCTATGGGCTGTTTCTACTTTGGTTTTCTAACAAAATAATGTCGATAAACTAGATCAAGTATAACAACTTGAAAATTGCCGAAATAAGCATCCAACATTCCTCCTCTAAACATAGACTAGGTACACTTTTTCTCAACACAACTTTAACAATACGTTAGCGCGCGCGCATTTTGACTCAGAGACGCCGTATTATCATAAAATTAATCTTATATTTTTAAAACTTCAGCGCATGAATTGTAAAGCGTGTTAAAATCTCAAGTGTTGTTAGGACGCCTGGTTACCAGCACCGAGCGTCGGATTTAACAGCGAAATATTTTTGCATATTTCTTCTCTGTGATTGTGAAAAAAATGTGAGATAGGTACCGATGGATGAGATACGATGCAATGGAAAGATTTCTAGCTGTCGTTGAATTTGGTAGAAATTATAAAAATGTTTTGGAATTCTTGTCATAGCGTTGTAATTATCGTGCTAGTGGGATTGTCCAAGTACTTAACAGAAGCTCTAGACAAGTGACGTTCTATCAAGGAAAGCGTCGCCATCGAGATTGTAAAATGACAAAAATGTATGGGAATGCCAAGCGCTGCCGAAGTATCACGTGATCTTTCCCTTACATTTTGGTGTTTCGACCATCGTTTTTTTTGTAAATGGTACTTCGTCTAGAGCCTCAGTCCAACTGACTAAAGTCCTTATTCAAGTACAGCATAATTGTGAAATAAGAAAAACTTTGTTTCTCCTTAGCTTGTGCCCGATTTAGAACAATAAATTCAGAGATTAATTTCGTCCCTAAACCACCATTTTCAGCCCACGCCCGACTGAAAAATTGCTCTACACTTAGTTGCGAACTTCATAAAATAATTCACTAGTCTCTTATATTTGTAAGAAGTTTTGCGTTCAGAGAGAATGGCTTGGCTTTAAAAATAAAGTACTCTGAGATAAACTACTCTGAGATGTACGGACCCATTACATGGTTAAGTTGTCGTAGACGAGGAATAACTGCTTTGTTATGTGAGAATATTTCACATCACATCATCAGCCTATTAATGTTCCCACTGCTGGGACACAGATCTCCTCTCTGTGAGACGGAATGGGCCGTAATCCACCACGCGGGCCCAGTGCGGGTTGGTTGATGTCACATGTCTTTGAATTTTTGGATCTAGGACATGCCGGTTTCCTCACGATGTTTTCCTTCACCGAAAATGTCCTGAGATGTTTAAAGGGTATAAAATTACAGCTCAAAGTTGACTATTAACGAAAATATTATAATGCATGACGTAATGAGCAGCATGCCTATATTACTCGAAGGGTAACTACTGAGGTGTATAACCTACCGTACACTCACATGTAGGGGCAAAACATTTGTAATTCACTGGGTACAAATCCTGACTCCGGGCTAATACTGAGAAATACGAGTTGGCAAATCCCAACAATACTTTGCCTCATTGTCAGCACCAGAGCGTTGGCTGCTATATCGAAGGGGAAGTCTATATTACCTATATCAATGTAATAGGTACAAGTAGCATATTGAGATCAAATTCAATATCCTTTCAAGAATCAGGGTTCATCAAAACAATGTTCTAGACTAAACACAATAGCAATTCATATAAATAAGAGCACAAATTTAACAACGAACAAATCTAAGTGTATTTAAATTAGTGAACTTGTAAAAAGTCACTCTCAGTTACGGCGTGATGGAAAATTTTGTAGCTTTTTTGCGACCGAATTATATTTCTAAGAATAAGGTAACTTTAATATTTTCTTTTGTTTTTCTATTTTAGATATCCGTATTTTTAGATTTTGCTCAAACAACCTTTAGTTCAAACATCAGCGCTACACGTTTTCCTTTAAAAACGTCATGGTTAAATTTCAGACAAACCTTTTAATGTTATTAAGTAGGTTACATTATTGGAACTATTTTCAAACTAGTGTGGCAGCCATTCACAATCTACTACTTTATCCTACCCGAAAACCTATTCAAATTTCATATTTCCTTGCTATATCGTGGCCACAAGATTTGCAAACTTCCTCGACACGATAATTCATCTTACCAATAATAAGACCGATCGGTATAAATATTCTAGTCCCGCGAAATCTGCCTCGAAGTAAATTTCTCAGTAAGTAATACTGATAGCGAATATATTACTTGCTACGTCGTAGCAACGTCTACGAGCTACGGTGCTACGTTTCACGCTACGATGCGCTACGAAATATCAGGAAAAAAAACCTAATATCATATCGTTTCAGCAAAACTTAAGTATATTTTTAAGAAAATTGTATTAAGTATTAAGGGAGGTTCTCTTAGAAATTAATCCCTTAATAACAGAGTAACTTGAGCGTTGTTTAATATTCGCAGGTGGATAAAACTGAGGTTAATAGAGATAACTTACTTAGGTTCATTCTTTGTTTGTTTCTATGAGAATATTGCGCTGCGAACAAAAAATGTACTCTGAAAAGCACAACAATACAATATTAATCACATTTTGTAATTCACAGGATACAAGGATGTTAGCAAATTCAGGTCTTAATTATCAGTTTTTTTCACGAAGTCAATAATGGCCTAAACCCAAAAAAAAAAGTTATTGTTCCTTACTAGGTATAAACTCACTATCTGTACATAAAAGACCCTACCGCCTCGACCTATCCTATTAATCTCAAAACCCTAATCTGAACCGTTGTAACCCCTTATGAATACCTATGTAACCCCAACGATATCAGTATGTAGCCTTCAAAACTTAGGTAATCAATACACCCCCATGATTTCATGGTGTTGGACCACCATTAAAAATATTTTAATGGCTTATTAACTACCGATAACTGTATACATGTTGATGTTTTTTTGGGAAAAGTCCTTTATGGCAGCAACAGTAGATTAGAAGAAAAATATTTTCTCAGAAACTCGTTTCGATGTGCCTTCGTGAATTTCGGGCATTAAAAAAAAAAATACGCTAGACGCAATCAAATATGTAACTACGTTTCCTAGAAATGAAATCCGCTGTTATCAATAAAAAATACAAAGTAGTTTTTCTTTTTTAATTACATCATGCCGTTCTGGAGGGTTACGCATAGGATTACTAATTAGTAGACCCACATTTCTTAAGTTATGTTTAATTTCGATGTGATAGAGGGCGAGCCTATTGCCCATTGGGAAAAATCTACGAAATGAAAATCAACTTTTTGGGTCAGCCTGTATAGTCAGAATATTATACTACCCTCAATTCAGCTAAAAATATTCAAATCAATTTAGGGTAAAATGCATGTTCTAATTTCGGTAGAAAGTTTAATTTTATGATCAAGGTGAATTACAACGGTTAGTAATTAGTTGTAAAAGACATATTTTACCAAGTTTTGGGTGAAATCGTTGGCTCTTTCAATGTCGTTTATGATAAAGGTCGATTATATTTATTTGATCGATAATTTAAGTTAATAGCGGTTAGGTGGGCTGTGTTTTGCTTAAAAAGTCCTTCAGCAGCTGCGGTGGTTGTATGATTGAGTATTCTTGGAAAAAGATAATTTTTAAAAGAGACCGCATTAGGTTAAATTGTTTTATTTGATAAATAAGAATGCCAGCTTGGCCTTTTTGGCTGAAATTATGACAATACCAACATTTAACTATCCAATGGCAGAGTAAAGACTTTTCTTCTCCCAATAATCACCACCATTTTTGGTCTTATCTTAAGAGGGGACTCTAGTCAATAGGAATATAGGACCAAGGGAACTATCAATGTGTGAACGAGTAATGTATTTGTGTGCGAAAGAGCGCGGCCGACCGATTCCGGTGCGCGCGCCCTCGCCCCGTGTACCGACTCGCTTTTCACTTTACGAAAAAAATTTAACAGACGATGAATTTAGGAGAAATGCCGAACTAAAATAAGTTTTTTTTTAATACCTTGCGCTAGAAATAATTGATGGTCGTATACCACAAAATTTACCTGTAAGTGAAAGGATTGAAATTTAGACAGAATAAATGCACATTTTTACATGACTGTCCAAAAGAGGAGTGTTATGTTTTCAGGGCTCATGTATGTTTGTATGTTTATTAATTCCACCATAACTTCTAAACGGCTCAACCAATATCAATTTATGTGGTATCTTTAGAAACGTAGTTGTTGAAAATTAAAAAAAATATAATGGGCAAGCCATGGTTCATGTAAAAAAAGGATCATCCAGACCATTTTACTATCATCGTCTAGCTAGTCTACAGCTGGCTTAGTACATAAATAAAAATATATAACAGTAGGTACTATTCAATATCCCATAGAAAACTATAAAAAAAATTAGTGCGTTTGCAAAAATATCGATTTTTCACTAAAAAGTATGAAATAAAAAATAAATAATTAAAAACACGCCTGCGTTGCAGTCGGGGGACAGTTTCGTGGAACAGTTTTTTACAGGTCCCCCGACTTTGCTGAAAAGATTGCTTTTCAGTTAAGCCCATTCAACACTACAATCATTTAACTTGTTTTTAATTTTTTTGTTCAATTTTATTATTCACTTTTTGAGAAAGCAGGCGTGTTTGACATTATTTTTAATTTAAAATTCTATGTTTTAATTTAAATACCCGCAAAACCTACTTCCCCAAAATTCATAAACATTTTTAAAATTAATTGATTTATAAGAAATCAAAAATTAGTTTGCATGATACAGGGTATAAGACCAACCGAAATAATGAAAATCAGCAGACCGGACATAAGGTGATCGAACGATTCAGTACATCAGAGCAATCATTTTGAGTGCCGTAGGAAAATAAGCGTTTTGATTGCCTACACGTGGTCCCCGGATGGTGCTAATCAGGTGACATACTGGTGGTAGGTTTCGACCTAAGGCTAGTGACCACATACCGGGCAAAGACATACCGACAAGCGGCCTAGTTGTGTACCGATTACGATGTTCGGTGCAGCCATTAGAAAAGTTGGGTCGAGATAGCTGTTCCACTGAAGGCAGGCCGGCCAGACTCGCGCTTATGGATGTATCGGGTGACTGGTCGCGGAGGGTAACGGGATCCGAGGCACGTTGCGCTGGCCGACCGCAGGTAGTTGGGTGCCCAAGTAGTGTGCCAGCCATACACGAAAGGCTGCTCCGCCAATAACTATCGAAAAATCCTGGCATGCGGCATCGTGCTGGTTGGCGACAGTGCCCGATAGACATTTCCGGGAGAGCTCGGGCATCCCCGCAATCTCCAGACCAGTCCCCTAATGATGGCGTCCTGTCGGCGTGTGTCCAGCGTGGAACCTCGCCTCACTTCGTTCTCCTGTCCTACCTTCACTTTCAACCATGGCAAGGAACAGCTGCTTAAGTTGTATCAAGCGCAAGTTCGATCTTGCATGGAGTACTCTTCTCATATCTGGGACGGATTTGCCAAATACCAGCTTCATGCACTAGAATTGATCAAAAAACGGGCCAAGAGGCTCATCGGCAATGAGGCACTGGTCGAGTCAAGGCAAGGCTCCTGAAAGCCTTGAACATCATCGCAGAATTGCCAGGTTGTCGGTTTTTAGGGTTCCGTAGCGAAATGGCAAAAAACGGAATCCTTATGGATTCTGTCTGTCTGTCCGTCCGTATGTCACAGCCACTTTTTTTCGATACTATAAGAACTATGCTGTTGAAACTTGGTAAGTAGATGTATTCTGTGAACACATTAAGATTTTCACACAAAATCAGAAAAAAAAAAATGTGGGTTCCCCATACTTAGAACTGAAACTCAATTTCTTTTTTCATTAAACCCATACGTGTGGGGTATCTATGAATAGGTCTTCAATAATGATATTGAGGTTTCTAATATATTTTTTTCCATTTGATTGTATTCATTATTCAACTGGAACAAATGCATTTTTTTAGGTTTCCATGCATATTGAGTTTCCATTTCATGCTCTATGTCAGTTATTCATAAAAGTGTAACTAAAAGTACTCGTAAAAATCGAATACTATTGGTTATTGTGTATGTATGTTAAACACTTCTTTCGTGAAATTTTATTCACGTTTTTGTAAATTAAAAAGTGGGTGTTCAGAATTGATTTTAATTTCGTTACTTACAATAATTTTGCAAGGCTGTAAATTAGTTTACCTTATTTCTATGGTTTGCTAAAATATTACGCGTGGCTACACCTATAACGTTTAAATATAAAGTCCTGCGACATACTGACATACATCTTAGGCTTAGTAATTAAGTTCTAACACTTTTATTTTTCTTTGGGACAAATCGACCATACTATAACCAACCTCTGCAACTCCTGAAAGCTAGTTTCAACAGTGGTGACCACCAGAAAAGCGACCAGACAATATTCAACGTGCACCGATTAAACAATTACACCATCTAGTATCATGCAATGAATTTATTTATGAAGGACAGCAGAGGTTTAAGAAAAACAAAAGCTTTTCGCTCATCCTAAAACACACCTATTTATCTCACACGAGCCAGTTTGATACCTCCGGCTAAATTGTGCTTTCAGAACAAGCGCCCAACTTTGTGTGGAGTCTTGATTATGCCATTTAAAATTGTTTCGGGAACATCAAATGTTGTAACGGTGTTGGTAAGATATTAAAGGGTTTTCTGAAATATTGTTTGTAGAATAATATTATTTTCATCCGAAATATTTAAAAAGTCTGAAGGTCAAACTAGATAAAACGTTTGAATCTTACGAGATGAACTATTAACCTGGTGAAGGCTGCTTTAGTTCGCTGCATGTGAAAAGCACAGGACTATTGGATGAGATGACGCTATATCCAGACGACGTAGACGTCTTTTATTTGAAATGATCATGACAATTTAGGTAATCTGATTGGTTATAATTATTCGAATCAATGTCATTTATTCAGGTAAGCTGATGACAATTGTTGAGCCTCATATATTTTGTGAGTAGCACATTTTTTGTTATTTCAACTGAGAAATAAAAATACTTTCACAGTTATCAAATATTTTATAAACGTCACGCCTCTATACCCAACAGAATACCGTGAAAAAACAAAAAAAAACTCATCGTTTTTGTATCGTGGTGGCGAATCTAATTGCATGTCAGTATTTCGGCAGCGTGTGCAGTATCTATGCTGAATGAGTCATGGTGAGTAACTGCGTTCTGTCAGCGGTGCGAGGAATAGCGATGGATTACCAAATGCTATTTCGGTAATCCAATAAATCTTGTTTAGTTTTATTGGATTACCGAAAAAGCATTTATTTCATTTAATTTCCAATCCCAAAAGTACCTTTTGGGAACGAAAATTAAATGATATATGAAGAATAAAAAACTGTGTACAATTTTATGATATTTTGTGAGTTTGAGGATCATTTTCATTAATTTTTACCTGCGGTTTTATTTCCGTGACCACATACCGACCAATTTCAGCACATGAAATTCGGTAATGGTGCAAGTAAAATAATTTTGTAATATGTTCAATATTTTCAGAAATGGTCGATACAAACCTACCAAACAAACAATTTGACCTTTTTATGATGTTAGTTTAGATAAAGAATTAATGAACGAAAACATTTAATACTAAGGCAGTATATTCGAATACCTTATTTTCTTACACATACGAAGATTTTTCAGTACTGTACAGAAACTATCTAAAATAGTAGCTTATTGGGCTCTCACACCATAGATATAAAAATCACAAAGCTAGTAAGATAAAAAGTGCTAAAGTTAAAGGGGACAGCACAGATACCCCTCTACCTCCTTATATTCTATCCGCGCCTCGAAAATAAGTCAGATTTTAAGAGTGAAGTATTGGCTAGCTGTACATACCTACCTACCTACATAAGAATAATCGATCCAGGAACAGAATGGGGCAAAAATAGTGAACTCCTTTGGGCCGGTCCGTGAAAATAAAATGGTAGATATGAGCCTCAAATACATACGAAATATAAGTATATGTATCTCAAAGGTAAAGTTAGTGTTAATAGTAGGCAGAGCACTTTTACAATTAATGGTACAAATATCCAATTAAACCTTTTTTCCATGGGGGCAAATGCTACATAAAACCACATGCCACATCCTTACACACTCCTTTTGCTTCATTTACGTTCACACATTTGGTAACCATACGCTTATTACACCAATTATCTTCTAAAATGAAATCCCATTGTTTTCCAGCATGTTATTGAATGTCATCAACATTGAAAAGCGCGCGAGCGAACCCCAAATCTTTAGAAATTCAGCGGTGCAGCGCTGAACAGAATTTTCCATCTCAGAATATAAATCTCGCTAGCGACTGAATGGTGAAAAACCAATATTTTGTTCGGAATGTATAGTTTTTCGGCACGATAGTGAATTTCTGATGGAATTCTTTGAATGTTTTCCGTGTTACACATAATGTTGCTATGCTTATATACTTTAACTTTAACATTTTAGTCAGGAATCAGGATAAAGGGAGATCTGAAATATATTTGTTTCTATCATGCTGTGTGAGTAAGAGATTCTTACGATTCGAAATAGCGTTCGATCTAGGATAGAAACAATTTTCAGTAAGTAAAGGATTTAGGGCGATAAAACTTTGGACTTTAACCCCTTCAGTGCCTAAAACGTGTATCCACGCGACTTCACGCGAGACAATGGCTTTTCAATTGTTTCGTTAATTACGGCACACAGCTGGTTAAGTTAAGTGTTGCTTAAAAAGTACCTTGGCAAACAAATGACTGTCTAAAGTCGTCAATACGCAGTATATAGGTATAGCAATCAGTGGCCGTCTCTTCTTAGTTTCAGCTGAACTTGACAATCTCATCCAGTTTGCGCTTTTTGAAAATCGTTTCTCCTGAAAGAATGGCATTTGCCTAGAGCCTCTGGATATTCTTAAATATTGCTACTTTAGCCTTTTTATTTCTCTCCACCATCATATTATTAAGACGAACACAAAACAAATTTAATTGATCTTTTTTTATAAAATACGGGACCCTTTTCCAGTACTGCGTCTAAATTTTTGCATTATGTCAAGGGTCAATGCGACCCGACGTTATTAGAGGTACGGTCAACCTACTTCTAATAAGGTTGTTTATCAATACTGCTCGAGGGTAAAATAAAATAATATGGAGGAACTCTTGAATGGGCTATAGACATTATTTTACTATGTTTGATCTGTTATAGATAATTTATGTTTAACAGCGGTGTATACTAAAAGCTAAGAATATACCAACATATCTATTTTGATTGCGTAGTTCATAATAATTTGTATTATAGCCCACTTAAAGGATTGTCTGTGTAGCTTAGTTGCCATGCAATTGATACAAATTGCATGGCAACTAAGCTACACACTGCGAAAGCTTTGCTCTCAATTCTAGAATGACTACCTACTGCAGCTGTGCCTGTACAAACCCTAAATCAGTTTATGTAGGAACGAGAATTCTACTAAAGCATTCTACTCTGGTGTTTCGCTTTGAAAATTACAACTAAATGATAAAGTACAAAGTACTTTGTATAACTAGATTTTCAGACTAATGCTTTACAAACTTCTAATTCCATCTACCATTTAAGCTTAAGTTGTTATAAGATATTTATAATCCCTATTCAAACTGAACATTGAAATGTAGAATACCACCGCGTCCGTGTAATGTGTCGGCTAACGTGCGATGGACGCCGAGAACGTGTCGGCGAAACGCAGGCTATACATGTCGAACAAACGCATTAGCGCGTTAGCTGCATTTTCAAGGAAAGGTGTATTGTTTATCTGTGTTTTGAAATCCTGCAGTTTGTTGATATCGTTTTTTTATGGTGTATGTTGATACGTTAGAACTCCAGAAAAGCTGTAGGTACGAAGATTATTGAAGTAATTATTTAGCTCGTGTGTTATGATCCCGCTTGCAGATACAGAGTAAATGTAACGAGAAAATATGCTAGCATATGTACGTTATATCCACCAAATAAAAATACCCATTCAAAGTGCCATTTGAACGTGTGAATTGCGCGTCGGCGAAATTTGTCGGTTAATGGCCCTCGGCCGCCCAAAGGTGTCGGCGAATTCGAAATGCCGACATGAGGTACAAACGCCCTAATCCCGGTGTATGTTTAAGCTTCTTCTGAAATCTTTATTATTCGTCCTATTTCGTCCTTGGCATTTTGAAGTTCTTTCTCGTGAATGTTTAGTTTGATTTGTTTTTAAACGACTTCCCAAAAATCAGGAGGTTATCAATTCGACTGTATTTTTTATGAAAAATAAATTCTATTTCGGAAATCGGTGTCAATAAACGAAGAAACGAAAACAGGAACACCGACTTTCGAAATTGAAGTTACACAAGAAACAGTTTATGTTGTATTTTATTTCTCTAGATTGTAATTGCAGATGACAAATTCTTGGCTGTATCATGACATGACGAAGCAAAAGAAGTATGTAAGCATCGTAGTAGGTGGCAATCTATACTTATTGCCTATCTCAATGTAAACCACTCAAACGTGTCTGTGTGTACTCTAAAATCTAATTATACTGGTACGGCATAATCCCAGGCTACTTTTGAATGTTCTCTTAAAATCAAATACAAATTTACAAATTAGTCAGCCCAACTAAAGATAAACCAAAAGTTTAGCAAACAGTCACATCTTATTTTATCTTTCACGCAACCATATCAGACCACATGTGTATGCTACCTATCCATTGCAATCCCTGAAACGTCTCTACGATACCCCTGAGAAAAGTCTGACCTTTATACGGGCATTACTCTAAAATGAATTTAATAGCCATTTTTCTACCAAGGAATTTCCGGCAAGGAAAAAATCTCATATGATGACTTAGGTGCTCGAAGGCAACTGAGGGACTGTTTTAAGAGAATGGGGAGTAGACAACAGATTTTTTTAATCTTAAGTACGAGATAAAAATTAAAGTACGCAGTGTAGTCGTGGTGGCCCAGTAGCTAAGACCTCGCCTCTCGTGCTTCAAGCTCGTCGTGGGTGCAAATCCAGGGGTGCCCTCTATCTGGCAGAATCTTGATACTCCGAAATTTATTTGGCATAACACACTTGGCATAATCTTCTTTAAACGAATATTCTTAAGGCATATTTTTTTTAATATAATTATTGTTTGGCCGAATGTTTCTATGTCCGAATTTACAATGGCTAACTTTTAAGATGGCAGAATTTTATTTGGCATAAGTACACTTGGCATATTATGAAGATGGCAGAAATTCATTTGGAATAATTTTAATAGACATTTCTATAAAATAGCATTTTAAACTTAAATTAATCTTTTAATACTGTCTTCTTCTGTCTTCGGTGGTTTTAACGCTCACCACCGCAGTTTCGGCCGCGGTGGTGAGCGTTAAAACCATCTGCGACGATAAGCTCGCGTGGGACCGCCGGAGCCCCGCAGCGCCGGAGCCGTGAGAGAAACCATGCCTGCTGCATGCTGCATGCTCACTTGCATGCTTGCTTTCATGTTTGCTGCATGCTCACTTGCATGCTTGCTTGGATGTTGCATGCATGGTGTATGCTTGTTTGAATGCTGCATGCTTGCTACATGCATGGTGTATGCTTGTTTGCATGCTGCATGCTTGCTGCATGCATGGTGTATGCTTGTTTGCAGGTTTGCATGCTTCATACAGAAAAATAAAACAAAAAAAAATGTATTCTATTAATCTTTTAGTATGGTAAAAAATTCAAAATTACTCTAACTTTAAATTATCTGTAATGTGATAGATGAGTATTTCAATTAATATAGATATGAAATGTATGCAAAGACGATTCTGACTGTGAACTTTCTGCGATATGATGGTTCTGCCTTTTAATGACATTGATATGAAATTTATGCCTAAAGATGATTGTGACTTACAAAATTATGAGTTTTAATGTATGGTAAATGAGTGTATGCCAAACGATTTTCTGCGAAATGATGTTTATGCTATCCGTTGTTATGTATAATAATATTATGACATAAAAAGTTCTGCTATAAAAGGTAGACCCCAAATCCAGTAAGTATGTACCAATGAACAAAAAACAATTGTTTCTTTTTCGAATACGAATATCATTCACTGATAGAAAGCTACGTTTACACTGTCTTCGTCAAAAATGAACGATTTTTGTAGGATACGCCAATGGGAGAAGGGAACAGGAAATAAGTAATCATTTACAGCAAAACCGCAACCTTCTGCAACGACAACAACCAGTCACTTATTCAGCCACAAACCTACAAGTCTACAAGAAAGAGAGCTTAATGAACATAGCGAAAAACAGCCCGAATTTATCTCTCATAATTTCTCACGTCTACACCACGTACATAAAATACATTAAAATCCATCAAAAGCATATAGGTACAAATGTATGCTTTAGTTGCATTTTATATAAATTATATACGTCCTAATGTGTTTTTTTGCGATTTATTTATTTAAATGCCAACGCAAGCGTTTCGGGTTCCGGGATCATGGGATTCTGGGTCCCGGGATGTCTCTAAGGAAATGCTTCGTGTGTTCCGCGTTTTCTATTTTCTTGAATGTTACCTGCCAATGAGGGTTGTGAGTTCAATTTTAAAGGCACTATAACTTAAGACGAGTGAGCTTGAACGAAATATGGCCTCAAAATAAAATACGGTCTGCAATAAAATGAGGCAAAATTATACTCTTTGAAAAATAAGTTTATTTTCTATTGTCATATCTTTTCTTCCAATTGAGGGTCTGATAAGCTTAAAACCAGAGTTTACATCATCATCAGTACATATATTTATTTATTTATTTATATACACTTTATTGTACACCATAATAAACAAGAAAAAAAAGAAATCTAATACTAAAAACATACAATGGGCGGCCTTATCGCATTCCGCGATCTCTTCCAGGCAACCTGGAAGAGATATAATATATCTTTAGATAAGTCATTTTTGTACATCGAAAATATTTCCAAAAAAAATAGCCAGGTTGTTAAAGGATAACCAACAGAACCCATTTTCAGCATTTTTGGATTTTTTGTCTGTTTATCCGTTTGTCTGTTTATTTGTGCACGCATCACGTGAAATGTACGAAACCAATGTAGATAACTTTTATACATAAAAATTTTGCTTAACTTAAAGTATTACTTAGTTTTTGTTTCATCGCAATCGGTTCACTCTATCAAAAGTTAGATGAATTTAAAGTGTTCAAGAAGTAAAATTATCACAACACACGCAATTCAGATACTCGGACAGTTGGACTCGATATTCTATAGATGGCGTTGTTCATTTGAAGTTATTTTCTGAATGGCCACCGCCATTATTAAGATTTTTTGCGAAAGAATGATGACCCTAGAAAAAAATCGGTAGGCAGGTAAGTAGGGTAGGCAGGAACGTAAGTAAGGGTAGGGTTGGCAGACAGATGACGGGAGCGAAGCCGCGGGCACAGCTAATTTGTTAATAAATTTAAATCATGTGGGCTTAAAAGTTTTATTGAATTTGGTTTTCAAAAGTATAGGAAACATTATTTTAATCTCAAATATCTATACAGATGTACGAATTTATTATTAGGAAATACATGGTCGTCACATCCACTTAGAGTTAAATTCGTAGTAAATAAGAGTAATCCATTTAAGAGTTGACAACCAACGTAAAATTAATCAAACAAAAATTCTTCCACGCCAAAAACCGGATTCCGAAAATATACAAAGTTATTCGAGCGAGATTTATACTCCTAGCCCGATGTTTGTAAGTAAATATGACATAACAACGAGAATCCCGGGGTTTTACCACATTTCCCGTATTTTCCATTTCGACGAATTGCATAACCAAACTAGCTTCGTTTTACATACGTGAGAGAAATATAAGCTAAATACAGGGTGCAAAAATATAGGCGGAATGCTTTTGTTAAATGGCCTGAATGACAAATAAACAAATATGGGAATGCAAGCGGATATGGCTTGCTGCTTTTTCGGGGTCTTTACGAGGTGCAAGGTTTTTATTGCTGTAATTAAATTTATTTTGGAGGATATTTTTATTTATTTTGCTTGAAAAATGGTGGAACAATGACTTATGTTGTCAGCCTGTAAATAAACAACAATGAACATGGTGAATACTTGACGTTGATGCGAAGGAATGGAGAAAATGTCGTAAGGAAAGTTTTGAGTATGATTGTGAGGTGGCTTTAGAGTAGGGGAAGATGAAAGAAACGATGGCAGGAGTGTGTGAAAAATATGGCTAGAAATGGGGTGACTACTGGGATGAGGACTAATAGAGAATTATGGAAGAAGAAGACAATGTTGCGCCGATTCCGAGGAAATTGGAAGCCATACCCATAACCGTGTCATTACGGTTATTGGTTGTTATAACAATGCTTAAGGCAGGCTGACATCCGCCTGCCTTAAGCATTGTCCAGTGGTTTTTTGGCAGGAATAGTGATGGAACGTTATGATTTGCGATTTTCCCAAAAAGTATTGAACCATTTTTGTACCCGATTGTGGTGAACCGCAAAAAGTGTTATATACATCAGTAAATCGTAATCGAATTCCGCAGAATGTTGATAAATTGTTTTTCAAGTCATTGGGAGCAGCCGGTACTTTGGTGAAAGAGTTTAAAATGTCATATTTGGCTATTACCCAAGTGGTACGGTGTTAACTACCGATTGGAAGGTCGTTACTTTATTTGTGTTGAACAATTTTTTATTGATTTACTTGCAATCGCACTTTTTTGGCGTAGGGAATTTAACTTGGCTAGAGATCGAGCAAGTACGAAAAGTTTTTGCTCCGCAGTGGGACACTATGTATTCTATGTTTATAATATTTGGGATTGATACGTGATATTTCGGTAATGCATATCAATCTTATAAGTTTTGGACAATAAATATATAAAACTTTGTCTAGGCCCACTTTTACATGGATAAGATCCATGACTTGGATGAACTTGACTGTTAAAATGTTTGAGTGAAGTTTTCACTTCTGTCTAAATCTTTGAGGAATATTATACGAGTGTGATTTTATGTTATATTTTAAGCCAACTTGCGTGAATAACTAATTTCAGAGTTAGTTGCTAACACAAGCTTAAATTAAAATATACATTCTTATTATGTCGTTTATTTATGTTTGTTTTTATTATATTACATTTTTAAATATTTCTTAAAATAAATTATTAAAAAAAAACATTTAGAAATATAAAAAATAGAGGCGCTCCCGTATCGGGAACAGGGTCCAAGCTACCGGCAGTCAGGGCTCCAGAGAGAGGTACCTCCTTATTATTATTATTACGAGCCTGTTATGTCCCACTGCAGGGCAAAGGCCTCTCTTACATCTTTCCATATTTTCCTGTCTCTAAAATATACATAATTGTTGTAAATAATACGGGGTTATAATAGCTACTAATTCAGAGTTAGTAGAAACCCACGGTGGCGCAAGCGGGCCTTAATCGGTTAATTTACTTATACTTAACCCTGTGATGTATGCGAACAAAATCGTAAACAACACTTAGCTATTTATATACTAGATTCATTACGAATTCATTCATTCATTTATTGGAATGCTTTTCCCGAGTCAATAAGGCGTGCTCAATCTCTGCCCATTTTTAAAACTACGGTGAAGAATCTACCTCGAATCTCTCTTTAATAGTTGTTATTCTTGATTGTATGCGTTTGTTCCATTCTTATTACTGTATATATTTGTCTACATAATATACACCGTGAAATTTAAGTGGTTGTTTTCCCGCGGCAGAACGACTTGCCTTAAGGAGTACTGTAGAAGCATAGAGTTAAAGTAAAAAAATAACGATGTTTTTGTTTTAAAATAATAAAAAAAAAAAAACTCGAAAAAGTGAGTAACAATAGTAACTTGTAGGTACTAGGTACTACGGTGAATATTACGGTGGTGACGCGAGTAGTACCTTGTACCTACAAGTTACTATTGTTACTCACTTTTTCGAGTTGATGAATATTTTTTAAATTATTTTAAAATAAAAACATCGTTATTTTTTTACTTTAACTCTATGCTTCGAAAGTACTCCTAAAGGCAAGTTGTTAGCTCGTGGATGAAGATAGTGGACTGTATAAAAAGGCGGTTGGTTTTAAAGCCGTTATATTCAAATGTACAATAAATTGTCCCGAACAACCAATTAGTTTAGGAAGAGAGAGGTGTCGACTGTCGCGGTGGAGTCCGTGGTAGCGAGTGTCCACCGAGCCGCGCCGCGTCGCCGTCGCGCTGTGCACACACACACAGATGCCGTGTGAGTCACGCAGATGTGTGTGCAGCGTAGACGGCGCGCTCCGGCCGCCCGAAGTGTTGGGTAGAATTCCCAACACAAGTCGTTCTGCCGCGGGAAAACAACCACTTAAATTTCACGGTGTATATATATATATATATATGTATTTATTTATAAATAGTACACCAAAGACTACCTACAGTACTGTCTTTCCTTTCATTTTTTAAATCCATCCAAAGGTTGTCTTGAAAAGATCGCTTTTAGCGATAAGGCCGCCCATTGTGTCACCCAGTGTAATGTTTTCTTCGTCTATACTTTCTGAAACTTATATGGTGTACATAATAAAGAGTATTCTTTTCTATTACCTAGCCGGTCATCCGATCAACATCGCGGCAACTTGCATAACGAACATCAAAGGCAATCAGTAATATAATTTATTAAAATCAATCTGCAAAGCTTCTGCTGCGAATATTAATATCCATCTACCCTAAAGGCTGTTTTTACATAATTATGCGGAACCCGACCTATGTGATTATGGTCTACTCTTGATGTTGTAATCAGGAACCCCAAAAGCCTGTTTTAATTCAGAATATGAAAGGGTTGTAAAACCTTTATTACAAAGAAAAGTACCTTTCAATGAAATACGGTGAAATTCTACAAGACGATTCCGCTTAATTTTCTTAAGTAAAACGAATAATTGACAGGCATTTTTATGAAACATTGTGGCTATAGATCTATTTTTTCGGTTTTTAAAAATTGCCTTCATTTCCACACTTCTTTGTCATTTATTTTTATTTACTTTGAAATTAGAACGGCCTCGTTGTGAAACTCATAAAATAAGTTCGCTTTCGAATTGTTTGTGGTCAGTTGTGTGAGGTTCCAAGTGAACTTTACGGAATAACACTAATTGAATTTCCCTAATTCTTATTTACTACTGATGGCTCGCATTTGACACATGTCTCCTGTTGGTTAGCGATGTGGTCGACGATGGAGGACGTTTGCCTAGAATGTAGAAATAACCTTAGGCTTAAAACATTCCAAAAATAACAAATATTTCAATAATGCTTGTCAATCCCAAACATTTTGTCAATTTTCCACATTTGACACTTTCGTTGATAGAATGTCACTCGTGTAGCGTCTCTGTTCACTCTTGACTTACCGAACCCAGGTTGTAGCTATCAGGAAACAGACTCCGGCAGCCAATTTCACTCCCGCTGTACGCACAATATAATAATAATATAATATAGAGTTACATACTTAACTTACACCATTACAAACCAGTACGGTTCTCTTTTGATTGATTACTTGTGGTTTTTGCTTTGCTCGGAATAATACAGAGCTCCTTCGTTCGGAAGTGCAAACGGTTGGGCTTTATTGTAGGTTTTTATTGTAGATATTGCGGTAAGGAAACCTGAGCTTTTTAATTTTTATTTTTAAAGGTTTACATTATAAAGGAATTGCTGCCTCCTCCGTGTACCACCTTCATGATTTGATAATAAGAAAGCTGTCTCGAAGACACCTTCTGACTACCAACATTTCTGCTTCTTGAGAGAAATTTTATAAATGGGTATATAGTTTGACAATAGGGGGCACTGATCCACCTACATTTATTGACATTTAAAATCAGAAAAGTAGCTCATTACCATCTTAAATCAACATCTGTCGTGTGTGATTTTTGACAATAAAAATTGAGACATGGGTAGTTTATAGTTCGCGTTCCTACGAAGATATGTTTTAGAAACAGACAGTCATCGATCATGCCTTGCTAAAAAAATTCCTTCCGGAACCATGGTCTCTCATGGTCATCTATTCTATCATAGCTTAGACAGGTACTGTGACATGCCTCAACTAAAACGAAAAAATAATGTTTTGATTTTGTTGTGTGCACTGTCTAAGCTATAATATTTCATCATTAGTCATTATGCTTATGTAGACTTAAATGGCGAAATGTATGTTTACTTATAATTATACTTTTGTCTATATGTGCCGGGAATACAGACGCGTTATTATATAATAAGCAAACTGCAAAAACATACTAACATACTGGGAACCTGCAATTAACCGAAATTAATTGCATTGTTTGAAATAAACTTACCTTTTAATAAGTAATTATTTAGCCAAGCCTCTTTGGTCTGGCCGTGCATTATTCATTAAAATAATATAATTGGCCTTTGTGGTTTTTATTTCTACGGGAATTATTTACCATGTTTTATTTTTAAACAATCATATAGCTTTTTATTTACAATTTAATCAGGTAATCAAATAGCAACATTATCTTTAAAGAAAACTGGAAAAAAATTGGACCCTCTGCCGCAAACATTACCCACAGGATATGGAAATAATGAGCTAATTTCGTGAGCTATTGCCCAAGTATTGGTCATTTCTTTACGACTGTGAAAATGTGATCGTTAGTCTAGACAGCTTCATTTTGTAAGCCTTTGGGATAATGTTTGCTGGGAATATACAAAGCGTACTAACAAAAATAAATAGGCACAGAAGGTCAACTCCATACAACGAGCAAGAATGCACGCAAACATAGACACGCTACACGTACAGCGAGTGCAAGCGTATTCGCAACCGGAATTTGGTTGAGATCGCCGACTCGTCGTACGTACGCGTTTATGTGTGCATGCGCCTTATGATTTCGCTCTTTACATAAATGCAACCTTCTGTACCTATCTTCGGACGTCGTGACGAGTGGACGTGTGTCAATTATCGGTCAGAAATTGTGTTACTAAATTCTCTGATTGGCCGCGTTGAGTGATTTCGAATTCCTTGTCACTCTTGAACTGTTTTAACCCAAAGTTCACGCCCACTGGGTGGTCCTTGAAAGAGATAAATATACATTTGTCTTCACTGTTTCCAACGCCATTTGAAAAAGTGGCACCGATTGGCGAGATTTGAACCTGCTACCTCGAACGGTGGGGCGACCTGACCAGAGCGCTTAACCATCGCGCCAGCGAGCAAGTAACGGCGAGTGACGAAATACCGGTGTGCTACACGAGGCTGACGTCATCGGGTCTTCTACGGTGCGGCGTCGCTCGCGTCGACCAGGCGGCGACAGAGTGCTACCAGTGCTACGAGGTGCTACGGCCGTGCTACGAGAAACGCTACGAATTTGTTATCGGCTACGACATCGGAGTACTGGACTGGCAAGTGTTTATCCTTTCTAATAGTTAATAGCAGTTTTGGCAAGCACCTACAAAATACATAAACGGTGTAATACTTGTTTGCGAAATGGCAGGCGTTCAGCCCACTCCAACACCAAAATTGCAAAGCCGTTGTCAGAGTCAATCTGAACCAGACATAAATGCTGTTATCGACAAGAGTGAATATGTCACAAATAGAGGCAAACGAGCAAGAAGAGAGAATTCTCAAGAGTTGGAGCCTGCTTTAAATAAACAGGAATTAACTAATTTGCTCAGTGTATGGAGGAATGATCAGAACTCCCGTGTGACTAAGATGCTGGAGTCACAAACGACTCTGATACAAAAATTAATGGAAGATGTAATTGAGATAAAAGCGCAAAATGCCGATATCCAAAAATCAAACACACAGATCCGCAAGACAAATGCCGAAATCGAAAAGTCGATGCAGCAATTCAATGAAAGATTTGAAGAAATGAAAAAAGAGGTGGAAGATTTAAAGAAGGAGAGGAAAGAACAGAGAAGCTACATAGAAACACTTGAGAATAAAATAAGAGACCTGCAGTACATGTCTCGCTCATCATGCGTCGAAATAAGAAATATTCCGCAATTAGAAAATGAGACTACGGGAAAACTGTCAAATACCATCTGCAACATCAGTCAGCTCGTCGGAACACCTATATCTCAATCGGAAATCCGTGACGTGTATCGTCAGCCCGGAAAACCCAGTCAAACTTCACTTCCTATTGTAGCGGAGTTTACAACGGTAAATGCCAAGAAAAACCTACTGACGGCTATACGCTCCTACAATAAAACTAAAACTTCAAAGGAAGACAAACTCAACACAGAATTGATTGGAGTCCCAGGCAAACGCCAGGCCGTTTATGTGGAAGAACGACTGCCCTCTAGTTCGAAAAAGCTGTTCTATTTGGCGCGACAATTTGCAAAGGATAATCAGTATAGTTTCTGCTGGATCAGCAACGGCAATATTTTCCTCCGAAAAAAAGAAGGTGATAAGCAAATTCTGATCAATTCAGAAAAAAGTATTCAAGACCTAAATGACAGCATACCAAAACTGAATATCTGACTACAAAAACGCATGAAGTCTATGCTACTTAAACAAAGGCATTCTTTATTTCTTTTACAATTACTTATTTACTTAATTACACTTACTTACGTCTACATAATACAAAAACACAACACACATCAAAACACTGTATACAGCAACATTTCACACACTCCTAGAATCACTTACACACACACATGCAACTACGTAAAGGCTCTAAACCCATTACTTTACTATCTAAAATCCATCGGGACTCTTGCCCTCCATGATCTCTTGCCGATTTTAGCAAATCATTTTTATTTGTGGTTATTGTTCTTCTCTCAATGGCTACCTGAATTAACGTCAATAATGACCTCGACCAAATAACCCAGGGAAAATCCTTTGTCTGTAATCCAGAAGAATGCCTAAACTATATAGATACGTCTAAAAATGATATAAATCTATTGCATATAAACATCCGTAGTGTTAACAAAAATTTTCCACACCAACAGGTACTGTTGAATAGGTTAAATGTGGATATTGACATTCTGGTCCTAACAGAGTGCTGGCTTAGTAAAATCATCAATATACCAACTTTAAATGGCTATGAGTCACATTTCACAATTAGAAACTGTAACCAAAACGACGGAATAATTATTTATACAAAATCAAGTTTACAAACTACAATATCGGAGCCAGACTTTGCGGGTGGGAATTGTTTAGTGTGTCATTTGGATAAAAAAATATCGGTGGTGGCAATCTATTGGTCGCCCTCATTAAACTGGAGAGAAAATTTTGACAATTTCTTAAATAGTCTAATAAATGTTTATGACGATATAAAATCTGTTTGCCCTAATATCGCGACCTAAACATAGATATAAAACAAAATCAAATAAATGAAAGAACCTTGGACTATCTCACTCTAAACGCATCTCATGGTCTTATGCCAACACACTTATTTCCTACTCGAGACGGGAACTGTTTGGATCATATATTTTTGAAATCTAATCTCACTACTACTACACTAGTTTTAGAGGCACACGTAACGGACCACAAACCAATACTGTTAAGTTTGGAAAATGCCAATCCTTCCCACAAATTATATACAACTACCATCCTCGACCACAAAGCTATTGCAGAGGAATTAGGAATTGTGGATTTTGCAGGAATATATGAGGTCGAGAACATAAATGAGGCAATGAATAAATTCATCAGCATTATTAGATCAGTGATATCAAAACATTCAAAACAAATTAAAATCCCAAGGCAAAAGAGAATTATTAAACCCTGGATAACCCCTGGTCTTTTAAGATGCATAAAGAATAGAGACAAAATGCACCTAAAATCTAAAAAAGCACCTGATAATATTATGCTAAGGATTACATATTCCCGATATCGAAACTTTTGCAATAACTTACTCAGGAAACTAAAAAAGTCCTATGAAACCAGCCAGCTTGAAAAGGCTAAAAATAATCCCAAAGTCTTGTGGAAAACAATCAAAGAAATTACCAATACCCATAAACCGAAACCTAGCCCAGTGGAGCTACTCACAATACGGGACTGCCCAAAATCGGCTATTAATGAGGTAGGCAATTTTTTTGCGAACATTGGCAAAACCTTGGCTTCACGAATAAAAAATGACATTGCATCATCACCGGCCGATGGCTATACCTCACCCTCACCCACGGACACCCGAAACTCTCCTGTGAACTCTCTTGTCATCCTGGAAGTAGAAGAATCCGATGTTGAGTCCCATATCCTACAACTACGTTCTGACTGCGCAGTCGGCTGGGATGGCATATCATCGCTTATACTGAAAGACTCCCGACATGTGCTGGTTCCTCCAATTACATACCTTTTTAATCGTTGCCTACAGGAAGGTGACTTTCCGGAGGCTTTCAAGAAGGCAGTGGTCTATCCAATATACAAGGGAGGGAACAGAGACTGTGTCAATAACTACAGACCGATATCGGTTCTACCTGCACTCTCCAAACTGCTCGAGAAAATCCTCAACAACTATCTACGAAAATTTCTCGACAAACACCAACTAATCGCTAATAACCAATACGGATTTCGGACAAACTTATCAACAGATGATGCAGTACTGGATTTTACGCAACAGGTTGCCTCCAATCTAGATCAAAAATTGAAATGCCTAGGTATATTCCTAGACCTTTCGAAAGCTTTTGACACGGTCTCGGTTCCCAAACTTATCACGAAGTTGGAGAGGATCGGTGTGAGGGGAATTCCACTGGAGATTTTTAGGGATTATTTAAAAAACCGTAAGCACTGCATTAAAGTTGATACTCATCTAAGTGACGAGTTTCTCGTGTCCTACGGTGTACCTCAGGGAGGAATTCTTTCTACGACTCTTTTTCAGATCTACGTAAATGACCTTTGTAGACTGAATCTCCCAAATAGTAGAATTTACGCTTACGCAGACGACACGGCAATTCTTGTAGACGGAGCCATTTGGGAAATTGTGAGAGCTAATGCGGAGGTGGCCATGACTCGAGTTATGAGGTGGTTAAGCTCGAACCTTCTCACATTAAATCTGCAAAAAACAACGTATGTTCCCTTCGCAATCAGACGTAACACTAAACCATCTCCTTCTTCTTTTACTATAACTCCTCATTCCTGCACAGACTCGTCAACTCCCTGCACTTGCTCTCCGCTTACTAGATCCGAAAGCGTAAAATACCTTGAAATGAAATGAAATGAAATGAAATATATTTATTTTTCCAAAAGGATTAGCCTAGATTACATCAGTGTTTACATTACAAAAATGGACATGGCTATTACACATAATATGATCGCTGTCCTTCAAACTAGGAAGATCCTGTATCTTGAAGAACAGTTTTGTCTAAAACTTAAATGGATTTTTATTTATTTACATATATTCATAAATTGAGCACTATTATTGTTGTATTATTTTTTTTTTTTTATTTAGTTATTTTTAGATAATTGTGTGAAGTGTTGGTGTAAATGTGTGTAAATGTGTGAGGTTTGTCCTAAGTGTGTTTTGTATAAATAAAAACTAATTTGATTTGATGATTGTGAAAATTGACAAATAAAAGTTAAGCAGGTATAAGTTTAATATTATTATTTGATAAATCAAATATAATAATTATAATATCACATTAACAGTAATTAACAAAATTTATATATATAAGTAACTTAATTTAATCTCAATAAATTTGATAACTAACTTCTATAATTTAATTTCATTCAATTCAATTTAATGTCATGTAGTAACTCAATTTAATTATTCAATACAATAATTTATTTTATGTAGTTTGATTTAATCATTCAGTTTAATGAGGTCCTCGGTATCACCATAATTTAAATTTAAGAGCCACATTAGTATATTTTTTTTTAATTCGAATTTATTTAAATTATTTATTAATAATGTCCTATGCACTTTATTGTAAATTCGGGAACTCAAGATGAAATATTGGTGGGCAGCAAATGAGGTTCTAAAATGTTCGACTTGGCACATTTGTGCAGGCCTTCGTCGGGTATGTAGTGCGGTACGTGGTGGAACGGAGGCATGTTTGCGGAGCGTTGAGTGATAAACAAATAGCTGTCTGACGGTGAGCAATTTGCAGTCCCGATATAGTTGTTCAGTCGGGTACCTAAACGGCTTGCGTAGCATAACCTTCAGAACAGCTCTTTGGGCTCTCTCCAGCGGTAAAAACGATGTTTTTGTTGCTCCCCCCCAAGCAGTCACACAATATGTCAGTAGTGACTGGCACAAAGAGTAGTAGACAGTCTTGAGCGTGTCAATGTCTGCTGAGTTTCTAAGCTGCTTAAAAATATAGATAACTTTGCGGATCCTAGATGTTAGTGACGTAATGTGTTTGTGCCAATTTAAACGCTCGTCTATTATCACTCCAAGGTATTTAATATAAGAAACTTTGGCTAAGCATGGACAAGTACAATCTGGCTTCAATTGGCAGTTGTGAAATTGAATGTTAAAGTCATGTAGAGGCTGACTTTTGTTACTTATAGAAAATGGTATAAATTTTGTTTTGTCAAGGTTTAGTGTCAAAAGATTAGTGGAAAGCCAATTTGATACCGTGTTAATACATTTCTCAGCGTGACCTCTCGTTTCATTCCAATCTGAACCATGCACAATGAGTGCTGTGTCATCCGCGTAAGTAAGGATATGACAGTTTGTAAGTTTCAGTGTGCATAATTGGTTAATATAGATTAGGAAGAGTGTCGGTCCCAAGATACTTCCTTGTGGAACTCCGTAATCACCTAGAGGGTGTTCATTACTTATGTGATTATTTATAATCACACTTTGTGCTCTCTCCGTGAGATAACTTTTAAAAAGACTCAAGGGTGTTCCTCTTACGCCAATATTTTCCAGCTTAAGTAGAAGTTTAGAGACAGAGACTGTGTCAAACGCCTTTGATAGGTCCAAAAAGACTCCAAGGCATTTCTTACCCTGATCCAAACTGCGGGACAGAAGATCACTCAAGCCCGTCACAGCATCCTCTGTGGACCTACCCGACATGAAACCGAATTGATTGGGTGCTATGATGTTATTAGCATCTAGATATTTTATTAACATACGGTTTATGATTCTCTCCAGTATCTTAGACATCGCCGAGAGCACAGAAATAGGTCTATAATTATTGACACAGTCTCTGTCACCCGACTTGAAAATTGGGTGAATAAGCGCTTTTTTGAAGGCATCGGGAAAAACACCGGTGGTAATCGACAGGTTACAGATATGGGTTATAACCGGAACTAGAAATTTGCTTGAAGTTTTAATGATCTGAGTAGATATACTATCCCAGCCTACAGCGGTGTCGCTGCGGAGAGACATGATGACTTTATCAATCTCAGTCTCGTCCACCTCTTGCAGGACGAAAGAATTACACTGAGAGGGGACAGGATGTGGAGTCTCTGTGGTTTGTGTTTGTTCCAACAGTATTTTTTCCGCTAATTTGGTACCAACTTCGGCAAAATAATGGTTTATGAAATTGAGTGAGTCTTCTGGCTTGTCACAAATTTTGAGAAGTTCGGTACACGGTATTTTGGATTTATGGGTATGGGTTATGTTTTTAATAACATTCCAGGTTGCCTTTGGATTATTTTTTGATTTAGAGAATTCATTTTTCTCGTACGCTATTTTCAATTTCCGCAACAGGGCATTACAAAAATTACGGTACCGGTTATATGTAACTTGTAAAGTAACATTATTTGGGGACTTTTTTAATACGGAGTGCATTTTGTCGCGATTTTTTATACAGCGCATAAGACCAGGCGTTATCCATGGCTTTATGTTTCTTCGTTTACGGGGGATATTTACGATAGACGTGTGTTTCTTCACTATTGTTGAAACAATTTCAACGAACCCATTAGCAGCCTCGTTTGCGTTAAGGGTGTTCAATATTGCAGTAAAGTCTGTTGTCTCGATGACCTTCGCAATGGTCGAATTATCAATGACAGTTTTTGTACGATTTGCTTGACATTTCTGAGGTTTCAATGGTATAGATAGTAAAACAGCAGAGTGGTCCGTGATAGTACTTTCTACAATTAAGGTCGTAGCGATTTCGTTAGACTTCAGGATTACGTGGTCTAAGCAGTTATCAAGTCTTGTGGGTTTCAAGTGAGCTGGAAGTAGACCATGAGATGATGTGAGTGTAAGGTATGGGTTAGAAAGACGATCCATATTGTTTTGTTTTATGTCAATATTGATATCCCCAATCAACGCTATTTTATTAAACGAGGATACCTGTGACAAGACTCTGTCCAGACTACCAATAAATTTGTCTGTCGTCGTAAATGATGGCGACCTATACACAGCCAGTATAGCTAAGGACTTATCTATAGTGCAAAGTAAGCCACTTGCTTCCTCAAGACTGGGATCAGTAACTGAACAGTTTAAGCCGTCCCTAGCGTAGATGACGACACCATCATTTTGATTGTGGGGATTTGACGACTGAAAAGAAGAATAGCCGTTTAGTTGGGGAATAACCGATATAGTTCTGAGCCAGCATTCCGACAGTATTATGACGTCACATGTCAGATTTATCACTGCCAAGAAAGCTTGTAGCGCGTCAAAGTTTTTGTTAATACTTCTGATATTAATGTGAAGAATTTTTAAGCTATTCCTAGTATTCCTGACCATTTTAGAACATTGATCCGGCAGGCAGACGTATGACTTAGAAATTTGAAAAGAATCAAGTTCCGCAATAACGTGATCTATGTTAGCCATGTATAACAGAAGCAAAAGCTAGCAAGTATTTCACTGCGATAGATAATATTGTTTAAGAGCGCAATGTTTTGGTCGAGGGAATATTTTATAGCACTACCTAAGGTGTTAAGAAGGAACGGCAGATACTCGTCAATAGTATAAAGCGTACTTTTGACTTTTATGATATGTGTGGAATGAATATTGAGTTGCCTGTGACTGATTTGTGAGATGTGATAAGAGATTGTGATAAGTGTGATTTTAGTGAGATTCAATATAATACTTAAATATCTTAGAATAAACTTATACAAGAATAAATTAACATGCAGGCATTTGACAGTTGTATTCATAATAAGTTTAACATCTATTTTTGTACTACAAACTATGCGAAGCTGACAGAGATAGAGAAAGCAACATGCCGAGGCGCTACAAGTGAAAGTGACAGACCAATGTAGTCATTGGCCATGTATTATTTTCCCAAGACATTCTTCCGAGTTAATACGATGCTGTTTGGCACCTTCTTCTTTGCGCAGGTAAATTTTCCCATTTGATGTCCAGCAGAATTTAAACGAGTTCTTTTTTGCGAAAACTCGTGTGTGATAGAATAGGTTTTTTACTGATTGGTATAGGTGTTCAGTTATATAAATGGGTGTGCGCTGCCCTGGCATACCAAGGATTTGTGTGTTAATTTTCTCTGGAGGAGGTTTGTCTTTATTAAATGACCGGACACTTGCGAGGAATTCAAATTTTGTGTTCACTGATGAGAACTCAGCAATTATGGGCCCGCTGGTACCTGGTTTGCTGGGAATACGGTATGCGTCCCTCATGTCGGATGACTGGATGTTTATGCCAACAGTCTTGCCAATTCTTGCAACAGTGCCTGTGACATTAGCCCTTTCTTCACTTTCCAGAACCGGGACATTTCTGATCTCAATACACGACGAACGCGAACTTTGCTCGTAGTCTTGGACTTTCTTCTCAAGAGTCATGATGTATTCTTTTTGCTCCTTCCTTTCCTTGTCCATTAAGTCTAGCTTTAGCTTCACATCATCATACTTTGAGCTCAAGAAGTTCATTGATTTCTCAATCTCCTGGTAAACTTTTTTAATCTCCTCGTTCTGTTGCCTAAGCTTGGACATGTCCGTGGCGATTTTCGTTAGTTTAGAATCTTGGTCTTGCCGCCATTCGTTCAGAATTTCAACTATCTCCTGCTTGTTGCTGATATCACTGCCTTGCACTGGCGAACCTTCAATACGTGGACGCTTTGATCTGCTGGACACATTACAAAGTTCTAGCTTCTTTGGACTAGATGGAGTTGTCATGCTAGGTTCGGGCTGTTCATGGGATAAATCGCAGTCTGGAGTCTGAGGAGGTGATCTTTGTTTTCGCGGCATTTCGTTTTCTGACCCTTTGCGGACCGCTTGTACGGTAATAATAAATTAGAGGAAGTGCAACTTTTAGCTATGTTAAAAGCGGCAGGCGCTTGCTCTGTTTACGATATGGATGACGGGCAACAAATAGTTTGATTATGATTCGGAATGAGGGTAAAAGAATTATGTACTCACAATTTTTGTCCCTTTTTTTGTAGTTATTTGTCACCTTTTTGTATTTTATCGTATGTGTTATTGCACAGATTTGTAGCGGACGGCTTCGGCTTCAGAATTAGATGCATCAATCAATATTTGCGCCACTATTTGCACTTTTAAACTTTTATTTGAAGGAGCGAAATTTTACACGTCTGGTCGCAAATATCAAACCTTGGAATACATATAGACGACGGGCTTAGATGGGACCAACAAATTGACGCAGTCACCACTAGAACCCTGCGTCTTATACACATCTTTAAGTCTCTGAGAGTATCCGCCGACCTAAAAACTCTCAAGATGGTGTATCTTGCACTAGGCCAGTCAGTGATTGGCTATTGTATAGCTACGTGGGGCGGAGCGGTTAAGACTAGATTTCTGAAGGTGGAAAGAGCACAGCGAGCCGTACTTAAAGTCATGATGAAGAAGCCCTACCGTTACCCAACAGCCGAACTGTTTTCCGACTGTAAAATACTTACGGTTCGTCAGCTATATGTGCTCAAATCCACCATTAGAAAGCACGCAGACCTCCCGCCTCTTATAACAAACAAACGCACATATATTCCACCATACATACAACACAAGACATCCTTCGCTACACATCAATATTATATTCTAAGTACTCACATCTATAAAAACATTAACAAACACCTCAATATTGTAAATCTGAACGCACATGCACTAAAATCAAAAGTAACAGAATGGCTGCTCCTTAAGGATTACTCTAACACAGAGTCTTTACTCTCTTTTCTTGTATAAACCACACACACACACACACACACAAACACACACACGCCCACACACACAATAATCTACTCTTGTACCACCATACAGCAGATTGACACAGTCCACTTGTGTTTTATGTTTTAAGCTTTTTGATGATAATGACCGTAAACTACCTCTTATAATACAGGTTTACCCTAGCTTAAGAGGTAGAGTATTATTCGTGTACAGAATTTCAACATAAAGATATAATGATAATGATGTATTTCAAACTCTGTATGTATTTTGTGGTAAATAAAGATTATTATTATTATTTATTTATTATTATCTTTTTGTGGTACTTAGGTCAATTTAGTCTCGGTTAGGGCAGGGTACGAATTAATGGCCTATTAATTCACTTAAAAACTAAGATTAGTCCATGTAAGGTTTTGTAAAAAGATCTTGGGAAACTAATTAGTTCGTGTTTTCTGAGAAATTCTGACACATTGGATTGTGTAAGAGTTTTATATTTTGTTTTAAGAGACGTAACGTTTACTTTGAAATGGAAGATTTTCGTCACCAATGTTTTAATAAGTACCTATGGTGATTAGGGTTTTCTCACACGATCTCAAAAGTTTCAAAAACAGCATCTTGCCTGGTACATGCATACAATGGAAATTAATCTAGCTTTATTAAGACCTCATTTTCTGAAACAAAAGTGTTTGAAAAACTGGTAGTGATCGTCAGTCCATCCACTCAAGAAAACAATTATTTTGTCATCCATTCAAAATTAGCACATTTTTAGTAGTGAAGGAGCATGCACCGTGAGAGTGCAGCATAAGCAAACAAATTGACTCCTACATATAATATGAAAGTCAGCTCAAATAATAAGTCAATAACAGCCAAGTTATAACATTTCTACAAAGTCTCATTTTAAGAGTGTTTAATAGTGTAGTGTGCCGCATTTCAGCGTATCCCCGAAATTAGAGAATACACAGTGTTTTTTTTACCAGAAAGAGAATATATAAACTATAATCTAAACCCGGGTTTGCACAGTTTTAATCATCGTGATGTTTACTTAATTTTAATTGATAAAACCTATAAAAACCTGAATGTTCCTGAAAAAAAAATCTACCTTGGAATAACTAGGCCAAAAAAACAGGAAGTCAAGATATTTTCTGACCAAACAGGGCTTGATATAAGAAGTTTGCTACAAGAATTACTAGGAAACTCTTTCAAGGTGACATCTATAGTAAAGCCAGGAGCTCCAATGTCTGAAGTGATAAGTACATGTGTTGCCGATTGTAAAGATTTTACCAACTCTGACTACATATTAATACTGGGAGGTTCTAACGATTCAAATCCTTTGAATTTACAGTCAATTTTGTATTATACTTTGGATCAAATTAAACACGCTAACGTCTTAGTTGGACAAATCTATAAAAATAAATATCTTAGTGTTAATATGCTAAATAACTCATTGAAACTGGTATGTAGTAATTTTAAGAATTCAACATTTTTACCACTGGACCTGGATCTTTTTAGCATGAATTTAATGCCAAAATTCATAAATAAACTGCAAGCAAGTAGACTAATCCATAAGGAAGTACTTCGTATTAAATACAGACATGATTACGTAAACTACATTAAAATTAAAAGTTACAATGAGTATAGGAAAAGAGGCCAGGTACAGAAGTATTACAATAATATTTATACACAGACGGACATTGAAACTTCATCAAGTCGTGTCATAGTAGTTTCGAATAGCATCAGCACTCAGACTGATGACCTAGGCGGTAATGATGACTTTTTTCGTGCCTAAAGGGTTCTGCATCTCTCATGGTACGCAAAACACCTCTAAAACTCCAACTAAATATATCTCCCTTAATATTTACCTTCAGAACTTATGTGGTATAGGAAACAAAAAAGATGAATTAGAAGTATACCTACAAGACGTTCAACAAAACAATCTTTATGTGTGCGTTACAGAACATTTCTTGACAATGGAGTCAGCGCCTTTGTTTTACATTAACAATTATAAAATGGTGTCGTTTAATGCACGAAAAAATAAAAAAAGGGGTGGTAGCCTCATAATGACGAGAAATGATGTTGTTTGTGAAGACGTGCCTTTTTGTCAGAAATCATACAACATTGAAAGCTTTGAAATATGTGGTGTTAAAGATTCTAAATCTAACATTTACATCTTCTGCTGTTATGGAAATCCTGTTGATCAAAACTACGAAACATTTATATCTAAGTTGGAAAAATTATTAGAACACTTCTTCAGTAAAAAATGCATTATATGTGGTGATTTCTACATCGACTTGCTTAAAAACGACAAAAAAACTAACTTTTTGACCCTGCTGACATCTTACAATTTTAGACCGCTTATAAACGAAGTAACATACAAACGTAATAATGCGCAATCATGCTTGGACAATTTTTTGACGAATTTACCAGATGATTTTATCAATGAGCAGTTTGTTGATCATAATTGCTTGGCTGACGGACATGCTGCGTTGTTCTGCCACGTAAAAACTGAAACAGTGCTGCCAGATGGCGATAAAGACTTTTTAAATATAGAAATTAGGAAATTTTGTGGCAAAAATTCAAATTATTTTAGACGTCGTGTACTAAATATCAAATGGATGGAAGAAGGTATAAATAGTTTCTTAAAGAAATTTGGACAAATATTCCGCAATAGCTTTAAAAAAAAGAAAAAACGAGTTAGTTTTATGAAATGTCACAAGTCATCCTGGATAACGAAAGGAATAAGAGTTTCGAGTAAAATGAAGCGATTCATACTACAAAACATAAATGGGATGACTTGCACTGAGAAAATAAGGACGTACACAAAATCTTATATTAGAGTATATAGGCAGGTGTTAAAAAAAGCATGACTTATTGCGATTAGGAAAGAACTAATTAAAGCAAATAAATCTTCAAAAGCTATATGGCAGGTTGTGAATAGACATAGGAATACAAAACCAAAATGCGAAAGTAAAAGAGATATACTCCTTAAAGTTGATCATAAAATAATATCAAATCCTCAAGAGATAGTCGACATTTTCTCGAACACTTTTGATAAACCTGAAACAGTAGATGATATAAATTCTTTTGAACAAGCTCTAAAAAATTTGCGAGATAGCGTTAACATAGTAGACAAAGAAATGACATGCGAACTAGTCTCGGCATATGAAATAAAGAAACTAGTCAATTCAATGGCTATTAAGAAATCTTCTGGACATGACGAAATACCAATACAGACAATTAAAGATCATATCGACATACTAGCCGGACCTCTCGCACATCTAATCAATAAGTGTATAAATATGAGCATATTTCCTGAACAACTCAAGATAGCTAGGGTCTTACCAATTTATAAAAAGGGTTGCAAACTAGATCCCAACAATTATAGACCGATTTCGTTGTTACCAATAATTTCAAAAATCTTTGAGAAAATCCTTAAAATGAGACTTCTAAGACATCTAAATAGAAACAAAATTCTTAATCACAATCAATTCGGTTATCAGAAAAATGTGGGGACAAGTGACGCCATTAATAGTTTAATGGAAAAGGTAGTTAGCGGAATTAATGATAAATTAAAAGTTGTTGGGCTATTCCTTGACCTTAGTTCTGCTTTTGACACAGTAAATCATAAGCTACTATTAACAAAAATGGAGCATTATGGAGTACGAGGACCGGTGTTAAACTTATTTAAATCTTACCTGGAAAATAGGAAGCAATACGTAGAAATTAAAGTAGAAGAAGAAAACTGTGAAAAAATTTACAAATCGGGACTTAAACTAATAAAACAAGGAGTTCCACAAGGCTCTATACTAGGGCCAATCGTGTTCATTTTGTTTGTTAATGATTTGATTAACTTTATGCTAAAAATAAATAATACTGAACTTTTTTTATTTGCTGATGATACGAATGCTATTATTGCCGCTAAAGATCTAGATACCCTCAGTAATAAGGTAAATAAGGCTTTGACTCTTTTTCATTCTTGGTTTGGCATCAACAATCTCAAGTTGAATGCTAGCAAAACGAATGCTATTTTATTTAGAACAACTTCGAGAAATAAAGTAACAATGGACATAAAAGTGAATAATGATGAAATAAAATTGGTAGACAGCGTGAAATTTTTAGGTATTTATATTGACGAAGGTTTAAACTGGAAAAAGGAACTGACAGCTATAGAAAGCTCAATTAGCTCAGCTTGCTATGCCTTAAGAAGCCTTCGAGATTTAATTGATATCGAACAATTAAAAGTGATGTGAATTAAAAGTAGTGTATTATTCGCTGGTGGAGTCAAAACTCAGATACAGTATCGCTCTATGGGGAGGCAGTTACGCCTACAATTTAAATACTGCTTTTGTTATACAAAAAAGGGCCATACGAACCATGGTGAGAATTCCACAGTGGGTATCGTGTAAGGAGTATTTTAAGAAGCTTCATATACTAACGGTCCCTTGCTTGTATATTTTAGTACTACTCACGGATCTTCTGAAAAAGTTATATAATCTCGAAACACTTGAGGAAAGAACTAAGCGGGCAGCTACAAGGCGTAGGGACTTACAGTATCAGATACAACCACATTTGGAAGTAGTTAGCCATGCTGCAGCATACCAATCAGTTAAGCTATTTAATAAGCTGCCCATACAGTTAAAGTCCATTTATAATTTAACTCAGTTTAAGCCACAACTGAAGTCATTTCTGATAGATAAATCTTATTACACGCTTGATGAGTTTCTCTGTGACACTTACACCTAGACTGTTACCAAATCTATATTATTGACATTATATTTCTACTATTGACATTTATAATCAAATTTGAATTTAATTGTTTTTATATTTGCATATGACATCTTTATACATAACATTTTTTTTTCTTTATGACATAACTGGATACTTTATAAAACATTTTACAGATTTGTAATTTTTTCTTTCTTTTAGACTTTTTTGAAGATTGAAATAGCATTATAATAATTACCGTTTAATAAATATCTTTTGCTGATTGTTTGTAAAGGTGTAATAAGGCATTTACAACTACATTGTTACCAACTCTATATTACTGACATTTTTTTTTTTTTTCCTTTTTTCACTTTTGCATTTATAATGGAATTTGAATATAACTATTTCTATTTTTGTTTGACATGTCTGGATACTACCTACATAAAAATTTATTTAACATATTTTTATACTTTTGTGACATTGTCAAAGAGTGAATTAGCAGTACCTATTGTTTAATGGATAATTCTTGCTGATTGTCTGTAAAGCTTTCAGTTCTGTCCTTAAGACAACATTATATTTTACGATTGACATCTCTAATGGAATCTGAATTTATCTGTTTTTATATTTGCGTTTGACATTTTTATTTGACATAATAACTGTATATTTGAATATCGATTTGACATCATTTAATACTTGTCTGACTATGTGAAGGTTGAAATAGAAGTGTTTTATTGTTTATTGTAAAATTTTGGCTCATTGTCTTGTAATTCTTTCAAAGTTAGTTTGTATCGTGTAGTGGTGATTGTTGCCAATTATGATTTTTCGACACAATGTAAAAATTGTTTGGAATAAATAAATACAATACAATACAACTGTTTTTATTATAAAAGCTCTTGTTTTTCCCGGAAAAAGCAATTATCTCGTTTAAAAGTAACCAGATAAGAATTTTTATTTAATTTTAAACGAGTATAAACTTTCCATATTATCAGTAAATATTAGATAATCATCATTCATCATCATTTCAGCCGAAAGACGTCCACTGCTGAACATAGGCCTCCCCCAGGCGTCGCCACATTGACCGATCCCGTGCGTCTCGCATCCAGCGCCTTCCCGCAACCTTAACCAGGTCATCGGTCCACCTAGTGGGAGGCTTTCCAACGTATCGTCTTCCGGTTCGCGGTCGCCATTCCAGAACTTTTCGGCCCCATCGGCCATCCATATTAAATAATGCAGAAGTAATATTAAATAGCTTACCAAAAGTTCAAAAGTTAACTCATTTTTAACGTTTGGTAATCCTTACACGAGAAACGAAAAACAAAATTTTCTCGAAAAAGGAGTCTCCCCGAAAAATACGCTTCAGGCACTTGTCCCACCGCTAGCGATGAAACGGTTTTCGACTGTTTTCTCGCTGTAAAAAGGAACAAAAGATACAGATACCGTGTCAATAAAAGAGACATATATTAATAGTTGATCGCTGGCTGTTCACACTGCCGGCGAGTACTCTCTCAACACAAGTTTGTCGCAGCGACAAGAGCTAGCAAAGATAAAACTCGCTCAGCGATAACCGCTCGGCGATGCTCGCTTGGCGGTCAGAACTCACGCCGAGACCAACGAACCAACGCGTACAGGACTGACTGTCCGAGCGAATGGATTTATTTTTATTTTTTATAGTCTATATGGTCGCGATTGACCACTATCTCGCCTGATTTTAATCGTTATCGCCCAACGCTCAAAAACACTCACTTATAGCTGAGCGGTAAAACTATCATCACTACAAACTCGCTTCTCGCTGCTTGCCAACTCGTATCTAGGTTCTGGCTCTACTCGCAGGTCGTTGATCTTAGCCGGTGTCACAAGTGCCAAAACCGGCTAATAAGAACAAACTGACAACACCTTCAGTCAAATAAGGGATCGTCGAAAAGACAAGGATTTTTCGTAATACCGCGTTATCCGGTCCGATTAGCCCAGCCGTAGAACGAACATAATTTGGTCTCCTATAATTCTTCCTTGGAATTTTTTTAAAGAAAGAGGCTAAGAGATTTTGGTGGTTTTGCGTGAAAATTCACCCGGGAAATGTCGACACTGTAATAACCGACGAATGAAATTTGTATGTATTGACTGGTATATTGTATAGGGATCAACATGTAGATCATATTTTTGTTTAATTTGACTGATCGCAAATTTGTATTGGAAGTTGAAACCGAGCAATATTGATTTAATTATAGTTTTGATTTCGTATGCTGAGAATGAAGTTCAATTACCTTTTCAAATGCGGGTTAACAAATGTTGAATACACGGTACCTTGTCTAAGCTTTATCGAACTTAGTTTAGCGGTTTTACTATGTGCGGCAATAGACAAGTAAACAGAAGCCACTTTTGAGACCTCGTAAACCCCTATTCTGCAAATCTATTTAATAAAAACGTATTTATTTAACTAAAAATATATCCTATTTTGCTGATCCCATCATACTCGCCAAACTAGCCTCCTCAGCATTTTCCCGCCGAAGATTTTGAAGGATTCTTCTCACAATTATTTTCCTTCACTTATCACTACATAGTATAAAACAAAGTCGCTCCCGCTGTCTGTCTGTCCCTATGTATGCTTGGATCTTTAAAACTACGCAATGGATTTTGATGCGGTTTTTTTAATAGATAGAGTGATTCAAGAGAAAGGTTGATACAACATACATATTTCTGCTGCCAAGCGTTTTTGTGTTCCGGTGTGAAAGAGATAGCTGCTGGTGTCATAACATGAGATATATTAACTTTCGTTTCTGAGATGGTAAGGCGCCCGTGATGCCCCTAATTTTGCAGAATGTCCGTTGAATTTGCCTAGTGATAAGTTGACAAGATTATAATCAAAATTAATCTCACGCGATAATTTATCACTGAAAGTCGAAGGAGACGACCCTAAGTCTATAAATACCTAGGGGTTAAACACCTGATGATCTTTATGGTAAGAGCGTATAGGTTAATTCTAGAAAAGCATGCTCCATGGTCGATCACATCATCGCTTACCATCAGGTAAGATGGCTGTCAAACGCGAGACAACAATAATTATAAAAACCGGCCAAGTGCGAGTCGGAATCGCTCACGAAGGTTTCCGTACCATTATCGCAAAAAAACGGCAATAAAATCACGTTTGTTGTATGGGAGCCCCACTTAAATATTTATTTTATTCAGTATTTAGTATTTTTTGTTATAGCGGCAACAGAAATATATCATCTATGAAAATTTCAACTATCTAGCTATAACGGTCCATGAGATACAGCCTGGTGACAGACAGACAGACGGACGGATAGTGGAGTCTTAGTAATAGGGTTTACCCTTTGGGTAAGGAACCCTAAAATAATATAAATTGATTTATTTAGACATATCTACCAATCAAATTGCAAAAAGCTGCGTTTCGACGCGCGAGCGGAGTTTTTATGCAAATTGATAGGTTTCATGCGCTCCTCTTTTCTCCGCGCCTTGTGGACAGAGAGTAGTATTAGGCTTTGCACGCAGTGCGGGTTTTAACCGCGCGATTGTTTTTCATTCAATCATGAATCATGACTAACAAGCAAGGCAGATAAAATGCCGTACGATTATTATCAGTTTCTACCCGTTCATAGTGGTGTGGTGGATTCTGTGGCTGAACACAAATTTCTTGCGGTATTATTTTCGCGCAATTGTTTTACCGCAAGTGCGTGCAGCTTTATACAATTCTATATTTCACAGATTTTGCGGGTTCTATCCGTGCGGCTAAAAACCGCAGTGCGTGTTTAGCCTTACTTATACTTAGCACACACATAAAAGAGCTTGATTCAGTTAAAAAGCTTATTAAACATGGTTAAACTTTTTGTGTCTAGTAACTCTATCTCTGTTACCTCATTACGCAAACTACATCACTCTAAAACTACGGAGCTTCCAGTTTAATGAGGTTTTTGAGTAAAAGTGTAGCTGAACGTACATCCTTAATTTAAAGATCAAAGAGTTTGTCGAATCTCCTCGCAGCCTTCAAATCGGATTAGTTTAGGATCCTAACTACTATTAGATAAAAAAGCAGAAGTTTATATTTACATTGTTTGAAATGTTGATTTTAAACACTTCGTAAGTCTAGTGATCACAAGCGTTATCTACTGCTGAGCATGGACTTCTGGATTCGATATCTGGGTCGGGCAGTGTTATTGAGGGTTCTTTTCTAGAATTTTAAACAATAGTCGCCTCCAGTTACACGAGGCATTTAACATAACTAGCGAAATGTGGGTGTACATACTGTAGGTATATATCTGCCAAACTCTACAATATAGGCATAATGTTATTTTGTTACCTTTATCATTTTCTTTCTGCCTTATCCAACTTTATTAGTGGTCGACGCAGTTTCTTGTAGTCTTTCATATTTATTTGTTTTTATCGCGATAGTCACCTCCTTTGCCATATCACAATCACACAATCCATTCATCACATTTTCACTGCACTACTGGAACTTCTGCATTAGGTATATTTATTCCTGACAACTAAAATTTCCCGAACAACATCAAAATACCTCTTGTGCCCAAAGTAATACACATTTCTAAATATTTTGGGCTCAGCAAAATTTTTAACTTTGATGCGGTTTGGAATTATATTAAATACCATTTCCTTTTGGGATTCGTTATAGTCGTGTGGTTTCCGGAATAGATAACGCCTAGCCTTTTCTCCTGGGTGTCGTAAACAAAGTCTGCATTATGGTCAAATGAGATGATCGAAAGCGAGACCGCTAAGTGTAAGGTCCTAAGTTCGAAAACTGGGTCAGGAAAACTGTTATTGTATTTTCCATCAGGAAGATAAACGTTCAAAAGTACCCTGGTTACTAAACAGGTCAGAAAAACAGAATTGATTTGACTCGTGCTAGACACGTTGGAGTAGCCTTTTTAAAGCCCATACGCTACGATGTTGTTCAGAACCTATAAATTCGCTCATTTACAAGCTACAAACTGATAATATGACTGAATATACTCGTATTAATATTACCCACAAATTAAGCTGCTTACAATACCTAACCCAAGAAAATACGTAAAACGTCCCAGCTAAGAATTTTCACTACGAAAACATACGCTGAATAAAATTTTCAGCGCTAAAAAAAACTAAAGCATGAAAGAATTTTAGAGAAATAACTTGCCTTGGAAACTTGTAGACGAAGCCACGGTATGGGGGTAGGTATAAATTTAGTCCAGTTCGTCAGATTTCTTCAAATATCTAGGTAAGCTTTTAGAAAAGTCCACTGTGGATTCTACGAAGAAACATACCGAGTATCGGGTAACCAAGCATGTATGATGGGAGATGGATAAAATTGGAAAACATTATCATGTTTTGTGCTTGTAGAAAATATTTCTTTCGAAACCAACGAATGATTTCATCATGCAAAATATACTGGTACAAAACTGGTGGACTGGTAGAAAATGCCTAGGGCATTAAGTCCGCCTCTGTACATTTATGTGCTTAAAGTATTAAATAAATAAATAATAAATAAATATGGCAAATATTTTGACATTACCACCAATTTCAAAAGAGATATATATAGAATAGGATAATAATTATTACGAAGCAAAATTTTGATCGATATTGAGATTGTATGTTTATGAAAATTCTTTCCTTAATAGAAAACTACACTTTCGCTGAGTGTCATAGCTTCCTTTTGCTTAGCTTGTTAGTTTATTCAAGAGAAGAGAAACCCCATTCATTCTTGAAAACATATTCATACTAGTTTCCCGTAAGTGACAGACATGCAGTTTCATTTGTTGCATACAGTTGCTAACTCTTGAGCATTCTCAATGTAAATAACATTCTTTAGATTTATTTACGTCGAGACTTTTCTAAGGAACAAGGAAGTTTTTTTTATCACTAGCTTTGCCAGCTATTGTAATTTACGGATCTTGGGCATGCATGGCATGTATCCAATATCTTCAGTCCTGGGGCCTATTGTTTTTCATAATTATTGATATTTGTCCGTGTCCCAAATAACTTGTCTTTCTTTCAATTTTCTAATTCAGTCCATGATCTATCTGTGTTTGAAACATAATTAAGTACATTAAATAATTATTTTTATTTGTAAAAATTTGTGTAACTAATTTCGTGTACAATAAAGTCTATTTCATGCTATTCTATTCTAAATCCGTAGCGTACCGTTTAGATACCGCTTACGACCAAAGTGTCGGGTTCAAGAATAATAATCCAAATAAATATTATGTAAAACACTTCAAAAACTTTTACATCCCAGTTCCAACGAATGTAACATACAATAAACGTTAGAGACGTTTATTCGCTTGTTGCTCGTTACAATTCACACAGTAAGTAGCAAACACTGGGGTATTTCAATGGTGGCAATTATTGCATTCGTTGGCAGTTGTAAGGGCTGTTTTAAGTTAGTACTTACGTAACTTTTAGTACCAAAAACGTATCATTACTCGTAAGGACTTACGTTTCATACAAACTTTAACATCCCTTAAATCGAATGTTGGGTGTAGTTCCGAAAAACGAATGTCACCTTTATTATTTTGCCCAAGAAATTAGACTTTTCATTCAAACAAATATCTCTCGTTTGCTCCCCTACATCATAAAAAGAAGTCTTGTACAGCAAAATTCTTCAAAAATCTATAACAACCCCTAAATTGTATTAGAATTGAAAAACTTGTAATGACAACCTTTACTATTTGCTGTTAGTATTAATGCCAAGTTTCAAATATATAAGCCCAACAAATTGCCACCTTTGGGGTCCCTTAAGGGTAAAATTTCCGGTAATCAACAAACTCATTGTTTTTTTTAGTAATCAAGAGCCTACGATTTCAGATGTTTTACCTTTCAAACCGAAAAAGTTTCATATAAAGTTTCAACCCCTATTTTATCCCATAAGGGCAGAATTTCCAAAAACTCATAAATATATTTTTAGCGACAAGAATAGAAAAACAAATTAAAAAAAAACAATTAGAACAAACTAAAACGAATTTATTTCAGAATAGACTTAATTTTAACAATTGTTCAACTAATCATTAAAATTCGAGCAATCACAAACAACCGTTTATATTCAAAACGAGAACCAATAAAACAAAAACCCAAATAGCAAAATATGGAACGAACTTACTGCAAAGTAGCGAAGGTACCGACAACCTTACCATGCGATAACTCAGGAGCAAAGGGCCGATACTCTTTTTTTTTCTAATTGGCGTCTCGTAGCTCGGTCAAAGTGACTGGTAGCTACTTAACCGGACTTTCCCTGTGGAGACTAAGCTATAGTAGCCTCCAGCTAGGCACAAATTTCTAAACCTAAGCGACAACGCTAAGGGCTACCCCAGTTGGGGTCGAACCTCGGCTCAGGACGTCGCTGGGGGACTAGCAATGGCTGAATCTTGACAAGTGATTTTACCATCCGTTCGGAAACTACCTACGTGGAGAAGAACGGACAAGAGGCCGATACTCGCTCGAGCGCACGCTTTTATATTTATCGGTAGGTACCACCACTACCAACAATAAGTTCTGCTTATAATATGATATTTTTTTTATCAACCAAGAGCGTAAATGTAAAATTTCATGTGTCCAATTAACAAACTGTAAAAATTTCATACAATCTTTCAACCTGAATTTCCAAAAACCAATATATACATTTATTCTTTTTATCAACCAAGAGCATAAATCTAAAATTTCACGTGTCCAACTTACAAACTGTATAAATTACATACAAACTTTCAACCCCCTTGTTACCCCCTTAGGGGTGGAATTTCCATAAATCCTTTCTTAATGCTCACTTGCGTCACTTGAGGAACCTTTCTGCTCAATTATTTAGTTGCAACATTGAAAATGTTTACGCATCGAGGTTCAGCGAAACTCCGTTCGCATTTTCCAGTCACAGACGTTTTTTCTAAATGATATTTCATTTACTTTTTCAAGTTCTCGAAAACAATTGTCGAACGTTTTAGTTTAAACATATCGATAGTCGATAAGTCACGTCACTTGCTGAAGTTTACGCAAGGGTATCTTCTATAGAAGATCATTTACATATAAATGTCGGGTAGTACTGCGAATAACATAACATTGTAGTCTAGGAGACAACGGTTTAGGAAATGCGTCATTTTGCCGGGTACGGAATACCCAGATATGTAATTCTATTTCTCTTATTAACAATTGCATTATTTTTGTTTCAGGTACTTAAAGCAGATATCAACTTCACACGAATCCGTAAGTAGTTTGTACGTACATCCATAATTCAGTCTATACTTGTCTGTTAATTAACGAAAATACTCGGTAGACAAACAATGTTACTTGCCAAACTTTACCCATACACTTATTGACCTAAAAACATAATGTTATGACAAAATGACCCTTATCCACCGGATTAGTGATATGCAGTAGGTACCAATGTTAAGTAAGCCTCAATAAAATACACTAAATATTAGTCTCAATATGTTGTCAAAACAAATAATACGGAATTCCTGCGAAAGTCAGCACCCGGTCTCCTGGCCCTTATTTTTTTGAGTTTGATCCAATGACTTCGCCCGCTCTAGTTGGAGCGGAGGGGCGTGTCAGATTTTTAGTGGCTTAAACCTATCCCTGTTCCTTCAGTTGCTTGTGCCAGGGCCGCGGTAACTCTCTTACAAATTTATCCGCGACCTAGACTGGCATCGGCTCTACCGGACCTGTCTCCTAGCCTAAAAAGAAAACAAGCGGTAAATGGAGGACTATTAACTTAACGTTTTATGTGTGTTGTGATCGATACAATATGAGTTTTGTCTTGTGTAAACAAGGTTTCATTGTTGTTATTATGTTATTGACACTAACATTGGGTTACAATGGCCGGACCATCTACTGATGACAGATTTAGAATTATGTTAAATTTGTTGGGGCCTGTAGAATATTTACTTGCTATTGATACGCTCTATTTGTTAAAATAAGTGTTTACACGATTTGCGGGCAGTTTTTTGTTTTTATTTCGCCTTATTTCCTGGTGAAATAAGGCGAAATAATGGATCTGCGAAATGTGGATCGGATAATTGTATGATATTTCGAGGATTATTTTATAATAGATATCGATGCGTTCGAAGTTACTCCATCATTTGTGGATCAAAAATGTAACGATGACGATTTGAAAGCACGTCGTTATATCGAAAAATTAACTATGAAATACCTACATGTTGGTTTTACCTGACTGTAAGGAAAGGGTTATGTTTTTTCGTATCTCTTATATTTTTAACCGACTTCTTAAAAAGGAGGAGGTTATCAATTCGATTGTATTTTTTTATTTTTTTTATGTGTGTTACCTCAGAACTTTTTATTGGGTGAACCGATTTTGATAATTCTTTTTTTATTCAAAAGCTGGTGTTTAATTTTCATCAAAATTTGATGAAGAACTTCGGAGATATACATCAGAACTCTTCAATAAATGACGGCAAATCACTCGGGATAGCTGTAATCGCATGTCTGTTTATTGTTTACACCATTTTATAACATAACATCACACTGGTACTCTTTAAAGGTGTACGCAGGTGTGAATAGTTTCAGTTCACCCTGGTATACTCTCATTCCACCGGTTTTGTTTATTTAAGTTTCATGTTATTGGGTTAATCTATTCTGGCTCGACTTTGGGCGTTCTAGGTACCTAGCCTATAGAACTGGTCCATTAAGTACCACAACTAAAAATCGAAAAATAAAAATCTTTTTTACAAAAATTACAACCGACTTCCAAACAAAAACACTAGAAAGTGAAAAATAACTTAAATTTCGGTAGTCGGTGTCAAAAAACGAAGAAATGAAAACAGGAACACCGACTTCCGAAATTGAAGTTATTTTTCACTTTGTAGTGTTTTTGTTTGGAAGTCGGTTGTAATTTTTGTAGTCCTGCATAACATAATTTAAGATGTTACGTTAAATTTTATTTCTTAGCACACAATCAATTACCAAAAGCCTAAACAATAACATAATACATACATGAACTCACACCTTTTTCCCATGGGGGTAGGCAAAAACTACAGAACGCCACCTGCTACGCTACGATCCTTACATACTCCTTTTGCTTAAGTCACGTTCATACATCTAGTTGTACATGCACGCCGGTTATGAGTACTGCGCACCTGGCCTTTCTGAAGAACATAATCTGTACACGTAATCCCTCCGTAGCTCTCAGACTATACTGATTTCCGCTGTGTCGTCACTACGTCAGTCGTAAAACGTCTATAGAAGTTACGAGCAGTCGGCGTACGTAAAGTTCCTTTAGAGAAGAAGCACCACCCGGGTGCTGGCTTCAATTAGGAGGATTGAAGATGAATCTGTGATATTGGGGATATGCTTGTTGGAAGGTGGAAAGGAAATTGCAAGTGAATGAAGAGAATGAGATTTTCTGATTGAGTATTGTAAAAAAATTAAAACGACTTAAAAAGTCATGTCTGTTGGCACAAACATTATTTCCAGTCAGAATCATAAAAATAGTACATTTTCGAAGGAAACAATTAGAAGCATCATTAAAATTTGTTATTCATCAAGTTTCTGAGTTATTATGTCGACATGAAGGTAGTCACTTCATGTAAAATATAGGTACTCAGCTGCATCGGATTAGGCTCAAAAGCCGGCCCTAATAATAGTTGGGAAAAAGGCTAGGCAGATTAATGTTACATAATTAGCTGATGACTGCTGATTGTACAGGCTGGATCAGTGCTGGCAGAAGGTGTCCTGAGGGTTAGGGGTCGGACAGAGGTCTCTCCCGAACCGACCGCGACGAAGCGGCCGATTATACTCAACGGCCGCCATCAGCTAACTAAGCACCTCGTGCTACTGGAGCACTTGCTGTTAAATAATAATAGCCGTACAGGTAGGTCTTCAAGCTTTACACCTCATCTTGGTTCTTGGTATTTTATATTCGTGAATATTAGCACACATTCAATTGCTATAAAAAAGTCAAAGACGTCACGCCAACAGACTAGACGAAATATGAATAAAAAGGAAAAAGAAAATAGGCAAATAAAAGTTGATTTTCTATTATATTTTACAATAGTTAGATTGAGAGTGATTTGTTTTTGTGAAAAATTACCTGTCATTGTTTTTATTAGATCGTAAGACGTAAATATTTACGTACCTATCGAATAATAACTATATCAGGTAAATTTTAATATAAGTTAAGAAGACTTGATTTTCTGAGATATTTTGTAATTTTTAGATCGCAAGTAAATTGTTCTTGTTTTGATGTTATTGGCAAAAACAAAATATACAGGCACAAGGAGGAACTAAATCAATACTAATATTATAAAGAGAAAATACTTTTTTGTTTGTTTGTTTGATTATTTGTACCGAATAGGCTCCGAAACTACTGGACCGATTTAAAAAATTCTTTCACCAATAGAAAGCTACATTATTCCTGAGTGACATAGGCTAGTTTTAATTCCCAGAAACGGGTCCTGTGGGATGGTCGTGGATCAGCTTGTTTATTATAAAGTTGATTATCAGTCATACTTTATTATTGAACTAGATGTTTGCTAAAAAAAAGATTTCTTTGGTTTTTCCTGATTTTTGTTTTAAATTAAAGGTCTAAAAACAAAGTATTTTTAATGACTGTGCCTAGCTCAATTATGACATCCCATAAAATGATTATGGCGGCCATACAGTGTAGATATGAGGTGTTAACTGGATCTTTGAACTTGATTTGGAATTAGATTAAACAATGGTATTCGTTTGAAATCATCATCATCAATATCAATACATATAATAAATCTGTAGAAAGATATTTTTTGTACATCGAAAAAAAATCCAAAAAAAATAGCCAGGGTGTTAAAGGATAACCAACAGAACCCATTTCTAGCATTTTTGGAATTTTTGTCTGTTTGTCTGTTTATTTGTGCACGCATCACGTGAAATGTACGAAACCAATGTAGATAACTTTTATAAAAAAAAATTGTGCGTATCTTGAAGAATTACTTAGTTTTTGTTTCATCGCAATCGGTTCACTCTATCAAAAGTTAGATGAATTTAAAGTGTTCAAGAAGTAAAATTATCACAGCTCACGCAATTCAGTTACTCGGACAGTTGAACTCGCTATTCGATAGATGGCGTTGTGCATTTAAAGTCATTTTCTGAATCGCGGTGTTAAGATTTTACGCGAAAGAATGACCCTAGAAAAAAAAATTGGTATGTAGTATGTATATTTTTGAGTATGTGGAGTAGGCAGGCATGAGGCAGGCTGGTAAGTATGGTAGGGTTGGCAGGCAGATGACGGGAGCAAAGCCGCGGGCACAGCTAGTAGAAAATAAATATGAGTTGAAACAAATACCATTAGTATAAGTTGTTGGTATTAGAACGGAATAAATTATGAAAACTAAGGGCCTATACAAATTGACATTCTAACAGCAATTACGAAAAAACCACGTGAAATTTCGGTAACGTAAGTCAATGTAAACGCTGATGGAATGTTACTTTATAAAACTCAAAGCTATGAGGTTTATTCAGTATCGTTTTGTTTTGTGATATACGCAAAAGATGTTGAGGCGCCAACTTCAGTTCTAAATAGATAGTCGGTCATACCAAACTCATCAATATTTGAATCCCACACAAGTCTAAAGTTTCTAAACCATCAAATATCCCACACACATAGTAACATTAAATTTAACTCGCCGTATGCAGCGCTGCAGTGGCTGGAAACAGTGGAGTTAGCATAAAATAGTGCTGCATGGCCGATTATGCGGACTACAGCACAATTGCTGTTCTGAATACATAATTATGCTGTTTCTCTGTGTGTGCATCAAAGTAATGTGTTGACTTGATAGAGTTTATTTGCAGCAGTAGAGGCCCAGTAGTTACGGCCCTGACTTACGACTTTGTAGATCGTGGGTACGAACCCAAGCAGGCGCTTTACTTTGTGTAACTTATTTCATCACCGCTGCTCTCAAAACGGTGATGGAAAACATCGTGAGGAAACCGGAAAACGTCCTAGAACAAACATTCAAAGACATCTGATATCTACCAATCCGCACTGGGCTCGCGTGGTGCCCATTTCTTCAATGAGAGGAGACATGTGTCCTAGCAGTGGGAACATTAAAAGGCTGATGATGATGATGAGAGAGTATTTGTGAATGAGCTAGTCTGTGGACCTCACCGAACTCCGAATGTTTGGGTCAGCTTCCAGTCTAAACGGATGCAGCTGTTTGACCAGTGTTTTACATGGAGCAAATTCCTATCTAACACCTTGATATTTAGTCACATTTGACTAGACTTTTTCTCGAGGGGCAACGGTAAGGGCAAAACTAGGACGCAAAAAGTTGAGTGACTGCGGATCTATCTAAATAGTGGGCTTTGTCCACCAGTGTAAATAAAAGTGACTAGAATAATTACGAGTACAAGAAAGCAGGCTCTAATCACACAGTACGTAAGCGACAGCGTTCTGTTTTGTACTCTATCCAGTTAAGAAAAGTGATTAATCGATGCTAATTTGTTTCATTTGTGAGATGACACGATTTTCTCGCAGTAAGTCATCTGTGTTTATTAACAAACTTCAAAGCTCCTTGAAGCACTGGGATCAGGCATTGTACATGAAAGCCTAAGTTGAGCGCTGACAGCTCTCCTTACATTACTGCTTTGGCACTACAAATTTATGTGAGGCACGCCGCGCTGCGCTGTATATCTTGTAAGTTTAAACGCCAAGACAATCACAAATGAAAGTAACTTGGTGCATGCGGAAAAATAGGGATAAGCTTTCTGTGCGCAAACGCTTTGGGACGTCGGAGTGTGTGGCGAACGACCATAAGGAACAAACAAGTCTATAACGACAGTAATGGATAAATAAATTGGCTGGCTGGATCTGAAATCCCAGATTGAATAATGTAACATTAACATCGACCAAACAGCGCCCATTACAAGCGTATACTAGCAATTCAGGGAGTTTTGCACGCCCAATACACTGCGACACCCGTATAGTAGCGAATTTTGAGCCCGCACAAAATTTGCTCACGTATATTCCGCAATATGAATAATAAGTAAGTGCGGTGCACTAGTCTAACAGCAAATTAATATCAACGAGTAGACATCTACTCGGAGACGTTTAAATGTAATATCTACATGAATATTATGCGTTCACTCTAGTCTATTGTATTTTGTGACAGTTCTGCCTTCTTATGAGGAATGGTCTAGGTTCCACTAGTATTACGTAAACTTGCACTGAAATGAACTTTTGTATCTTGAAAATGTAGTTAGCTTTTAGGTAAGTTGAAAGTTACTAAAGGATGAGCTATTATTGAAGGTATGAATATGTTTGATTTGAGAACAATAAATATTAGAATAATTTACCATCAGTTTCAACTTGTTTTCGGAACGAAGTATTATTTATTATCTGGGTACATAGAACTTGATTTCCATGCTTAATTAACAACAAAATGTATCAACTTTGTAACCTGCTCACAATAAGTTTTTAAATGGCATCAACTTTTCAGAGACAAAATCGGAAAGTCTGGATTTCCAGTTTACACCTATATTTTAAATTTGGAACACTGCAATGCTTCTTCAAATGAAGTGTTTCACAAGGAGCTTTACTATATTTTTATTAACCTTCGCTTCCTCTGAGATAAGTAAAGGAAATCCTACTCTCAATTGGGCCGTATAACATCTGGTCATGTTTATTCCTATAATATGTCGAAATGTTTATCAAGGTGGTAGGGACGATGATACTAAATGTACTCATTTGAGGACAACGCTACACGTGGAAGCTGTTAGTATGCTAACAATAAGAATTTTATCCTCACTTCTGATAAGTCTTCAAAACAACGACCCAAAACAACGTTTTACCATGAGGATCCCTTTTTTTGCATAAACTTTTTTTTCTTATTATACTTTGTCATAACTGTTTTGGCATCATTTGTTTTTTGCCATAATAATTCTATGCCATATTTTTTTTGGAATACATTTCATGTAGGCATAATTTTCTTGAAGACTAATTAAATTTGTTGTGGCATAATTTTAATTCGCATAATGTTACTAGCCCTAATGACTATTAGCATAATAGTATTAAGGCATAAAAATTATTTATTTATTTATTTATATATACTTTATTGTACACCAAGATAAAAATAGTTCAAAAAGACATCTTATAACAAAAACAAACATACAACAGGCGGCCTTATCGCGATCCGCGATCTCTTCCAGGCAACCAAGAATGGAAAGAGACAGCCTGGACACAATATGGGTTTGCACTTGGTGCAAATTTTCAACAAATAATTATTTCAATATGAAAGTAGGTACTAAATACAAAAATAAAATAAAAATAAATACATACATATAACTAATATACAGAAAAGAAAACAATTCAGCTGTGTTGTTCATTCATGTTGTATAACATTATGATAACAGTGACCAGTAGTGCTCCTTCACAAGTCGCTTAAAAACAGGCAGTGATTGCGCGCGCCTTATAGTCACAGGCAATGCATTCCATAGACGAGTGGCCTGGACAGTAAAAGATTTGTCTAGGAATGTAGTGGAATGCATTGGCATATTAAGTTTCATATTGTCCGATGACCTAAGAACTTTCACGTGCGAGTCACACAGAAACTGAAACCGTTTCTTGAGATAAACTGGGGTAGAAGGAAGAAAGAGAATATTATACAGGAGAGAAAGAATATGAGCATTCCGGCGATGGCGAATTGGCAACCACTTGAGTTTCACACGAAATTCAGAAACATGGTCATATTTGCGCAAACCAAATATGAACCTTATACAAACATTTTGAAGCCGCTCAAGTTTATCAAGTTGCACTTCAGTGAGGTCAAGATAGCTGGCATCAGCATAATCAAGGATGGGTAGCAGAAGAGATTGTGCAAGCGCAATCTTGGTTGAAGTCGGCAAAACATTACGCAGTCTTCTCAAAGATCCAGCAGATGCAAATAGCTTGCGGCTAACTTCCTGTAGCTGTGCAGTCCAAGAGAAGCTTTTGTCAAGGAATATACCCAAATTCTTAACTTTCTCGCTAAAAGGGATAACAGAGTTGTCAAAAGAAACTTGGGGTAGAGTTGTCCAGCCGATCCTTGAGACAGTTCTGGAACTGCCCACCACCAAAACTTGCGTCTTTATGGGGTTCACCTTAAGTCCGAACCTTTTGCTCCAGTCGCATATACGGGCCAGATCACTATTAATGGTCGAGATAGCCTCAGATAGATTTCCAAGAGGAGCTCGTGAGTAAATTTGCAGATCATCTGCATAAAGGTGGTAGGAAGAAATTAATTCGTTGGAGATTGAGTTTATAAAAACAGCGAAAAGTAAAGGAGATAGAACGCCGCCCTGTGGTACCCCGGCGCATGTACTACACCAGGAAGACAAGGTCTCTCCGATGCAAATACGTTGTCGGCGGCCGAACCGGTAACTACGAAACCATTCAATTACCGTTGGAGATATGTTAAGAGAGCCAAGGATGCCGAGCAATATATCGAAATCCACGGTATTAAAGGCATTACTAAAATCCAGTAAAGCCAAAACCGTTAGATTTCCCAGTTCCATGGCAGACCTTATATCGTCAGTAACATTCAGAAGCGCTGTAGTGGTGCTATGACCAGGACGGAAGCCGGACTGGAAGGGGTTAAGGAGATTATTTTTGGAGAGGAAGGTGCTAATTTGGTTGTGGATTAAGCGTTCAAGGACTTTGGATAGGAATGGCAAGACAGATATTGGGCGATACTCGGCAAAGGATGTGGGATTGGATTTTTTAGGTAAAGGAATTATTTGAGCGTCTTTCCATGAGCTTGGAAAGACACTGCTAGAAGCAGAAAAATTGAGGATATGGCAAATGACGGGCATAATAATGTCCAGCACCGGGAGTAGCATTTTGCGGCTGATACAGTCACTTCCAACTGCGTTTGATGAAATCGATAGTATGCTCTTCTTAACATCATAAGTAGTAAATTGACCAAAAACAAATGGAGAATAACTGGGAGTCGGAAGAGATGAAAGATGATTCAATGTATTTAATTTAGTTGTCCTATCAAAATCGGAGGAAGCAGTAAAATGATTATTCATTGCATCAATATTAACATCTTTAGGAATAGTCTCCTCCCGTGTTTTGCCGACCCCCAGTGACCTTAGAAATTTCCAAACTTTGGATGCGTCCCCATTTTGGACAGAATCATGAATATGTTGGCGATTAGCATTCCTACACACCTTATTGCAGTGTTTACGTATTGAGACATATCTCTCCCTATTAGCGTCAGTAGGGTTGCGCTTAAATTTCGACTTTGCCTTAACTTTTTTTATTCATGACATTTTTAATTTCATCCGTAAGCCATGGTGCCGGTAAATGTCTCACTTTAACTGCCCGAACAGGAGCGTGATGGTCGTAAAGCTCAACAAGCTTAGTGGTGAACATAATAACTTGCTCATCGACTGAAGCAGAGGCAAATAGATAAGACCAATCTATGTTGCTGGCATCCTCACAAAGACTGTCAACGTTCATGCCTCCAAAATTGCGTTGCATGAGGATTTTGGCTTTAGCCTTAGGTGGACGAATTTTACATGAAAGAAAAATCAAATCGTGATAAGAAAAGGCATCGGCTGAGCATTGGCCATGCTTAGCGACGCGATCAGGAGAGGAAACAAAAATCAAGTCAAGAAGTGAAGGAGTAGAGTTTGGGAAATGGTGAGTAGCACTAAGCGGAAGAATGGAGAGATTACTAGAAACTGAAACATTAGTAAGGGAAGAAGAACGATGGTCCTTCTTCAGAAGACAAGTATTAAAGTCACCCATGATTATGCTATGACTGTATGAAGGGATAAGCATTTCTAAGAGCTTCTCGAAAGATGAAAAGAAATTGACACGTAATGAGGGACAATAATAAACTCCAAGAAGTAATTTAGAATGATTTAGCTCGACCTCCAGAAAGAGATGCTCCCCAGCACCCGATGGTGGTGGCTGCGCTGACACATTGACAATAGAGAAAGGAATATGAGCGCGGAGATATATGGCAACACCACCACCACCACCAACAGTCCGGTCGTTTCTAATAAGCACAAAGCCGGGCAGAGAGTAACTAGTAGAAGGGAGACATGGTTTAAGCCATGACTCGGAAATAAGAATAGCATGTATGTTTTTACAGTCAAAACTAGCCAGCATATCGTGGAAATGAGCCGGAATACTCCGAGCGTTGATATGTATAACGTTAAAATTCTTAGGAACATCGGAAAACTGCGCTCTAAGACTGTCTACAAGAGAAGGAACACTCACAAAACTGTCATCACTAGTCAAAGAATAAAAACTATTACTATCACTGCTTTCATTAGACATAAATATTAACTTACTATAATAATATAAATGTATAAAACCCTATCTTAAAAATATAACAAACAAAAAGTTCACCTGCCAGTTGCGTTATTAAATATAAGAATAAAATTTAAATAAAATAAAAACATGTTGAATGCGGGCAACAAAAACAGAATCACAAGAAAAAAAAAGAAAAACACGTGTACAGGAGAATTTAAATAGAACATACAAATTAGGACTTGACAAATAAACGGAACGCACCGATATATTCACAATTTGACATTTCAATGACAGTGACACAAAGTATTATAAATAAGATGACAGACAGTGACTGACAGTGACAAGCAAGACGTCTCAAGACAACAATGTACACTGCTTGGAAGTTTATAAACTGTGAAGGTTTAAAACAAAACATAATAATTATTACCCGGACCCTCATGAAAACATCACAAGGATGAAAATTACTTCTTCAAAGCTGTAGCGCGTTTCAGTCTTGCGGTCTTCGAAGAAGCAGCGGTCGGAATAGTTTCTGACACTGCCACTTTAGGTCCACTCGGCTCGGGCTCAATGGGCATCGGCGCAAATTTTTCCAGATCAGCGAGTGATTCAATCCGGTGCCGCGTATCTTTTGGACCAAGGACATACACACATCCCGCCTTAGTCCAGCTCTTAGCGACGCCAACTCTTGCCCTCGCTGCCAGGAATACGTCATGCCGGCCCTTTGTCAGAAACTCGGACATAGTAATGCCTGAAGCCCTTAGCTTGACTTTTGAGAACCATATCTTATCCCGGATTGCAAGACTGCGCACCTTAAATAAGATAGGCCTTGATTTATTGGCCACTGCTCGACTCATCCTGTGACATCGACTGATGTCAGCAACAGTAAAATCGTTAAGCTGTAATTTATCACAGACCACTTTAGCGATGACCTTAGCGGTATCTTCCTTTTGCTCTTCACTTATGCCATGTAAAAGCAAGATTTTCCTCCGACCACGCATCTCCATTTGGTCAACAGTACCAGCTAGAAGCTCCACCTGTTGCTGAAGACTGTTGAGGGCTTGCGATATGAATGCCCTGAACTTATTAAATTCCACTGCCAGGCCGGAACTTGTGACAGGTGATGGAGGGGCCTTCTGCAATTCAGCTTCAAAGACAGACATCCTTGTGTGGAACAACTCTTTTAGGTCACTTAAAGTGCTTGTCAGTGAATCCATTGTCTTGATGTGATAATGTTTTGTAAAGAAAAAGTTGTGAGGAGATAACGCTACACTAGCAGGTAATAACTATGAACTATTAAAATATGACATAAAATATTGTAAATTATTATTGTATTAAATTAAATAGAATTTTTATTAAGAGCGTATTTTTTTAAGTGTTACTGGTACAACTAACCACAAGAAAAAACTATTAATAGGAATAACGTAAACAAATTTGAGTTATTTTTACAGATTTTATTTTTTAGTGATAGAAACGAATCGCTGCAAAACCGACTCCACGTAGTCTTGTCTGCCCTACCCCTAGAGTGTTATTTAAAATCGCGTAGGCGCGGAGGGGCGAAGCGGCCCGCAAGTTGTGGAGCAAGTGGTTTTAAGTCTCGCCTCCGTGGCTGAGGTTGCGGTGGTGAGCGTTGAACACATCTGCGACGAGCAGCTCGCGTTGGATCGCCGGAGCAACGCAGCGCCGGAGCCGTGACAGAAACTATGTCTGCTGCATGTTGCATGCTTGCTTGCATGGTGCATGCCTGCTCCATGCATGCTGTATGCTTGTCTACATGTTTGTATGCTGCATGCTTGCTGCATGCATGGTGTATGCTTGTTTGCATGCATTTTACACGAAAAATACCCAAAAACATTTTAGGAGTTCATAATTATGCGTATTAGTTCTGCTTGGAAAGAATATGTTTTAATATCAATATGCGTAAACAAAATTTTTGTTTTAGAATGTTATGTTTAAACATTATTATGATTAGAGTAATTATGCTAAAAAAAAAATATGCGTATGCTGTTATGCGTAAATAATGTTATGCGTTAGTAATGTTATACGTAAATGTAATTAGGATAAACAAAAGTATGCCATGTTATATTATGTCTAAAGTTTTCATGCAAATGGATAGGGAACCTTTACAATGTTGTTTATTCTAAGAGCTCACGAAGAGATTGCTCTTAATGATTATTACCATATATCACGCTTAATGGCGTGAATTTAGACTTGACGTGTAGGCATAAGTATATTTTTAATGACGCATAATGTGGGGAGGAGATCGTATCATGGAGATATTGCAGATGACACTGGTATAATTATTAGGTTTTGATTTTTCGATTGTCATCCTCACGTATCCTGTGAGGGTGAGCAGGTCGTATCTAAATAATAACAACCGCATGGATCGCTTTGCAAAGGTAAGTCCATTGATGAGTTACCAGTTAAATCTAGAGACCAAATACTTATAACAATTTTTGAATCCATAGATCTTTGACAAAAGTAATGAATAGTTAGAAGCCCGAAAGACCTCGCTACTGCTAAGGATGAGGTCCTGGGTTCGATTCCTGAGCCGGTTGGGCATTTCTCAGTAATTACCTATATTTGTGCCAGGTTGGCAATAGGCTTGCCCTCTACTAAATGGGAATAAAATATTACGAGCACGCGGTAGGTCACATCTGCCTTACTCTTCGAGGAATACAGGCGTGATGCTATGGTATAGAGTAGCATAATAAATTCTTGCAGTCAGTTTACAATAAAGTTCATCAAATATTCCTATAGCCCAGCATCAAAGTTTATCGAGCAGAAACACGATAACAGCGTAGTCAGCACTGTACATTGTGAGCTCTAAACTTTAATCAATTCGTTTAGAAACCCAATATTTCTGTGTGGATGGAGAACAATTTAATTGAATGGGAGATAGAGCTGTAGATTGATTAATTAATCAATTAATTTTATGAGTTTGACCAGTTGACCTTGTTAGACTGATACAGGCAAAGGAAATACGAGAATATTTGTTCTGAATATTTAATTCAGAACAAATATTCTCGTATTTCCTGCATAATCAGCCTTATTTAAGGCATAATCAGCCTATAACGTGCTTACTGCTGGGGCTCAGGCCTTCTCTCTGTGAAAGGGAATGAGTTAAAAAGGAATTGATTTTTTTCTTGCCAGTAAAATGAGTGCTCCACAAAGTTATTCTATCAGCGATAACGATTGTCAAAAAATCCAAAGTATAGATTTGATATGCTCCACCCAAATTTTACGTGTTCAATCCCATAAATATTTTGAGCTTTCAACAATCGTTACCGCCGATAGAATGTCTCGTTGTCGAGAGCCCACGGCCTCACTTTCCCTAATCGTGAATGAAGAATAAAAAAAATATGTTGTAACACGATCTTAACCTACTCCAAGGATTATCTTAAGTACCAAAAAAAAGCAACTCAACAATATCAACCCAATACCTTTCGGTGCATCTATTCCTGAGATTCCCACACACATACGCACCTCTTTAATGGAAAGAAAAGCCAATTTTATTACCTCTGCCGTAGGTATAACAATTTCCGCCTACGCACAATAAATTGAAATGTATTCATAATAAAATTTATATCTCTATTAGAGTTTTATTTATGAGAACAGTTTGAAATTAGTTTGAGTCGTGGTCCAGTTTAGGGTACGTTTGAACTGTGACACATTTGTGCTGCAACTTTGTTGCTGTTGTTTTTGGTGATATTCTTTCAGTGTCGATTGTCGTATAGTATATAAATGCTTAGTATTGTTGACGATCGCTGAATTTTATTTGCAAAATTGGGTCTGAAATAAAGATGACATTTTTAAGTTTTGTTTATAGGCTGACAAAACTGTGTCACGTTAGGGCATTTGCTTGCTTTATTTTTTTAAATGCACCTATCTGACAATAGAATGCACTACGATCAACATACCTTTTGCGTTGGTACGCTCTTAAGCCTGTGTCTTCAGTTTTTCACCCTTAGTTGGCAAATCAAACTATACCTTACTTACCAAAAATGTAGACAAACTAACTCCGTTATGAACTTCGTTTTTGACATCTATGATTTATATTACTACTTACGACAATATACATACATAAGGACATTATACTAATGGTAGAGACATGAACTTCTAAACGACCACTCTGTTTGCGTTGAAGTTCTATTGGATAGGTACTTAAGTACATACAAATTCATACTCAAGTTTACGGGGTAGTTGGCCATGAATGGGTGCTTATGGCCTCATACCGTTGTTCAAATGGCGATTAAGGTCATCAAACAGTGTGGCTGGTCTATGTTCATATAGTGTGTTGTATATCTTAAATGGTGTGTGCTGAGTTAAGGAGGCATTTGGGTATATTTTGGGCACTGGTGGAATCAGCAATTGTATATCATTGAAGTTATCGTACTATGACCTGTAAGTAGGCTATACTACTTTGGTGAGTATCAAAATATAAAAGTCGTAAAATAAGAGCCACTACCTAGTGGTAGTCCACTAGACCTCCTTCAATTGAGCCCCACAATTTAGCTACTAGTTCGCAACTGTTGTCTTTAAAGTTACTGTGTGTGTTACCGTTCCAATCAAAGATACAAGGACGAAATATGAAAATACGCATCATCTCATCATCAAGCGTTTACTTTAAGAAGGGTTAAGTAGAAAACACCTTCCTTTCGTTATTTATGTTAAGTCTCACGTTATAGAAGGTGAGCGTGTTGACATTGACAACTTGCCATTAATAAACTGGTAATAATTCAAAATACCAGGTGTATTTACTTAATCCAGGCTGGTGTTTGTTGGCATTAGGAATTAATGGGTTCAGTTGGTACTTTTGGAAAGGTAGGGGAATTAATGTAACTTGTGTTCCGTTTCGTTAGTTTGTAAGTCCGTGACCTAGCTTTGTATCCAGTTGAGGCTTTTAGCTATAACTTTGCCTGGAGAGCTCCACGAACTATGAAAAGCTAAAGTTTATTGCCTTATGGTGATGTGTTATCTCTTGTCCTGTACTGTGCTCACTGAACTAACTTCGGACCTTAGTGGGAAGATCTCATTTACCTAATATAACATCACGCTTGTGTTGCCTAAAGAGTAAGGCTAAAGTGTACCTACCCACAGTACACCAGATGATTATGGACAAACAGACAAACATTCCAAAAATGCTAGAAATGGGTTCTGTTGGTTATCCTTTTGTTCCCTGGCTATTTTTTTTGGATTTTTTTTCGATTTACAAAAAATATTTTTCTACAGTATGTATTGATATGCTGTCAACATTTCATTATTCAAATCAATCAACAAAATAAAATAAAATAATTAAAACTTTAGGTACTATATCGAATGTCAGATAAGAATTAATAAAAATAAATTACAATAATCAATCAACAAAAAATATAAATTTATATAAAAATATATGTTCAGAGTAATTGTGAGTAGTGTATTTGTATTAGTGTAGTGTGTGTTAGTTTTCTATGTTGTGTGTGATGCATGTTGGTGTTAGCGTGATCACTTCTTTAAGAGTTCTTCTGTTTCAATGTAATTAAGGTTCAGTCACAGATAATATAATACGAGTACTAGCATAGTTCAGTAAATAGGAGCGAACAGTCTTTTTGCAGATACGATATCTCAATCCGTAAGTCGGGACTTTTGCATTTATGTTATTATATAATAATGGGCCAAGATAGAGTGCGATTTTTTTAAAAAAAGCTGTGCGTGGTGGTGGGATTGTACAGATGAAGTCTTTTCGGCGTTTAGAGATTTCCTTAAACGGTGTACTCTTGTGTTCTGTGTGTCTATATATGTATGTATGTATGCCCATTTCTATAACACGCTCTACAGCCCAAACGGCTTGACGGATTATGAGACATGAGGTGTCGTTGGATTCGTCTCAATTGTGGGAGTGACATAGGCTAATAAATATTTTTTTTTTAATTAAAGAAACCCTATGTCTTCTGACTGTCATAAATGCTAGCTTTTTCGTCCAATCGGTCTACGTCTTATTATTTCGGTCATTAGACTTAGTTCAGCGTCTAGTTTGACGCTGAACTGAGTCTCTGATCTATCATACGTAGGTATCAAATTGTTATAGACGTTTCCATACGTCTGCGCACATTGATGCTCAAATAATAGACCTAACGAGACAAATATCTTATTATCCATTTTTGTTTGCTTTAATCTTTCCTTTTTAGACCTTTGTTAGTTAAATATATATTTCTTTAACAGTTCAGTTCTTTACCTACTACTAGAACTTTTTCCTCCCTTCTTTTATTTATTTACTGATGGGTCAGGTCTTGACCTCGATCTGGCTTGATGGAAAGCGACGAATGAGATCTACGACAGAACGAGCGATCCCGAAATGTGCCTGTTCAGTGTTCACTCTTCATCTTGCTTTGAAGGCTGATAGGTTTATGGACCAAACTATAACCCATATACAGGAGCATCCATGGGTAAGAACATTACTACGTTCATACTATTTAGTTGTAAGAAATCTAATACACCTTCCAAAGATTACCCTTTTAAATATGCAGTAGATTACCTAGTTACCTCTTCCGTAACTTTTACGACCGTTATAAAACTTCCGATCACCACAAATGAAAAATGAACAATGAAAGGAAAAGCTCAAACCCTGCGGCGCTAAGAAATTAATTAGAGTAGGTACTTGACGAAATTAATTGAAAATATGTATAATGAATGAAAACGTAAAGTTGTGGCGTAGGCTCACGATTATTAATTCAAAGTGTTTTGTAATTACAAAAACAAATAAAGCAGGTGGACGGGGCAACTTATCATTGTTTGAAGTTTGGTTCAAGTTATGAGAGATTTGCCTGAATTATTTTACTTAGGTGTTATTCAGCATAAGCGTTGACGCACCATGGAGGCCTTACATAAGTGATAGATATAAATTTACATGATTCACTAAATGCAATTAAACTAAAAACATTATGATACTGTTATCATAATGTTTTTAGTTTAATTTTGTTTTTTGTTTGCAGCCTGTGCTGATGGGACTTTGCAGAAAGAGAAAAATTCATAGATACTAATATTATAGACACGAAAGTAACTCTGCCTCGTCTATCGGTCTGTCATTATGTTTAATATACGTTAGGTAAATTGGTCACTGAGTTTGAAACTTCTAACTTGGTACTTAGTGGGTCTGTAAGCTTTTCACCAACCACATAGCCTGTCCCGCTACCGCTTATACCTTAACCCCTTAAGTGATAAAATGCGGCGATAAAATGAGACCAGTGTTCATTATGAGTTCATTAATAAATGACATACATTATGTTAAGTCAGTTGAATTCTTAAATACTATCTGCCTAGTTAATACAAATACTATGTGGTTCCTCATTCATTTAGTTTAGAGGAAATTCTTGAGATGTAAGACATTTTTTTTTAATTCCGCAAGGCCACTTTCAAAATGGCATGTGTAAATACTTACGAAACTACAGATAGATCATTAAATACCTAGCCTTTTCCCACCTACATAATACGTAAGGGTCGGCTTTCAGTCTAACCAGATGCAGCTGAGTACCAGTAGGAGTGACTGACTGTCCAGTAAAGCAAAATTCGTCTTTAAGACCACTTTCGGATTGGCTTATTATTTTCTCTTAAATATGAATGTATTGTGTTGTATACACCTCCATATAAGAAATACCTTTTCACCTATCACCTCTTTCACACCGGTATGCCAATTATAATGATTAAAGTATAGATTAGCACTTATCATTACAGTAATATTAATGTTATTAAAACCAGTCACGTACATTTCTAAGAAGATAGCTGTATGCTTTTACGAGTCATTAAACCTCTTTTTATATAATGCGCTATGAATAATCTAAAACCACCTTTGGGTTCTATATTACTATGTACTCGTATTAATTGCTGTGTTACAGACGACCCAGTTGATGGAATGGTGAGAAGTCCATGCATGAATTTCATACTTTGTTATACTGGCGAATAATCACATCTAGGCATCGCAAGACATCGCACGCCCTATGTCTTCCTTTTCCGTAAAAATTAAAGGATAATAGTTAAAACACAGCCGTTTTCTTCCTCATTCTCAGTATTAATAGGCCCTTTCAAAATGTTGTTAAGTTTTGGCATACAATGATGACCTTAAATTCGATGGGTTTCTGTGGCAATCACAGAGACCCATCGAATTTAAGGTCGTCATTGTCATAACAACAAATCAAACATTTTCCGTTCCCTACACAGTGATTTTACTCGTCATTGTTCAACGTTGGCATAACTGCCCTCGTAAGAACTCCTCATAACACTAACCTTTTCAACCACAAAAGGTTTCTACAACCCGAAACTGTAACAAAGATCTTCATCACACGCAACTTCATTCATTTTAGACTTATTCATCAATGTTCGAATGACAATGAACCCTGGACTGTTCGGGTTACATATTTGCTCTTAAAGCTCACAATGGATTTACCCATTTTTGCGCATGGCTCGCCCATGTTGGAAGCCTCGTCGTGACGATAAAGTTGGTATGTGTTTGTGATTGCGTTTATCTGATGTTTGGATGAATATGAATATTTGCTTGACATTCCATATTGTGTTGACAATAACAAGCTTTCTAGGAAAAAAAACGCTTTGAACTCTTTTTTATTACGGGTTAATAAACATGATCTGATGGAATTTGGTTTAACGCTTTTGTGTTGCTGGGTTTAAAAAAAGCCTTTTAATTACGAACAGAACACAATATGAAATCATATTTTTAACAAGAACCTAGTCTACCATGAAATTAATATGTCTGGAATGCAATGTTTTTATAAAAAAATATATTCTTTTATACTTATTATGAAAGAGTCCTGATAATAATTTCGGGATTATCGAAAACAAACACAATTTAACGCTTGTACGCCATTTTCCAGATATCAAAACACAATTTCTTAAGCCACAACCAGTCATTAAAGAGGCCCTAAAAATCCAATCTCTTTTTATTCCCTGCCCAAGTTCAGTCTATTAAACAGCATGACATCGAACCTAACACAGATGCTTACTACATGCAAATGAGCCATCCTAGTTAGAAATCTAATATCATTATAATATCATTTGTATTACAACCACGTAGATTTTTACCCGAAGGGGGATGTAGGTTGGTTCAGACAAGTCTCAGACATAGCCATGCCACAGATGCGCAAGTAACGCTAAGGATAATTATTTCGTGATTTCCCCAACGAAATTTCAATCGGCTGTAGTGACACTGTTCAAACTAGCCATTGCAATAGAAGCTAATGTGGTGGTTAGCCACCAAGATTCTCGAATCAGCGATGGTCGTTTGTAAATTGTTCTGATTCGGTCTAACGATGCAGGCCCTAGCTAGATCAAATCAAAAGTCATTTATTCAAATTAGACTGACAATCAACACTTCTTGAATGCCAAAATTTACATGAAAACAGTCTCTAACACGCTCGTCAGTCAGCACTTCCTAGTATAGCTAAGAATAACTTGTGCAACCAACTCCCCAGCAACACATAATAACGGATGACTTTAAAAAGGTTGTTGAGACATACTGGATCCGAAAAGTAAACCACTTTATGCGTCGATGCCATTTGGGATATGCCTTTGTCCAGCAGTGGACTGCGATAGGTTCTAATGATACAATCCAATTCTGCCCTGGCAACTTTTTTGCAACTAAAGTGTGGTGCAGCGGTGTCTCGTCTAAACAGACCCTAAGTCCTCGATTGTGGTAATATCAGCATTTCTAGTTTCTCTAACGAAGTGTTAGTAGGTGAGGGTTAGTGTTCTGTGCAAAGTATGTAATGTTCTTTTTATTGTATTGGTTCCCGAAGTAAGTGTTGTCGTTCTGGCAGTTTTAATCTAACAGCATGTTTAGGTGTTAAGGGGAATGTGGTTCTAGGGAATGCTGAGTTACTTTGGATTATTGTAGGGTGTTTTTGGGATGGGCATAAGATTTTACTGATATACCTAATATGAATAACCCTTAATGTTTGTTTGTAGAAAGTACTGTTTATTTTTAACCGACAAGAAGACCTCAATTCGACAAATATTTTTTTTATGTATGACCACGTATAACTTTTATAGAGTGGACCGGTTTTAATCATTCTATTTTTGTTGGCAATAGTATATCTCAAAGTTTGTCCCATTTAAAAATGAAAAATATTTTTTTCACCTAAAGTTAGAATTAAAAGGATTTATTGATAACAAGCTGTTGCCCGCAACAAAAAAATAGCCAATTTGTTTTTATATCGCAGAATAATATTGTAAGTTATGGACCGCTTTACTTGAGAAATTATAAGTTCACAATAAAAACTTTCAACTCACTTTCCACCTATGGATGATTTCCGGGATAAAACTATCCTATGTCCTTCCCAGGGTCTCAAACTATCTCCATACCTACCAAATTTGATATAAATCGGTTCACCGGTTTAAGCGTGAAAGGGTAACAGACAGACAGACTTTATAATATTATTATCCCACTGAATTTTCAATTATGAACCGATTTTATTTAAATTAAAATAGTATTTTTTTTGTTAAAAAAAAAAACTTTTTAACAAAAACATACCGACGAAATAAAAAAAACTTTGTAAGGCATTTTGAGTTGGCACCAAACAAACAAACATGCAAATTAATCATTGCGTAGAATTATGATTGTAGCTATGTTGATCTTCGTTAATTCTTCGTTCGTTATTTCGTCTTTTAGGCAGGAGGCAATCTCTGGCAATAGATACCGAATCAGAAAGTTCTTGCACTAATAGAAAGCTACACTATCGCCAAAAACCATACCCCTAATCCCGGAGAAACCATGTTCCTGTGGAACAGGCCACAGGAGCGAAGACGCTGGATTCAATTAAAGCTACAAATAAAGCAGACACTGAAAATATACCACGCTCAAGCAATTGAAACTGTTCATAAAAAAAGTTACTACTTAAAAAAGACAACAAAGCGATTGCAAATAAAATCGAGCTCGTAATCGACTCCAATTCGAGTCGGATCGAGTTGAATCTATCCGGGTGTTGTTACTGGCGCCGTTATCGGAACTCGGGTTAAGGATGTGGCATTCGATACTGGTATCGATTAATGAATGGGGCACGGCAATAGTGGTTTTATTTTTATTTGCTGCTGCTATGTTGGTCAGATTTCGTGCAATTGTGATTATGCACTGCATAATATGCAGTTCTCGCGAAGAAAGATTTTTGTCGTTTTAAGTTCATAAAATAAATTTTGGTCATAATAGTCATATGCTAAATAATAAAAATTACATGCTTATAGATATTGCAATTTAAAAAAAAAAAAATAATAGAAACTCAACCATTATCCCAAGCTAAATATAAACTCATTTTTACTAGGCCACGTTTATCGTATTAAGACATTTGGACGAAAAGCTAAGAACTAACCTGTCAGTTAAAATAGTATATAGTCATTGGTGCAGCAATTTGAGTGTTATGGATAATTTTTTTATATTTTCTGTGAGCTCTCGGGTTATTGAGACTGAATGTTAAATACTAGCTGCCGCCCGTGGTCCCGCTTCGTCTAGGTAACAATATATTTATAATTAATAGACTTAGTGAGGATGTTATGTATAAGCTATATCCTTTATTTATCTTCTTTCTTATTCAGTACATTTTTAAATATTAAAAATAGAGGCCATCGGGAACAGGGTCCAATAAGCTATATTATTGTTAAGCTTCATCAAAATCCGTTTAGTAGTTTTTCCATAACCATCAATTTTTTTTTTGATCAAGAAATATAAAAAAAAAATTGCTTTACAATGTGCGACTGTTTCATGTGTTGCAAAAACATGAAACAGTCGCAAATTGTAACGTCACAGCGACAGCGACACAACCATTCGGCCCGCTGTCAAAGCTCGCGTAAATTATTAAGGCGCCTCCCCGAGCAAAACGCCGCGCTAGTCGTTTTTGTGCAGTTTTTAAGAGCTATCTACTCTTTATTTGAAAAGAAATATCAATTAATAAAAATACATTTCATTTCTAAATAATGTTGATTCTCTAATTGCAGTACACTTTTTTTTTAAAGAGGTATAATTATGTTTCACTAATCTCCTTCCAACAAAACCATAAAAATGTGAAATAATTATTGATAGCATGCATCTCCTCGTAAAGTGTTCATTAATTATTTTTAATACTAACACTAATGGATAGACAATTTGTTAACAAACATTTTGTAAGTTTTATTTTTTTCAAAAGACCAATATTCGATTTTATAAAGATTTTATTCTAATATCTGGGCGTATTCACTACCGTAATTCATGCGCCAACAGTGCCGCTAGGCCAATAGGAATGCTCATATCTCATGCTGATTTTTTGGTCAGGGTACGGCCTTAATCAGCTAATAAGCATCGAATGTACTGTCATTAACGGGGTATACAATTGTTCGGACTGACGGCTAAATTTGCTCAGCTTATTAAAGCATCAATCAGACTTTTTTATGTGAAATCGGTTAATTGTACGGGGGGATACTGGAAAGAATGGGTATTTTTGTTAGCTTCAGTTATTTTACACAGGTCGGCCATGTTGGCCGTAGAACCGATGACCGGAGGGGCAGACGTGTCCTTGAGTGAGGAGTCTGCGAATCAGTAAACGTAATGTAGGATATTCTCAGTCTGGATGAAGCAACGATCTTCGCTAGATGACTAGTTGAGACCGAGTTGCCTAGAATTGAATTAGGCCAAATTGCAATGCCTTGTCATTGCAATTAGGATGCTAACTAATTAGTAGGTAACCATATACTACATACATATAAGGCTTTTCTGCGAAATTCAGTAAAGAGGGGAAAAAAAATCTTACAACAGAAAGACCTCACCCATACAAGATTCAATGAAAAATAAAAGACAATCGAAACTTAAACAGATCCGAAGATTCGATATCGATCGAGAGGTTGTCTTTCGGCAAGTTTGAAGTCTGAAGGACCATCTCTCAAGATGTTTATTTCGGTGGATGGCCAGATTTGGTTGTTGGCGAGGACTTGGAGAGCGGTTTTGACGTTGTTTGTTTCTGGATTTTAGGATCAGTTGTTTGACACAGTAGATTGGAGGCGTGGTGGCTTCCGCCGGAACTAAAACAGAATACTTGTTCTGCGATTTTGGCGGTCTCTCCAATTCCGTGCCTATTGCTCTCGCTGGAATACCCATATCGATGTGCTTAGACTTCCAGTAACTAGGGTCGCTTGCCAAGGGGATGGCGAGGTAGACCGAGACGTAACGCACCGGAAATCTCGGGATGGATGAAATGGCGACAGGTCACTGGAACAACTTGCGACCCACGAATGCCCCTCAAGTTAAAGGGGAAAATTTACAAGTCCGTGATTAGACCTGTCGAACTATATGGATCAGAATGTTGGACTGTGAAAAAGATGGATGAAAAGAGGTTGCATGTAGCAGAGATGAGAATGTTGCGATAGATGTGCGCAGTGACGAGAATGGGTAAAGTGAGAAATGAGTATCTTAGTAGAAGTTTGAAAGTGGCGCCAGTGACAGAAAAGTTGAAAAGAAACCATTTGTCCTGGTATGATCATGTGATGAGGACGGAAGAAACGCAAGTTACTAAGAGCTATGAATATAAATGTGGATCGATGGAGAGGGAGGGGACGGCCAAAGAAAAGATGGATGGACAGTGTGAGGAGTGATATGAAAGAAAAGGGAGTCAGTGATGGCGTGACGGGGGACAGGACGGTACGGAAAAAGAAAACGTGTTGCGCTGAACCCAAGTAACATCTCACAAGGGCAGGAAGATGATGATGACGAGGATCAGTTGTTATCGTTATCGGGTTTAAAGTTATAGATTAAAGTTGCTGTTAAAATAGAAAAGTCGGTCTAGAAAAGGCATTGTATTGATTGATATACATTATGCCAATCGATTATGTCATATGTTCTATACACGATTATGTGCCACATTTATAATTAAAATAGAAAATAATTCAATTCTGTAAGCTTAGTCATAATAGGTACCTACGTCAAGGTAATTGTTGGTGCTAACACTTTTTATATAATATTAATGAAGAATATGCAATCCGACCGAAATTGTAGTCAAAAGAATTATTATTTATATTATTTTTATTGTTCCAGAACCCCAATGAATCCTCAAGAGTGACCAACTCACCAGTCACCAGTGAATAAAAGTGCAGTTACCAGTGAATGAGTGCTAGTGATGTGCCACCGAAAAGTGCTTCATATCGATATAAACAGCTAGTGTTGTATATAATGTTGTTCTCCAGCTCGCACGTGATGTCCGGCGTGCTGTTCACCATACTGCTGCAGTACTTCGTCGAGAGTCAGCAGGAGAATCTCATTGAGGAAGCATGTAAGTAGACAGTTTTTTTGGTCGCCCTATTCCTTAAGCCTGAAGTCCCGGCCATTTTGTGTAATGCCGTGCGGTCACTGTAATTTTAATCATATATTTGTTATTCTTATAATTTTGTTTGTCGCAATAAGAGGGAAGACTTTGAGTAATACTGTGTCCATAAATACTAGCGCATTTTAATCATTCATGTCTTAATTAATTTTTTTTTGTTGTTGTTGGGCTTTCAGTCCTTCCTTAGCGGTGGTTATTGCCTGTTCTTGTGAAATATCTAGTATTCTAGTAATATTTGAAATTCATCTTGTCAGTCGAAATAGGTAGGACCACTGCAGGCTAGAAATTGTCCTCCCACAATCACAGCTCTGTGGCGTAGAGAAGAGAAGTAAAAACAAAAACTCTTTTGATATTTTCTGCCGCAATGCCCGAAAATCCGCTAGCCCCATGGTTAGCCAAAAGTTTCCCACATATCCTATTTCACACCTCACTGTACCAACCTGCGCAAATTGTAAGCATCCAGTTCACACGTAATTATCTATGCTCTACGCTGCACGTATTAAATTTGCAACAATTTACACTCCAAATTAATGTTCAGGCTCAAACAATACCTCTGTTTCGTTACGAATCATGAACCTTGAAGCTCTAAGATACAAGATCCTTCAACACAGCTTGTGTCTCTTCCCTTCAAGTCATTACTCCGATATTAATCTACGTATCTTCTATAGACGAAGCGCTAATCCTCTCATTATTTCACTCGAAGATAATGTTGATCCCTTATGACGTACCGGCGTCTAATTATGAACAAATATTGCGACAGAAAGGTGGAGGAAGTTTCAAGGGAGAAAGTTTTTTTGCTAGGTGTTAAAGACTTGTTCTCAAGTAGGAAGCATGTTGCTATATGAAATCAAAACATGATATAGGCAATTTTGTTTTGTTGCCAAACGCTAACATCACTTGTCTGTCATAATTTATTATATTCTTTATTGTACACCACAAAAATATATATACAGGACAAAAAAAAAACAAGTGTACAATGGGCGGTCTTATCGCACAGGGCAATCTCTTACAGACAACCTTATAACCATCATCATCTTGATTATAATCATCATCAACCTTTAAACGTTCCCACTGCTGGGACGCAGGCCTCCTCTTTGTGTGAGAGAGAAAGGGCCTTAATCCACCACGCGTGTCCAGTGCGGATTGGTGGATGCCACATGTCTTCGAATTTTTGGTTCTAGGACATGCCGGTTTCCTCACAATGTTTTCCTTCATCGTTTTTAGAGCAGTGGTGATGAAATATGTTACACAATGTAAAGCGCCTGCCTGGGTTTAAACCCACGACCTACAACACGTAATTTGGGGCCGTTAACACTGGGCCACCACTTCGTCTGACTTACTGAAGCTGATTTGGCTGTAAAAGAAAAGTACTTAAATTGACATCACTGTCGACAACTTCCCCTATAAAATTTAGAATCTTTCCTGCTCTATATCTCTAGCTAGATCATCGTTTACTAACCGTATACTAGTAAAATAACACCTGCTTTAGTATGCTATCCATCCAAACGTAAAATGGTAATATACCCGGCTTAGCGTGGCCACTAATAAAACGGTTTCCGTACATGTTGGCTCATGAATTTTCAGCGTTCATAACCTATTCGCTTAGAAGTGCTCAGAAATGCATCAATGGACGGTCACTACGAACTTTATATGCCGTATATCAAATATTGCCGTTCCGTGTAACTTTGAGATATAAACATTTTCCTTGGCCAATGCGTTGTAAAGTAAAAGGATGTTTCAAAAAGATGGGTGAAATGATAAGAACTTTACAGCCCATTGCATAATAGTTTTCTTTATTTTTTGTTCTGAAACGAAATTACTTGATGATATGGCGTAGGCCGGAGTATCAACATTAGAAACATTTTAGGATTATTATGTAAAGGGTGATAGCTGGATGGAAATCTCCGGTTGCGTTACCATACGTTTCAAAACCATGATCACCTGCCTGGCGTTTTCCCAACCGTGTTAAGATCCGCTTCAGCTAATGTAAACTCGTAAGTTTCACTGGTCACTAAATAACAAATGGGTAAGGCATATTATTTGTTTGGAACGACCGAACTGCAGTGTAATAACATTGTTTACTTAGTAAAGTGCATAATGCTGGTTTTTTGCAAATTGTTGTAATGTAGGATTAAACAAACAAGCAAGTAATTGTTATTTGCTCAATTAATACGAGTATGAATATACGATCGAAACATAAAAATATTGTTGTTTTGAAATACGTTGATGAAATATACCGGGATATGAAAATATGACAGCGTCCGAATCTGTACTTCCTCAATAGGTCAGCAGATTCGCACTTTCCGCTAGCTTTCAAAATACAAGCAATCTAATGGTCACAATAGCAGCTGTTGAGCGTGAGATCCCAGGTCCAATCATGAGTCGGAAATCTTATTTGCATACTTTAGAACAACGAGGTAGTAAATATCTTACAAAAGAAAACCATGAGGTACAAACAATAAACCCGCCAGTTAAAATACATTTACTATCTTTACATATCTTATTATATAAATGCTTTATGATGTTTCAGTCATTAATGTCTATCCCCTCATTTGCCAGCTGAATGGCGCAATGGGATTCGAACAAGGTACGAAAGTGGCCTCACCCCATTCAAAGTAATTGAGTCTTAGCAAAGGTGTAGGAAACAATTATTTGATTTGAATGTTTTTACACCACAGACGATTAAAGTCAAAGTCAAAGTCAAAGATTAACACTCCACATATTACATTTAATGTGAAATGTTAATCATTACAATGTTTTTTTTTTCATTTTGGCATCAGCATGTACCTACGGTCATTTTCAAAACTCAAAATTATTAAGATAAGCTTTTTTAAAGTTAACCTTATAAACCAAATCAGGCATTTTATTAAATTAACAAATCTCTATTATAAAAGAATGAATACTTTATCAAAATTCATAACAGCTGCTCTATTTAAGAGGATCGCAAGTTCGCCGACCATATACGGCGTCTCAAAGTTTAGTGTTCTGCATTTTTCAGTTCATCTGGCTATCTTGCCGGTCAATCATGCCATTTTTATAAAAGAGATAATAAATTGTTTTTTGAATCAAGGGCCAGAATTATGAAGACAAACTCTGTGGGTGGAAAACCAAAAGGTTAAGAATAATTCGGCGACATTTGACTGACATCAAAGGGATAACTTCCAAATCCATTAGGAACCCCTTTACTTGTATGGCTTGAAATTAAACAAAATCATTATCATCATTCTCTAGCCCTTATCCCAATTTATTTAAAATCGCCGCAATAATCGTCTTTTTCTTCCATACTTCACTTAGTCGTCATCTCAGTTGTCACATCCATCCAGGCCTTATAATTTTTCACACAGTCCATCCACCGTTTATTTCATCTTGCCCTACTTTTGTATTACTTTCAACTTAAAGAAATAAACTCAATTTCCTAGTCACAATAACATGCCGCACTTTCTGATATTAAAATTAGTACAGGCAAAGTTGAATCAACTATATTGGGTTCAGTTAGTCAACTAATTAAAGGTACCAAAAGTTACTGAAATGAATTACTTAACTTGATATTGGGTTATGCGAAGTTAATGTACCTACGATAATTAATGCCGTGGTCACGTATTCATTATGATACCGGTTTATATGGCGCTGCGACAATGCAAAATCCTGTTTTCATAGAAATTCAGTCACAAAATTGTTGTGACGCTCCTGACTGTAGGAGCCGTGTTAACCAATGACTTCACTGCTATTCTGTATTTAGATGTTTTGGATATGAGTAGGTAGCTGATGAAAAGTGGTTTTAGATGGATTATGAAGTCACATCACAATTCTTACTAAAAAAAATATATTTCGATGTATAACGTAAACTAATCAAAGGTACCTACATCTGAAAGCAGTCGCACTTACAGATGTTTATTTGGTTAATTCACCATTCACTCAGAATGATTCTTTTTTATATGTCCGAGGAAATCCTACAGATACATTTTCTCGCAAAATTTCTTATTTGGAGTTATAATTCAGAATTACATTTATTCCACGTTTATCCTGTAAATTATAAGCATAGAATTACAAAGAGTATCTTCTCATATTAATAAGTCTAAAACGGGGGACAACCAACAAGTTATCACGAATAAATTTTAAAAGCAATTAAAGTAGGACAAGAGGCAAAATTTTCAAAAACAAATGAGTAATTTTAATGAACTTCTTTGGAAATAGAGCACAGTTTAGAGATAAATGTACATTTTGAGAGAACGGATGGTTTTCGTATTCATGTTTTGCTTTAATTACAGATTTTGAAATTCGTTGTAGTAGGATCACCAATCCATCTGCCAAAAAAGCTAATGTCATTATGGAATGTCTGGAAAGCAAACAACGATTACCGATTGGTATTCGAACTCTATTTGAATTATTATATCACAGAATTAAATATACTTCTGTACTAAAAGCCCTACCTTTTTTTCAAAAAGTCACACAGAAGGCTTGCAAATGATAAATGATTTTATTTCTGTAAGTTGGTTTGTACAAACACTTTTACATGTCGATCATATTTTTAAAACTAGATGAGGTCGGCGTTTCCTATCTGACTACTCTGAAAAGAAAGGCCGAAACAAACTCATAGGTCACAGTCTCTTTTCAAGTCCAGACAAAAATCTTGGTTAGATCATTTGAAGACCCTGTAGATTGATGTCTGAAATGGTCTTTTGAGGAAAGAACCAGCCAGATTGTGTGGACCTGTCCAGTCAGTGCACGCATTTGTCAATAACCGAGCAGCTCAACACAGAATTTAAGGAGCTCAACGATTCGACGAACAATACCAAAGAAAGGACATTCGGGTAGGCCGCAAAACTACTCAAACTGCCAGACCACGATTAAAAACTAAGATAAATTAAAATAAAAACAAAAAAAAAATAGTCCACATAGTCTTCACATTAACAATAATTAAAACAATAACGATGGCAACCCTGAAGTGTCAACATGCCTTATTTTTTCCGTCTCTGTTTATTTTATTATACATTCAATATTTACAATTTTCGACATCTAGTAAACCGCAAAAGAAAGCAGCAAGAGCCAATTTGTTTTAATATCCAGTTATCCGCATACATAAATCAAAATTAAATAAAATCAAAGAAATTTCAATAGAAAATACAGACTGACATCTGTCAGTGACGACGAGACATGAAAAATTTAAAGAAAAAATGTAAATAATGTTGACGAGAGCAGCTGCCTACCGCGCACGCCTTCCACCCCCGGACTCGTCGCTCAGCTCCGCCTCGCCGCCGCCGGACCTTGGATCACCAGTGTCATCTGCGGCTGCAGCTGCGTCGAGCTCGAGCGATGAGTATTTTCCCCCGCCGACGTCGCCAACACCTGTACGTCGGCAGGGGAGAGGCCGGCCACCGAGGAGCTTGGGATCTAGGGGCCAACCGGCCCCGAGCCGGGTCCCCGCTGCCGGTGGTTGTGTGCAGCGCATGAGATGGACTCAAGGTATGAATTAGAACGTCATGCGCGCATATTACGGGTCTACAGAGGGGGGAACTAACCTCACTGCGTACCGTGTTAGGATGCTGTCTCTGTTTCGGGACCTAGAACCAACCGTGAACGTCTCGGCCCAACGATTGTCGGATCAGGTGCGGGTCATTCAGCGTAATCACAGGTTGGATGATGCCGCACTTGATAGGCTACGCTCTGAAGTGCTGAGCAACCAAATCGTCTCAACCCAGTCACAGACCGCGACACCGCCAGCCACTATTGTGATCCCGCCGCGGTCCAATCTTGTTAACGATGAGGCAGATGATAGGGTTGCCACAGTAAGTAGCCAGTGCAACGAAAGATTGAGGAGCGCACTGGAGGATGCGCTTCGTGAGTATAGGTCCACTTCGTCTGAACTTAGGCCCCGATTACCACGGTTGCCTATGCACAAAAAGAATAGGGCGCTGGTGTGTGCTTTGGACTCGCTGCTTATGAACATCTTTGAGAGCAGCGAGAACCTTGTTGATACGCACTCAATCCTGTATTGCGGGGCTGTTGCGGCATGTCGTTTAGCCAACGTTAAGTTTCCAAACGAGGCTATTCGACCAAAGCCTGCCGTGCCAGCCTGGCAATGCAGGATCGAACGGCGTATCGATGTGGCCAGGGTACTCATTGGCAAACTATACTGTTTCAGGGAGGGCAATACACGCCCACGTGTGATGCGCTTCGTGAGGCGAGCGTTTTCGGGGACTGGAGTAAGTCCCCGAGAATACATATCCCGTGTCACGGAGCGCATCGACTTCCTGAAACAGAAAGTTTGTGCATGGGAAAACCGTATTCGGCGGTATAAGCGACGGGTTGACCGGTACTCGCAGAATCGCATGTTCCAGAGCGATGAGAGGTGGGTATACAGAGCTTGGGAGCGACCTGGACAAAATGTGACAGACGTGTGCCGCCCGGATGATGTCGCCACGAATACATTTTGGCGAAGCATCTGGTCGGTGCCCGTCTGTCATACTGAGGGTGGCTGGATGCGTGATGTCGAGCGCGTGTGTGAAGCTATACCAGAAATAAAAACGTAATCATCAGCCCATCTGATGTAGCCAAAGCAGTTCGTCCGCTACCGAACTGGAAGTCTCCGGGACCGGACGGACTGCATAACTTTTGGCTAAAATGGTATAGCAGTCATGCTTAGAGTCTGGGTCGCTGCCGCAGTTTTTAACAACAGGCGTTACCCACCTGCTCCATAAGACAGGTAGTCCCGCGGAACCCAAGAATTATAGACCAATCACATGCTTACCAACGGTTTATAAACTTCTTACATCCATACTGAGAGCAAAAATTTATAAACACATTGAAAGTAACTCAATAATGTCTACCTCTCAGAATGGATGTAGGAATGGGTCCCGCGGCACTAAGGAGCTACTCCTCATCGACATGGCCATAAGCCAGCAGGTTCGTCGATCCCGCAAGGATCTGTCGACATGCTGGATAGACTACAAGAAGGCATACGACTCTGTGCCACATACATGGCTCATTAGGGTGCTGGAGTTGTACAAAATAGATGCAACTGTATGCACCTTCCTTGAATCATGTATGGGGCAATGGAAGACAGTCCTTCGATATCCAGGATGTCGACCGATTCAGGGGGATGTATGGATTAAGCGGGGAATATTTCAGGGCGACAGTTTGAGCCCACTTTGGTTCTGCTTAGCCCTGAATCCTCTAAGTACACTGCTGGAGGATTCAGGACTAGGCTATCGGTTGAGAAGAGGTGGTCAGGTCATATCTCACCTCCTTTACATGGATGATCTGAAACTCTTTACCCCCAATAAATTCCAACTGACGGAGCTACTGAAGGTAACTGAAACCTTCAGTAACTCCATCAGGATGGAATTTGGTGTGGAAAAATGTGCAGTCATGCATGTACTGCAAAGGGAGATTATGGAATCCGAGGGAATTCAACTCTCTGATTCCATACACCTTAGACACATCTCCTCGACCGAAACTTACAAGTATTTGGGTATGTCGGAAGCGTTGGGCATCAACAGTACTGACATGAAGCAACTGCTGAAGGAGCGTTTTTTTGGCCGCCTGAAAAAGGTATTAAATAGCCTTTTGTCGGGCGGAAATAAGGTGCGTGCCTTCAACAGTTGGGTCATGCCGGTTTTGATGTACCCTTTTGGCATACTCAAATGGACTCAGACCGAGCTCGACGCCCTCGATAGGAGGGTCCGGACACTACTGACCGCAAACAGGATGCATCACCCACGATCATCGGTGATGAGACTGTACATCTCGCAGAAGTGGTCGAGAAGGGGTCGAGGCTTTTTAAATGCCAAGACTCTTCAAAACCGCGAGGTGTGCAGCCTCAGATAATACTTTTTAAATGCTGAAGTGGGTATGCACCGGGATGTGGTCGCAGTGGACAAGGGACTCACCCCGTTGTCCATGGCTAAAGAGAACTGGCGCAAGCCTGTAATACTATCGACTGATGAACGCAAAGAGGTATGGCAAGGCAAGGAGCTACACGGGCGCTTCTATCGGGCTCTCCATGGGCCCGATGTAGATTTCCCAGCGTCCGTATCCTGGCTACGTTTCGGTGACCTTTTCGGGGAAACTGAAGGTTTTGTCTGTGCAATTATGGACGAAGTTATCCTGACGAATAACTACCGGAGACATATAATGAAGGACGGGACGGTTGACGTGTGTCGGGCATGCCACCGTCCTGGTGAATCCATCAGACATATTATCTCTGGTTGTTCTCGCCTGGCTAACGGCGAGTACTTACACAGACATAACCAAGTGGCCAGGATTATTCACCAGCAACTTGCTTTGAAATACAATCTGGTGGATTCTGAGGTACCGTATTACAAGTATGTGCCCGACCCAGTTCTCGAAAATGACCATGTCACGTTGTACTGGGATCGGTCTATCATCACTGATAGGACTATTGTTGCCAATAAGCCGGATATAGTGGTGATAGACCGATTAGCGCGCCGCACAATGATAATCGATGTCACCATCCCACATGACGAGAACCTCGTGAAAGCTGAGAAAGAGAAACAAATCAAGTATCTCGACTTAGCACACGAGGTTGTCGACATGTGGGATGTGGACTCGGCGATCATTGTGCCGATTGTCGTTACGGCCAACGGCCTGATGGCCAATAGCCTCGATGAACATCTATCGAGGCTGTCATTACACGGTTGGATCAAGGGTCTGATACAGAAGGCAGTACTTCTCGATACGGGTCGCATTGTGAGGAGGTTCCTGTCTCTGAAGCCCTAACCACCGGTAGCTTGGACCCTGTTCCCGATACCGGTTGGCCTCTATTTTTTATATTTTTAAATGTTTTTAAAGTTTTCTTTTTATTAATATTTAAAAATGTACAAAGTAAGAACGAGAATAAATAAAGGAAATAAGAATTAAAATAAAATAATGTAATACTTTAAAAAGTAAATATTCTTGTCATTGCAAGAAAACCAAAAAAAAAAAAAAAACTAAATTCACGGTGGAAAATATAAAGAATCAATATTAATTTTTAATTGGAGCAGCTCAATCCCAAGCCTTTTTGTCCTCAACCTAATCTTTAATGGTATAAAACGCTTTCTGGCACAACTTACAATTAATGAATGATTTGAATTTATTAAGACTTAGAACTTGTACGTGGCTTGGAAGCTTATTATAAAAGCGCACACATTGACATCTAAACGAGCCACCTATTCTTGAGCCTTGTTGTTGGTACTACAAATTTGTGTTAGTTCCTAGTATTTATGTTATGGATATCACTGTATTTTTTAAACAATTTTATTTTTTTATGGACATACAAAAGATTTTCATAAATATACTGAGAAGGCAATCATTACATTAATCTCCTTAAATTTCTCTCTGAGAAAGTGTCTCGGGCTTAATTTATAAATTGAACGAACACCTGTTTTCTGCAAAACAAAGATAGTCTGGATGTCGGCGGGGCGTTTTCCCACAACAGAATACCGTACGACATTACACTATGAAAATAGCTAAAGTACACTAAACGGACTGTCTCTATATCAGTTAAATTACGAATTTTTCTAACAGCATATGCTGCGGCATTTAGCTTTTTTGACAATTCATCTATATGTGGGCCCCACTGAAGCTTAGTATCCAAGGTTAAGCCTAAGAATACTTTGCTATTTGCGAGACAAAAAAGCAACACTCGCTTGAGCCGGTAACTGTCAACGAAACACAATAAAAATTTTACACTTATTTTACACTTAGTGCGTAAAATTTTTACACAAAACACTTAAATACGCTTTAAACTAGTTAATAAATTGGAAATTGGCCTTCTTATGAAGGAAATGTAATATTTAAAATTAAAATTATTTAGACAAATTTAAATCAGCTTTTAGCTGTAGTGTTGCCACAGGAGGAAAAACAAAAGCATCTTACAGCAGCCACACTTAATCTCAATCTGCATAGTGTTTTCCCAACTATATTGGGGTCAGCTTCCAGTCCAAACGGGATGCAGCTAAGTACCAGTTTTTTGCATGGAGCTACTGTCCATCTAACCTCTACAACCCAGAAACTGGGTAACACGATACCCTTTAGCAAGACTCAGAATCAGATTTCCTGCATGGCGTCTGAATCTCCGAAATGACTGGCAAAGATTTACAAATGGCTACCGGGACCAAAAGCTTAAGGCGCCGATTCCCTTGAGTAACTAAACGGCTTGTCGTAATTTATTGGAAAAAATATATGTTATATAATTTATAATAATAAAAACATTATGTTATATTTTGTAATTTTTTTAATCATTTGATCTAAGAAAATTTTGAGTTTTATTCGTATAACATAGTGTAATTAAGTTGTAAAGTTATGTCTAAAATGGACAAAAACACGACAATCGCGCCAAAATCGCTGGGTATATTTAATGAAATCGACACCATCCCAAAGACAATTTAATTATCTACATTTTGATCTGAGGTTTTTTTTAAAAGTCATAGAATAATAAGGAAAGTACAAAAAACTACTAAATTTTGGGTCGCGCGTGTGTGAAACGAGTGCGCGTTTTGTTCCCTCATTCGTTCGTTGGCGTTAGTCGTAGTCTTAACGTGCATTCGGAGGCACGGAGGAATCTCGCTGTGTAAAGATAGTTAGCCATTCACAAACCGACCTCGGCAAGCGTTGCTTAACCTTGAAGATCTTGAACTATAAAAAGGTTGCTCTAGTTTAATGGTCGTTGACTGCCTCGTTGGTTTAGTGGAGTGGAACAAGAAATCTGAATTTGCTTGGTAAACGGCAGACTCGCTTCCTATATGGGATTTGAAAAGAACTTAAAAATGTGTTCTTTTTTGCCATTTGAGAATACAGACCAGGAGGGTCACCATAGACTCTTAGAGTAAGGTTATTTTGACATACATCTATCCCTTACGCACACTCAAAATAACCTTAATCTAAGAGCTTAATATGGTCACTCCTCCTGATGTTCGGCCAAAGTATTCTCAAAATAAATTCAGACTTTCTAGGAAAACCGTACAACCAATTGCCGTCATACGAATCGGATGTAGCCGGTACAGCTAGCAGAACAATTGAAACGTTCTGCTCGTTCAATAATCAGTCAGGTGGCACTATGCCAAATAATTGCCAGTTTGCCACCCATGGCACTTCGTCAGTGGCAATATGAGGCACGGCATCATTGTGTTTGATGTGTGGCGATTGCCGGTTCAAATCAGCGTTTGATGATGAGAAGCGGGTTAGTGGGTGTGCGGTTTCTATTGATCATTTGTGGGTTACATTGTGGTGGCGTTTAGTGGTTTATGAACCGCTTAAATTATTTTGTTTAGGGTTGTTTCTGATTAATCCAGCGTAATTACAGGATATTATATTCATTTGTCGCTGAATAAGAAAAAAAAAAATGCGTAACCGTGACGGTATATTCACACAATAATGAGGTCATTCCCGCAATTGTCATTATAGCACCTGTGTATGAGGAATGCGGACAATGTTTCAAGATTTAAGGTCTCTTTGGTATTTTAATAATATCCACAATGGACTAGTTTTATTTATTTCTGCTACCCTCGACCGTCATGATGATAAATGTGGTATATTACTAAACATTATCGCCGGTCATTTGCGATGGGTTTGATGAAACAGCTGTTGTTTGCTTCCCATTTACAGAAACAGTAGTTGTGTCCTGCGGTTTAATCAGAATAGAACAGAGAAGAATTAAGAAGAAGCAATATTTAAACTGGTGATGTTATTATGTACTATATATATGTATAGGTACCAATAAAAATCAATTTTCCAAAAAAATGCTATAGACTTCCAAATAAAAACACTACAAACAGTGAAAAATAACTTTCTTTTTGGTAGTCGGTGTCCATAACGAAATCATTGGTACCTAGTTGGTACCTACCAAAGACACCGACTTCCCAAAAAGAATGTTATTTTTCCCTTTGTAGTGTTTTTATTTGGAAGTCGTTGTAATTTTTTTGATTCAAAGTTTTTTATTCTTCACTTTTAATTGTACCTAATGGGCAAGTTCTTTATTAAGGTACCTATAATGCTAGAATAAATTACCCGAATTTCATAAAACTTGAACATAACCGGTGAAATGAGAATGTACCAAGGTGAACTGTACACACCTGCCTACCTCTTTAAAGCGTATTGGCATGATGTTATGTTATGAAATAGTGTAAACAAAACAGACATGCGATTGCAGTAATCCCGAGAGATTTGTCGTCATTTATTCAAAATTCAAAAATTCAAAAAATTCAAAATTTGTTTATTTTCTCTCAAAAAGGTTGACATTGTTACAAAATAAGAAATAATTATACAATTTTTTCTTACATTATACCTTTGTGAGAGCTGGAGTCTGAACTAGGTTCGGGACCTGTATGACAGATCTCCAGGCTCACACCCCTTTAAAATAATCATATTTGACAGCAATATAATTCAGATTATTCAACAATTATTTTAAACAATTTTGATAGTAAATCTATATTAAGGTGATTATATATGTGGAGTGTAATGTAAAGTGATAGTAATGCAGGGTTGTTGTGTAGTGTGTGAGTGTATGTGGGTGATTTGAGTATATGAGTGTAATTCCTGTGCGAGCGTTTGTACTTAGGTATCAGTAAAATTAAAAGGGTCGTATGTAACAATTATTTAATTGTTTGGATGATATTTTCTGTACCTTCATAGTCCAAACCCATCAACCAGTCCCTTACAGTAGTTTTGCATTTACATTTAACCATTGAGTATATATGTAAGGATTTATTGACTCTGTTGTAAACATAAGGACCAAGGAAATAAAAGAATCGCTGGGCTAGCCTTGAGTAAACGGAAATAGACGGACACACTGTATCCTTTCGTCTCACGGTTTTGTACTCATCGGTGGTATATGAATTGCGAGAGTGGACTGTTAGAATTAAATTTAGAACGAACAATTTTCGAATAGAGAGGACCTTACATATTTTATAAAGTTCGGTGGTAGGAAATTGATAAGGAAGAGACCAACCTACTTTAAGGATGGCTCTTTGGGCACGTTCTAATTTTAACAAATGTGTTTTTGATGCCCCACCCCAAACAACTATACAGTACTGAGCAACTGACTGACAGAGAGCTAGATATACTTGTCTAAGCACCTGCATGTCGGCCACATGACGGAGATTCTTAAAAATAAATATCAATTTGCGCAGACGGGAGGTAAGTAAGTCTATATGATTATAAAATGTTAATGAGTCGTCTATCTGAACACCCAAATACCTTACACTCTCTATGCGACTTAGATGAGGACAGCTGCATGGTGATGCTTTACAAGAATGTGCAGTCAATGAAAAATGGGATGATGAAAGTCTACCAGCTTTTGAGAGAGAAAAGGTTAGATATTTAGACTTGTCAACATTTAGAGTAAGTAGGTTTTGCGATAACCAGTTGGTAACAGTGTCGAGTCCTAGTTGCGCGTATTGAAATGCTGACTCCCAGGAATACCCGCGGAATATCAAGGCAGTATCATCGGCGTATGTAAAGATGGATCCGTTCGGCAGTTCAAGACGACAGAGGTCATTAATATAGATGAGAAACAAAGTCGGCCCAATGATACTACCCTGGGGCACACCGTAAGTTATAGGGAGTTCGTCGCTCATCCAGTCACCTATCTTGACACATTGGCGTCTTCCCGTAAGATAACTAGTGAAGAGTGACAGTTGATCGCCTCTGACACCAATCTTCTCAAGCTTAGCAATGAGAGCGGGAATTGAGATCGTGTCAAAGGCTTTTGCAAGATCTAGGAAGACGCCAACAACACACTTTCTACTATCTAGGTGAGACACAATATCATTCGTGAGATCTAAAACAGCATTACTAGTGGACACTCCTGAACGAAAACCATATTGGAAGGACGATAAAAAATAATTTTGCTCAAGGTATTTGACAAGTCTATTATTCATGAGCCTTTCCAGCAGTTTGGATAGTGTAGGTAAGATTGATATGGGTCTATAATTATGAGGTTTATCTCTGTCACCGCATTTGTGTACCGGGTGAACGATAGCCAGCTTAAAAGCGTCTGGAAAGACTCCTGTACTGAAAGCCAGGTTATATAAATAGGTGAGGTGGGGAATGAGTATGTGCTTAAATTTTTTAAGAAATGTCCCTGAGATGTTATCGGAGCCCATCGCACAGTCAGTCCTAAGCGCGTTAATTAAACTTTCCAACTCAAGATTGTCAGTATTTAAGAGGACAAATGTTTTGTGATTCTGGATATCATCCTGTTGTAAGGATGTAGTTGGTACGGATATGTTTTCAGCTAATGAGCGTCCTATACTCGCGAAATAAGTGTTGACTTCATTAACAGAACGTTTGGGATCGGATGACGACAGAAGATCGGTTGCAAGTGTTTTTTGTTCTGTTGTGTTGGTAATGGTTTTTATTGCTTCCCATAACTTTTTATTATTGCTTTGTGCGTTATTAATAAGATCTTTATCGTAGTTACGTTTAGCAGTTTTGAGCAACATGGAACAGTAATTTCTGTACCTTTTAAATGTTAATTTTAGGATCTCGTTTTCTGGAGATTTCTTTAATTTTATATGCAGGTTATCACGATTTCGGAGACATCTTAAGAGCCCTGGAGTCATCCATGGCTTTCTCAGCCGTTTTCGATATGGCCCAACTTTCAGGATCATGTTTTGTTGTATAATTACATTTAGTGTACTGATAAAGAAGTTGGTAGCTTCATTAACATTATGGAGACTGTATAGCGGACTGAAATCGAATTGATCGAGCATTATTTCAATTTTAGCGTAATCGAGAACTTTTGAAGTTTTACTATTTAATGAGAGAGTATTGAGGGGCTTAGAAAGGTGTATGAAAAACAGAACAGTATCATGGTCAGTGACCGAGGTGTTTGCGACATACGAATATGCTGGGAGTTTTGATTTTAACATCACATGATCAAGGCACGAGCTGTTGTTGCGAGTGGGAAGCGTATGTGCCGGCAACATACCGTGAAATGCAAACATAGTGAGATACTCAGTAGATCGAGAATCACTACTACAATCGGCAATATCAATATTGATGTCACCCGTGACAATAATATTAACATAGGAGGAAACAGATGTAATAAGTTCGTTTAAAGATTGAATGAATGGGGAGACATTTCGGTTGGCTGGCGGGCGATATATAGCTATAATTACTGTGTCTTTATTAAGTACCACCACGAGACAGTTTGCATCCAGAAGCATGTGTTCCGTGACGGAAATCGGGTGGTGGTTCCTATAGTATACCACCACTCCCTCATTTTGCGTGCTGTGTTTGCTAGTAGCCACAGAAGTAAAGTCGTCAAGTATAGGCAGTGGAGGAGTCTTAAGTAACCAACATTCGGTGAGTACTATTATATCCCAAGATGTGCCGCTTCTTTCAAGTAAGGCAGCAAAGTCAGTAAAATTCCTATTTATACTTCTTATATTTTGACATATAAGCTTTAGAGCGTTTCCATGTGGTCTGGCAATTTTGTTGCAATCTTCTATGTTACAGGATGCAGACTCTGCCACCGAAATGCTATCCAACTCATCTTGAATATTAGTTAGTTTATCGAATGATAACGGTAAGAATAACAGTGGTTGGAAATTAGGTAGTGCGCAGAGATTAAGGAAAGATGACGTATGTGATGTCTAGTATTACAGTGTGAAATTGTAAGAAAAATGTGACGGATAACAGATAACAAGGGCAAAAAAGTAGCATGGCGTATGCAAGTATGAAAGCATTTTGGGTGCAATGTAGGGTGTAGTATACTGGTGGCTAAAAGGTTAGTGTTTTTATAGATGTGTATTTGTTGCTTAATGTTTATTGGTAAGTGTACAGGTGTAATCGTTGTAACATAAAATACAATTAAACCCGGTAGTAAAATAGATACAGAAAAATGCATGCAAAAGTTGAGAACATATTTGTGAGCACACATTACAGTGCAAAAGTCTACACAGCAATCCAGGGAAGACATATATAGGTTACCTAGTCATTTCTCAACAACAACAATCTTATTTAAATCCCCTTCAGAGTTAATGCAATACCGTTTCGTCCCGTCCTCTTTGCGAATGTACACTTTGCCATGAGCTGACCAACAGTGTTTGAGATGATGGAGAGCAGCAAATTCTCTGGCCAGAAAAAATAATTTCCTAGTTTTCGGAGGCAAATTATCGGAGACGTAAACCGGCAGTACCGGACCATCAATCTGCAGGATGGAGGTACTAAGTTTATTATTCCGGTTCTCCTTATTGTAAGTTCTAGCAGCTAGCAATATGTTTTCTTTTTTTATAACTGTTGTGAGGTCTACAATGATGGTGTTATTCATAGCAGTGGACGAATGAATCCTAAAGACATCTTTAATTTCGTTTTCAGCTATCAAAGGTCCAAGGGTTTTGCTGATTTTCAAGACCACATTTGCAAGATCCATTTTAGATTCATTAGATTTTTTTGGGATGTTTTTTATTTCAAGGCAGGTATTTTTTGCTTGTTTTTCTAGTTGATGAACTCTCTCTTCAAGCTTTTTAATGTAGATATTACTTTCCTTTCTTTCAGCCTCAAATTGTAGCATTTTATTCATAACCTCATCGTATTTTTTTGCCGTGAAATCGACAGATTGTTGCAGCTTGCTGTACTGACCTTTAATTTCTTGAAGCGAGGATTGCATAGATGACAAAAATGAGGATTGCTCCTTTTTAAGATCTTTTATCATAATAGCAATTTCATGATTAAAATCTTCGGCGTGGTCCTGGTTTTTCTGTTCCGTACGTTTTCTCTTAGTCCGACAAGTTATATTTGACGGCGTGCAATCCTCCGAAAAAATCTTAGGGGAATTCAAATTTGGCTCAGAATGATGGTGAGCGGGTGGGGTTTTATTTAAAACAGCTACCGATATTGGTGGTGTACCTTTAAGTGGCATTGCAAGTGCTATTGTAAAAAATGCAAAAAGAAAATTCAAATATGAAAATGCAAAAAGTCGATTCCACTCCGGCTCGGATTTGAACTCGAGACACTGCAATACTACGGTCGAGGTAGCTTGCTACTCCACTAAGCCAACATATCTTCGGCAAACTGCGTCCAATTTAATGACCTGCCCTCGCACGGTGCCGAACACAATAGTTGGGCGACTACGGAATGTTTCATTCGCCAACGTTCGTTAGTGATGAGGTCAAAGTCCAGGATAACACTCTTTGTTCGAATTTTTCTGTTGCCAGTATTTATGAGTAATTTTCCCTATTCACTGTCACTGATTCAAATATGTATATAGTTTGAACAAAACAATGCACTTTTTACACGTTCTATGGATAATCAAACACACACGGTTGCCGGTTTGTGTAGAAAATTACTGTTTTTGTTAGTGTTTAAGAGTCATTCCACTATAGTTCTAGCACACAACTGTCAACATTTCCTTAAAGATTATCTATGAATATAGTTTGTAGAAAACAATGAACTTTTTCACACTTTATGAAATTATCAAACACGGAGTAAACACGTCGCACGTCTGTTCACAATAAAGTCGCGAGGGTAGATGAAGAATTCTGTTGTATATCTCCGAAGTTCTCCATCAGATCTTCACCAAATTAAAATGGGACCAATTTGGGTACATACTCTTTTAAACAAAAAAATATTTTTTTAGATCGGTCCAAAACTGACGGTGAAATCGGTGAACATAAACAAAAAAAACTAACATGAAGTCGAATATGGAACCTCCTACTTTTTCGAAAGTCCTTATCTAATATATAAAATTCTCGTGTCACAGTTTTCGTTGCCATACTCCTCCGAAACGGCTTGACCGATTTTGATGAAATTTTTTGTGCTTATCCGGTATCTATGAGAATCGGCCAACATATATTTTTCATCCCAAAAAAAAAAAAAAAAAAAATATGGTAGGGTAGGTGTAGGGTAGGTGTAGGGTAGGTGTAGGGTAGGTGTAGGGTAGGTGTAGGGTAGGTGTAGGGTAGGTGTAGGGTAGGTGTAGGGTAGGTGTAGGGTAGGTGTAGGGTAGGTGTAGGGTAGGTGTAGGGTAGGTGTAGGGTAGGTGTAGGGTAGGTGTAGGGTAGGTGTAGGGTAGGTGTAGGGTAGGTGTAGGGTAGGTGTAGGGTAGGTGTAGGGTAGGTGTAGGGTAGGTGTAGGGTAGGTGTAGGGTAGGTGTAGGGTAGGTGTAGGGTAGGTGTAGGGTAGGTGTAGGGTAGGTGTAGGGTAGGTGTAGGGTAGGTGTAGGGTAGGTGTAGGGTAGGTGTAGGGTAGGTGTAGGGTAGGTGTAGGGTAGGTGTAGGGTAGGTGTAGGGTAGGTGTAGGGTAGGTGTAGGGTAGGTGTAGGGTAGGTGTAGGGTAGGTGTAGGGTAGGTGTAGGGTAGGTGTAGGGTAGGTGTAGGGTAGGTGTAGGGTAGGTGTAGGGTAGGTGTAGGGTAGGTGTAGGGTAGGTGTAGGGTAGGTGTAGGGTAGGTGTAGGGTAGGTGTAGGGTAGGTGTAGGGTAGGTGTAGGGTAGGTGTAGGGTAGGTGTAGGGTAGGTGTAGGGTAGGTGTAGGGTAGGTGTAGGGTAGGTGTAGGGTAGGTGTAGGGTAGGTGTAGGGTAGGTGTAGGGTAGGTGTAGGGTAGGTGTAGGGTAGGTGTAGGGTAGGTGTAGGGTAGGTGTAGGGTAGGTGTAGGGTAGGTGTAGGGTAGGTGAATGTTTGGAGTTTTTATGGCAAAACAAAGTTTGCCGGGTCAGCTAGTAATTATAATAAAATCCTTCGAAAACATTATTTTATTATCAGCTTATTAATTAACATTGTCCAATATTGGGACGTCATTAATACGGTGACCACATGTCTGGATTACCGCGGACTTTAATATTAGTAGTCTCGTTGATAAATTTATGACTTGGGGGGTGACCATAAGCTCTAAGAGCGGTATCAATTTGAGATCGAAATTCAGAAGTCCGAATTTGAAATTTAAATTTGAAAGTCTGGTATTAAATCGACATGTTAGATAAATTTATTCGGACGATAGATGATTTATTGTCTATAATTGAATTTTGGGTTGTTTGTAGCAGATTATTTTGTGGATATTTTAATTTTAAGCACTAGTGGGATATGGTAATATTGACATTTTGTTAAGTAAGGGTCTTAACGAGATGTAAAGGCGTTATTTATGATGCTTAATATTCGACAAATGTAAAAAAAACTATTTATTTTTCCTAAAATAGAACATGACCGATGTTTTTTAAGAATTTTGACTGGAAAACACTTCGTTAATCGCTACGAGTGTTGTGGGGCTTCTACCTAAATTACAATAGCTTTTATCAACGAAAGCTTTGTACCAATGCAAAGGTTTCGTCAATGAAAGACAATAAACCTTTGCAATATCAAAACTATTACAGCACTGTCACAATTACAAAGTAAAAGAATAATACTTTTTTTAGAAAGAAAGAAAAATGTTTATTTGCATACAAACTTAAATTTGTAGGCTTTTTTCAAAGAAGATGAATTTTTACCACACTACAAATCATACGAAAAACCAAATCAACTAAACTTACCCGCAGTACCGCTAGAAGTCTTGATACAAAAACCAAAAAAAAAACCTAATTATAATTTCAAACATCCCTCATTATGTACACGTGTCCAAGCATTCATTGGTCTGGAACCAAACAGCAATGATTCCTCGCGACGGGAAACCAATACGTACCAGAGTAATTTGTTCTGCGGTCATCGAGTGATGTTTCGCAAATAAAATTTTAGTAATGTGAGAGGAGTATTAATTTATGTAAGATAGAAAGGGATGTCGATTCGTGTTAAGATCTAGATAAGTTGTCTATTTATTTTTGTTGAGTTATTTTTAATAACTGCTGGTTTGTGTATTTGTTTTTTTTAGGATTATTTTGATAAACTGTGAAATTCAACTGTTCCGGGCAACCCAAATGCTTTTATTTTTGGCATCTGTCTTTCGAAATCTTAAAAAAAAGGCATTCTTTCAGAGATTTTTGTTGAACTAAATCTGTGACCTGCAGTTTTAGGATACTGTCAATCAATCATAATGTACCAAGTTTTTAAGGCATTTGGAAAACAACTTTGCTTTTCCGGCTCCAGTCACCATCACATGTTTTCTACGTTACCTACATAAATCCACATTTGGATTTAATATCTTCCAAAAGCATTAGTTCTCAGTGTCTTCAGAGTTCACTTTATCCACATAATATATTCCTCCTCATTTTCGCGACAATGTTTTACTGCCATCTACCCCAGCTGTGTTTTACGGTTCGAATATTTTACACCATGACACAAATTCATGTATCGTGGCTGGAAGGCATTGGTATTCCCCCCTTTGGGCTCCCAAAGACAACATTTTTAAAGGACGTCTACGTGATCTGATGTTTAAGAGGCGTTAAATGCGTATTTATTTATACATCGTTTACTTAGATATTGATCGCGTTTATGGTTTTCTTGTCTGGCATTGTTAAGTGATGAGCTCTGTATGGAATTTTATAAGATTATTCCATGTTCCCATACCAGAAACCCATTAATTATAGTTAATAGTAATTTAAGTTAGGTATTAATGCCACTGCAGGTGCAGGTGCGGAGATCCTGAATTGCAAAGTTCATCCGCACATGACGTAACTAAGGATTTTTAACAAAGTTCTAATAAAAAAGACGGTTACCTCCCTTTGTAAATCAAGATCCTATCACTGAACCTATCAGAAACTAGCTCTGACTAGAAACACAAATGCAACCTAAACTTAAGTTTTTAAGATTCTTGAAAGTTTGAGTATGTTAACTCAACCGTAGCTCTGGCACAACCTTTACTTTTATCGAGCAACAATTACACACTATGTTACACATTTAAATAATTTCAAAGCTGGTATTTTCTCACTAATAGCAAAAGATGTACTGAATTAATTTCTTCGGTTTAGGGCTTACAGAGAGTTCAGCTCAAAGTTACGTTGGCCGGGCATAGCAGGCAGCTACAAATTAAAGTAATGCTTGAATCATTGTAATGGTCGGTGAGGCAAATTTTGTTTTCGCACTAATTTTGGTCTCGTCGTCTTTAGAAAGGGAGATAAGAAATTCTATTGTTTATTAGAAACTATTGGACTTTTTCTGGCTCTTGTATAATGTTGAAAAGTTACAAAGTAAATAAATAGGCAATGCTACTTATAAAATAAAAGTGATAGTCCGGGGTAGCCGGATAACGTCCGGAGATTCTTAGCACACTTTGCCATGCCATGCATGGACCGCTACCGCAGTCGAGGGTAGGCTGGCTGCCGGGCACTAGGGGCTATTTTTTATTTGTGCTATTCATTGGTGGGTTTTACCATAATCACCATGCTTGTCAGGCTGGTTGGCGATCGCTATATGGTTGTTACAAATGCTCAGAGAACGCTGCTAAGGCTTCCCACTAGGTGGACCGATGACCCAAGATTACGGGAATCTGCTGGTTTCGAGCCGCACGGGATGGGTCAATGTGGTAACGCCTGGGGGAGGCCTATGACCAGCAGTGGACGTCGTTCGGCTGAAATGATGATGATGATGATAGTCCGGATGCTTGTAAATCAATAATGCCTCAACGGCTTAATAACAATACCAGTTTGTTACTGTCTCACTGCAGTGCTTAGGCCTCTTCGCATAGAGAAACGGTGTAATGCTTATTGGATTTAAATAAACACACTGCATACGGGTAGATCATGCCCTAGATATCAGATATCCTATATAGATCATAGGATATTTATTTATCCCGGAAGTACGTATCTAAAAGATGATTTCTGACTTTCAGGCGGGTAAAATGCTGGCGGAAGCTGGTAAATCACAATTTTTGTGATTGGAAACAGCAAAAAGTGGGTCATATGCATGCAGAATAAAGATTCAGCAATTTCTTTGTCACCACCCAGTTTATCCCAAAACACAAAATGTTCCATCTAACTACCCACCCCCATTCAACTCAAAGTTAAAACAAAATACATTCCTGATTTTCTCCATAGAATTTCACCCTTTTACACACAAACCGCGGGTACACGCCTAAATTAGGAACGAAAGAGATGAAATCTCACCCTCTTTGTACGTACACTCAAATTTAATCATACCTGCTCTATTTCCGACAAACTGTATTCACGCGATGTATAATAAGATGTGTTAGAGTTATTGGGTCATAAAAAATCTTAATATCTTATGATGCTGTTGTCTAGTTTTTTTAATAATTTATGTTTCCTTCGGAAGTAACGAACTAGGTCTTAGCTTTCTCTGGGGTGTAAGAAACTTCTTGCGTAGTAATATTGTCATTGGGATCATAATCTAAGGGTGATTTCACTAACAAGCAGCATTTGGCAAAATTCACCGAGTCCAAGTAATAGGAGGCCAATAAGGAGTGGTGAGAATTCGTTTTATGAACATTCACGCACAGGTCTAAAATTATAACTACAAATAGGTTAAATAAACCCTCACAACTTTATCAAACTAAAACTTTCCTTTTAAAGCCTCTGCTTTTCCAGGACTATACTAGACTAGCTAGCCAAGAAGCACGTTTAACTTTTGCTGTAGAACAGATGCAGACTGTTGAACTTTTGAGTTGTAGAAGTGGAACGAACTCACTTCTACTTATCTAGAATTTCTGGGAACTAGGAGATTATGAAGTTTCAAAGCGTCGGTATTAGTACTTGTATGTTCGTTCGTAAAAATTTTAAAGATCACTTAAGTGATTTCACATTTGTTAATTTTAAAGTTATTTTAATGGTTTCTTTTCGTATTTCCAAATGTTGATGTGTTTGTCATTGTTTGGTTCCTAACATGGTCCAAAAGCGCAGTTGTAATTTTTGTTTGTTTTTATTGAAAGACTTGTAATAAAATAAAGCCCTTAGTTAAGCGACCACTTACATTTTCCAGTTAATCATAAATACAAAGAAAATTTTACAATACACAAGATATAAAGAAGTAGTTAGCAAATAGCAATCGAAACAGCAATAAATAATAATCGCTATTGAAATTATCATTGCTAGCTACAATCTTTATTGGTATCTGTAAATACTGTGCAGATCACAGAGCATCTGGAGACGCTTTGGCGGCCACTGCTAGAGATGCTTGTATACTTACAGGTGTGTCAGTGAGTGTCGCTGTTTACTTGCAGAAATTAACGTCTGTGTCAATTTTGTTTGCCAAAACTTGTATTTAGTGCACATTTCCCGAGCATAAATTTTATGGATTAGTATAGAAGGCGTCTCTAATTGCTGCCATTTAGCCCATTCCGTAATCTGTGGCATGGATTGATCGCAATTACTTTGGCGCCGGGACTGTCTGGGGTCCTCATCATAGTCACACTAGACCGCTCAATTTATTGTTATTGGCTTGATAGACAAACACGTCATGCTTGTTGTTTATTTGTTTATGTAGTTATCTTTTGTTTTTATGTTTTTCATTGTGTTATATTTTTATTCCTTTTATGGTCCTGTCATTATGAGGTTATGTTTGACTGATGTTGACACAGTATAAAATTAAATCATCACCATCATCATCATATCAGCCGAAAGACGTCCACTGCTGAACATAGGCCTACCCCAAGCGTCACCACATTGACCGAAAATTAAATACTTGTACACATTTTAGTCAAAGGTATCTTTCAGCAACAAAGGTTAAACTTTATTAAGCCAATAAAAATATTAGGTTTCAAAAGATTGAGGACTACCGTATCCTATACTCGTCCCCGTACCAATCCCGATATTGCGAATTTCGTTACAGCAAGACCTTATTCGGAAACTCCTTTGTGGTAGTGAACTGCGATAGAATAAATTGATTTATTTATAACACAGTTATACGGAAAAGTGATCAAAAAAGAAGCTTCTAGTCACGAGTGAGTATGTTCTAACCTGCGCTTACAGCGCAGACTAATCAAGCCGTGTCTTCGCTTGTGTCACTAATTTTGCCTTTTACTGGGTTATGGGGTTCAGATAGTCAGTCTCTCCATGTAAATTACTGATTTTCAGTTGCATCTGGTGAGACTGGAAGAAGCCGACATAGCCACGGTCACATTTGACACGGGCCGTCAATTTTGGGTAAACGGTGACAGTCACTGACACCCTTCGTTTGTTTAGAATAAGTTGACAATCCCGTCTCTAGCAGTAGCCGTCGACTTCAGCTTCATCACTTGTGTCATCGTTTGACTCTAAAAGGATGAAAAAATACTGCTATTGCAATTAAAACAGTAGTGAATTGATTGGCTTCCACGCCACAGTTCCAATTCCGCACAAAAAAATATTTGTAAGGTATACAGATAGTTATGCCGTTTCCATCTGTTTGTTCATGAGAGATTTGTGTTCATAACCGCACTACAGGAGAAGTTCGCCGAATACGCCTTTATTCCCCGAAGGGATAGGCAAACATGTTTTGTAGGGTTGACTTACGAAAACTATAACCACATTTAGCTCTACAAGCGACATTTAATCAGCAAAAACAATTGTTGAAAGTCCAAAGTGTTTGCGATTGATCACGTGATATTTAATGACCCTTTCCTTCAATGCTAACGTGAACAGCCATCTTTTGTACTCGCTCGTTCCATCGTCCGTCATATAGAAATTCTAGTGTTTGCATAAAAAAATCTTAAGTAAATAATTAGGTTAGTTCTTTATCACTGCTATCAACAATATATTAAATATTTCATTGACTTTTACTGCGAAGTTTCTACGGTACCAGTATAAAACAATGAAGAACAACAGCGAACGTTAACTTAAAAACTGTCAGCTGCATCCGCCAACAAATTTAGTTGGGAAACAGCTATTCAGATTGATTGACTGTAAGGATTGAAATTCAGTCGCAGCAGGCATTTTGGGAAAATGTAGGTAACCAATTAATGTAGACTACTTTAATGCTTGTACAAGTTTTAACTTAATCATATAGTTGCTGATGCTATAGCTGTCTTGGTTATTTAAATGAAAAAAATTCAGGAAGTACTGAAGACGTCGTGGTGACCTAGTGGCTAAGACTTCGCCTCTTTTTATTAAGGACGTTGGTTCAAATCCGGGTAAATACCAATGTGAATTTTTCAAATTCTTATGTACTTCCTAAGTTTACTTTGGACATCACCGACAACGGTGAAGGAAAACATCGTGTGGAAACCTGGACATATATATAGCTAATGTAAGTCTAAAATAGCCAAGTCAGTGGCCTCTGGGGTTCTCAAAGCCGGCTTAATTAATTAACTCTGACACCAGAGGTGGCCACATTCGGCGGACAGAGCTCCGGCAGGATCTCATGGCGTTCTTTGAAGAGTGGCTTGAGGGAACCCGATAAGGACCAGGCCCGAGTTAACGGCGCGCAGTGTTCCACGCGCGCCTCAAAGAGATTTCAGCAAAAGGGACGGGGCCCGCTACGGCCTATGCCTGTCTGGGTCGCGGATAAATTTGAAGGAGAGTTACCGCGGCCCTGGCACAAGCAACTGAAGGAACACGGGTGGGATTTAGTCAGTAAAAGCCTGACACGCTATCCCGCTTCACCCAGAGCGGGAGAAGTCATTGGATGATAACCCATCAAAAAAAGAAAGAAAGATGTGGCCACATCCACACATAAAAAGAAGAATACTCACAAAAGCGACGCCTGGGTCCCAGAAGTGGGAACATCATAGATTGATTATGCAAGTGTTAAGAATCCTCCATTCCTTAATACATGTGCCAACGTAGCTATGACCTAAATTAGCGTCGAAGGATGTTTCTCTCGGCTTCAAAAGTTTTTAGAGCGTTTTAAATGGATCTAACATGGCGTAACGTAAGACCTGTTTTATGTTTTGACGTGAAATGAGGATAAGTATGCGTCTAATAACTTTAGTAACTGGAATAACCGCTTTTTACGGCGTGCTAGGCAGGTAGGATCTTGTATTTTATTAAAAGGCCCTTCCGCGAATGACAATACTAGAGCTTTTAAGTGTAACAGTGACTTAAACTATTATCTATTTATACTTGGAAGCAATTTTTCGGATAGCAAATATTTGTTGCTTTTTGTGATTGCTATTTTATTAGAATAAAAGGTTTGTGTATTTTATCAAATCATTTTGAGTTTCAAAATAACTAATTTTTTTAACACCCTTGCTCGTAAAGCTGATGTAATTCCACCGGTTTTAAATATGTAAAGCGGGTCAAAAAAACGCGTGTTATAGTCCATACAAATTCCATAACAGTATTATTTGCCATTTCAAATATGGAACTGATCGCCGCCGCACGACTCCAGCTAGTCAGCAGTGCGCTGTTGCTATTCAAATTTCGAACTAATCGCCGCGCGGCGCCAGTCAGTAGGCAGCGCTAGCGCGCTGTTAAAATGGCGGGAAAGCAACAGTGTGCATTCACCGATTGAGTTTATTTAAAATAAAAAAAAAACAGTTTATTCGGTAATTTAAAAACTTGGCTGCATGCTCTAGCGTCTTTGCCAACATTTTCACGCAGCCACGGCAGAAAATAATCCTCGCGCCATTTTTCTCAAATTTTCTTTTCTTTGTACTTGTTTTGTGAATATCTAAAAATTACAACTTTCAATAATGAAGATGAGCAATATATTACTTCAACTCCACCGGATATACTAACAGAAGCGCGAACCGCATGCGACAGCTTGCTGCCGTCAATATCCAAGGACAGATACATAACCACGTATGAAAATTTCTTGAAGTGGAAAAACATGAAAAATGCCAAGTCATTTTCCGAAAATGTAGTTTTGGCGTATTTTAATGAACTAGCTAGTAAATATAAGCCTAGCTCGTTGTGGACAACATATTCTATGCTGAAAAGTACCCTCAAGATGAAAAATGGTGTCGATATTAATTTATATACAAATCTCATTGCATTTTTAAAGAGACGCTCTGATGGTTTTATAAAGAAAAAATCTAAGGTACTGTCATCAAATGACGTCGATAAGTTTCTAAAAGATGCTCCAGATAGCCAGTACCTGGCAACAAAGGTCAGTTTGCCTCCTTATTTTATGTATTGATCTACCTACTGTACATACATACTCTTGTAACTTCACTAACTGTTTCAATAATTAAAAATGAACAAAATATATATTTTTTTTCTGTTTCCTCGCAAATGTGTTAAAAAACGTCGTACGATATACGTGCGTATTGGTTATATCATGCTCGGCTCAATTACGCCCTCGCCTTCGGCTCGGGCTGAAATTCCGCCTCGCATGTTATAACCATCTTAACGCACTAATATCGTAATGTACTATATAAAGTGCTACTGAAGCTAAACTTTGGCAGTTGTTTCACGCGCATAAAACTCAATAATTATTATCTCATGGAACACATTACCTTCCGAAATAAAAAGTGTCCTATAACCTTATCCAGGCCATGGTTTAACCGTGTTCAAACGTACACACAACACAGGTAAACACAAGCACAGGTATCACGCTTTAACGGCTGAATGCAGCAGTTGAAGGGGTAATTGATTACTAAACATCCCACACATACAGACTTTCACATTTAATATTTATTAATACTGTACCTGTGTAAGTATATCTAAATGGTGATTAGTAGTTACTAGCTTATCATAATAAGACCAGCCCTTACATCATATGATTACAAAACAAATGAAAGTCCAAAACACCATTGACAAGTATATCTCATAATAGTCACGTCAAGGTGGTCCTTTCGATACCTATACTTAACCTCAATCTCACAACAAAGATAGGTGCCGATAGGGTGGTCCTCTGAGTTAGGAACATGTCAAACCAGTTCGAACAAGAGTTGGAATTGAAAGTTGGATCAAAGTGACGTTAAATGATATAAAAACTGGATAAGTAATCGATAAATGGAGCAAGTTTTGTTGTTATTTGAATCGTAGTAAGTACCTTTGGTTCTAAGATATGCATCTGTGTGGTAGCTTGGGACTAAATTTCACTGCAACTGAAATGATACATAAAATTTGGCTGCCTCGTAAGTCTAGTGGTCGCAGGCGCTAATGCTGCACATGAGATCCTGGGTTCGATAGCTGGGTCGAGTAAAGGGTTTTTCCAATTGGTGTTTTTAGTAGCAGTCTAGAGACATACCCAGTTGATAGCAATAGTCTCGCTCTCTACATGGGATTTTAACTGGTTAAATGTGGGTGATCTAACGTACATCTCTACCTATGCCTTCGGGGCATACAGGCATGATGTTATGAACGTAAAACACAAAAGTGGCCTCACGCTGGGAATTTCTCCTGTATCACTTGGATGTGTTAACAAACATTTGTACTCACAAACATAACTCAAACACCCAAATCCGGAACAACTATCTTAGGCTATACAAGAACGTGCGGGAACCGAACCCAATAACAACCAAACAACCTGAATGTTCCATGTAACCAGTCTTGTGACCGAACCAAACAAATATTGGTCAGACCAAGATTGGCATATCAACATGCATATTCACAACACTATTATGTCAATTTTAGTGTCACTGACATATGTCTTCACATCTTGATAACTATAATTGTGTACGATCTAACCATTCGGTGTGACTCATGTTGTATTAATTAGCTATTAGTTCAGTCATTAGCAGTACAGTTGGCAACATTGTTAGTACTAATGTTTAATGAAACTGCTAATAGTAGCTGGTTATGTTTGACATTGAATTTGAGTTAATTCAAGCAGGATATCTTTTTCATATACTTTTATATTTCTTTCGAACTCTGCTGAATCAAATTGACATTAATAAGTACCTATAATTTTTTATAATTATAAAGAGTAATCTAGTTTTTTTTTCGTTGCAATGGCGACTGAGTCTAGAGAAATGGAGCCTTTCAAAGGGGCTTGAAATATAGACTTTTACTTGGTAATGGTCTTTTTTAGTATTCAGAGACAAAAATTGAAATAAATAATGTAATAAAAAAAACACAGTTTATAATTTTCAGATTATTTCGTTAACAATGAAACATTTACAAAAATTTATAAAAAATTTAAGTGATCAAAATGAAACCGTTTAATTCAAACTGCTATCAAATAAATAACTTCTCGAAACATCGAATAACTGTGAAATAAGAACACACAAAAATTCCTGTGCAATGACAATAAAAATCTTATAAACCCGTTCGGATATCTTAGTCACAATCAAGACATAATTATTTCTAACAAAATCCAAGAAAAAACACATAATAACAAATGTGCGGGAACCATCGATAAACATACTAAATCTATGGCGGGGACGTACAATACGTCATTGACGTGCGGCCACGTTCTTGATTCTCTTTTTTTTTAGTATCATGCGTCAATGGTACCTCATTATTATTCCACATAATAATCGAATAAAGGATAGATTTTACGCTGTCGATTATCTCAGTTACAAGAAACGATCGCTAGATTATACGAGAAATGAACGGCCTCTTTGTCGAGAAGGATTCTGGACTAGAGATTGAGAAGACCTGGCGTGAGTGTACTAGTGTTGGACTAAGGGTGGGTTATCGATATTTTTGTCGATGATTGATGTGAGTTATGACCCGAGATTATTTCTTTGGTTCTGACTTTTTCTGACTTTTTGATTTCAGCGAAACATTTTATAAATATGTTAGTCGTAGCTTGTGATTTATCATAGTCTAAGAAACTGCTTATTGTTTTATTAAAGTTATAATAGATTCCTTCACTAACCAATTTTAAGTTGAAAGCTTACATGTTCACGTTAAAAGCTAGTGAATGCCTTAATGAATACCTAATACCCAGGGTAAGCCTGTAATATTATTCAAATAATTGCTTAGTTATAAACCTGTAACTAATAACATTGTACAATTACTGCCAACGACAGCGAAATTACAAAATCTTACATTTCTTCGGAAAAAATACCATTATTCCTGCTAATAATTATTTTCTTTATGAGGTTCATGCACATAATATAATATATTAAAATTTGAACAAGTGTTAAAACAAAGCCTGAATGACTTGCGCCTTACTCACACTCAATAAACTTGCAAGAATTATTTAACTTAATAATAACGTCACAATAATATCACCTCTAAAAGCAGATGCGTGTTATTAGCCGTTTATATATAACATGACACATTATAATAATAACTTTTTAACATTTTATAATCACGATCAACATTAAACCGATTATCAAATCAACAACTCTCAATGTAATGTAATTTGTATATAAAATAACTGAAATTCGTTTGATATCGATCTCTTATGTCTAATTAACACTCCATCCCTACACAACAGACCGTAAGTTCATAAAATTGAACAACAAAGGCATTCCTTCCACGATGGTTAACTCCGAATAGGCACATAATGATGCACAAAATATCGTTGAGAACACAGACTTAGTCCGTATGGAAGGGCCTCAAACAATACACTTCTGTTTGGCACACAATACGTTCGATGAATATCATGAGCCCGTTCATATTCGTTTTGGGGGGAATTAGATACAGGGGAGAGGGGGATTTGGGGCCATAGATTTGTATGTCTTTGTTTTATATCTAGTGCTTTGAGGCTGAATAAGGTGTAGGAAATGGTGAACGGCAAAGTTTTTGTGGGTTTTGTTCAGTGTAATTGTGCAATCTCTTCTAATCGTGCCTTTTATACAGTTCATAAGTGTATTGTGTAATGTAAAGTGATCAAATGGGCTCTTTTCATTTAAAACACAGTCGTGGGGAAAGTGACTACAATAGATCAAGCAAAATATGTTATGCTTAGCTACTTGGATAAATGCAGTGTGTGCAGGCGTAGTGAATCTTTTTTATTTCCGTCCCATTACGAGAAGAATCATTACATTATTACATTTAAACAGCCCGTAGATAAATTCATAGGCTTTTATTATTTAAATATTGATACTAATTCGGTTATTGCTTCATTTTTTTTAAATAGAACCACATTTAAACATTAGTCAAACAATTATATCACATCAAAACGCAATGCCTCACTTAAAATAAGCACAATTGAGAATTATTGCTCATCTGCAAAACTCCTATAATTAAACATGCTATGTTAAAAACACTTGATATTTGTATAGCAAAAAAGGAAAATAATAGGAAAAGCTTTGTGTAAAAAAAGCTTGGGAAAAAAACCAACTTGATACGATTTCCTGTTCTATGCTGTTATAATAAGGGTCCTGGTATAAACAGACTCATCATAAGGCTGTTTGTACTTGGTCTTCAACAACACTTACGCATTGCAATAAAATCCATTGGAGTTGCTGATGTGTAGTGTGTAGGTAGTAGTGTTTTGTGAAATTGTAAATGAAAAATATATAAGTAAAAAATTAAACCTGCATTTTATTTCATGGGCTCAATCGCAAATACTGTTGCAAACCCTTGTTTATATAGTTACCGACATAATTAACACAATACGCGCTCTATAACTCATCCATTCGTTTTAAATCTTAAAAATTCTTCACCTAACAACTTGGGTGTTTTGAAAAAAATAACCTATATATAAGAACTTTTTGCCTGCCAGTCACCATTGTCAAACCGTCCAAACTTGCGTTCAAGTTCACCCCGCTTTGTTGGTGGCTTGAACATATTGTTAGCTCTTCGGAGCACGTTATTTTAATGACTTTCTGTATTTAGAAGTTTTAGTCGATGCTTGTGGAGAGTGACATGGCCGAAGATATACTAACATACATAATTTTAACCAATTGATAGAAAAAAGAAAAAGAAGAAAAAGAAAAAGTGTTTATTCACAGAAAAAAAAAATTTTCAATTTAAATATTACCTCTGCCAAACTACCGCCGCCGCTTAATACATTTTATTACTTACCCGTCACGTGGATTGCTTTAAGTAGGTAATGTATATTAATGATAGATTATTTTTTTGTTTGGCGATATACTCACGCTACCACGTGGGATATCGCAGTTATGTGGAACTCCAACCCACTAAAACTCCACGGTGTTCTGCAGTGCCGCTTATGGCGGGAATCCGCCGCGGCTGTCCAACACCAGACCCACCTCTGGAGTGCACCCCCATCACTCCTCTCCCGCCGTGGCTACCAACCCTCAGATGCGATGTCTTATGGGATGGGACGCTCCATACGACATCGCGGCCCGCCTCAGTTGCGATGTCGCCTCTGATACCAAGCGGCACCACAACCTTCTTGTTGGCTACGTCATTGACTTAATCGGCAAAAGACCTGACAAGCGGCCCCTGCTCGGGTCTTCGCTTCACTTGGCCCAATTGAAATAAATATATTTGACTTTGACACTGAGTGACCAAGCCACGGCTACTGAGCCTCCCCCGCCTGGACAATGCGGGAACCCATCGAAGGGGGATATTACATACATAGTTCGTTATTATAACGATTGCGACTATAGTTCTATATTTTATACCTGCCACCAATAAAGGATGAAACTAAATACCCTGGACACAAAAGTCAAAATATAATTCATCTGCAAATGTACTTTATCTGTCAATTTCAAATTATTATGATTAAAACATCATGATGGTATATTGGTTCCCATTCCTGTCCATTTATAACATACATACACACCTTTTTTTTGCACGATGCTCTCCATGACGCCAAAGACAGAAGCAGATGGCACAAGTTGGTGAAGTAGAAGTTGTTTCTACGAAGACCGCGGAATTACGACCCTCAGTAATAAGGAACACGATGCGAGGAGCGACACACTTTATTTAAACAAACATCCACTCACCCACTCCTAACTATGATAATATCACCCTACAATTTAATGATACAGGCTTGCCGCGGGTGACCAAGGGAAGTAATAAATAAGAAGTAACAAGCGAAGAAATTTTAATTAAAACTATAGTAAAATAAAATCCCATTGTTATCATAAAGAAGATCAAATACATCACTATGATCGAAAGTTAAAGTTACGTTACGCTTCGTGAGGAGTGGGAACGTCACTTGTAGATTTTTTTACTTAGAATTTAATTAGGGGTAAAACTTTTAGTAAAGAACAATATGGTTAATGAAACTATCGTTTGACTTAATCTGTGATGTAAGTAGAGAAAAAGAGTAAAAAAATAATTTAAAAGGAAAACTGCAACACAAAAACTGTCGGTATCTGTCTGCACGCTTTTTTTTTTTTTTTTTTTTTTTTTTTTTTTTTTTTTTTTTTTTTTTTTTTGCGTGGAGAAATGCTCATGCATACTGCACTACCACGGGGAGATAGTGCAGTTATGTGGGACTCTAACCCACTAAAACTCCACGGTGTCCTCCAGTGCCGCTTATGGCGGGAACACGGGCACGCGTTAGCACTCACCGCGAACCCGCCGCATCTGTCTGCACGCTAGGAAATAACTTTGTTCCTTTTTACTAGAGTGTTAATTTTATTTAATTTTTTTAGAAAATAAAGATATGATATGCTCGTTTTCTTTTGTCCTAGTTAGATCTATTATGCAGTACTAGGCTTTGTTTGGCGATAAATTTGCAACTGAAACTATAGCTAAAATCACAAAACTTGACTGCTTAAGAAGCGAACTAAAAACACATAAACAAAAAGAAAATCTTTATATGCAGTCGGAGGATACATATTCGCGAGCTGGCTGACCAAAACCAGAAGTATCCTCCGACTGCACAGCATGATTTTCTTCTTGTTTACGTCTTTATGGTTCGCTTCCTAAGTAGTCGGGTTTTTTTAATATTGAATTAACTTTGTTTATTTATAACTCTTTAGTTAACATTTTTTTTCGAATTAGGTACATTGAAACATATAAGTGTTATGTTAGTGTAATAATTTTATACCCACACGATGGGTTTGGAAAAAAAATATTGGGACCCCACAATACGAGTATGGCGCCCAAAATCCGCCATTTTTCATTTTTCCAATTTCATTGTAGCCATTGTTTTGCAAGGTTAAGGCGAATCGAATGACGTAAGCATCATCAAATTCGGCCAACGCGTTTGGTCTTTAGACCAGAACATAGGAACAAACATACATACATACACACATACATAGACTGATAAACACATTATCCTCCTCCGGAAAAATACATGGCAACATCTAAGTTAAGCGTGGAAACAAAAAAAAAATTCGTTAAGTCACTCGCCAATTGGGGAATGCATAGTATGACCAGCTATGAACGCTGTTCTGTATTATACCTATGATGATTAAGTTCGTAAAAATTGTCACCTGGGCAAAGTGTCATGACGCTATCCACATACGCATGACTTTATAAAAATTTACTCACACTGTGTTCGTTGTTGTTGAATTAGGTAATTTAACTATGTTTGCAATATTTGTAAGTATGTGAAAACTATGTTCCCATTTGTTAAATTAATAAATTTACCTATTATTGCTTATAAAAAATTAAATCTGTACAACATTGTTATACTAGGTGCATCAGTAATATAAGTAGTGTTACACTAGGTGCATCGTCCTCACTTATATGAATTAATGTATGTATGTACACACACCGGCAAAATTAGCGGATCAAAATAAAAAGATCGATTTTAAAAAAAAACACGGCGCCACAACGATTTAATTTTTAAATCTTAAATTAAGACAGGTTTCCTTACTTAAAAATACACCTTTTAAAATAAAAATCAGATCGCATCTAGTGCATTTTGTAGTGAAAACTGCACATTGTTGATTTTTAAGGTTAATAGGGACTGTTAAAAAATGAAATAAAATAAGATTTTTACAATAAAAATAATCACATGATATTGAGTGTTTAATTCATTTTCTATAAATAAAGTTTGAGAATAGTTAGACATGTTTAGAATAATGTTATCCGTTGTCTCGTGTGGTAGTTTCAATCATTTCTATACAACGACCCACTTCACCCACATTGACAGGTATAGTTATTATGAATGTTAACCCTTGTTTCAGCAGGTCCCAAACGTGTTCTATAGGATGCCTATCTGGTGATCTCGCCGGCTATTCCAAAACTGCGATATTGAAAGTTTTTAGATAGACTGAAGTTATAATGCTCAGCCGTATACCACTTGGTATACGTCTGAGCATTATCCTGGATATAAACGAAGTGACCGCTGATAAAGGGGAAATGGTATAACATTTTATTCTTATATAACACTTTTACAAGGATCTGCAAAAAGATCATCTCCATCAATCAAAAAAAAAGTGTAATTTTTTTTTTCGCGTCTCCCTTTTCTTGTATGAGGGGCTCCCATTTTAAAAATTATCAAAATAGCAAATTGTCAAAATATTTTTTGTCAATTTGCATGGTTTTGGTCAACAAGACTAAGACGTTACTAAGAAAAATTGAATACATAATTAGCTCCAACCGTTTGGCTGTAAAACCCGTGTCACAGATGACGGACAGATAGACAGACGGACACGTGAAAGACAGCAATAGGGCTCCGTTTGGACCCTTCGGGTACGGAACCCTAAAAAGCCAAAAATGGTCAAACTATTTTCTTGTCATTTACCTAAAAAAATTGAATTTAATAAACTTGTTAAAATATTATTGGATAATTAAAATACCACATTATACACGAATATTCTAGAAAATAGTCTGCAATTAAACAAGGGTAGAGGCACGCTTTCCAACAAAAAAAAAATAACAAATAAAAAATCGCTCAAAAATTAAATTTAATATCCGTCGTCGCGTAACCTCAATGTGTTTCCTTTATTGATATTCGATCTATGAGAAGGGTAGGCAGCAATTAAATATATAATTTTGTTTCATTTTATTCAACCGTTCGGTAGCCGTCTGGTCAGCAAATTGGTTTTCGTGGTAGGAATTCGTAATTGTTCACACATTAACAGATGGAATTGTGATCAAAAGATATGTTATATGTTATTATGTTCATTTCATATTACATTTAAATAGGTCGGATGCAATTTAATGGGTGTTGCTTCCTTTGCATATAAGAATGTTGTGCCTGATAAAATATTCCTTTTAAATATTGGGTTCTCAGTGTATTATTTTTATCAGAGTGTATATTATTGCTGAAATTGGGCATCACAATGACCGTTTTACTTTATATGAGATCTCTTTGTCTTAAGGATTTATTAATTAAAACTTTTGCCATCGGTCTTCGGCTTCGTAAAAGTCCGAAATTATAATATACGATAATTTCCGTAATACTATCGGGACCAAAAAGTATCCTTTGGCATATACTGTAGTATTATATGATCTGTGCTATGTCCTAATGCTACTTGGTGTACCGTGTGTAGTTCAGCCACTGCGGCGTGATTGGTTAACAAACATTCAAATACCCAGACAGAGAAGTAATAGCCCGGAGTAAAGATTGATGTCAACAGGCTCTCCCTGTTACATGGAACTTAAACATGATTGGCGATCTTGGATCGTATACACCTCTGCCTAACCCTTCAGGGGATACAGGTGTCATGTGTCGATTCATCGGTAAAAACTGAGCAAACAAAACCTATAATAATTCCTGTTCATGTCCCTATTTTAACGGGTATAGATTTTTACTGCAACAATATTAACCAACTTTTTGCCACGGTTACTATTGAGAAAAGGTTGTTCCTGGTAGCATAGCCTTCAGGCACCGCTGATTGAGCTAATATAATAAAAATTTAAGTAGATTTCACTTCGATCGGGAAATAGGGGGTTTTAAGATTGTCAATTTTATAGTAATTATTTTGCTGTTTGTAATTTTAGACCGTCTAATTATTGAAGATGACATATGGGTTGCAAAAATAATTTAGCCGTTTGTACGCAAATCATTGACACAATATGTATTATGAAACACACGAACGTAATTAACGATTATTGCAGGATTGTAGATTGTGGTAAACAATCGTGGGATTGTGGTCAATCGATTTTCAAAAGTTTGTTATTGCTGTAGTAACGTGGCAGTTATCAAACTTCAATCCTGTATTCTCGATTACTACAAAAAAGTGATGATACTATACAAGTAGCTCTAAAGGACTATTTTACCTTTAAAAGACTTTTTATACTTGGCCGCGGTCTATTCTGCCGGGGTATTGAACAAAACTATAGAGTATCTTTCTACTTGTGGTAGAATTTCGAATTGGATTATAGACACAAACAAATAAACAATTGCACCTATTTGTAAGATTCGTTTCGATTATATTGTGGGTACTTTATGTAGTTTTGAGCCTAGTGACCGTAAAACACCGTACCTACAGGATAGCGAGCCCAGGGTCATTCCCAGAGGCCCACGGTTCTATTGTTCTCGAAAAATTCAAATTCATACTTTACTTCTCAACGGGTCCACGGCATTTTAAAATATAAAATATTTTCTTTCCCAACGGGTCCATGAGAATGTTTGGTACAGTCAGCAGTAAAAGCTTGGTTAAGGGTTATATGTTTATTATTTCTATGAAATAAAAGACAGCGTATATATAAATAAGAACTCTTTATATAATTTATGAGTCTGTTTCACATGACTGGTCATAATAATTAAAAATCACAGTTTTTGACAATCACAGTAAACAATTTTTATCTCACACTTAAATAGACTAAAGTATTATAAAAATCACAGCTTCCGGGACATTATCTACAGGAATATATTATTACAGGAAATTATCTTAATCTTATACTAAAGATTGATTGATGATGATTTAGGCTTTATAAAAAATCACAGTTCCAGAATAATCTCAATCTTAGACTGAAATAAACGTAAGAAATAAAAAAAAACGCAGTTTCAGAAGAATGTCTGTCTCAATCTTAAAACAAACATAGGCCTTTAAAAAAATCACAGATTAATGAAAAACACATTTTCAAAATAATCGTAGTTATTATCTAAAATATTGTTTTTTTGCCAAGGCTTATAAACTGATTAAGAGCATCAACAATATTAGTATTAGTAGTATTTTTGTTTATATTTTTCACAGATTATTTTGATTTTTAAATCTTTATTCATTGAATATCTGGTGTCTGTCTGTCCGTCCGTATCTCACAGCCACTTTTGCCGAAAATATAAGAACTATGCTGTTGAAACTTGGTAAGTAGATGTATTCTGTGAACCGCATTAAGATTTTCACACAAAAATAGAAAAAAAAATTGGGGTTTCCCTTATACATAGAACTGAAACAATTTTTTTTTCAACAAACCCATAAGTGTGGGGTATCTATGGATAGGCCTTCACAAATGATGATGAGGTTTCTAATATATTTTTTTTCCAAAGGGAATAGTTTGCACGAGATACATTTCCAAAGTGGTAAAATGTGTGTGCCCCCCCCCTGTACTAAAATAAGAGAATGATAAAACTAAAAAAAAAAATATGATGTTCATTATCGTATAAACTTACACCGAAAATTGGTTTGAACGAGATCTAGTAAGTAGTTTTTTTTAATACGTCATAAATCGTAAACTACAATTTATCAAGTACGGAACCCTTCGTGCGCGACTCCGACTCGCACTTGGCCGGTTTTTTTATTAACATGATATTTTTCAAAATATTCAGCTTGTTCCTCAAGAGTGTGTAATAATTCAAGTAATCGGGGCTTCCTTTTCAATTTACTGTTCAAGGTTTTGTACCATGACTCTACAAAATTTGTAGTTCGGTGTCTTTCGCCTTCACAATCACAAATAGCAATTGGTATTGAAGTATTGGTAAGCCAAAAATCAACAAAATAATCGTTGAAACGCATATTTTTTTCATTTTCTGGCGCTATTTCCATAATAGCTAACCAACAATCTTCAATATAATTCACTGGTAAATAAGCCAAATCAGCACATTTTTTCACGTGATCCTTTTCATCTTTTGTAGAAATATTAAGATTTTTTTACATGGAAACTGGGATATTTTTAAATAAAACATCGAAATTGTTTTCTCTGGCTGTACTTTGGATCTATCTCGTGGACCCGTTGGGAATTCATTTAGGAACATTTAAAACGATATTATAATTTTCCATGGACCCGGCGGGAAAAGTAGAACAATAGATGCGTGGACCTCTGGGAATAACCCCGAGCCCATTATAACAGATCTAATTAAAATAACGTACCTACCAAAAACACGGCTGAAAAAGCCCTACATTACACAGGGAAAAAAATCACGTAAAAATGCTTGAATATTTCGTGCTTTGCTCTTTCCTGACCTATAGGCTTAATTTAATTAAAAGTGTCCAACAAACTGAATATATCAATTTCGCCTTTTAACCAATTTAACCATTCGATTTAATTTCACGAGGGTAGTTTTAAGAGGAAATGACGTCACATGCAATCTGCTACATTGCCATTGTTTTGGCAAAATGCTTTAATAAAAGTTGCGTCTAGTGAATAAATAGCCCGCCTTTTTTTAAAGCGTCTGGATTTTGTGCAGTGCGCTTGACAAGTTTTTTGCATAGCCATTCATTGGTGACGGTGCCAAAATGTGCGTTGCTACTGAAATACAGTTTTGAAGCTTGACTGAATTTATAATTATTGTGCAAACTGTGGTCACAAAGAAAGTAAGTGACGGCGAGCTCTATTTTGTGTCGTGGTTTTATTTCTGTGGCCATTCAAACCATTCATTTTTCCGTGATCAGAAGTAGTCTCAGCTGTCGTGTAGCTTTCAATAAGTGAATGAAATTTTGATAATCGAATCACTTAAGTAATTCTAAGTTATACTCCTACAAAAAATCGTCGATTGCAGAAAACTGTTCCTTATAATATATTTACACTTTCATAATCCTTTCCTTATACTTGTTATCTATAAAATCAATATTCAATCAATTGAACCGTATAATTTCAAAGAAAAAAAATTGAGAAATGAGAATCATAAACATACAACAACTCATCCTACTGGGGTAAAAAGTATAGCTTAGCACTACATGCTGAACCATATTTAAGGTTGGTAAACTGTTGGCAAATCAGTCACAGGTCCCAGCAAAAGGGAATGTCGTGAGAAACTTGGACCAATAACAAACATCCGTCTTTATGTCTTTGTAAAAAAAAGTAATTACCTTTGCCTGTCCCTAAAATCAGCAGAAAATATCGAAAGTTGTCACAGCATTGAATCCAAACAAAATTAACAAACTTAATCCTATTAAATACACACGGGATCGAATCGTCGATTCAGTTTATACTTGTTAATTTGTATAATCGTATTATCTGATTGCATGTTTTTTACATTAATTGAATTCTTGATAGTTCATGAAATAAACCTCGTTTACGAATTAGGTCTGTGATCGCAAGCTGGCCATGAGCGCGAGATGGGCTCTAGACAAGTGACATTCTATCAACGAAAATGTCGAAAACCTCAAAAATGAACCCTTGTTATGTTTTTGGTCTTCCTCTACACTTAGAAGCATCCATATTCAGATTAAAAAATTTCACACGACATGTTACTCATTCTGTTACATGGCATGCCCAAACCATGACTATATCGGTACTTATTTCGACATGGCTCACATTTTTTTCAGTAGCTACACGTCATTTGCAAACTTTTAATCCGCCTCTATCAACACATTATCCATAATAGTCGCTACAGGCCACAAAAAAAAAACGCATTACGCACTTTGTTACCGCATCGTCGGTTAAGCGAAATTCGAAGTTCAAACTGCCACAATTGTGACCGAAAGCAATCATTAAAATAATTCCCTTGCTCACTGCTGTATCATTTTAGCCCAATTTCTTCACGGATCGCAATTTTATCGCGATAAACAACAGTCACAGTACAAAACAACAGTCTTCAACTGTTGTTAATACAGCTTGAGGGCAATTCGCTGTATTAAAATGATTGCTATATTTTTTCATCGTTATGTTCTGAAAAGGATATAGAATGACGTGTCAATTGATTGGTGATCCTTTGCGGGATGTAATTTGGTAGTTAAGGTAAATAAGTCATTATTGACAGAAGGTGTTCGACCTCTAGGCGTGTACAGTGCGTCCATTATAACTTGTCGCGTGACGCGATTAGTAGTTTCGATATTGAAACTAAGGCGTCAAACACACGAGCAGCACTTTGCTGTCGACAGTGAACTTCAACTGTCGACAGAGGCAACTGCTACTGTCGACAAAAGCATCTGCTATACTCTCCCTAAGCTTGGCAGGCTATGGTTCCAACATGACGGCAAGGTTCAAGTTATAGCGAACGGTCTGTAGGCATCTTGCCTGCAGGCGGCCATCTTTGGGGCGGCTCCAGCCATTTTGTTTCAAATTGGGCTGTCATCAGCAGCTGTCATTTCGCGGTATCTTATTGTATCGATACCGGTGTTTATTTTACCCCATGCTCATCGCCGTTCATTGAAACGAAACGTTTTGGTTATTATTTATTGATAAAAAGACGCTACAAGATAATGATGTGCATAACAAATATGGTTAACTGCCTATAGATAGAGAACTTTTTCGTAAAAAAAGAAATGTTGTTGTTCATGTTGATTTTAGGTATTTTACCGACGTCGTCGCTGCGATTGGTGCGATGTTTGTTTTTCAATATGATAGAAAACCAGCTTTGTGATTTTATAAATATAACTACTACTCACCACGACCAACTGACCGACTGCTTAGGGCTCTAGTTTCAATCCCCGGGGGAACTAAGAAATATTACGCGTTTTTCTTCAGCAAGTTATCCATATCAGCTCAGAGTCTGAATTTTTGGCCGTTTAGTGTCAATAGGCTCTTGCCTTCTATTTCTGTATTTCACCTATACTTTTTGGAAAGACACAGGTGTAGTAAATGCAATATTATTATGATTATATTATCAAATCATCATCATCTCTCCCGTCCATATCCAACTTTTTTTTTGGATTGGCAATCTACGTGATCTACTACTTCTTCAAATTGTTTTATCTACTCTTCTCTCTTGTTGCAGCATCAATTGATTCCCTACACGCGCCGACAGGGGGTGGTGTGGAGCTGCCCTGTGACGTCACTCCGGCGCTGCTAGACGATCGCATGGGGCTCGTCATCTGGTACAAGCAAGGACATGAGTCTCCTATTTATACGTGAGTACTATAGATAACTGTAGTTTTTTACTACCTAGTTATTAATACTAGCCAACTTACTATACACCTTAGGTTTTAAAGTGAGAAAATATTAGTAAGTACTTTGTAAAAACTACAAAACCCTAGTCAAGCATCAATATTTTTTGTTTGCCTCGACTTTTCTTTAAGTTGTTTTATTTCAGGTTAAAAAATATAATCTGAATAGGTTTCTAAAAATCTATTCTAATTCTAGCTGAAGTCCACAAGTACAGGCGTGATATTATTTTATGTCAAAGAACTTTCACATTAATTCAAACCCTTCTTGAAACAAATCAACACTATATAAGTATGTGTAGGGTCTAGTCTACCGGTATAACTTTATATGTCTTCATGGCCTTCTCTTACTCCGTTAAGTAAACAAAACCTTGATACTAAAACTAGATACAAACTTAATTAATCCTCTGACGTTACGTGTAAGGCTATGAGTGGTATCACTCAATAAACATCAAAATTAGACGCTTGCCTTGCCTTCAAATATTAGATGTATAACACTGGGTACGAAAATGCAGAAAGCTCAAATTTATTTTGAAAGGGCTAGGGAGAAGTCAGAGTATGAAAGCAGCTTTATCCCAAGAGGTATCTTTTATCTCCATTTTATTGCACCTTTAACAAAGGTCTAACTTATTAATAAACAGTAAGGTATAACTAGACAAGGAAGATAGAATAAAATAAATAATAAATATTGAAGCTTACAAGCGAATGCGTTCCATTGTGATTTTTTGTTCGACTTCTTCGTAACTTTTCACGCGTAGTTTTAAGTCCGTATCACGAGAGAAACTTCTGTAAACTTTAGATACAAACGCAGAGGTTAGCTCCCTGTCCCTTTCATCGTGGGAAGGATTTTACTGTTAATGTAAAGAAGATGGTCAATACAGCAAACATTTACTGTATACACGTATCAATAAGTAAAAAATTGCACTTACGTCGGCATTTAGATAACATTTTTCGTGTTTTTTTGTTCCCTTTCATCTGACGTTATTTGATGCCAGATGTCAAGAATATCTCACAGTTGATTTTCTGCATCTATCTTAACATTCACCTCAAGTAAGAAGGCTGCTTGTGAGTGACGACAAGATGAATACTCGGATATCTATGATGTTTACCAATTACTAGTGATAACCCTGATAAGATCTAAAATCTTTTTTTTAAAGATCAAACATTTTTTTTAAAGATCTTTTTTTTTCTTCGTGGGTAGTCGTAACAGATAGACAAAGAAAAATTTGCTCGTATTTTGAATTTCAATATAATATAGAAAAAGTATATTTACATTTATTTTATGCCTTATAATAAAATTTAAAAGTCTATACCTGCTGGAGTAGCGTTTTTTCTGCACATTTTTCACTATTACAAACTAGTCACTTCATAACACCAAGATGGATCCACTATCAAGCACTCTAAGTGAACTTAAGAAAATAAATTTACACAAGAATGGCTGTTTTTGAGGAAGAGTTGCTGAGAACCACCCCTCAGTCACCTGTCACAGCTTCTGGCCTGGCTGCGGAGTTTAGTCTGTATCGGAAATTCATAACACAGGCTCTAAACAGTCTTCAGCAGCAGGTGGGGCTTCTAGCTCGAAGTGTCGACCAGATGGAGATGCAGAGCAGAAGGAAGATTTTGCTCCTGCATGGAATTGCTGAAGAGCAAAAGGAGGACACCGCCAAGTTGATCACGGAGGTGGTCCGAAATAGGCTGCAGCTGAGTGAATTCCTTGTCGCTGACATTAGTCGTTGTCACAGGATGGGGCGAGCGCGAGCGGTGGCCAACAAAACCAGGCCTATCTTGTTTAAGGTTTGCGGTCTTGCAGTCAGAGATAAGATTTGGTACTCAAAAACGAAATTGAGGGCTTCGGGCGTCACTTTATCCGAGTTCCTTACAAAGGGGCGGCATGAGGTTTTCTTGGCTGCGAGGGAAAGATGCGGCGTTACCAAGAGCTGGACTAAGGCAGGCTGCGTCTATGTCCTTGCTCCTGACGATACGCGGCACCGAGTGGAGTCCCTAGCAGAGTTGGATAAGATTGCGCCGGTGGAATCGATTCCCAGTGAGCTCGGGCTGAGCAATCCAAAAACGGCTGTGCCATCTACCGCTGCTGCTGTGAAGACCGCAAGATTAAGGCGTACTGGAGTTTTAAAGAAGTGATATTTTGTGTAGTGATTGATGCAATGTCCAGGTAATGTTGTCTTTTTATATTTCGCCTTCACTTGTTTTGTTTTTGGCTACACTTTGGTCTGTATTTGACCCAGTAATATTACTAAATTTAGTGTCTTAATAGCTCAATCAAATGTCAAGTCTGACAACTTGTTGAATTGTCACTGTCAGTCAACCTTCATTCTCTATTTGTCAGTAGTGTGTTCCGTTACGGGTAGCGATGCACTAGTACACCGTTGCCTGAAGCGGAACAGCAAGTTGGGAGAAACGATTTCTTTTTTTAATGTTTTATTTTTAAGTTCCTCATGTTGGGATTTCTCGTTTCATGTTTTTATAATTTTGATTTTTTTTTGTTGCCCGGCCTGCTAGCATTTTTTAATGTATTATTATTTGTAACATAATAGCGCAACCGGCAGGTGGATCTGATATTTGGTGTTAATTAATTTAAGATAGAACTTTATATATATAATATATTTATTTTTACTAGGTATTTATGAATTTCGATCTGAGCAGTGATAGTAATAGTGTTTTCTCTCTAACAAGTAACGATGACAGTTTTGTGTCCATTCCTTCTCTTGCAGACAGTCTTAAGGCGCAGTTTTCTGATGATCCTAAAAAATTTAACATTATTCATATCAATGCCCAGAGTATTCCGGCCCATTTCCACGATATTCTGGCAAGTTTTGACTGTAAGAACATTCATGCTATTCTTGTATCCGAGTCATGGCTTAAACCTTTTCTCTCTTCAACTAGCTATTCTCTTCCTGGCTTCGTGCTCATTAGAAACGACAGGACGATTGGTGGTGGTGGTGGTGTTGCCATATATCTCCGTGCGCACATTCCTTTTTCTGTAGTTCATGTGTCAGCGCAGCCACCGCCATCAAATGCTGGTGAACACCTGTTTCTTGAAGTCGAACTACATCACTCAAAACTGCTTCTTGGCGTGTATTACTGCCCCTCCTTACGCATCAATTCCTTTTCATCTTTTGAAAAACTCTTAGAAATGCTGATCCCTTCTTACAGTCATAGCATAATTATGGGTGATTTTAACACCTGTCTTCTGAAAAAGGACCATCGCTCTACTTCTCTGCATAATGTTGCGTCTAGTAATCTTTCCATTCTGCCACTAAGTGCTACTCACCATTTTCCAAACTGTACCCCTTCGCTTCTCGACTTGATTTTTGTCTCCTCTCCTGATCGCGTTGCTAAGCATGGCCAATGCTCAGCCGATGCCTTTTCGTATCATGACCTGATTTTTCTTTCTTATAAAATTCGTCCACCTAAGACTAAAGCCAAAATTCTCATGCAACGCAGTTTTGGTGGTATGAACGCTGACAGTCTGTGCGATGATGCCAGCAATATTGATTGGGCTCCTCTGTTTGCCTCTACGTCGGTTGATGAGAAAGTTAAAATCTTTACTGCTAAACTTGTTGATCTTTATGATGTTCACGCACCTGTACGAGCAGTTAAAGTTAAACATTTGCCGGCGCCGTGGCTGACAGATGAGATCAAAGAGTTAATGAACAAAAAGGTTGCGGCAAAGTCCAAATTTAAGCGTCGGCCTACTGATGCGAATAGGGACTCATATGCCTCTATCCGCAAACTCTGCAATAAGGTGTGTAGGAATGCTAATCGCCAACACATTCATAACTCTGTCCAAAACGGAGACACATCCAAAGTTTGGAATTTTCTAAGATCAATGGGGGTCGGTAAAACCCGGCAAGAGTCAATCCCTAAAGATTTAGACATCGATGCATTGAATAATCATTTTACAGCTTCGTCCAGTTTCGATCGGACATTAAAATTAAGTACATTGAAGTATCTTTCATCTCTTACAACTCCCAGTTATTCTCCATTTGTTTTTAGTCAATTCTCCGCATGTGATGTTAAGAAGAGCATACTATCGATTACTTCCAATGCAGTAGGATGTGACTGTATCAGCCGCAAAATGTTACTCCCGGTGCTGGACGTTATCCTTCCTGTCATTTGCCACATCCTTAACCCTTCTGCGTCTAGCGGTGTCTTCCCAAGCTCATGGAAATATGCGCAAATTATTCCTTTACCCAAAAAGTCCAATCCTACATCATATTCTGAATACCGTCCAATATCCGTCTTACCATTCCTGTCCAAAGTCCTAGAACGATTAATTCATAATCAAATTAGCACTTTCCTATCCAAAAATAATCTCCTAAACCCCTTCCAGTCCGGCTTTCGTCCTGGTCACAGCACCTCTACTGCTCTACTCAATATCACGGAAGATATCAGATCAGCCATGGAAAGCAGTAATCTAACGGTCTTAGCATTGCAAGATTTCAGTAATGCTTTTAATACTGTTGATTTCGATGTTTTGCTTGGCATTCTATGCTCTCTTAATGTATCTCCATCGGTGGTTGTCTGGTTTCGTAGTTACCTGTTCGGCCGCCGGTAACGTATTTGCATCGGAGAGATCTTATCTTCCTGGTGTAGTACTTCTGCCGGGGTACCACAGGGTAGCGTATTGTCCTCTTTACTTTTCGCAGTTTTTATAAACTCAATCTCCAATGAACTCATTTCATCCTACCATCTTTATGCAGACGACCTACAAATTTATTCGCGAGCTCCTCTCGGAAATCTGAGTGAGGCTATCGTTGCCATCAATCTTGATCTGGCTCGTATTTGTGATTGGAGCAAGCGGTACGGGCTTATGGTCAACCCTATCAAGACGCAGGTTATAGTAGTGGGCAGTTCGAGAATGGTTTCTAGGATCGACTGGACGTCTCTTCCCCAAGTTCTTTTTGATAATTCAGTTATTCCCTTCAGTGAGAAAGTTAAAAACTTGGGGATATTTCTCGACAAGAACTTCTCTTGGACTGCCCAGCTGCAGGAGGTAAGCCGCAAGTTATTTGCATCTACTGCAACTTTGAGGAGACTGCGGAATTTTCATCCGACTGCCACCAAGATTGCGCTTGCACAATCTCTTCTTCTTCCCATCTTTGATTATGCTGATGCCAGCTATCTTGACCTTACTCAAGAACAACTCGATAAACTTGAGCGACTTCAAAATTTTTGTATAAGGTTCATATTTGGTTTGCGCAAATATGACCATGTTTCCGAATTCCGTTTGAAGCTCAAGTGGTTGCCAATTCGTCTTCGCCGGAATGCTCATATTCTTTCTCTTCTGTATAATGTGCTCTTTACTCCTTCCACCCCTCTTTACCTCAAGGATCGTTTTCAGTTTATCTGCGATTCCCACACAAAATCACTTAGGTCATCGGATAACTTGCGACTTAGAATGCCAATGCACTCCACCACTTTCTTGGATAAATCTTTTACTGTCCAAGCTGCTCGTCTGTGGAATGCATTGCCTGGCCCAATAAAACGCGCCCAGTCATTGGCTGTATTTAAAAGACTCGTGAAAGACCATTACCTGTCACTGTGATTGTCGTTAGTCAACATTTACTTTCATTGCCTATATATATATTGAGTATGTATGTATTTATGTATCTATTAATATAACATATGTATGTATTTGGGTATCTATTATAATATTATTCTATATTTAAAGTAAATATTCGTAATGTTATGTGTTACACCAATGTCAACCCTATTTCATGTCCAGGCTATCACTGTCCATTCCAGGTTGCCTGGAAGAGATCGCTGTAAGCGATAAGGCCGCTCGTTGTATGTATTTTAGTTTTAAGTTTCCTTTTCTATGTTTTAACTTGGTGTACCTACAATAAAGCATATATAAATAAATAAATAAAAATCCATTCATAATGCAGATGCACCTGCTTTCTCCTTAATTGAATACATCTTTCCCTAGCATCAGATGTATCTTTGTCAATCAGTCACAACGGCCCCTTTGACATTAAACCTAGGCGCTGAGCCCAAACCATTAAGTATGTAGAGACACCAAGAGCAGACATTCTACACCCATTCCTTCGAGTCACTCACTCATGAGATCAGCTTATGATAATACTACACTACTACTATACTTGAGGAGTACCTCAAGTATAGATATTTCGGCATCAATCCCTACTACTGGTATCGATACTTATGTTGCCATTAGGTTCTGTGGTGTTGATTTTTGTGGTTTATGGAAATGGGGTCCTGGTTTCAATACCTAGGCCAGCCAAGGTTTTATTATAAACGTAGAGCTTAGATATTTTTGCAGTGTTAGGTCGTGAGTTTGGATATTTACCTGGTGACTAAAGGCTCGCTCCTAACATGATAGTAGTTTTATGTAGAAAAAAAAAGTTTATAAAATCAAAAAACCCGACTGCTTCAAAAGCGAACTAAAAAGATGTAAACAAGAAGAAAATCTTGCTGTGCAGTCGGAGGATACAAATTCCCGAGCTAGCTGACCAAAACCAGATGTATCCTCCGACTATTTAGTCATACTTTTTTTTTCGAATGACTACATATAAGTGGTATATATTTTCAGAAATCACCTCCAAAAACCCTTTATTTTGATACCCCACTCGAGAGGTATCAAAAAAAAAATGCGAAAAAATATTGCGATCCCTACAATATGGCGCCCAAAATCGTCCATTTTTCTTTTTTTTCAACGGCACTTATCTAAGAACACTTAGGCGGCCAAGACCTATCTAACGATGTCTTAATTATAAAAATCCATCAAGTGGTTTGAAAGATAAGAGGTAATAAAGAATATTACATACATACAAACATACATACAAGATACGCGCGAAAAACCTATTCCTTGTAGCCGGGTAAAAAAGTACTTATACTATAGGAAACAGGTGTGATGTATTTTTATTAAGTTTTTGTATTTTTTTTTTATTAATACCTACTAAATAGCGTTAGTTCTTTATCCAATATTGCTATTATCAATTACTTCGGATGAATGATGATGACGGTGACGACGAAGAAACTTTTGTAAATACTCGTTACTTTGGTATCATACTTGTTCCGGTATACTCCTAAAACTACATTATCGAAACCATTGATTCGAAACCATACCCCTGCGTTACGGTATGATTGTGATCTAATACTGTTAATACTCTATTAACCTAAATCCCGCGTCAAAAACGCCGCAACGTTACACGCTTATTGAAGCATTAGTTGATTTTAAGATGGCGCACGGTTTCATAGCATCACGTAGTTACTTTGATATTTCTGTCACCAAGCAGCATTAGAGTGAGTTTCCTCCAGATGAGTGACGAAGCTGAGCGGCGCAAAATTGTGTAGCAGATATTGGCTTTGGGTGAGGGTAAAGCGAATAACATTCACTATAAGACTAACTTAGAAACAATAAGGAGAATTAAAAGCAGCTGTTCAGTACATTAACGTTCGCATGACTGCCCAAAATGTAGTATTGGTGTCATTCACACTTACCTACTTGCAAACTCTATTTCGGATGATTTGACAATCTTTTAAAATTGTCAAATCTTTTAAGATTGTCAAATCATCCAAAAAAGGTCTTGCTCGTTTTGTAATCTTCTGTTTTTATTCATATCTGTTCTGCAGTATTGTTTGTTAACTGCAAAATACCAGCAATTAACGTGAACAAAGACATATTTTGTAGTAAAGTTAATGTTCCAAAATTTAAATAATATTTTGGAACATTGAAAGAACAACAGTTTGCCTTCCATCCAACAATACATTTAAAACTTGACTGGGATACTAAAATATCGTATCGTAAACAACATTGGAAACGGTTCTCTTCTGTTTGTGAGACAATGTTAGTTTTAATAGCCGGATCTTTGTGAGCTTCATCGAGAGTTTTTTTGCTGTTACAACTTGTTTATACTAACGCTGTTAACTCTTTAGTGATAGGCAGATTTAAAAAAAATCTTTTTTATACGTGATCACAAGCTACTGGTAATAAATTAACATATAGTTCTCATAAATTATTGTGTACCATTTATTAGAAAATGGGAATGTGAAAATTATCCACTTAGAACATTGTCTTGTGAACCATTGGTGTCTCGATCCAAATCAAGGTCTACCCACACGGGTAGACCTTGATTTATTTGGCACACGCCAAGTTTCATTTCCAAATTCGTTTACAAAGCATGATTGATTAGCAAACATCTAAACATACAGCCAGAATATGCCTTAATATTTAAAAAAAATGCATTATTTGTGGGACTTGGCAAAGTTTAATTTTCATGTAATTACACTGCCGACTTTACCCTTCAAAGTAGAACACATCAATGCATAGTGCCTTAAAGTAATAGCAAAATGCATGCTTTCTTCTAATTATCGTTCTTCTAATCTTATAGACAAACTCCTCTATATCAGACAGTTTAGTATTGATTCTCGGAGCAGACATAGACTAAAGACGTGTAGATAAGACTAGGATTAATTCCAGACCTTCTGTGTGTCTATCTACAAAATCCTCTCTGGATTAGGCTGAAATATCGGACAGAAGATAGCCATGAGCTCTGAAAGGAAGATAGTGTGCATTGAAATAGTCTCTACGAGTAACTATACTTTAGATATATGTATTTTTGTTCGTGACGCATAGGTGAGTGGATGAATTTTAATAAAATTTGGCACATAGACAAACCTTATTACAGATTAAAATTTAAAAGATAGGGTTATTATGCGCATACGCATACAGTCAAGGAACAAAAGTGCGGGAACAATGGCCCAAAGCTAAAGTGCCTAAAATTTCTTGGTCGAAAAAACTTTTAACAAAAAAAAAAATAACCAACTTCCAAAGTAAAACAGTACAAACTGAAAAATAACTTTCTTTTCTGAAATCGGTGTCTTTGGTACATGTTATTTTTCGGTTTTCAACATCGACTTTGTAAAATAAAGTTATATTTCGCTTTAGTAGTGTTTTACTTTGGAAGCCGGTTTATTTTTTTTGGTATTTTTAGTTTTGGTAGTTCATATTAACTAACATGAAATTTATTTATGGCCAAAGTACATCTCATGACATTCCAATAAGCCCAAATACGACTAGGATACATTGTTTTGTATCGGAGTTCCTATGCCGACCTTCCGGTTTCATCGTCAGATCAGTTCGTATGTATATAAACGAATGGGACTGAAAGAAATGGTGCCAACCATTATTATCAGTCCCATTTATTTATATGTATTTGCTTCATCAAAGTCGCTTAACAATTACCCGTTCCATACTCACGACAAAGTTATCATTAAGGAGTCCCAATAGCTATCAGTGGATCTTCTACATCAGTTCCACTTCACCAAATGATACTTTCCGAGTGCAAATGCGTGCCATTTCGATGCAAATACCAAAATCACAATATTATTATGTTTGCCTATAATATTTGAGGAGTTCACTCGATTTCCATTGGATCCCAACATCAGATCCTGACCTGATGACTATGAAACAAATTGGAAAGTATACCCTTTCAAACAAAAGAAGAATTTTGCAAATCGATCGAGGCGTCTTTTAGTAATTGTGTAACATAAACAAAAACAAAAAAAAAACGTAAAATTGAGAACCTCCTCCTTTTTATGAAGTCGGTTCTTTTTTTTTTTTATTATCTATAGGCTTGCGCTTGACCACTATCTCACCTGATGGTGTGCGATGATGTGGTCGACGGTGAAGCACGCTTGCCTAGAAAAAAATCATTCGGTTAATAATGTTCAATGGTTTACAACCTAAAACATAGTTTAAACTAGTCGTGAATCAATCTTCTTCTTCTGCATAGATAGACGCTTTGGCTTTGGGTGATTGCGCTTGCACTTTTGACTCGTGGAGTGTACAAGACGTAGTTTTCCTAAGTTGCGCGTAAAACCGCAGGCACCAGCTAGTTCAAAACAAAGCTAAACTTATGTCTGAAACTTAGACCATTATTTCACTTCCTGCAAACCCCATGGCTCGACTTGGTACGCATCATAAACATAGCTTGGAGACCACGTAAAAACGAATTGAAAATTCAGGGAAAACGATCAAAAGTTAGTACATTAAAACAATACAAAACATCGCTCATTGTTAGTTTGTTTGCCGTACGATGCCAAGAAGTTGTGCGTAATGTAGGGTAGTATGATGTTTTTTTTTGAAATATTATAGGTGGAGATAATTATATGGGGCTGAAATTAGTGTAGTTTGGGAGTCTTTTTTAATGACTTTTGGAAGTTTTTGTTTAGGTCGTGTTATATCGTATAGTAATAATGAGAACATTTTTGAAGTTTGTAAACATTGTAGTAATATTGAGACCATATTTATACGAGTAATATCTTTTGTTGTTCAGGCACGTTCGTCATAAACTTAGCCTATGTTTTAGCTTGCCAGCATAACAGCACAAATGTAACTGCCTGATATAATAAACATCAATCGATACTGGTACCCTAAAGACATCTTTGAACATTTATTAAAATAATCAACAAACACTTTAACTATCTTATCTTAAAAGAAACAAAAAAAACTTAAACACAAAACCGGTAACAGAACTCAAGTAGCGCCGCGGCATAATCTATTTAGTACACATTAATCCTTTTAATCTGTCAATTTCGATCCCCTGGCTATGGTGTCAACCGTTTCCTGACGCTGTCATAGAGATGTTTTGTTTTTTTATTAATCGAAGGCTTAGTCGTGATCAAGTGATTTGGGTTTGAACGACGTCGGTATTTTACTAACGAACGTAGGGTTATTTGGTATATGTTTTGTTGGTACGTGGTATAATGTGGGACATGGCTTTGAATGGGATCGCCCAGTTTTTAGTTGTGTAATAGATTGTTAAATATCTCGAAGTTACGGAAACGTAGCTAGATTTCGAATAAAAAGTTCCTTGCTGAGACTTCATTACAGTTTTTGTATTGGCAATAAGAGTTTGACTTATGGAAAGTGAATCACACATCTCATCATTACTTCACCTCTGTGTTCCCCGAGGACGCAGAGCTAAACCTATAGAAGACCCTCGTATTATAATAATAAAGTTCAAGTTATAATAGGGAGTGACAATACAGGCGTACCATTATCATCATTATCAGCCTTTTAATGTTACCACTGCTGCGACACAGGCCTCCTGTCTGTGAGAGTCGCTGTTACAATCAATTGGGTACAAATCCATATTCCGGCTGCTACTGAGAAAATCTAGATGTTAAACCCCATAACCTATTGCTGAATCCGGGCAACGAAACCAGAGCTTCAAGCAAGAAACAATAACAAAAAATAGACTTACTGCCTAAAATACCCTCTGATTCTAAAACTGAAGTCAAAATTGCACACAAAACAATATAATGAAATACGAAAAAATCAAACACAGTTGAAACTCACTATTTCCTGAAAAGTCTGAATGAGAATTGCCAATTTAGACGCTATTAATTGCTTTTACGTTATTACGGACAAAGTTTGAGTGAACAGATTTAGGAAGAATTATGTATAGGAGAAACAATTTTAAGTTAGAATCTAATTTAAAAGTTATGTAGGTTGGTTTTGTTTGCCTGTCTGTGGAAGTGTATCGGTTGATTTAAAACGAGAAAAACATAAATATTTCTAAAGAAACTCTACTAGTAGAGCCTTAATTTAGAAAAGTTGGCATGTTATTTTTATTCTAATTTTATGCAAACAAAAAACATGCTTAATTAAAATTTTTAATTCATAAATGCCAACGTCTGACGCTATGAAACATAAAATACAAACAATTTTAAATAAATAACAAAAACTATTTATTTATTTAATGAACTGTTGAAATTTATAACAGCCATACATTAGGAACTAAAATGCTTTTAATAGTATATTAAACTATTTTCTTGAATATTTGATTGACAGTTTGAAGTACTCCGACTGTTCAAAATCATGACAGCTTGATATTCATCTTTAGCATGCGTTACACGATCATCATCCTCCTGCCCTTATACCAATTTATTTGGGCGCAGCATATAAATTTCTTCCATAAATCTCAATTTGCAATAATCTTAATAGTCTATAGGCAAGCATTTTGACGTCACAAAAAGTTATGACAGTCAAAAGTTATGGCAGTAAATATTTGAACTATTTATACGCGAATTTGGGTAGGTTAAAAACGCGCATTATAAAATGTTCAGAGTAAAATATTGCATTTTAGTGATATTAGTCCAAAGAACGAAAAGGAATATGAGTAAATGGAATTTAGGTTCTTTCAAATTTTATGTAGTACCTTTTGTCAAAAAGCCAAACAATATGGACGCTAGGCAGGACTTAGATATGAGATCTGACAAAGCCTACTAAGGAACCCGAAGAATGAAGAGAACAGAAGAAAAAACTGAAGAGACCAGAAGAATTTCTGGTCTCTTCAGTTCACAACAATTGTGTAGGTTAAATAAAGTCACTTTACAATATAAGTTTACGTCATGGCATAGCGTAAACTAACGCTACTCTCCCACTAACATTATAATAATTCCGAACTTCCTAACCGAAGAAGAGGCGGCCTGTTTGTGCCACCATACCGATAACCGAAACGATAAACCGAATCGTTATTTAACTATTTTATTAGCCGCTATTTAACGCGTTGTTTTTTATATTATGGAGGAGCGTGATTATAAGTTTCGGTTAATCAAATGTTTTGTTAATCTATCTATATATTTAAAAGAGAAAGTATGTATGTATGTTCCTTATAGACTCCGAAACGGCTGGACCGTTTTTTTTTTTTTTTTTTAAGAATCTTTAGATTGATCCAGTGGATAATCCTGTAAAGTTTAGTGGCGATTTTTTTTAACATTAACGCGGGCGAAAAATCAGTAAGTATTAACATTTTAAACCATGTTATCCGATAATTGCCAATTGTTATAGATATCGGTGGTGACAGGTCAGTTGTAAAGAAAAGCAGTAGGTACAGTCAAGGATCAACAGTGCAGCACGCAAAGTTAAAGTGCCTATAATTTATTTTTAGGTATTGCAATAATGTGCGCGAGCGCTTTACCGAATAATATTTTTCGGAATGCGGCAATGCGATCACACACAATCAGATATAAAAAACAGCTTCCCTTTTTATAATAGGAACGGCCGCAATGGCCCCGCTACCTGAGGTAAAACACTGTCTATTGAAGCACAAGTTTCAATTTAACCGGTGAACTTGTTTACCTTGCACGTAAATCGAAACATTTTAATCCCGCATAAAACTACGGCACCATGAAAATCGTAATTTGTTTCATCCTATAAACAATTCGTCATTGTTATATTCCGGGATTCATACTTTTCAATTTTAATGCCGAGATTTCAGGTGTATACCTACTCTACATTACTCTGCAGTATTTTAGTTTAATGTACTCTACATAGTCCAATGCCTATTAATCATAGGTACACTAATATCTCAAGTCATTAATTTATCTGCATAAACTACATAATAAAACAACGATGAGGCAATATTAAGGACATTCAATATTAAAACAATTAAAACAACAACAAGCGATGAGAAACCACCCGTGTCGAACATAACAGATAAAAAAACACTATACCTTTAAACGATCAGGGATGGCAGCACTATTGCTAGAAATATTAGGGCCGTTATCGCGCTCCCTGTCGCTCCTCGGGTATTTGTATAGTCACGTTTCAAGTGATGTTAATAAAAATCCAAATTTCTCCTAGATTAAATTTCAAAAATACATTTTCGTGAAAGATAAATTTAAACGGTATTTATTTAAGTAGATTTGAATCTGTTTGAGTGGTTATTAGTAGCAAAAACAGTAAAAGTCCTAAATCGCGCTATTAATGTTTTCTTCGCCCTTTGTATGAGTATAATCGCGGCGGTCATACTTTCGGGCAGTCCCTTTCTACGCGGTGAAGTAGGTCGGTGGAGCTACCCTAAATCCATCCACCCACAGTTAAATCCGCCTTCAGTTGATACAACGTAGCTGGGTGTTGTGTACACGTCTCTCACGGGTGGACGTATACAGATAACACAGCGCATCAGGTGCCTGTTATCAAACTCGTGACTCATTCAGATGTCCACCTCCGGGAGGAAAGAGGGATATTAACCTGTCGTGCGTTCGTAATTACCGAAACAATAAAAAGCCGATGTGTCTCGCGTAGATCAACGTCTTTAACACACGAAAGGTTTTACCCTCAACCCCACTGCTGTAGAACATTTGACTTCCTTTTTTTTTCACAGGAGTTATGGTATAAAAAGACATGTTGCGCCGCCGATCTTTAATGAATTGGGCTGAGGGCTAGGGCATTAGTATGAAGATTTACAGATTTCGGATAAGACCTTTTTTGATTATTTTGTTATAAAAGCTAAGCGTGTGTTTAATTATAGGTACTAAAAATGATCTCACTTCTTATCCTACTAATATTATAAATATGAAAGTTTGCATGCTTGTATGTTTGTTAATTACGACTCAGCAAGCGAACGGATTTGGTTGAAGAACACTAACAGACCATAGCCTGAGTTGGGACATCGGTTACTTTTTATACTGATAGTACCTACGATCCCGTGTCCATTAAGTCCATTAAAAATGTAATTGTTAAACCCCGGGCTTAATACGAGTATTATGATTCTGGGATTTCAGACGAAGTATCATCCAATCTATGTTACTTACTTTTTTGATAGTTTTGGGAATACTTTCATTGTGCGTACAACTAAGGAGAGGAATTCTCTGCCGGAGTGTGTATTTAACCTAGGGGTTGTAGCTAAAGGGGACAGTCCAAGTCCAAAAACAGTCCGCTCCAATTTAACTAAATTTAAGCAAACTGTTTTTACTTCTGGTGTGTTCTTAAAAAATCTATAATAAGCGCAAAAGTCTGTGGGGACGGATGGAGGGCTGGAGTGATGTTTGTTACTCTTTCACGTAAAAACTACTGACCGGATTTTGATGAAACACTACAATAATATAGCTTCTACGTCACAATAACACATGAGCTATCATTTATAAAGATATCGGGCAAAGTAATAAATTACACGCGGGCGGAGCCGTGGGGCGGCTAGTACACTTATGTATTCTTTGCTTCGTGTAAAACAACAAAAAACTGAGCTGATGCGATTGTGCCAAAGCTATAGTAAACTTTAGAGACTTGACATTTTGTCCCCAAAGATTTTGCGAATATACCTAAACCCAAAATGTAATAACGTTTATAAGTGATCTCATACGGGATTATTAAGACTTTAATTGCTCTAGGAGTGTTTGAAATATTTTCATACTAGTGCGTTATTAGTTTTAATATTAGTTTTGAGGATTTTGTGGCTTCATCTTTACATTGTGAAGTTTTAGAAAACATTGGCACAGACTTTTAGTGAGGTAAACACTTAAATTAAATCTGCGTTAAGACTGCGCAGAGCGAACGAGGCGCGCGACAATTAGGTATTTGCTACAGCGCGCTAGTCGTGTGCGTCGTCACACACACAATCACAAGTTTGCTCGAGTCCCGCTTGCAGTTGCACGACAAAAGTTGGTAACTTAGGATTTTTAAAATTTGAGGCGTTGTGTTGAGTGACTTGAAAAGGCGAATATTGATTATTTAGATGTTTATGTAGGTAAATAAAGGCCATAATTAAATCTAATAATCTATATTATATAGAAAATAATGTTTGTTTGTACTATAGTAATACATTATCCGTTCCGTTACTATTCATCCGATTGCGATGAAATTTTGGCGTTGTGGATTGTACGCCCGGGAATTTTACTGGGTAAGTAGGTAGGCTAGGATAGTTGATAAGTAAGTTAGATGGGTAGGTGTATTGTATAGTAAAACCAGTCTGTAATAAAAAATATTTATTTACCTAATATGCGATACCTTGCGTGTTTTTCCATTTTACAAAATCTTACACAAAACCCAGGGAAACGTGGTATATTTATTATACAGAGTGTAACAGAAACGTCATATTTTAAAAATTGCTTCTAACTCTGTAAATGAACAACCATCTCCAGGGAAGTCAAAGGCATTTCCTAAAAACTAATGGAAATGGAAAAGAGACAAGAAGGGTAAATATCAATCTCATTTAAAACATGATTGTTTTTTCAATCACTGGTGCATTATGGAAGAACGTGTTACGTGTTCATGCGATGTATTGCAGTTGTTTATAGAGGTATGCGAAATCCATTATTCTATTGCCATTTATTATGATCTCGGCTTTGTATTTAGTTTCTTCTTCTACCAAAATGTTTGAATATGAATCCGTATGTTTTGAAGAATCCTGAAATAAAATAAGATAATTGTAAGTAGTCCCTAAGCCACGGGCAGAAACTAGTACTAAGGCACATTTAAAAATTTATCTAAGAACAATTAACTTACATCGAGATTGTTGAATGGAATATCATCACTAACTAAAGGTTTTTCACCAACGTATGGGCAAGGATCTTTATTGGTCAGCATTTCCTAAAAACGTAATAAAATATAGTTATTGGAAGTTATTTAAGAAAATTGAGAGCAGCGGTGGCCCAGTGGTATCGGCCGCGACTTACAGGTTATAGGTCGTGGGTTCGAACCAAGACAGGCGCTTTACTTTGTGTAAATTATTTCATCACCACTGCTCTCAAAACGGTGAAGGAAAACATCGTGAGGAAACGGGCATGTCCTAGAACCAAAAATTCGAAGACATGTGACATCCACCAATCCGCACTGGGCCCGCGTGGTGGATTACGGCCCATTCCCTCTCACAAAGAGGAGGCCTGTGTCCCAGCAGTGGGAACGCCGCTGATGATGATTTAATAAAATTATTAAATTGACGTAGCTATCAGATGTATTATCAACTTAACTCTTAAAATGTTGTGAACAGACTAAAAGAAATATAGTATACATAATACATAAACATTTCCCCATGTAAAAGACTTGCCAGCAAACACTAGCAACAAAATAAGTATAATGAATTTAAAATTTCGTGGTGACCCCTTGGCCTCACTTCTCGTGCTTGAGGTCCTGGGTTCAAATCCAGGCAATGCGTCTTTTTCAAATTAATTTTTACTTTCCAAGTTTATATTGGACATCACTGACAATGGCGAAAAAAGAAATATTCCATCGTGTATTCTAAAATGAATGTCAGAATAGCAATCGGCACCCACAAATACCCATTACACGATACCCATATCGAATGTTTGAGAAAAAGATGCATCCACCATCTTGGATTTTAAAAATAATGTCAGATTTGCAATCGGCATCCCCAAAAACCCATTACACGATACCCATATCGAATGTTTGAGAAAAAGATGCATCCGCCATCTTGGATTTTAAAAATAATATCAGATTTGCAATCGGCATCCCCAAAAACCCATTACACGATACCCATGTCGAATGTTTGCGAAAAAGTTGCATCCGCCATCTTGGATTTTAAAAAGAATGTCAGATTTGCAATCGGCATCCCCAAAAACCCATTACACGATACCCATATCGAATGTTTGAGAAAAAGGTGCATCCGCCATCTTGGATTTTAAAAATAATGTCAGATTTGTAATCGGCATCCCCAGAAACCCATTACACGATACCCATATCGAATGTTTGAGAAAAAGATGCATCCGCCATCTTGGATTTTAAAAAGAATGTCAGATTTGTAATCGGCATCCCCAAAAACCCATTACACGATACCCATATCGAATGTTTGAGAAAAAGTTGCATCCGCCATCTTGGATTTTAAAAAGAATGTCAGATTTGCAATCGGCATCCCCAAAAATATTACAAAGTGAAAATAAATTCAATTTCGGAAGTCGGTGTTCCTGTTTTTGATTCTTCGTTTTTTGTCACTGACTGGCGAAATTAAATTTATTTTACATAATATTGTAGTGTTTTGATTTGGAACTGGTTGTTTTTTTGGCAAAAAAGTTTTTATTTTACACTTTTTAGGTGTGTACACAATGGGCAAGTTCTATAGCCTGAATGAAATTAGAGTGTACCAGGGTTTACTGTATTCATCTGCCTACCCCTTTAGAGCTTACCGGCGTGATGTTATGTTATGCAAATATGGTGTAAACAATAAACAGACATGCGATTCCAGCAATCCCGAGAGATCTGCCGTATTTTTTGAGGAGTTCTGTTGCATATCTCCAAAATTCTTCATCAGATCTTCACCAAATTTAAATGGAACGTAATCTTTCAAACAAAAAAATAATTTCTGAAATCTGTCCAAAATTGATGTAATCGGTGAACATACACAAAAAAAATCCTTCTTTTTGGAAAGTCGCTTAAAAAGGAAATAATGTCACAAAATAGAAATATGTACTTTTTATGAGAACAGATTCTTTTTCGGAAATGAGCGCCCACTTTCTTCTTATAATATGTTTCCTTACGCTTGCCCATTACAACTAAAATAAACATTTAAAAAAAATGTTACAGAAATATGCATTGAACAGTAAAAACATAAAAAGTAAATGTTAGTTATGCATAAAAAGTCATACTCAAAAAACAAAATATATAACTTACCTTATTCAACTATTTGCAGCAAGGTATACGTACACAATAGATCGCGAATTATCGTTATCGGCGCGTCGCTCCACAAAGAGACGTGACCACTCTCCGAGCTCTCGTGGACGACTGAATTGGCGACCGGTTTACGTTTCGCATGATCCAAAACAGCGCAACAATTAAGAAAAAAAATAAAACTAAAATAACCGAGTGTCTTTTCGAAAATGTTAAAACTATAAATTGTGGTATGACAATTAGAGATTAATATGAATTAAAGTTTGTGAAAAAATTCAACAGTTTACTATAAATATTCAATAAAACACGAGCATGCTATTTTAATATTTTTGTCCAACTTTACGTATTTTTTTTATTTAAACTAAACAATATTTTTTGTTTTTGCCAACATAGAATCGTTAACACATTCATTGTGGTGTTCATTACATATTTTTTATGGTAATTATGGTAATAATATTGACTAAATCCCTATAACTGTGACGATAGTTTTGGGTTATTTTGCTCGGCGCAGTCTTAAGGTTTAATTGGATTTATTTTTATTAAAATAAAAATTATATCCAAAAATGTAGTCCATACTTACCTACTGAGTTATGTGAAACCAGGCTTATAAATTATTTGAATTAAAATGAATGAGCTAGCGCTTTTCGAGATGGTGTTGGGTGCATATAAAAAGAAATGATACCCTTGATTTGTGTGAATTTTGACAATAGTAGCAGTAGCCGCCAGGTGTCACAGTGCTCTGTGCTTCTGGCAACCTGATTAACAAATCCTCTTTGTTCGCAGACTGGATACTCGAGAAGGCTTGACGTCACACTGGGCGGATTCCACGCTAGGAGTCAGAGCTACTTTCAGAAGCGACACCAGACCTGCAGTATTGGTCCTCACTAAGTTAAGGTAAACAGTTTTTATGGTTTATCATTTTGTTGCTTAATACAGAAGACTGAGGACGGTATATTATGGTGCAGTTTGGAAGAGGTCTAAGTACATTTGCGTTCTGCGAAATGCTGAGTTATAATAATTAGAGTTAATTGTTTTTTTTTTGCTTGGAGCCCATTCGATAAGACTAGCTGGCAGTTAGTAGATTTTTGCATGACTTTGAAGTATCGTTACTGTAATTAATAATTTTAATTTTATGTGCATATTTATTTTAAATATGGCTTCATACCTCAGTTAGCCATCCAAACGGAGTTATAACGAATCATATTGTGATTCGTTTTATAGTAATACTTTGACGATTGAATCACATTCATTGCATCATTTGTGCTGACGAGCAGACGAATTTTCTAAATCCTCTTGATTCTGATAGAAAGTATGTAACACAATCTCGGTGCTGGGTTATCTGTTTTTTTTTCTGGCAATGTTCAATATCAAAATAGTTTAACAGAATTTTGGCCATTTGTTCCGCTCACAATAAAACAATCTCGGTTTATTTTAAAACATTTTAAGCCCATCTAAACTAAAACGATGATCCCTCCATTACTAAAACCTAGATAACACAAACTACAAAGATAAACTAAAACACAGTTGGGCATAACTCGGCTCGTATGTCCGACGCTTTATAGCCCAAAACATGGTATTAATTAAGTCGGGAACACAACGGCGCAATATGGCCGCCGACTAATGACCTGTTAGCCTAGAGAGTGTACACTAGTGTAATGTGTTACTATAATATTACCACTTAGGAATGTACCTTGGTTTTAGTTTAATAAAAAATATTTAAACTTTAATATATACGCGCGTACGTTCTACATTAGACATATTATGTACTAACTACTGCGCCCGCATGAAAAGTATGTTATAATCCCTACGAATCATTATACCGAGTTTATCGGGATAAGCAGTTTCGTATTGGTTAATCCAGGTTATAAACTATGTGCAAAAGTCAAACAAATCTGTACAGAAAGTGACAAACTCTCAATGAAAACCAACAAATCTTTGAAAAAGGGAGAAAGTAAACTTAGTGGCAACTGAAATGTTTTTTTTTTTTGAAAATTACAAACAGCAATTTTGCAATTTAGATTCTTGAAATATTTTTTTGGTTTGGTCTCCCAGGCCATAATACTGATTAATTTTAAAAAGAGAATAATATTCTTATATATTTTTTTGTTTTAGAATGTAATATTTTTTTTTCTTACTTTATTTTTAGATGATGCACCGTCCTTGGTTTTTGGAATATAGCAGGTTTTCTTCTGATTCTCGTATCGATTAACTTAAATTTTGCCCTCAAGTACTCAGTACTAGAAACGATTTAAAAAATCTCATGCTGTGTTGAAAATGTGTCTAGTAAGGTCATTATGTCTATCCAACTATGTTGGGGCCGGCTTCTAGTGTATATGCATATAGTGTATATTTTAGTGTACGAAGTTGAACACCGATATTTTACATGGAGCGACTACCAATCTGACCTCTACAACCCGTTTAATTGGGTAATATACAAGGTAATTGACAATGTCCAAACTTTATTACATTATCAAGGCCATCGAGGACAGCAACCTTTAAAAAAAGCACTAGCTTTAGTGTAAACAATCAATAAACAATAATGAAGAAATACGTTCTCAATGTTAAACCCGTTACCCGATACCAAATCAATTAATACACTATTCAAACACCAACTTTATTATTTCGATTAGATTAGTATGGAATCCATACAGGGTTAAAATGTACGGGATTTTAATTAACAACATACTTCCATCTTGTTTCCGATTAAACAGACGAGACGTGTGGAAAATGCCGCGATGATTGATTCGAGGCAATTACTGATTGGTAATACATAATTTGTATACATTTCGCGAGGCAGTAATTAGTAAATGTTTGGGGAAACATGATATATTTGTTAATTGCTTAGAAATTTTCAAGGAGATAAGTGGGATGAATCTTTTGATCATTAATTCGAATGATGAACTCTTTCTCGGAAACTAAATTAAGCTAATTAAAACAAAAAATATTTTTTATTAAAAACCTGAAAATTTAGCAATCGGTAGGCTGTGTGTGGTTTTTATTTTTACTTTTGTTTAATTTTAAGCTGATTTCTCGTGTCTCCTGTGCGGATCACAAATAAATACTTTTTCTTTCTTTCTTTTAGTATTCGGTATATCTACTTTCCTAAAAACCGCCCGCGTGGAGTAAGTATTGCTATCTTAATAAATAATAGGATGAAATAAATATTTTTGACTTCGCGTTTTTTATAGAAGTAGGAAGTCTGATACGAAAGTAGCCAATCTGTTTCCATTACAAACAAATGCATCTCCTAATATCATTGACTAGCGGCTTCGCTCTCGTACTGGCTACCTACCTACCCATCCTACCCTACCTACCCTACATACATGGTTGTTGCGTAACTTAAACTGTTTATGCAGCGCACGCAACGTACACTCTCAAAAAGGAATAATTTTGCCCGTTTTTGCAACATTTTTAATTTATGCTCCACTCCTACTGGTCGAAGCGTGATTTTATATAGCCTGTAGCCTTCCTCGATAAATGGAATATCCAACACAAAAACTATTTTTCAATTCCAACGTCGAGCTGTGCTGGCGCTGCCGCTGCGGCTGCAGAGAACCTCAAGCGGCGGAAATATAATAACCTCATCGGTAGTTATACTTTCGAGCTGTTTGGGGTTGAAACTCTTGGTCCGTGGGGTCCGAGTGCTCACGCTATGTTTAAAGATCTCTCCAAATGCCTAGTTGACACTTCGCGTGACTCAAGGGCTGACTTTTACCTTGGTCAGAGATTAAGCATTGCCATACAACGTGGCTATGCTGCCAGCCTTTTGCGTACATTACCAGTGGACAACGATGTGAAGGAGTTTTTTGACGCCATATTTTAGTTAAGTATATTTTTAGGTTTAGGAGTAGTTTTTGGTTTAAATGTATATATTTGTAGTCTTAGTTAATTAAGTATTTTATACACGGTATATAATTGTATCTTTGTAAATAAATAATGTTTTAATTTTATAATCCAACCAGTAGTTCCTGAGATTAGCGCGTTCAAACAAACAGACTCTTCAGCTTTATAATATAAGTATAGATTACATTAACGTTCTCTTCAGGGGCTAAGCAGAAGATAATATATTAGTCACGGGGCTAGATCCAAAGCGGTATATTAGCGACGAGTTGGCTGCAGGGCTACAGTAAAATAGATTGGGAGGGAATAGTTCGGGTAACTACAAAAATAAAATTTAAACATTGACATTATTTTTAATTTAAAGTCTAAATCTGTTTTTTTTTTGCTGTATAAGGACTAATTTGAACCATAATACTTTAGCTTGTTTAAAAGCTCTTTGGATAGTAAATAAACTATGCAAAGTTGTAAGCAATTGAGAAAAAAACCTAAGATACGATGTCATATAAGTTGGACATGCTACTTCAAATATTTATTATTTATAGTCCGGATATGAGATATCAATTCAATGACATCACTGTTGTGGATGCAATTGCTCTTGGGTTTTATAGTTTATCGATTAGCTGTCAACACTATTTTTGTAAAAAAAGTTTGTGATGCTTTAGTGACGGTATTTTTAAATGTTGTGTTGTTAGTTCCTCGATAAAACTATTTATCAGTAACTACAAAGATATAAAAGTGTTTGTGTGTGTCTTTGTCAATATGAATGTTGGTCTTGGTAGTCGGTCGCGAAAATACTTTTCATCCTTTCAGTGGAAATTTATCGAAATTTTCTGTTTCGATGAAATTGCCTACATATTATTCACCAAGTATGCTTAATCATCAATTTAGATCAGGCTTTCGAAGTCAATCAAAATAGCCGCAATGTCGATACTAAAATACATCTGGCACACCTGAATGTCATTGGGGTACCTACCTTCTTATATGGGGTACCACGAGTAGATACACAGGGTAACCATTAATTCATTAATAAACTTTAGTTGTGGTACTGACCCGGATATCACAAAAAGAAAGTCAGCTGTTTAGTACACTTTATGCTAGGCACAGTATTTGGTAATCATCGACACCAGTTTTTTTTATAGCAAACCTACAGTGTAGAGCATGAGGTCTTTCATGGTTTTGATTCACAGGTTGAGTAATTTTTTATTGAGTTTTCCAGATGTCTGTGTTCGTGTCTTTTTGATGGCAAGATGCTCACGTTTTATTAGGGCCTCTGCACGCCTCTGCCTAACCCTTTGGGGAAAACAGGCGTGATATTATAATATGTTAGCTATGTTATAAAACTATTAAACCTCTTTCTTCACAGGCCTGAAGACAGTGGACAGTACAGATGTCGCGTGGACTTCATCAAGTCACCTACCAAAAACACAAGACTGAATCTCACCGTGCTGAGTAAGTATTTACATAATTCAAAAGATACTGATTTGAACCTAAGTATGTTGTTTGTGAAGATTAGCTTGGATTTTGAAGGACAAGCGATGTAGGTAGCTGTTTATTAGGGTTCGTAGACAGAACAGTGTCTCTAATTACCCTTGGACCATAAGAGAGTTAAAATTTCCTTTATGGGCCGCTGATTTTTGGCACGGGGGGTGGGGGGGGGAGTTTGGCTACCCCGCTGTACGATCCCCACCACTCGGAGCCCCATGGTTATGGAGATCATCATCATCATCTGCCTAGCCTTTTCCCAACTATATTGGGGTCGGCTTCCAGTCTTACCGGATTCAGCTAAGTACCAGTATTTTACATGGAGCGACTGCCTATCTGACCTCCACAACCCAGTAACTGGGTAACACGGTACCCCTTGGCAAGACTGGTGTCAGATCTCAAGCTTCTGACTACTCGTAACGACTGTCAAAGATCATCAAATAACAGCCGGGACCAACGGCTTAACGTGCTTTCCGAAGCACGGAGGAAACTCGCTATGTTGAAATGGTCACCCACCCACGGACCGACCTCGTCAAGCGTTGCTTAACCTTGATGATCGACCCGTGTGGCTGTTATTATTTAGCCACGAGCTCCTCCCCATGGTTATGGAGATATCCATGGTTAAAGTTTTCAGGTAAGACTAAAAAATTTAGTAAATGTCCATCGTTTTAAATTAGGGCAAGGGTGGTAGGGCGGCTACCCCCCTGTACGATCCCCACCACTCGCCCAATAACCATGGGGCTCCGAGTGGTGGGGATCGTACAGCGGGGTAGCTAAACCTCCCCTCTCACCCCCAACTTCCCCGCGCCAAAAATCAGCGGCCCATAAAGGAAATTTTATCCCATAAGAGCTGTTGGTTTCTTAATTCTCATTGAATGTCAAATGTTGTGAAAAATTTAATGAATATATCACAGCAGATTTTTTCTTAGTTCTTGGGGTTTCAGAAAGTTTATGAAATCTTTTTGAATAAATCCTTTCAGACTGGTTCATTGATCTAGCAGTCAGAAGAGCGACTAAGAAACATGGGTCCTGGTTTCGATGCCCGGCCTTGCGTTTAGTTTGGTATTTTCATTAGGAATTATTCAGTAGCTGCCTAGAGTCTGGATGTGTAGCATTTGTGTTATGACCATAGGCTGCGTCCTATATTAGGTGTAACTAAAATATAATTGGCGAAGTGCGGATGTTCCTTTCATTCAACTCTACTTTCTCCTGTAACCTTTATTCGAGCACAATACTCATTATTATTATATTTGTGTGCAGTACCTCCAGATCGGCTGATGATCCTGAACCATGAGAATAACGAGGTCCGAGGTGTGCTCGGTCCTTATGATGAAGGAACTGAAGTCAACCTGACATGCATCGCTGTTGGAGGTAAGGAATAACATGAGTTTAACGGCGTGTGATCCACCCCTTCAGATTTTATATGAATAAGATACTGGCCAAACAAGTTACAAGTGAATAGGTAATTTTCGAGAGTAGAAATTACCGACTTTTTACCGATTACATTGTCGACTGGATCATCACTTATCGTTAGGAGCCATAGTGATGAAATAGTAAAGAAATATATGCCTGTTGGTTAACCGATAAAAATATACCTAAGTGGTTGTCAGATGAATTAACAGCAAATTCAATTGCATTGCTAGGCAAATAGCCCCAACTATATAAAGGGCTTATCGTACTCTTTCAAGTGTTAATAGCTTCATGATTTTCTTTCACATGGACCGATGCCTAACCTACTAACTACTAACCGTTATCAGGCGATCCCATCACTATAGCACCATTTCGCACATGCTCAGTTCACTCTCTTTTCCTTAACATTTTTACCTCAATTTTCCCCCTATTAAATAACGTATTACACGCGTAACATGTCAGGGGTGTGTTTTGAACAACCGGATATTTTTAGGCAATGGGAACTTACAACGTGTGCCAGACAACTCTATGGGGTGATTCTTGACGTACTGCGAGCGCCCAGTAGCTATACAACAGTAATGGCTTTGTTAGAAGAGTTACAAGCTATATTCGTGACAATCTAAGAAGTCGGATTTGACAGCTAAAAAATTACTTAATAATAATTCAACTTGATGTTTACATGTGATACTCGTTGTTATAGTAATATAGTGAATTGGTTACATAGTAATTATTTAGGACTATGATATCGATTTGTAATTTCTTACGTACAAAGTTACCGTGGCATGTAAAATGAGAAACGTCTTCGGACTTCTTAGATTGTCACGATTATAGTTTGACTTGTCTATTACCTCGACTTATTTCTAGGCTCTACCTTTCGTCACTTTAAAATAATAAGTAACTTTTCAAGTAACATGATCTTCTTTAATTATTTATTGTACACCAAGATAATATATTAATACAACGTAAAAACAAAATCCACCTACAAAGGCGAGCTTAACTCTAAATAGAGTCAGCACATCTTTGAGTAATAAAGGAATCCAATCTAACATAATAATCTCAAACCTGTGACTTGGTATAATCGATATTATGTTCAAAACATGTGTCCCAACAATCACGCCCTTTAAGCTGGACTTGAATACTTATGCAAAATTCTTCTGAATTATAATTCTTTGAAGATTTCTTTTAATATATTCCTATCCAAAAAATTCCGTCTCGCTACCCCATATTGTCTAAAAACAAACCAATTCACTTTTCCAAATCACGCGAGCCTTCAGAAACATGTAGATGTAAGCTCGGTCCCAGCTGACAACTTTAACTGACACTTGTTTACTAGCAAAAACGACTAGGTATTTAATAAAGAAGGTCGTCCTATAAGAGTGTCGTTTTTCTTGTTGATTCGGTGCGGTACCGAGTTTGGGCCTCCGCGTCAAAAAGGATTTGTAAAGTGGTCTGATAAAGAGTCTTTTTTTTTTTTTCATCTGCACCTTTGGGTGGCAAAGGCAATATGAGGATTACGCCAATTTTAATCATCCTATGCTTTATCACTCCTCTTACTCTGATGTGGTAGACCAGTTCAGTCTAAATGCCAGTATTTACATGGAGCGATTACATATCTGACGTCCACAACTCAGTCGCTTAAAGTCAGCAGCAGTCTTAACAAAGGGTAAAGTGGTAACTTTACTCTTTGTTAAGGGCCTACATACGCTTTAGTGCCGTAAAACGATAACTTTCTAAAGCATACTCCTTAGTAACGGCTAGGTTAAAAGGTTTGAAAAAAATATATATTTAGTATTGATTCATGTACATAATTTTGAACACAAAGTTTTTACGTGTAACTAATAGTTTTGCTTTAATAAAATAATTAACAACACGATATTTTTTCGCAACTTTTGGAAACTCCTCCAAAACGACTTGGATGTTTAAAAATATTTTTACACAGAAAAATTTATGGCTGGTATTTCTTCATAACTAACATAGCATATGTAAATCAAATAATAATTTGCAAACAAAACAGTTCAAAAGGAGGTTCAATATTGATATTTTGGCATCGAGCGGGCGCATGGCCAGTACTGCGTTAACATTGGGGCGTATATATCGCCTTAAGACTTATTATCAGAAATTCAGGCTTCTAACTACCCGAATTTGTCAAAGATGTACGGCAACAACAATGAAATGATTATATTATTTCAGAAATTGTTTTTAGCTTTAATTATTTTTTTACTTTTAATCAAAGTGTACTAGCTAGTTATGTCAAACCAGTACCGACAAAAAAGAGTCTGTCACTCCCACCTTTCACCACACTCCGCACCCTTACTTGACATGGGTATATAGGAGCCGCTATTGTTTTACACGATTTTTATTCACTCTTGCTATGCGCCGCTCACAATGTAAAGTATACAATTATATGTCTGGCCTTTTGTACCGCACCAGTAAAGATGAAGCTTCAAAATGGCCTGTTTTTTTATTTTTTGGGCGTGAATAGGTTTTGTTAGCTTGGAGGGGAACAAACAAGAAAATATTCGCTTTTCGAGTTTTTTTTAAAGTCATGAGGCAAATTTTTCGGTACAAAAACAATCACCGGAATAATTTTCACCGCTTTCCGAAGGGCGCGAGTTTGCTTACTTACTTTTCGCTTTACCTTTGTTTGAAAGGTGTGAGAATGTTGAAGAAAATGACAGAAGCATACCTTTGTGTCATATAATCTTATAAGAATAGGGCTACAAGCGGAAAAAGTTAAATTCTGTGGAAAAAATAACTAGGTAAATGACGTGCCAATGTTTTTTAGTTGGGTATAGTTATTTTTGTCAACTCTTCGCAACGGAAGATGACGACCATATTATAAAACATCTAATACCTTACCATTTTTGCAGGTCGTCCAACCGCCAGGGTATCCTGGTGGAAGTCACACGCACTCCTGGCCAACTCAGAGGCGAGAGCTACTGTTTCCTTCAGGCTGCAGAGGTCTGACTACGGCACTGATATTACTTGTCAGGTAAGTTGCAGCAATTTTTGTTTCAATATAAATTAAGATGCTGAAAGAGGAGTAATGTATAATGAAGAAAAAGTGACATTCTGCCAGAGATATAGATTGTCTAAAATTCAGTGTTTGTGATTGACCACTCGTGATATTTCGGTTGAGCTTTTTTCTTCGTTGATCGACACAAGAGGTTGTTAAAAACGATGTAGCTTAAAGTTTCTTCGGTTAAGATCTGTCGAAACTATCGAGGACAATCATTTTCACTTAAGTACTTTTTTTTTTCCATTGTGACCGGAACGTGGCCACTAACAATGGGCCTCATCAGGAGGCTTACTTAAAGGCTTAGTCACCCAAAGAGCAATGGAGAGAGCTATGCTCGGAGTTTCCTTGCGTGACCAAATCAGAAATGAAGACATCCGCAAGAATACTTAGGTTACTGACATAGCCCGAAGAATTGCTAAATTTAAGTAGTAGTAGGCAGGGCTCATTGCTCGTAGAAAGGATGGTCGTTGGGCCGAAAAGTTCTGGAGTGGAGACCGCGTACCGGAAGACGCAGCGTTGGAAGGTCTTCCTCTAAGTGTTGTGTCGACCTGGTCAAGGCTGCGGAAGTTCGGTACATTCGAGACGCATCGGACCGATCAGTGTGACGAGTGGCGACGCTTGGGGGAGGCCTATGTACAGCATTGGACGTGTTTTGGCTGAAATGATGACGATGACGCTTTTCTTTGTTTTACTAAATCATTAATTTTGTTCACAGGCTGTAACAGATCCGCTAATAGCGCCCGTCTCAGAAAACATATCCATTGATGTCAATCGTAAGTACTTTTAATACCTAGATCATTTCCTTATTTAATTTAATAATTATAATTGTATTTATAAATATTTTCACGTGAATAATAACGACAAATACAAAACAAGACATTCATCAATGTCTTATTTTTGTCAACTAACATTGCTTCCCACTGCTGGATAAATACCTCGATCCCCCTTTTCCTTTTTCCCATTTTCAGGGCTAACGTTTGATTATGAAAATTATGGTTTATTAATTAGCTTGTGTAGCTCTATCAGTGAAATAATTTTCATAATTAAATCAGAAATTGTCCCTACAAAGGATCAATTTTACCTCTCTCAATTTTAGTGCAGCTTTGTCCCTTGTCCACAACAACTGTGATCACGTACCATCAATGCCGCCTTCTTGTTAGCCCATTAACTTTACTCACTGCACTTAGCGTTTCTTTGTATCTTATAAATTCAGTTCCCTTAACACGCTTTAACATAACCGTGTATTCCTGTGAATGACGTTTCATTACCGACACAGATTTAATAAACACGTGTCCTTGACTTATTTTGATTTTTTTATTTTATTTGGGAAACAAACAGATGCAATAACAAACATAAGCATACAATTAGTTCAACACAATCCAGAAATAGTTTCCACAGATTAATATACAAGTAAATTAACTTAAGTGCAACAACAACCAGAAGTTCACACAGTTAATGAAGTCAAAATTTAATATTATATTATTTACATATGTACATTATTATTTACAAACTAATATTAGAACTAAAATAAGAATAAAAGTATGTACAATTACGGGGCGTCAAAAAATTCGTCCACATCGCTGTCAACAGGAAAAGAGCCTATAAGGCTGGCAGCATTGCCACGTTGGATGGCAATGCTGATTCTTTGGCCAAAAAAAAGGCCAGCCCTCTGGTCTCGTGAAGAGTCGACCAACCGCTTGGCGATATCCCGAAATAATAGGTGTGCACTCGGACCCCATGGCCCTAGTGTTTCAACCCCAAAAGGCTCAAACACATAATTACCAATTAAGTTGTAGTATTTGCGCCGTTTGAGGTTTTCAGCACTTGCAGCAGCCGCCCCAGCGCAGCTCACCGTGCTAGGAAGATGGGATGGTGCAAGAGTGTCGACGCAAGTTGCATCCCACACCAAAGACCCACCCAACTTCCATGGCATTATGGTCATACCATCTGGTCTCTTCCCATCAACGCGTGCCAGGCCATTGGGTTCTAAGACAGCTGGCACTCCGGCGGTGGCAAGAGCACGACGGATGAGATCATTAATGCTAGCGTGCCGCGCAATCCGACCTGCAATCTTACTACAAGAAAGGCCATGTTGTCCGAGGCAGTCGACTGCTTCACCGCATTGACAGCAGGCGGGCACGCTCAGCAGTATTGGTAGACGTATTAATAAGGTTATTCCGTACCAACCTGCAGAGCGGCTCATCCCACTGTCTCTGGGAAAAGGGTCCATATTGGCTCACCTAAAGTTCTTTACCCGAAATTGTTCTTCCTAACGATTTGTAATCCGAATGATCACTCTTCCTAAAATTTTTCATCCTAAAGTTTTCATTCATACTATTTGTAGTGCTACCGGCGATGTTCATAACAGTCGTGTTTCCGAAAATTTTGGTTAATAATATAATTAATGTAAATATATTTAAACTCCTACTGTTTTTTATCATAACGCTTTTATCCCTAAACATAATTACCATAATATTTTCACTCCTACTCAGAAAGACACATTTACCAAGTGTAATAAAAAAATTATGAAGCACCAAGAACATAATCATGAACCAGATATTGTTGTTACATACTTATTACTATAACTATACCTGAGATAATTATGTCTAAAAAACCAACTGTTCAGAATGATTAAAGGTCGTTTCACTAATTTTTGTCTTAAATAAATGAAATTCAGGTCAGAGTGTCGTCTTGGGGGCACTATGAAAAAAATACTTACAAAAATTTCGCGACCAATTTCGAGGTAGTTGGTCACAGTTCTAACCTTAACTAACCTATGGCTATCTTTGCTAATATTAAACTAATTTAATTGAAATGTGTATATGAAAACATGTATTTAACTACTTGTACCATGGTACTATTATTCTTATATGTTATACATTTTATGTGAAAATAAAGTAACGCAAAATTAATATATATAATACTGATTATTATGAATAAAAATAAATCTAAACAAAAAATGGCGTGGCTTGGCTTGGTCCATGCTAAATGTTTCACGTAGGAAGAAATAAAGAAAAAATATTTCATAATTTCAATAGTTTTTGTCAAAATCAAGTTATTTTAAATTGCTACTTTTAACAAGACGTAAGTTTTTTTAATTCGATCGTTCTACGAAAAAAAATAAGCAAATGATTTGACCAGGCTCCCAAATTTCATACTCGAAATCCCACACACAAATTTCGACACCAAATGACACGGCAAAAATCCAATCAGAATCCCTTCTGGAAACCTTTCAAAACGCCATATTGCCGCCAAAATTTTGACCTCTCGCAAATCATGGAAATCACCGAAAGAAGCCGAACGATATATATATAGTCTAATTGACAGCATAATTTACTTCTGGCGACTGTACCGACACGGATGGGCATTTTATGGATGCGGCGCTCGTGTTGTTTTTTGTTTTTGCAAACGCACCTTCGTTTTCGGGTGTGTGATATATTTGGTGGTTGATATTTTTTGAGAAGTGGTTACTTATTTTAGAGATCGGAGTGAGGTTGATAAAGCTTCTTAAAAACATATATTAAACAGTGAAGAGGCACCTTTTTTAGCCTACTATTACTATTTTTGTCCGTGCAAGCATCTTTTTATCTCTTAGTCTAATATTTGCCGCCCTATTTCCCCGCACCCGGGAGTAGAAGAAATACTTTGCTTGTGATTTTATTATTAACTTACAACAACCTAAATTCGTATAAAAACAGGCTTCACCAAGTTGTGAAGTTACTATATCAGGCACAAAAACTGAACAAACCAAAGGTAGTAGGTCTGTCAAAATGATGATGGTGGACTGAAAATAGCCCTTGAGTAGATAATATGATATTTGAAAAAGCTTCTACATGCTTATGAATATATCATTCTTTTTATCAACGATAGAAGCTCCCAGTTTAGGTTGACCACTATCTCACCTGCTTGCTAGCTGCGGTTCGCTTCAAAATTCAACGCTATAGCGATAGCCGAGTTCATTGTCGATCGACAATGAACTCGGCTTAGTAAAATGCAAACAGGCACCATTTATTTTACCCAGCATTTCAATCCATAAGTGAAAATGTTTTTTCAACAAAATCACACCAGTCAGAGATATAATAAAACTAGCTGTTACTCGCAGCTTCGCCTGCGTTAATATAAGTTTTGTCAATCAATTCTGGTTGTCGACATACAGGGTGAGAAAATCCAATGTTTCAGTTTTAGTTTTAATCAAAATCGGCCCAGTGACTCCTTTGATTGTTTTGTGCTATTCTTCATAGTGATGATTTGGCCTTCCACGCACACTTGGAAAACTCAGCCTGTATAGGTACAGGAAGCATTAACTTAAGGTTACACTAGTCGATAATTCTTCCAAACAAACGTAGTCTAGGGATTATTCCACTGTTTGACAATGTATGTTCAAAATAAAAAGTGATATCAATTTGTCTCATCATTATCTAGCCCTGTATGGAAGCAAACAAGTAAAAAAAGAAAATATTTAAAAGTTATGAGCGTCGAAAGTTCCATATTTCAACACTAATTTTAACGCATTTTTGGGCGCAAATAAATACCATAAGAAGACGGAAAATTGCAAAACGGCCTCCATACAGGAATAGATTAGTAGTTCAACAATGCAAATAATTTTATTTTGAACAGATAGATTAAGTCGTTTTTTTCATGATATCTAGACTGCCAAAGGTCTGTTTATAAAATTTCGCGCACTCGGTTTGGTCCTAAATCATTATTAATTTCGCTACAAATTTGCGAATGTGTGTATTCGTACGCGAACTAGCTTCCTACTGCTCATCACAGCATCTATCTCTTCCGCACGTGTTGTCGGTTGATATAAAATGCATTTTAACCCCGCGCACAAAATTGTTCGTGCCGTCGACTAGTGTACCCTTAAATACGATTAACGAATTAATTGAATAAAATTGTATCACAGTTAATTTACATTACTTAATTATTCCGCTAATCATTGGTAAAACATTTTATGACGCTGCTATATCCTATGTTCTTTGTCCTTTCATTTGATGCTAATACATACACATTCTGGGCCTTGGACATACGCGAATATCGGCAGCTACATACAGCTGGTCGTGGGTAAAGCATGGCTTTTCCAAATGCACCCCTTGAGCTTTGTTAATAGTAATAGCAAAACTAAGTTTGATTGGAAACTGCAGTCTTTTGAATTGAAATGATAGGTCAGTGGCGATTATTGGTATTCGACGTATGAACACCCTTTTCCCCTTTTCTCATAACTGTTAATATGTTGGCACCTATGTGTAATATGAAGCCTCATCCCATTACGTAATCTAAATTAATATGCAGATCACAATCATTTGTTATCAAAAACATGCCTGCAAAGTTTCAACCAAATCGGAAGCCGCAATAAAAAGTTTCATACAAAAATCAGCTTTACCATTTACCCCCTTAAAATTCGAATTTACAAAAATCCTTTCTTAACTAACGTTTACTGTCTTTATACTACCACCTGCTAATATTCAGCTTTATGAAGAATATTTGCACATTTTATCTTTACATCCACAACCCCATTTAAGAGACAGTTAAAAAAAATACATTTTAATTACTTGTTACGGAAGTATTTACGCAAAGCTTGAAGGGAATCGATCTCTATAATAAGAAGTTTTATACAAAACTAACCGCTCCCATTTCTCCTCCTTCGATTTTTATGCACAAAGAAGTAGCCTATGTCCTTCTCAGGGTCTCAAAGTATCTCCATACCTAATTTGATCTAAATCGGTTCATAATAAGAAGAAGTTGCAGGATAAAAAGTTATATACAAAATTAAACGTCCCTCCCTTTCCTGTTTTATGCAAAAAAAAGTAGCCTATGTCCTTCTCATGGTTTCAAATTATCTCCATACCAAATTTCATCTAAATCGGTTCGTAACAAGAAGGAGTTGCGTGACAAGAAGTTACATACAAAATTAACCCTCTCTCCTATTTATCCCCCTTTCGTGTTTTATGCAAAAAGAAGTAGCCTATGACCTTCCAAAGATCTCAAACTATCTCAGTACCAAAATCCATCTAAATCGGTTCATCGGTTTAAGCCCTATTAAGAAGTTTCAAATAAACTAACGCCCCATTTCTCTCCCTTCGTATTTTATTCAAAAAGAAGTAGCCTATGTCCTTCTCAGATCTCAAACTATCTCCATACCAAATTTCAGGTTAATAATAAATAGAAGTTGCATGATGAGAAGTTACATACAAAATTAACACTCCCTCCATTTCTCCCCGTTCATGTTTTATGCAAACAAAGTAGTATTTGTCCTTTCCAAGCTCTCAAATTATCTCCATACTAAATTTCATCTAAATCGGTTAAGCGGTTTAAGCCATAATAAGAAGTTTCATACAAAACTACCCCACCCCCATTACTCCCCCTTAGTGTTTTATGACAAAAAAAGTAACCTATGTCCTTTTCCGGGTCTCAAACTATCTCCATACCAACTTTCATCTAAATCGGTTCAGCGGTTTAAGCATGATAAGGTAACTGACAGACAGACAGACAGAAAGAGTTACTTTCGCATTTATAATATTAGTATGGATTGGTGTCTTATAATGACAACTTCCTTAAAAAAAAAAAAAAAAAAATAGGCTCGCGCTACTATCTCACCTGTTGGTAAGCGAAGATGTGATCGACGGTGAGACAAGCTTGCCTAAAAATAATCTATTCACTTTTGACATAAAGACTCCTAGATTGTAGCTGTCGGGAAACACAGACTCCGGCAGGGAATTCCACTCCTTAGCTGTATGCATAATAAAAGTGTTTCCAAAACGTTTTGTGCATATGGGTGAGTAAATAGGTACAAAACCCAACAATGTAGGTAAATTAAAGGAAACAACGAAATATGGTGCAATTTGGTCCAAGTTAGTTAACTTGTAACTTCACTTGTTTCAACCCGGAAGCCAACATCTTTAATTATTTTGACAGATCAACTTTGAGATGCTAATCACTCTCTCTTTGACGTTTGATAGCCGTTTTGAAGTATATTTACAAAATATGTTTAAAGTGAGTTGTGATAGGGTTAAGTGATGGGTATAAAGGTAGAGCAATAGATGGGTTGATGTTCAATTTTGTAAGGGTTGATCAAAGGGGAAATAAGCCGACTTGTTGATAAAAACTTTCGCTTGATCGAAGTGCTTATTGTTTATTTTCTCTTATATCTTTTGCAAGTTTATCAGGCAGTTTTGGATGTTTTACTGGCCTTACTTTAAAGTTTTTTTTTTCTTTCCTTTTCTATCATATCATCGGTTAATCCATAGGATGGGCCCTATAATTTTATTTCAATCTAGCCTTATAAATAGACTAATAAGTAATTTAATTATAACCTAAACTATAACATTGTCTTTACTAAGAATGTGTCCAATAACACTTTTCATAAAGTCTCTATTGAGGCGAATACACTTCGTTCTTGTGTTTGTTTGGTAGCACTTTTGTACGTTACACTATTTACATTCACTAACACTAAACACTAACTCGAACGGTTTTGTTCTTTTTAGTCTTCTCACTATGTTTGTGTGGTCGAGAAGCTGTATTGCCTCGCCGTTCACATGCTGATGAAGTCTCTTTTCGTGAGCTTCTGCAAATTTCTGGATCACTTTTTCGATGAACTCAACTTTTAGGTCCCGATGGAGGTCATCATTTCGTATGTACCAAGGTGCATTTACAATTACCCTTAGCACTTTGTTCTGGAATCGTTGTATAATTAATATATTGTATATTAATATATTGTATAATTAATATATATCTGTTTGATGCTGCCCCATAGCTGAATACCATAAGTCCAAACTGGCATCAAGACTTGTTTGTATAGCAATAATTTATTTTGCACAGACAGCATGGGGTTTCTTCCAAGCAGCCAATACATTATTTTATATCGGAAGTCGAGTGCTTCTTTTTTCTTCTTGAAGTGGGCTTTGCGTCAAGGGTCACACCGAGATATTTGGCTGTCTTTAAAGTGTTTTTGTTTTTCTAGTGCTGAATTAAATTGACTTTGTTCTTAAAAAATACATTTTTAAGCCACTAAAGTGTAAGAAGTAAAAAAACCAAGTGCGAGTCGGACTCGCGCACAAAGGGTTCCGTACCATTTTCGCAAAAAACGGCAAAACATTCACGTTTGTTGTATGGGAGCCCCACTTAAATATTTATTTTATTCTGTTTTTAGTATTTGTTGTTATAGCGGCAACAGAAATCTGTGAAAATTTCAACTGTCTAGCTATCACGGTTCATGAGATACAGCCTTCTGACAGACGGACAGACAGACGGACCGCGGAGTCTTAGTAATAGATGCCCGTTTTTACCCTTTCGGTACGGAAACCTAAAAATGTCTTACTGTCAAAAAATTCTCAGGAATAAAATCAATTTAAGCCAGTTTAACTTTCCCTATAATTCCTTTTTTGTGTGCCATAAGTGTGTGATGTTCCTTTTTTGTGTAGTCGATTAAAAGATATTATTCAGGCTTTCCCCAAGAAAATGGAACTCTCCTTTCTGCATGTTGCCAATAAATTCAAGATAACATAAAACAGTCGTTGCTGCACTAAGTCCGCCTATGTATCACCATTGTACATGAAGAGTAAATAAATAATAATAAATAAATATACCTATGGCGCCGAACCTGTTCCACAGAATAAACTCATCCTTTTTTTGGCCATACTGCATTTTAATGATAATCTCTTAATGATTTCTTAGACTGTATGGTACTGTTATATCTCCCCAATGTACCCTATTGTACTTACCCAGCACCTAACCAGCATCGTCAGCTCCTCATCATCATTTCCTCACACTTCCCGTATCCAGACCTCAGTCCGGCAGTCAGTCGTCATCCATCCGTCAGACCATGCACACGTATCTGTGCCGCGCATCCTCGATTATTGTAAATTACTAATTAAATAAATCCCTTAATTCCAGCAGTAATAATTTCCTTTTTTAAAAAGTGGTTTTAAATACCCATTCTAACATTGGTGGCAGCGGTGGGATAATAAAAATCCGGGAAAACGTCTCGCGAAATACCAAACCAAGAGGATTGCAGTGTTGTGCAGTGCATATAACCCTAGTGACACTCATCATCATCATCATCCGGGTCAAAAGTAGCCCAAGAATCCAACAAAAGCGTCTCATCACCAGTCCACTGTGCTGTAGTGGTACAGGCAGCAGCACTATCTGTGCATCCTACGGGTCTGCCTACACCCAGCATCGACGGCGATCCAGGCGTGTTCCAGTGTTCCAGTGTTCCAGATTTCCAGTGTTCCAGTGTTCCAGATTTCCAGTTTTCCAGTCCAGTTCCAGCATCCAGAAAATGCAGTGTTTTTGGACCCTGTGAGTGACAACATAAAGTGCAAATTACCTAACCACATTCCAATCAGTCTGCAATAAAATAACGGTCCCCAGACGGCGACGACTCTAGCCTAAACATCCGCTGTTATCAGATACTGATAAACCGTTGCAGACTGGTTAACAAACTAATTCATTTGGGTTTGCTTGTATACTTTTAATATTAATTTATCCTTTAAGTGACTTATTTTAACAAACTAAAATGGCTAAAACCGATTCAAAGAAGGACTTTAGAGAAGTTAAAGACGACGAAATTCCCCTTAATGTCATTTTAAAGTTTATTAAACCTTTTAGTGGTAGCAGAGAAAAGCTAAATGCATTTATCCAAAATTACGACAATACAATTTCTCTAGCGTCCTCCTCCCAAGAGCACATTGTCTTCAAATTCATCATAAGTCAACTCGAAGACAAAGCTCAAAGTGCATGTTCAATAAAAGAGTTCGACACCTGGTGCTCACTTAAAGAATTCCTAAAAGCACAGTTCGGTGAACGCAAACATTACGCTCACCTATTAACCGAACTCCAAGAATGTAGGCAAGGTAGCCAAGAGACTGTAAGTCAATTCCACCTACGGATTGAAACATGTTTGTCCCAACTTTTAACAGAAATCACAATATCCAACTCCAAAAAGAGCGAACTTTCCGGTAGGGTGGCTGCAATGGAAGATCTCGCGTTGCACACATTTAACATAGGCTTACAACCTCGCTTAGCAAACATCGTTAGATGTAGAGACCCTAAGAACTTGAACGAAGCCGTTAACTAATAAGAATAAGAATAAGAATAATTTATTAAAAAACTATGCAATCTCGGAAGAGAAAATCCAACAATTTACCTATAAACAAAACGCGCTTAATAAAGTCAATCAAAATAGTGACCGCCGTAATAGCTCGAACATTTCCAGCAACAAAATCCAAAGGCCTCAATTCCCTCCGTCCTCGTCCGTTTGCCGGTATTGCAAAAAACCAGGGCACAGCCTAGAAAATTGCAAACTTAGGGAATATAATAACAATAAAAACAAGTACTTCAACCAAAATTCCCAATATAATACATCCTATAATTTTAAACCCAATACAGAATTTAAACCCCAAATCAACTATGTAAATGAGGAAGAAGGCTATGACACAGTGGATAACACTGATTTAAACTAGCCAATGTCCCGCATAAGTGTCGCACGGGACAGCCTTGCCTAATAAAAGACGACACCAATACTCCTTTAAAGACCCATGGACGCGGTAACCAGCCCGAAACTCGTGGTCTATCATTTAACCCTATGACCCATGGACACGGTAAACAGCCCGAAACTCAAGGTCATCCAATCATTCCTTTAAAGACCCATGGACGCGGTAACCAGCCCGAAACTCGCGGTCTTCCGATGAAAGTCAAGCAGCAGGGTAACCAGCCCCAAACCGTAGACTCTTCATTACCAATCACTCCTTTAAAGACCCATGGACGCGGTAACCAGCCCGAAACTCGTGGTCTATCTCCTAATCCTATGACCCATGGACACGGTAACCAGCCCGAAACTCGCGGTCTTCCGATGAAAGTCAAGCAGCAGGGTAACCAGCCCCAAACCGTAGACTCTTCATTATCTAATATCCAAAAACCTGAAAAGGAAAATATAATTAACCATAAAATATACGAATTTACATCCAATACAAGAAGTAGATACTTACCTTATGTAAAAGTAAAATCTCCTATTTCAGCCAGTCATTTATCTCTCCTTATTGACACCGGTGCATCCATAAGTCTAATAAAAAAATCAGTGATCGATGATATGACAAAAATCAACGAATCAATCAAATATAAAATAAAAGGAATTGATTCTATTGACAACAACACTTTATCTACTTTAGGACAAATCCCTGTATCCATTACGACATATGACGATAGTAATATTCGCAAACACTCAACCCACACATTCAACGTAATAGACAAAATCAGTCTTCCTTACGATGGTGTTATCGGTAACGATATATTCAATGATTGCTCATGTCAAATCGATTATGTTAAAAGTACACTAAACCTAAAAACCCTAAAACTTAAAATGTACTTTAATGAACCAGTCTATACTATTACACCACGTAGTGAAACAGTAATAGAATGTACAGTTGCGAATCCAGAAATTAAAGAAGGTTTAATTTTAAACCAACACTTATCCGAAAACCTATTAGTAGCAAATTGCATTGTCCAAGTAAAAAATAATAATCGTGTAAATATATCCGTTGTCAATACTTCCAATGAACCAATAACAATTGATTCTGACCTTCAATTAAACCTAGAACCCTTCGAAATAAACTCATCGACTCTAATAGCTACAATGTCTGAATTCCATACTCTTGAACGCACAGAGAAAGTCTTAGAACTACTCCGTGTATCCCATCTTAACTCAGAAGAGACTGAAGCATTGTACTCAGTCTGTTCCCAATTCTCCGACGTATTCCATTTACCCGATGATCAACTAACTTCTACTGATGCTATACAACATTCAATCAAAACCACTTCCGATAATCCTATACATGTCAAGACATACAGATTTCCTGAATATCATAAGTCGGAAGTCGAATCCCAAGTTAACAAAATGTTACAACAAAGCATCATAAAACCCTCTATGTCCCCATGGTCATCACCAATTTGGGTGGTACCCAAGAAGCTCGATGCTTCTGGCCAAAGAAAATGGCGTGTGGTAATCGACTATCGAAAGCTCAATGATATAACCATTGGCGATTCCTATCCTATTCCTAATATATCCGAAATCCTAGACCAATTAGGCAAGTGCAAGTACTTCAGCACCCTAGATTTAGCTTCCGGTTTTCACCAAATTAATATGGATCCTAATGATTCCGCTAAAACCGCATTTTCCGTACCTACAGGACATTACGAATTTACGCGAATGCCCTTTGGACTTAAAAACGCCCCATCTACTTTTCAGAGACTTATGAATACAGCATTATCCGGCCTACAAGGTATCCAATGCTTTGTATATTTAGATGACATTGTAATTTATTCCTATGATATCCCATCTCACATTAATAACCTATCTAATGTATTCTATAGACTCCGTCAATTTCAGTTAAAATTACAACCAGATAAGTGCGAGTTCTTGAGAAAAGAAGTCTCGTATCTGGGTCATGTTATTACAGATAAAGGCGTAAAACCAAATCCTGACAAACTAAAAGCAGTTCATGAATTTCCTATACCTACATCTCCTAAAGACATAAAATCATTCCTTGGTTTTGTTTCTTATTATCGTAGGTTTATCCCAGATTTTTCAAACATTGCTAAACCCTTAACAAACTTATTAAAAAAGAACGTTGAATTCTTATGGTCAAATGAACACCAATTAGCCTTTGAAATCTTAAAAAATAAATTAACTTCAGCCCCATTATTAATATATCCAGATTTTTCAAAATCGTTTCTCCTAACTTGTGACGCATCCAATTACGCGATTAGCGCTATCCTGTCTCAAGGTGACATAGGCAAAGACAAGCCTATCGCTTATGCTTCCCGTACTCTAAATAAGAGCGAGTGCAATTATAGCACAACGGAGAAAGAATTGCTTGCAATACTCTTCGGCTGCAAAACATTTCGCCCTTATTTATATGGCAGAAAATTCCTGATCATTACTGATCACCGTCCTCTACGATGGCTTTTCAACCATTCTGATCCTAGCAGTAAACTCCAAAGATGGAGACTTAAGTTAGAAGAATACGAGTATGAGATAATTTACCGCAAAGGAAAATTAAATAACGCTGCAGATGCATTATCTCGTTATCCTCCTACTAAACTCGTAAATCCTATTAATCCTATACCTGAACACTCTAATCAGGATATGAACTTACCTGATCCCAATGAGTTGTCCAACCCAAATAACTCTCCACTGATCCCTTCTGATGATCTTGTCCAACTTGAAGATCTAATAGATCCTCTTGTTCAACCTGAAAGTTTACCAGAATTAGGTAACCTAGATGACCTAGAAATAACAAATCGAAATGATAACTCACCTTTATCTTCCGCTGATACTTCAGACCTTCCAACACCTCCAAATGTCCCAAGTCCTAGTAGTTTCGGTACCTTAGATGGTAACTACTCAGATTTCCTTAAAATTGCTTCTAAAGATTTTAACCCAAATGTAACTATCATAGAACATAACCAAAGCTTACCTAAAACTGATAAGAAAATTATTATTATCCCTACATCCATAGACATGGACGAATCTGTCCCCTATATACAAGAAGTAATATGTAATTTTCCTAACCAAGACGAATTTGCATTATTAGAAAGGTCACTACATTCCTTCTTAAAGTATGATTTCGATAATAAAACATATTATTTCCTTTTTACTAAAGTTAATCACTTTGATACCTGTACTTATGAAGACATCTATAAATGTCTTAAATCCATTCGAAATGAATTAATAATTACACTATTAGGCCAAGAAAATTCCGAAATAGCTATATCTGATTTTAAGGGTCATTCCCAGAGGTCCACGGTTCTATTGTTCTCGAAAAAATCAAATTCATACTTTACTTCCCAACGGGTCCACGGCATTTTAAAATATAAAATATTTTCTTTCCCAACGGGTCCATGAGAATGTTTGGTACAGTCAGTAATAAAAGATTGGCTAAGGGGTATATGTTTATTATTTCTATAAAATAAAAGACAATGAATATAAATAAATAACAACTCTTTATATAATTATGAGTATGTATCACATGAATGGTCATAACAATTAAAAAATCACAGTTTTTTGACAATAACAGTAAAAAAATATATCTTACACTTAAATAGACTAAAGTATTATAAACATCAAAGCTTCCGAATAATTATAGGAAATTATCTTAATCTTATACTAAAATAGATTTAAGCTTTATAAAAAATCACAGTTCCAGAATTATCATAGTAAATCATCTTAATCTTATAATAAAATAGACTTAAGCATTATAAAAATCCATAGCTAAAGCATAGCATAGCAAATCAAATCAGTTCCAGAATAATCTCAATCTTAGACTGAAATAGACGTAAGAAATAAAAAAAAAACGCAGTTTCAGAAGAATTACTATCTCAATCTTAAAATAAAACAAACATAGGCCTTTAAAAAAATCACTGGTAGATTAATGAAAACACATTTTCAAAATAATCGTATTTAATATTTTTTTTTTTTTTTTGCCTAGGCTTATAAACTGATTTAGACCATCGACGATGCTTATCGATTTATGTTTATATTTTTCACAGATTATTTAAATTTTAAAATCTTTATTAGTTGAATATCTGATTTGGTTTTTTTTATTAACATCATATTTTTCAAAATATTCATCTTGTTCCTCAAGAGTATGTAATAATTCAAGTAATCGGGGCTTCCTTTTCAATTTACTGTTTACTGTTTTGTCTTTCGCCTTCACAATCCCAAATAGCAATTGGTATTGAAGGATTGGTAAGCGAAAATTCAACAAATAATCGAAACGCATATTTTTTTCATTTTCTGACGCTATTTCCATAATGGCTAACCAACCATCTTCAATATCATTCACCAGCAAATAAGCCAAAGCAGCACATCTGTTCACGTGATCTTTTTCATCTTATGTACAAATATTAAGATTTTTCTTACATGGAAACCGTATGCCTGGGATATCACATCACACATCACATCATCAGCCTATTAATGTTCCCACTGCTGGGACACAGGCCTCCTCTCTGTGAGAGGGAATGGGCCGTAATCCACCACGCGGGCCCAGTGCGGGTTGGTGGATGTCACATGTCTTCGAATTTTTGGTTCTAGGACATGCCGGTTTCCTCACGATGTTTTCCTTCACCGTTTTGAGAGCAGTGGTGATGAAATAATTTACACAAATGGGATATATTTAAATAAAAAAATTGAAATTGTTTTCCCTGACTGTACTTTGGATATATCTCGTGGACCCGTTGAGAATTCATTAAGGAACATTTAAAACGATATTATAATTTTTCCATGGACCTGGTGGGAAAAGAAGAACAATAGAACCGTGGACTTCTGGGAATAACCCTATTCAAGCTGTAGAAAATGATCAAACCAAACTGGCATCTCTAATGAAAGAAAATATAATGATTACAACATCAACATTGTCCTCACTTAAAGAAATCATTGATAAAATTGATGCTAATGAAGCAAATTTAAGTTATGCTATTGAAGCATTAAATCAGGATGTTAAAAACTTAACATTAATTTCTGATAAGTTACTATTAAGATCTAGAATATCTGAATTATTAAATATCCTAGAAAGTAGTTTGTTAACATTATCATTTAAGTTAGAAGATATTATTAGTGCTATAATGTTTAGTAAGTCTAATATTTTATACCCGTCTATTATTACTCCAGAACAATTGTTTTCTGATCTTGTAAACAACTATAGATTCCTTCCTAGCTCTAAACAATTACCAACCCCTTTAGTTTTAGAAAATATCCACATTTTAGAAAACATATCCGATGTGTTCAGTTATTATGCAAATAACAAAATTATTTTTGTATTACAAATACCGTTAGTAAATACCGAAGAATTTGACCTGTATCATACTATACCTTATCCTGTTGCTATTAAACCTGTTAACAATTCATTATATAACACCATTGTTCCATCTACCAAATATCTTGGCATAACCAGAGATAAATCAACTTATTGTAAAACAAACAGTCTTAGCCACTGCAAGGTCATTAATACACAATACTATGTATGTGAAATACCTAATGTATATTCCACATCAGCCGCACCTATATGTGAAACTGAGGTTATTTCTAAAGCATTGAGCTCTGTCCCACATCTATGTAATACTAAATTTGTAAATGGTAACTTTGAAGCTTTCCACAAATTACATAATAACCAATGGATTTACCTAATAAGCCAAAATTCTAAACTCACCATAGAATGTCTTAAACAAGATCTATATGAAACTTCTATTTTTGGAACTGGTATACTAACCTTACCAGACAATTGTGTTGCTTACTGTAAAAACAATAAATTGATACCTAAACATAGCATCGAAATTAAAATAAAACCCATAGTATTACATTTTGAACTAATTAACGACACTTGTTGTAATTCTGATGCTTACTTGAAAGATACTTATAAAACTCCCTTTGTAGAACTAAAAAACATAGATAATCTAGAGACACTCTTATCGGACTATAATAAAGTAACAGATCACATTAAAACAGACCTCAGTGACATTGTGATGAAACCTCACATAGTACTTTATGGCGATTATTATTCTTACGCCACTATAGTAATAATTTTAATCATTTTATTATTAGTCATGTATAAGATATATAAACATTGTAAATTAGTTAAGGCATCTAAAAATGTTCCCAATCCTGAAGTATCCATAGAAATGACATCTCCAGATCCTGACTCTGACGAAATCCCTGCTCCAAGACTCCGCATGACTTAGTCCCAGGAAACTCAGCTTTCCGTCAACTTACCCTTAACCCGTAAGTTTCCTCCTAATCGGGGGGCTGTTATATCTCCCCAATGTACCCTATTGTACTTACCCAGCACCTAACCAGCATCGTCAGCTCCTCATCATCATTTCCTCACACTTCCCGTATCCAGACCTCAGTCCGGCAGTCAGTCGTCATCCATCCGTCAGACCATGCACACGTATCTGTGCCGCGCATCCTCGATTATTGTAAATTACTAATTAAATAAATCCCTTAATTCCAGCAGTAATAATTTCCTTTTTTAAAAAGTGGTTTTAAATACCCATTCTAACAGTACGTTTATGTGCGTAGTATTTCCTCTTTAAGATGGGAATATAAGTTTTCTTAATATAATAAAAAGTATAACTTTTATACACCAGTTGGTATTTGTATACCTATGTGGTGCACAGTTGAGTAGGCCGTACGTCAGTTGTAACAAAACCAGCAAAATCTGCCCAAACATTCTATTGAAACTCAGTATTAAGCTTAGGTTAAGGTGTTTTCTCTGACAGATGACTTCGACAGAATCAGAGCGATGGAAGAATTCAAGAAGACGGTAGAACATACTTTTCTTCTAGAAGTCTTGCTTTACCCTGCTCACAGAGGTCTATCTGCTCTTTAGACTCTTTACGTACCTACAAATCCTAAAATAATAACTTCTTATCAACCCATTATGAATCACTAAACTAACCTTCCTTTATAATAAGCTCACACCTGGAAACTGACCTCTTTTAAATTTACACCACAAGATTTTAATCAGCTTCCTTCATTATTCAAAACTTCTAACAAGCACCATACAAAAAAAAACAAAGGATTGTTCACTTAATAAAAATCGCCTTACGAAATTGAATTTTATCGTATCTCGGTACTTAAAAACAATAAGCTCAAAATTTCGTACTCACTTGAAAATATTCTCACACTATAATTTAGATTTTTTACATCTGCGTTTATTGATGATCTTTGAATTGGAATTTAAACACTATCTTTAATGTCGTAAAGTCCATAATCTGTTTAAATTTTGTATTAGTGGTGTGTATTTGTGGAAGCATATCACATAAAACTACAATAAAAGTTCAACTTTAATATGTGTGATACAAAGTTCATTTTCTCTTGCAGCGAGTAACAGTTGTAATTGATTTTATTTTTTGTATCGTGGGATCCGTAGCTTTAAAATGTTATCGATTTTATTTACGGCATGCAAAATTGTTTAATCCTTCAAATTGAGTAATTGATAAAACCGCCTTTTGTATGAAATTTAAATAATACATTTTGATTTTACAGGCATGTCAGTCAGTAGGCAGATGTGTTATTGAAATGACGAAAAGCTGTTGTTTTTAAGTTTGAAATAAGATTAATCGTAGCTTATAACGGTAGGGATTTATAGGTACCAAGTAAAATTGTGATCAACTCCTCTAACAAAGGGTTTTCTTCGCTCTTTTGCTAATATTGAAGTTCACTACTGAGTACTAAATGATCTTCGCAATGGCAGATATTTTTTAAGTATCAATTCATTCACGGTGGCAAGTTCAAAATCTGGAATATCATTGTATGTGCTGGTCAAGACAAAAAGAAAAAGATTGTATCTTAGTCCTTTGCTTGACTAAAAATAAAAATAAAACAGTTGATTACCCTTCACTTATAGATCAAGTTAAACAATATATAAAGGATGGTTTTTGTACCTAGATTACAAAAAGGTTTTATGACACAAACCCCAAAAAGGGTTAGGCCAACAAAAAGCTCTGCTTAATAGTCTTAATTGATCTAAATAAAAAAAGAGATCGGATTGTTTTGAACCTTAGTAAAGTTAGACTTTTATTTTCCCACTAGTGGGCTATTTTTGTTGCCCACAATAAATTTACAAAACAGTCAGCCGTAAAAAGTTGGCCTTAAGTAATAATGTTTTATAAATTCGGTAGTTGCGTACCTAAAAATTTTTGCGTTTGCTTGCTACTGGAAAAGAGTTTAAACGATGGAAGATTACTTTGTAAGTTAAAGACCACGGCCGTGGGTCAGGCAAAAAAAATAAGTATGCCTTACCAACAGCCTTATCTTCGATTATTTTAAATCAATTTTCTGGTTAATGGTTCCTGGTAATCGTTATCGTTGTCAAAATATCTCTTTGTCTAGGCTCTATGATTTAAATAATAAATATCACAAAAACATTACACTAAGTAACAAGACACTAGTTACCTTAATCAAAACATATGGTCAGCACCTGGTCTGACTCCTATTTAATCCTTAATTTGAATCCAAGCTTGATTGATTGATATTTGATATGCATACGTAAATTCAATTCCGTGGAACGGAAGAATGGGATCCATTTTAATTGAATTATTGATAAATTCCATTAAAATTCAATTTTGTTGTCATTGACCTAACCTTGTTTTGGTGTTATTAATCAATGGGTGTGAAGTGTGAAGGTATAATGATGATGACTTGTTTTAAAAGGTTTGATGACTGCGTGAATTAGTAATTTTTTGTACTTGCTAAAAAAGATTTCTGGAAGTTCCTCTTCTGTTTAAGCTAAAGTGTGTGTTTGCTATATAGCAGTGCGGATATTTTTAATAGCCGATTAGATGGGAACACAGATAATACTACCATACCACAGATAATAATATAATACTAGCATACTATATCTACAAGTTATGTATAGATAGTTCAACTCATCTTTGCGTGCGGCGCTATGTGTGGGTAAGTACTGCAGAACTTTTATGCCTCATCGGCCATCCGTTCTGCAATGCAATGTGCCCTGCCCACTGCCATTTAAGTTCGGCAATTCTTCGGGCTGTGTCGGTAACCCTGTTTCTCTTGCGGATATCTACATTTCTGATTCGAACACGCAAGGATACTCCGAGCATAGCCCTCTCCATTGCCCTTTGGGTGACTGTAAGCTTTCTGTTGAGATACATTGTGAGCGACCACGTCTCAGAGCCATAGGTCATAACTGGCAACGCACACTGGTCAGAGACTTACGTCTTGAGACACTGTGGTAAGCCTTAAACCTAAATTAATGTTTATTTAAAAATCCCTTTGTCCACAGTACGACCACTCTGGGTGCGTCTTCAAGGCGGCAAGCGACCTCTGGTGGCGGGACAGAGCACCGAGCTAGTCTGCCAAGCTGTGGGTGCCAGACCTAAGCCCACCATATCCTGGTGGAAAGGCGGCACCAGGCTGAAGACTGTTAGAGAAACAGTGAGTTATATTATCTATTGTTAAAGAGGAAAGGTCTTAGCAGTAACATAATTATATATGTTTTAAGCAATATCAGGATTATGATACCCCAAGCTTTGTCTTAAAAAACGAAACTTTATGTTATTCTAGTAAAAAAGTAAATCTTGTCTCAATAATTCCATTTAGGTACCGAACGCAGAGCAACGAAATTTGTCAAAAACTGTTTAGTAAACGGAGAAAAGGACAGTGGCAGGAGATAGCATATTTTGTTTAATACTATTTAGATATTGCCTAAATACTATTAATTCACAACTTAATTTTCTGAATGTATTTTGATGCAAATAATCCTGAGACACGCAAAATAAAAACCAAAAATAAATGCATTATTAACCATGTTGTTACCTTGAACGTATTTCTAAAATACTTCCTTTCGTGTTGCCACAAATTAGTGCTTTAGAATGTTGAGCTGTTATAATCACTATTTCGGCTTCACATACTCAGTTTATTGGCCATATTCCCTCCCTAGGCAGAATAATGAACTAATTACTTTCAAGTCTGGCTATACCTTTGACGCCCAGATAATGACCAGTGCGTTATAATAAGGAGCATATATAATAGCACAAACCGTTTGTAGAATGCTACCAACGATTTGTGCTATTGTATTGGCTCCTTATTGTCCTAGTAAATACCGACAAAGGGTCTGTTCCCTTCGGGCGGAAGTGTGATGCAATGCTTTCAAGTTTGTACCATGGTCTATAATAATTGGTGAAAGTTAAACTGGCCGTGATGCCTGATATTCATAAAAGTACACAAAAACAATGAACTAGGATCACTGACTCAATGACTTTGAAATTGTGTATATTTTGATAAACATCCGTATTTAAAACTAACTAATAGATGTTAATCATGCTGATGGGACAATTGGCCGCTTTCTGTATTGAGAATTTGGAATTAAACACGTGTTAACTCTACTTTAATGAAAATTTAAATTATTTTCAGGCTAAAGTACAGTTTGACAAATACTCAACTTCAAATTCTCAATCAATTATGAAATCGAGGATTATCCCCGATTTCTGGATTAAGCATATGCCAATTGAGTACTTGTCAAACTGTACTTTAGCCAGAAAACCTGTCAAAATTTCGCACTACAGTAAGGTTTGACACGACGTCCCTGATAAACACGCAGTTAGTTACAAATTCTCTAATTAGATGGCGCTGTTCATTGACGTTACGGTTGACGTCGCGGTGTTAAGATTCTCCGCCGTCGAACGACCCTCGCGCGTTTCGGTAGCAAACTCATACTTACCTGGCATAGGGGACACCGTGATCAATAAGGCGGTTCCCCCAGGGCGAGGCCCACCATTGCACTGCGGTTGGGTTGACCCCTGCGATTATCCCTAATGTGGATAACTCGGATGCGTAATTTTTGGTAGTGGGGACTGCGTACGCGCCGTCCCCTCAGAATTAATTGGATGTCGAAGCTTGAGATTCGTAGATGCTCTGCGATTCGACTGTTGTAAGTAAGCATAGCAAACGTCTACTTTGCCAAATTAAATGGCCCAAGCCCAATATACGTGTCTCTAACTAAGGCCCAGTATGGAGTTGAGAAAGTGCCAAACCCTACTTTAATGGCAAAGTTAGACAGGTTTTTTTATTCAGGCTACAATAGAGTTTGACAAATTCTCAACTGGTCTTGTTCATAAGTCGCTTATTTACATTATGTATATACGAAAATTAACTTTATTAGCATTGAGAAAAGGTTTATAGCTAACCGTATAAAACACTTCCTATGCAATGTTAGGAGCGGTTACTTGAGCCTAAAAATCTATAAACTTGAAATCAAAAGATCTATAACCCTTGCGCTCATAGTCGTCATGTTGAGCTTTTGCTTAATAATCACTCTGTCACCGGTACATAAGATGGTCCACAGGATGTGATGAACTGAAGAAAACTTAACTCCGTCCCGGTTACTTAGTTAAGATTTTTAAGTTAAATAATTGTCAAACTTTCCTCTACTGAAAACAAGTTAAACTTTGGCATTAAAGTACCTAGGGTTTGGCAAGTTCTTAACTGAAAATTCTCATTATTATTCTTATTCTTTATTGCACACAAAACATAAAAAACATACAAATACAATTGGGCAGTTTATGTACAAAGGCGAGCTTAACCCATAGTTGTGTTTTCTAGCAGCAAAACTCAGTTGCGTAGAGTAATATGTATTCTCAATTCGGTAAGCCGGGGTATGATCTTCCCTCCCATCTTCTGGGCGCGACTCCTATATTAGACAGAAATTACAAAATATATAACAGTTCGCTAGTTTAGAAGTAGAGAGAACTAGTTAGTACCTCTCCATGAGACTGCGCCCTAACACTCTCTACGGGTTCCTGTAGAATTTAGTCATAACTCTTTGTCACCAGACCTCAACGGACGGCAACATCACCAGCAGCATCCTGAGCTTCGTGCCAACTATAGAGGATGCTGGGAAAGTCATCTCCTGCAGGGCTGTGCAGCCGAGTATGCCGCATTCCACTCACGAGGACGGGTGGAAGATGGAGATACAACGTAAGTTATTAAATAAAACCAGTCTATTATTGTCCACTACAGGGTAAAGTCCCCTTCTCGTACAGAGAAGACCATGTGCAATTGTGTTAACGATAGTCGATCATTTTTTATCTACTTATGACATGAATAAATTAACAAAGCTGTGTGAATTTTAAATTATTACAACCTATATTTTCATGTAATCCCGCTATCCAAGACAAAACTGTAAGCTGCTTTTAATTATAGCTAAAGTTTCTCAAAATCCCTATTGGAACACTGATATCTGAAAATCTGTTCAAATTGTTAGGATTAGTCTTAGCTAGGCTCCAAAGTTACTATTTTAAAACATTGATAATGAAATACGGTCCTTAGATTTGACAGACACTAATTTCGATTACTTAGTACATTATTTCGATTACCTAATTTTCACAATCATCATCATCATCCTATCCTGATCCTAATATATTTGGAGTCAGTGCAGCATGTCTTCTTCTCTTTATCATGTCATGAAGAATTTGGTGAGTAAATATTTTGTTTCTTCAACCCACAGATTTACCGGTAGTAAAACTGGAGTTAGGAGCTAATCTCGAAGCCAGCAAAGTGGTGGAAGGCTCTGACGTTTACTTAGACTGTAGAGTAAGAGCGAATCCGTGGCACAGTCATGTGTATTTTACTCATAATGTAAGTACTCCTTATAGTAAACTACCATAGCTATTTTTATTTCAGGAAAACGAAAAGTTAAAGATAACTGCTACAATAGTTAAATTTAAATACTACGTTGAGGGTCTAGTGCTCTCAAGCGCAACTACTGAGCGTGAGGTCCAGGGTTCAATCAGTAAATTAGAGAAATTGACATTGTTCAGCATGCTCAGTGTCATTGTTCAAAGAAAACCATTCTATTCGATCCAGACAAACGCACACAATAACAAACAACGGCGAGTTTTCATAGGCGCAGACTTAGTGGCAACGCTTAAATTTGTAACCAGTTACTTAGCAGTTGATTAGCTTATTCACTGATACAAAGGATTTATTAAAGATATTAATTTCGAACCGAGGTAATACAAATCACTAAAACTAGAGTGCGGATTCCTCTCTTATTACCAACCCAAGAAAACTATTTCCGTTCGAATGAAGACGGAAATGTTCGTTGAATCTAATTTAAAACCCAACTTTTCCCACCAGGGTGTAGTAGTAAAACCAGGTCCTGGTGTTCTCCTAGCCAACCAAAGCTTGGTATTACAGCGGATATCAAGAAAAGCAGCTGGTGCTTACTTCTGCTCTGCAAGGAACAGCCTGGGAGAAGGGTCTTCTGAGAGTCTAGTGCTGGATGTCAAGTGTAAGTAGTGATACGAGATCGTTTATTTTCAAAATGGCGCACAATGTTAAAAATGGCGCGAACAGAAATACAAGATTGGCTTGATAGACTTTATAATCACTTTATGTTGTATGTGTTATTTTTGTTTACAATAAAGAATTAAGAATTAAGATAGGACGTGTAGCTCGGTTTTAAATCGGTTGTGCATCAAAATAATATATGTGGGCTAGCCTTCTCTGGCTAAAGAAAATATGATTAGTTCAAAAATAGGTAAAGAGCATTATGACCAGTATCTTACTACGACATACCCAACAAGTGATCGACTTCGGCCAACGTTACTTAAACTAGATGATTGGCCCGTGCAGGTGTTGTTACTCAGTCGCGGGTGCCCACTTAATGTGCTCTGAAGTTTCTGCTGTCCTAGCCATAGTCAAAATGGTCACCTCCCGTCAATTTCTATGATTAATGGTGACACTAACACGCTTCGTTCTTACCTATATAATTTTTGACAATGCCGAATTCAGCAGGGTCCGCCGAAGCGTCTCTATGCTCTATGGCCTCTTCGATGATTAACTTTCCATCGCGTTACCAGCCATATTGATTTCACAACTTCTTCCTTCGTGTTTAAATCACAATCCTAAATTTGTTATTGCTTTTACACAATGGTGGATGCTTTTGTATTTTGGGAGGCTGAAATGAGAATAGGATTGGCCTTGAACTGACCTATAGTATGCTGTTTCAATCAAAGTGACTGCAGCTAATAAAAGTGAAGGTTACGGTCAGTATCCTTTTCTTCATTAATTTACATTGTTTTTTCTACCAGTTTATCTTCCCTCACAAAATCCTTCTATCTTTTTTCAGGCAAAGCACCACATCATATTTATATTTGAATCTTGTTTTATTTTCTGTGCAGTCGTTCCGACCTGCAAGTCATCAGCTCCCACCGTGGTGAGGGCAGCGAGAGGAGAAGTGATTGACATCGACTGTGATCTGGACGCTAATCCAAAGGTAAGCTCATCTTCTGCATTATCATCATCTGCCTCGCCTTGTCCCAACTATGTTGAGGTCGGCTTGTAGTCTACCCGGATGCAGCTGAATACCAGTATGATACATAGAGCGACTGCCTATCTACTAGGTAACACAATGGAGAACTAGGTTAAATGAAATGCTTCTTTGTTGCAAATGGGTCACGTCTTGGAAGGAATATATACCTACGTCGAATTACAAGTTAGTCTCCCTGTGTAACACGGTCAGTTATGTACGAAGAGCTAGACATAAGGTGTTCTATCTTGAGCAAACTAGACTGTATAGTTGATCAAGTAGTGGGTAGCCCATTTGGATTCAAATACGTATTCATATTAAAGATCTCGTAGAAAGATCTCTATCCTTGGATGCTTAAAGTGGCTACCAACGTACCAAGTCGACAAGTAAATGTATACTTACGCTAAAAATACTTGGTTGTATGATAGTAGAAGTTATTGTACTATCAAATTATCTTAAAGTAAACTCCTTTACTCACTCCAATAAATTGTATTTACCCGAAGAACGCCCACCTAACATCATTAAAATCCTTGTTTCCTCTCATTATTTCTCCTAAAAGACTATTAATAAAATAACTCATCCCAGAAAATAATTTTCAAAGATTATGGCCACAAAAGATATTGAGTCATGAATTGGCGACTTTGAAAGTTGATTCTTGATAGAATATTCTTCGATTGGTGTGTTAAAGAGTATGAATTGGCAGTAGGAAAAATCGTTTTTGTATGTGTGTGAACATGATTTATGACAAACTAACTTCTGCCAGCGTCTTCGCCCGTGAGGTAACATAAAGGACCCGCTGGTTTCTGTAGCTGGATATCAGACTTCCTCAGTGAACGGTCGATCCGAATAGCCATTGACGGCTGCTCCTCTGACTTCATGGCTATTGATGCCGGAGTTCCTCAGGGGTCTGTTCTCTCTGCAACTCTTTTCCTGCTGCACATCAATGACCTACTTCAGCCTGGTATTGTTGGGTACGCAGATGACAGTACTGTTTCAGAGAGATACTTGTCCAGCGCAAAAACCAGCGTGGATGAAGTTCTTTCCTTGAGAGAGGCTATGGTGGAGCGGACAGATTTGACCTTAACCCTTGTCTCCCAGTGGGGTGATGACAATCTGGTCTCCTTTAACGCCACCAAAACACAGGCGTGTCTTTTTACCGCAAAAAGGAGTATTTTCGATCAAACTCCTACTTTTCGGGGTACGTCTGTTCCTGTGACTGATCGGCTCGAGCTCCTAGGCATGGAGTTGACATCCAGTCTCAACTTCGGCGCCTCCATTGAGTACAAAGCCCAAATTGCGGCCAAAAAACTGGGCATCCTAAATAGAGTGAAGCGATACTTTACGCCTGGACAGCTTTTAACCCTATACAAAGCGCAAGTCCGAACCTGCATGGAGTATTGCAGCCACCTTTGGGATGACTCAGCTAAGTATCAGCTTGCCGCGCTTGACTCGGTAGAACGCAGAGCCAAGAGGCTCATTGGCGACGTTGAGCTGGCGGATGCCAAGCTACACAGCTTGGCTCATCGCCGCAAAGTTGCCTGCTTGTCGGTCTTCTACAGACTGTACTTCGGTGAGTGTGCTCAAGAACGCCACGACCTCATCTCACCAGCCCCCTTCTACCAACGGACATCTAGACGCACTGCAAGTTATCATTCTTACCTTGTTGCCATAGCACCAATTCGCACCAAGCGCTTCTAAACATCCTTCATAATACACACAGCGAATTAATGGAACTCAATACCTGCGTCAGTGTTTCCGAACGCATTCAACCCGAATCTCTTCAAAGAGAACTCTCTCTCTGTCACCTATGACCTAGACTAGAGTCAAGAGCAAACCCATCACAAATAAAAAACAAAAAAAAACGGACTTACTTACTTATATTATAAATGCGAAAGGAATTCTGCTCCGGATTTGGTTGAAACTTAGCACAAGGGTTAGAATATATCCTGGATTAGGACATAAGATACTCTTCATCCCTGGAGTACGATCCCTTGGATATAATTTCCGACTATTGCCGACTATAAAGCGGGTGAAGCCGCAAGCAAAACCTAAACTATTAAAAATTAATCATTCATTTGAAATGATAAACAGTACTTATAAAAACATAATTTCACTACTGAAGACATATTATACCCAAAGTCATACCGGCCCATAACATTACTTCCATCTTTGGGCAAACTCCTGGAGCGCATTATCGTTCCACGTTTGCTACCGGACGGACCAAAGTTTCATAACAATCAATTCGGTTTCACTATGGGAAAATCTACCGTAGACGCGGCCCTTACTGTTAGGAAAATTGTTAATACATCTGAACATAAGTACGTAATTGGGATTTTTCTAGATATTTCTGGGGCCTTTGATAACGCATGGTGGCCAATGCTATTACTTAAAATGAAAACTCGGGGCTGCTATAGAAATATATACAATTTAGTTTACTCTTACTTTTTAAATGGTTCCGCGAAACTTAAACTCGGTCATCATTCCATGTCGAAGTCTCTCACCATGGGATGTCCTCAGGGTTCGGTTATTGGTCCACCTTTATGGAACTTAGGCTTTGATGATTTCCTCGCGATTCCGCTTCCAAGCGGCTGTTCATTAACCGGTTACGCGGACGACGGTCTTCTGCTCATTCAATCAAGTACTCGAGCTGGACTCGAGAACTTGGCTGACACTTGCCTACGATTAATATCTCAGTGGGGTGATCGAAACCGCCTGACCTTTGCTCCGCACAAAACTTATCAACTCATTTTGAAAGGTAATCTCAAATCGTGTTCTACTATAAAATTTAATAACGTTCCCGTAAAAAGGAAGCAGTCCGTGTGCTATCTTGGTCTAGTGTTAGAGAGGAATTTTGCATTTATAGATCATATTAAAATAGTCGGTGAAAAAGCAAAAAAGAACTTCTATGCCTTAACGAGAATATCTAAATCTACGTGGGGTCTGTCTTTTTTAACCTTAAAGACTATTTATGGGGCTACTTACTTGGGTTGTATGTGCTATGGTGCGCCTGTTTGGGCTGATAGGGCCACAATAGGGGCGATACGACGTAAATTACTTCAAAGCCAGCGTTTGGCTTTGATATTCTTATGCAAAGCATACAGGACGGTTAGTACTGAAGCCTTACCGGTACTTGCTGGCGTACTTCCAGTCGACCTTGAAGTGCAGCGACGTGCTGCAATGTACTATTCCGCACGAGAGACCATGGACGCGGACTTTTTAACTCGGTGTGACCGTGAGAAAATCTCTAGGTTACTTAAACCACATATTGACGTCTGGGAGGAACTTTTATCCGAATGGCAATGTAGGTGGGATAATTCCATCAAGGGCCGACACCTCCACCAATTCTTTCCATCCGTTCGCGTGCGGCTCGCCAGAACGTGGCTGGAGGTGGATCACTGTGTTTCCCAATTTCTCACAGGGCATGGTAACTTTAAAAGTAAATTATTTTCCTTCAAGCTCGTTGCCTCACCTTTATGTCAGTGTTCTACGTCTGACTGCGAATATGTACAATCTGCACATCATATCTTATGGGAGTGTATTCTTTGGCAGAATGAGCGCAATTTTATGTTAAATAATGTACAGGCTGCATCTGGAGTTGTTTACTATACGGACCTTGAGGAAACTAGAACAAATTTCCGTGCGTTCAAGCATTTTTGTCATACCTATTATTGGAAACAAATATAGCAGCTCACAATGTAGGACCCCTTAATATTAATGCAAATTTTTATCCGTGGTGCTAGGCAACTGGGCTTATCCCAGTTGTAAACGACCCTTTGTGCATATTGGCCTTGTTTGTTCTGTCTCCTGCTTGATATGGAGGGAAGTGAAAATTTGTACTTTTTCCTACTCCTCCGTTATTATTTTCTGATTAATTTCGTTGCGGGATCCAAGACAGTTAAATTCATTCTCCGGGACTTCGTCGAGCTTCATTGCCTCGGCGCTTTTCTGGTGGTCGCCACTGTTGATTCTGGCTTTCAGGAGTTGCAGTGGTTTGGGAATAGTGCGGTGGGATTGTCCCAAAAAAAAAAAAAAAAAAAATACTGAATATTTCTATACTGTGTACATATTATCGAAGAGTCACTAATGGTTACCTAAATCTTCAATTAATGGTTTAGTCAGCGTTTTATTAAATTTAAGAATCGTCTTCTGTAAAATATGGCAGGTTTATGCCATTAAAGTTAGGGTAGGTAACCAAGTAATATTGTCGAATTTTATGTGATGTATTTGTTTTATTTAATTTATTTTTATTTTAATTTATTTAACTTCATGTACAAAGTGAGTACAAAGACGAATTAAATTCATAGTAAGTAATAACTTATACTTAATGTGACATTATGTATCACGCTTCAACTGTTGAACGAATTTAGATACGGGTGCACCATGTTCTGGATAATAAATAAAATAAGTAGTTTGTATTATCTCGGTAGTATATCCCTGTAGAATAATTTTCGACTTCCACGCGGGCGAAGTCGTTAGCAAACGTCAGACCGTACTTCCATATTAATATAAAAAAATTAAAAAAAGTTACTATTTTCCCTGTTGGGAAATATGAAAGGTTTAATGAACTATTTTTTTTTCGCCTCCGAATTTTGTATGGGCTGTGATACTAACACCTATCACAGCCCATACAAAATTCGTAGGCGAAAAAATCTTAATTTAAGGAATCTGAATTTAAAGTTCAAACAGTAATTCATAGGAAAATTTTCCCTGATTTTTTATAGATTGCCCGTTTTTGCCGACATCGAGGATTTATTTTTTGTTGTGCCGTGTTTGTCTATGAGAGGAAGTCTTTACACCTTGTCGATCTTCTATACGACTACTTTTGCTTCTAGACAAAGTTTTATTTTTATATCTGATGAAAGAAGTATATTCAAAATCGCAGTAGTGTAAATTGAAAGGAAATCTTACTTCGAGAAGTCCTTACGATATTTAGAATCCCTATTCATATGAAAAGTAGAGTTTGTAAATTCATTGTACAACTTTTAAAACTTCTAGTTTTCTCGCCAAACTTCTTGTGTGCGATCCGCCACCTCTGAAAACACAAATAGATTTTTATTGTACCTAAACTATAACATTTGCACAATTTTATTTTTTTGAATGCGATAACATTTTTCAGCAGTGGGAGAAAAAAAAACACTTTACCGCCATTTCCTACAACTAATTGTTTTGACGTTACTGAATCTCACGAAAAAAACATTACGAAAGAAAACAAATATTAAAAAAATATAAATGTCATTTCCGCTATTTTAAACGAGACACGAGCACTCTCATTACGTCAGATCAATTCAGTAATACGTTTTTATCAACATGCATCAGTTATGTAAAACGGTACAGTTGGCAGTAAAAAAATACACTTCAGTTTCATCATCATCGATCTATTAATAGAAGTCCTCTACACGACATAAATAGGCTCTATCCTTGCTTAATACTTTACAATTTAGATAATAACCGGAATGATGTACTTTCATGGAAAAACTTAAAGTGTGCTTATTATGAAATCCAAACTGTCATACTTCAGTCGTGGCTATAACACAAGAATTTATCCATGTACTTAGTCAATCTTCTCATCAATCCGATTTCCTGACTGATGATTGAAAATATTGATAACTGTTCGGTCAATTCGTATAATAATAATTTTTTTTTTTTTAAACATTTAGTAAAAGCAATACTGTAAACTGACTTTTGCTGACCGTACCAAGTTAATTCCAAATTGAAAAAAAAATTAGGGCATGTCGATGCAAAAGGATTGTAATAACTGGCACCGAAATGTATTTCCGACTGTAATGGACTATTGGGTTGGTTCGGAAACCAATTAATATTGGGTGCTGAAACCAATGTGTATTCAAATAACCTATTGTGAATAATTTATGAGATTAATGATTGACGATGAATGAAATGAAAATTTCGTTCAGCCCGTAAACGTCCATGCTGAGCATTTTGGATCTCAATGAAACACTGTTTGAACGAATCACGTCCTAAATAATATTATGCCCTGAAATACAGGTAAATAACATTTTTTCCTTACAAATATAGCTTTATTGGTCTATTTTCATTGAAAACGACGATGACGTATGTAAATATGGTATTATATTTGGTCATACAATTTTAAATCTTATCTTCTTGTCCACAGGAGCCAATGTCGTACCACTGGTGGTTCAACAGCTCAACCCATAGTAAACATGAGCTCACGACGTCATCGATGACCACTGTACCTAATTTGCCAGGTAAGCCTACAATATCCGACCTTCTGACCAGCTTGCAAATTCTTACAAGCAATTTAGAAACAGCAATCAGCAAACGTTTGTTATCAAATAAGCCCGGGTATATCTAATGGCTTGAGAATTAGGATTTTCTGTTAAGAAATTATATTTAGTGGTATTGAGATTACGCCCTATATGAATGGTTGATCATTTTACCTAGACTATTAAAAAAATACCTAATACAAACAAGCATGGATAAAAGCGATTCGCTTTGCTTATTTGTATTGATCTTTTTATTGCTCGTAGTAATCTATGATGTTTTATTCAGGTATATACAATTACATGGTGAATACTTCTTCAGACTACGGCTGGGTGCAGTGCTCGGGCACCAACTCGGTGGGGCGACAGACGAAGCCATGTCTCTTCCATATACTACCAGCTGGTAAGCAGTTTCGTATTTTTATCATACGCCAAATTAACAATTGTATAGGACGCATTAGGGTGGCCGAGGTGCGAACCATCGCGAAGTCAGCATTTATTCCCTTAGGTCAAGACATCGTGTGTGGGCGGCAGGTGGGTATAATCGTGAAAATAAAATCACATACTGTATTAATCGATACACTGGGTTTGTTAAAAAAGTCACATCTTTTTTACAAATATCACGAATTGATAGTATGGTTCTGCGACTTTCTCAGCAGCGCTCAGTAACTATTTTGGTGTCCCCATCACGCGAGCGGCTAGATAAAGCGTGCCAAACAGTAGTTGTTCTTGATTCGCCAACAGGGAGGCGTGCTAGAGATTTGTTTTGAAGTCCATACTAATGACTAAACCCGACATGTATATTTAGAGTTAAATCCTAAGGTATTGGACATGACTGATCGAAACTCTTAACGGTGATCAATAAAATTTACTTATGCCAAATCCAGTTCCAAAACGACCAAAAAATCTTAAAAATTAAATAGAACAGAAAATATTTATTCGACACAGACACAACACAAGAGTAATACTCACAAAGTAAAAGAGAATAATACTGAAGATCAATAAAATTGCGCTGAGCCATTCCGAATTGGTTACCAACACAGCATTTACTTGCTGTATGACAAAATTACGGATAACTATACCTGAACATCTTCAAGTATCAAATATTATTTAACATCATAACACACAAATGGGTTTGGCTATTTTCAAACAAAGATATAAATAAAAGAAAGGAGTCAATAAAATACCAAATCCCATACCTAGTCAGCTCCATACAAATCAAAGACGGTCGTTAAATGCTAGACGGACTTAACTAGAATCTATTTTCGAAGCTTATTGATATAAAATAATATGACGCTTCTCCTGTGCCAGACATTTCTAGTTACTACATGGGGAGTGCAAGTTAGGTCGGTTGTCGACGAATGTTTATAAGAGCCTACTAAATCTAATGCCAGCAACTATTGCTCGCTTACGATCAATAAATGTTCAAACTCCGCTCAAGAGATAAAAGAAAGAAAGAAAGAAAGAAAGAAAGAAAAATATTTATTTGTGACCCGCACAGGAGACACGAGATAAGAAAAACACAAACAATAATAAAAAATAAAAATAAATTACCCCGTGCGAGACCAAAAAGGCTCCTATCTCAGCATGAGCAACGATATCAAAAAGAAAATAACGCTGCGCTGATATTCTGATAGGGCCCAGATAAGATTAATTTTACGTGCACTCTTAAAAACTTGGAAATCTCATTTATCGTTAATATCTTCAGCAGTTTAGGCTGTGCATTTTAAGTCAGTAACGAAATATATATATATATACAGATAAGTGAGAATATCAGCAATTTTATTGTCATGGAACATTAATTGTCATAAAAGTACGCATATTATTAATGGTTTATTTAATTTATACTTTTTGTGCTTCCATACAGACAAGCCATCCACTCCCAAAGTTTGTGAAATCACTAACGTGACTTACGATTCTTTAACTCTGAATTGCACGCCGGGACTCGACGGAGGGATCCACCAGTCATTCCTGTTGGAGGTAAGTGATAGTAATCTTTACTATAGCGTTATAGCATTGACAAGCAGTGTAAAGCTGCTTTTCCCCCAGAAATGTAGGACGAGGAACTCGTAGCTAGGCGGTGCGTGCGGAAAAAATACACCAATCTCATCTTGTGTTCTCTCTTTTTTTCGCACCGGTACATAGCGCCCGCGCACCGTTAGTACAGCTTTGTGCCGCATCCTCCCACCGCGCAAGCTGCTCGAATCTTTAAACTGGTTGTCAGTGGTGGTGGTGTCAAGAGATGTTACACATACATATTTTCCCATAGTACAAGCTTGTTTTATTTTTTATAATTATAAGAACTTTCATCCCCAAAGTTGCCAATGAATTAAAAGTTATCCATTTTTATCATCGATAGGCTCGCGTTTGACCACCATCTCCTGATGGTAATCGATGATATGGTCTAAGATGGTGCGAGCTTGCCGAGAAGAAATAATCTATTCAATCTTGACTTAAATAACCACCATCCTGAAGTTATTCCGTGGAATCTTCGAGGGAACAAGGGATCTGTAACTTTCGTCTGTCAATCACGACTTATATGACCTGCGATAATTAGTTTCCAGCGTTACAGTGTAACTTAAGTTTACGTCTTAACATAAATCGAGCTATGTGAATTCAAGTTCAACTTACTGCAAGTTTTCAACTAAAACCATCAACAGCAGCTTGTGTAATACAACTTGCAAGTGGTCATTTCACATTAGTTGATCCACACATATTTATCACAGAGTAAATATTTATTACGTTTGCAACCCCAGCGAAATTACTAGTTCCAACAAAATAACGTTGAAATATTATTCATTAGTCTACTTATTCAGTTTGCAGACTATGGGCATGGATTGCTAACATGTGTGCTACTTTGCAATTAGATAATACATACATTGTAAATATTTGAAATTATTTATTAAAAACCTGCATGAATGTCTATACTTATGTAGTTAGGTTAATTTATAAAGTAAGAATTAGCTTCTGCCCGACGCTTGGCAGGCGTTGTACGATGTGATAAAAGTATCCTATGCCATTCTCTAGGTCCTAGGCATAATTGCACAATCAGTGTATGACGATCCTACTGCTGGAAAACAGGCCTTCTCTCTGTGAAAGGTACTAAGCAGGCTCAATACGAGCTTGAAGATGTCTCAATGGCTCCAAATTTTTGGTTCTTGAATATGCTGGTAGAAACCAGCATAAAAAGAAAGCAAGGGTGATGAAATAATTACACGAAGGCTTGCCTGGGTTTAAACCTACGACCTAGAAAAGAACAAACTTGTAATTCGAAGCCGTTACCACTTGGTCACCACTATTTTTATTTTTTATTAGCTTGATCTGATCACCATCCTTCTTTTTCTTAGCCAAATAAAAGTAAAAGTGAATAACAATAAAAGTGTTGTTGTCAGTGATAAACGTGAATCGTTTATCACTGACAAAAACACTTTTATTGTTAAAACATAGTAAATTACATATGATTTTATTTCCCCGTTATCAGTCGTTTCTCGTTAATCAGTCAATAACTTTTAACAGGGATTTAAGTTTAAGTTTCAAGTGGCCTAGAGGTCCAGAGCAGATTGGAGGTATGGGGGCACAGACTGGGGAGTGTTGGCCTGTAGTTGAGCCGAAGCAAAATTGAATACTTGTTTTGTGATTTTGGCGGTCTTTCCAGTTCCGTGCCCATAGCTCTCGCTCGAACGCCCATACCAATCTGCTCCGACTTCCGGTACCTAGGGTCGCTTATCCAAGGGGATGGCGAGGTAGACCGAGACGTAACGCACCGGATCAACTCGGGATGGATGAAATGGCGACAGGTCACTGGAACAACTTGCGACCCATGGATGCCCCTCTAGTTAAAGGGTAAAATTTACAAGTCCGTGATTAGTATGTTGGGCTGTGAAAAAGATGGATTAAAAGAGATTGCATTTAGCAGAGATGAGAATATTGAGATGGATATGCGGAGTGACGAGAATGGATAAAGTGAGAAATGAGTATAGTAGAGGAAGTTTGTAAGTGGCGCCAGTGACAGAAAAGTTGAAAGGAAACCGTTTGCCCTAGTATGGTCATCTGATAAGGAGAAATAAAACGCATGTTACTAAAAGAGTTATGAATATAAATGTGGATGGATGGAGAGGGATGGGACGGCCAAAGAAATGATGGATGGACTGTGTGAGGAGTGATATGAAAGAAAAGGGAGTCAGTGATAGCGTGACGGGGGACAGGACGATGTGGAAGAAGAAAACGTGTTGCGCCGACCCCAAGTAACATGGGACAAGGACAGGAAGATGATGAGGGATTTAATTTTCAAAAACCATCTGCTTTTGTTTTAAAATCCCCTCTAAACTTCTAATCGTCCCTTCAAATAATTTAACTATAATATTACTATATTCTTTTTTCTTGAAATGCTTTCAGATTTTATTGTTTGGCTTTGGTATCGACACAAAAGTAATTTCGTGGTGGCTAAGACCTCGCCTCTCGTGCTAGAGGTCGTGGGTTCAAATCCGGGCAAGTACCAATGTGACTTTTTAAAATTCATATGTACTTTCTAAGTTTATCTTGGACATCACAGGCAACGGTGAAGGAAAACATCGTGAGGAAACCTGGACTTACATAGTTAATGTAAGTCTGAAATAGCCAAGTCAGGGGCCTGTGGGTTTCCCAGAGCGGCTTGATTAACTCTAACACCAGAGGTAGGAAGGAAGAGTAATTTGTTTTATTTTTTATTTTATTTTAATATGTTTCCTTTGTATGCCAGTTCAACAACAGTGGCTTAACGGATCAATTACATTTAATAATTATGATCCTTACATACTACGTACCTTTCCGAATAACATCACCAATAACATCCGTGTATGTCCTTCCAGGGCGTCATCTCAGCGTTTCCAGTCACGTCTGCTTTGTAAAACACCTTTTGTTAGTTATATATGCCGATCAAAAAACACGAACAAAAATCTATATAAAGTAAATCAAAATAAACACACACTAAATCATCATTTAACAATACAAGAAACTGTGTATCTTTTGTAGTAGGCTTCATAAATTGTGTTAAAGATGTCAATAGGCTTCGATACATCTTGTTACTGTCACTTAGCTCGGTACAAATAATAGAAAGAAAGCTAAAATGAACGACATTAAATTCTTTATGGACAGACAATGTATCGCTTTTGTCTAGGGAATAATAAAGCATTGGTAAAACGATTTTTAGGCACAATTTATACAGCCTTTTCATCGTCTTGGAAAATAAAGTAGGTATCTTATTTTTCTTCTTTCTTATGAGAAAGATAAAAACGCTGCGTTGGAAGGCTCCCACAAGATGGACCGATGACCTGGAAAGGACTGCAGGAGTACGCCGAATTAGAGAAGCACAGGCAACACTTGGGGGAAGCCTAGGTTCAGCAATGGACAACTTTCGGCTAAAATGATGATAAGGAGAATGAAAGAGAGTATAACACGTTACACGTCAGGAGGTACAGGACATCATTTTTGGCAGGGGAACTGGTAGACAGATGAGAGTACACATTTGAGTTGTTTGGTGTGTCATTGGAGAGGCATATATCCAGCTCTATAGCAAAGACTGATGGAGACTCTTATTGTGTTTCAATGCCACCTTTTTAATCTACTGCAGAAAGAGGAAAATCCGGAATGATTCTTCTGTTTTACAATATGCCGCCTTATTTTGAGCTTGTTTTGTCCCTGGATCTCTCCTGCTGGGTGGTTGTTTATAAATTGACAGCTTCGCCTATTGGCTGGTCCAATGACAGCACTCTTTCGTCTCTTGTTGAAACAATTCTTCTTTAGAATTAATATTTGTTTCGGGATATTTACCATGTTTATTTAGATTTTTGTTGAGAGCTCGATATTACAAACAACAAACAAATAAAACAATTATTAATTCTAATGATTGTGACCATGTCAGCTTAAAAACTTTTAATTCTTCTTTAATTAAAATGCTCCATTTCTACATACAGATCTTCGACATGGCAACAGGTGTTCTTCTCCGCAATGTCAGCAGTGACGATCCTGAGTTTGAAATAGCAGGTCTATCAACAAGCAACTCCTTAGCTGTGTCAGTGAGAGCCTTCAATAGAAAAGGCTTTAGCGAAGCTCTGACATTAACTTCTAGTTTGCTGAAGTATCCGCAACGGCGTACAGGTATGATTTCATGTTTTGGGTAGGTATTCGTCATTGAGCCCTTAGTGATTTTACGTATTAAAAAGACAAAGACTAAATTAGTCGAATCATTTGATGATTTTTTTGCCGTTGAAAAAAGTTTGATCCAGTTTTGGTCGATGTCTTTTTCTATGAAAGAGTTGCCACCTATTGGGAAAATCATAAAAGTGTCGGTTTATTCAGAAAAACTGATATTATAAAGTCATACGTTAACGTAGTTCTTCGACCCTTGACAAATGTGTGAGAATGACTAGCGAGGAACACGGTACTATAAAAAATACCGATATTATGGAAGTTATTTTAATGGTTTGGACCAAAAGACCCGAAAAATTTCTTAGTAATATCGCTATCCATTTTAAACATGAAATGGCACGATCATAATTATGAAAAGCAAGCAAAATAAAAGCCACAGTTGTTCCCACAGCGCAGATCCCCATCAAGCTGGAGCTGACCACAGTGCTGATGATAGTCCTGGGAGCAGTGGCAGTGATCGCCGCCGTGACTGCCGTGTCCGCTGTCGTATTCTGCTACAAGTATTTCAACAAGAGAGACAGTAAGTATGGGTGTTGTTTAATTGAACTTGGTGTGTATGTGCAGGACGTAGCGTGTTCATTGGCCCCGAGAAAAGAAGGGCGTAAACCTTCTGGCCATTGCCGCTGAACGCCCCATCCACATCAACGAAAACAAAGGTTCTTGGATGCCTAGCTGCAGCAGTGACGTAGGGTTGCAAATCGACTCTAACGATTCAACGATGTGTTGGGTGTACTCGAGTTATTTCCAGATTCCGGGTTGCCTACTTCTGGATCAGCACTCCTGGTGTCCAGGTTCCGAGGTTCAGCTCGACAGGATCGAAAAGGGATGTCTTCATAAGGGTTGAAGTCGATGAATTAAATGAAACACTAAGTTATTCAGTACACGGCACGATTCTAGGGCTCTCAACAATTTCTGAGACTTGATTCTATATAAGAATTACTTCTTATTTACTAAGACAAGTACAAGCGACTAGCTTTGGATGACTACAAATTCTATTTTGGGCCCGGGGGTTCTTTATACCCTCGCATCGTGCCATTATTGAGAGCCCCGCAAATTCTCGCCGAAAATAATTTTTATTTATGTAAAAAACCCTTATACATATTTGGTAAATAGGGTTACCGCACCCCTTCCATGGTGCTATCAATAGCTGGATTCCTTCGTACTGTAACACAGTAACGCCCCCTATCTATGTATCTAATCAATATACCTAATTTCCAGGTATTGATAGCTTCCCTAGACTATTTCCATGAAATAAAAGGACAATTCCCTTTATTTCCCAGTTAAAACCTTAATAGTTTTCAACCTAGCCTAAGGATATCTATAGGTTGGGTTGACCTGCTGGTGCCAATAGCAGGCTGTCTGTTGACGTCTAGAAAAAGCTTATTTTCGGGAATCTTCTATGGGATATCATCCCTTATGTAATGAATCTATAAATTCCTAAGTCATTTCACCGACTTTAGGACTTCCTACTTAGGCTAACCAGACAATCACCGCCTATTATGGGGATTCTGGTAGCCAATAGACCACACTTTACATTTCTAGTGTTTATGTAAGTCTATCTAGGTCATATGCACATAAGGTGCCTTGATATGTACAAATTTGATAGCCGGTCACTTTCTTTGCGCCCAGCTATCAGAGAAATTAGATATAAAAACACTAATAAGATTGGGACGACACGATGGTGCGTTCAACGGGCCATCGGGAGGTCCCCAAAAATTCCTTATTTTCGGAATTCCCAGGGGTGTATAGTCTCGGGGAATGCCAAAAACTGACTAAAATTACATTTCCAGAAACCTATTTTCCGGAATTGTACTTAAACTACTTGAGCGATTTTCGCTCCAAAGTGATGGCTTGGTAGCTAGTCCAGCAAGCCATCCGAAAGTACTTATACCATGAGTACATCTATTCCCTTCATGGAGTTATTCCACCTGAAGGGTCTACAAATTTCAACGTTTTACGTTGTTTACATTTTTCACGACTGCTTATCTCGTTGACTATCCAAGCGATTCTTCCCGTCTAGAAACCGCCTGGAAGCCCTTTTAGCAAGCTTTCCAATGGTAGTACTTTTACCAGTACACCTATATGTTTCTAGGTACTTAGGGCACCTAAAACCGTAAGCGATTGCCAAAACCAGTTAAACAGCAGTTTTTCTATTATATACTGACTTGATATCTCAAGTAAATGGGCTTTATATAAAAGACTACGCTAACTATGAGGTGTATATAGGCTTCCTGTCTCGGTCTAGGTCCCCCATATACCCTAAAATGACCTAAAACCATATATTTGGTGTTTGAGATATCAAGTCAATATTCCTATTTACATAGCAGAAACTATGTGGTCTTCACATAGTTTCATCATTATGTACTGATTTCATGTCCAGTACATAGGATAAGCCCTTAAAAACATGATTTTAATTACTATAATATTTTCGAAAACCACCAAAACTATATATATCGTGTGGTTCCCTCTCACGGTTCATTCGGAACTAATCCGTCGTCGAGCACAGACGTATCGTATGACAGAAATTTATGTTTTTTACTATGATAACTCTTATCAGTATGCTTTCTAATGATTTTACTCTGTTAAGGGTGAACTATTGAACCCTATAACATACTGACAAACACTAAAAACATTATACTACTATCTCAAAAAATGTAGGTAAAATTTTAGTATAAATATAAACGTGCCACTAAAATTCATTTTAGTATCAGATGGCGCGCCGTGGTAAGCAGACATGTCTACACATACAAACTTCAATTTCTATGAACCATTTAGTATGGTTGATGACGCTTCGTCGCGAACATATCTCCCGCCGTGCAGTGCTGTGTCGACTCGCTGTGTCGACTCGAAGTGTTGTCGGCGCGGCGCTGCATTCCTTCGGTGAGCGACGGACGGCATTTCTCGGCTGCCGGCCAGGCCCACCGAGAGGACGGTCGCCGCTCCGGCATCTCTGGTTACTGGGGCAGTGGGACGAGTTTCTTCACCGGACGCTTCAAGATACCGCCAAGCGTGCGTACCTCAGCGGTCCGGATTTCTCCGTCGATTCCTGGATACACGGCCACAATGCGGCCTCGCGGCCACGTATTGCGGGGCAGCTGGCCGTCGGCTATCAGGACAGGGTCACCCACTTTAAATCTGGGCCCACTACTATGTGGCTCCCGCCGGTTTTGGAGCTCCGGCAGGTACTCTCTGACCCAGCGACTCCAGAACATATCAGCGAGGATCTGTGATCGTCGCCATATTTTCCTGCTGTCTATATCTTGCTCGGTGAACGTGCCAGGTGTAGGTAGTCTGGCTGACCCACCGAGCAAGAGGTGATTCGGTGTGATGGATTCATCATCATCACCATCTACCGACACGTGTGTCAATGGTCGGCTATTTACAATGTACTCTGCCTCACAAATCAGTGTGGACAACACCTCTTCGGTGGGGTGTTTTTCTGTAAGTACATTGTATAGTGTGTTTTTTACACAACGAACTAGGCGCTCCCAGGCGCCTCCCATGAATGGCGCTGATGGCGTTATGAAGCGCCATACGATGCCTCTACGACTTGCCTCTGTTTTGAAGGCGTCTCGCAGCTCTCTGTCGGCGCCGTGCATGTTGGTGCCATTGTCTGAGTGTATCTCAGCTGGGCATCCTCTGCGTGCGGCGAATCGGCGCAGCGCCAATATGGCGGAGTCTGCGCTAAGGCTGGCGGCGATTTCAAGGTGCACCGCCCTTGATGTGAGACACGTAAATAGTGCTACGTATCTCTTCTGATGCTGCCGACCGACGGTGACGGATAGCGGGCCGAAATAGTCGAGCCCGGTATATGTAAACGGCCTCTTATGGTGAGCGAGGCGCGTTTTCGGGTGGTCGCCGGTCGCAGGTACTGGTGGCTGTGCCTTGCGTATACGGCAATGCAGGCATCTTGCTATCACCTTCTTCGCTGTTGGTCGCATCTTCACGACCCAGTAGTGCTGCCGTACCTCATTAATTGTGAGTTCGGTGCCACTATGTTGTAGACTGCGATGTGTCCAGTCTATGTACAACTGCGTTATGTGATGGTCGCCATGTAATATAGGCGGGCGCATCACTTCTTCAGCTACCTCTTGCGTAGCTGCTATGCGACTTCTTAGTCGCAGCACGCCGTCGACGACCTGAATTTGTAAAGGTCGCAGCGAGCTATTTTTATTTATTTCTTCAACATTCGCTAACTCTGAAGCGAACGATTGTTGTTGTGCGACCTGGACAAGTATTTTCTCAGCTTCTTGGAGAAATTCTGCTTCTATGATTTGTCTGTTGACCTGGGTTGGTGCTCTGCATGCCTGCTTCTGCTTCTGTGCAGGTACAGCGGGCTTCTTGCGCCAGTCTGGGTCCTTTTCAGCGTTTTTTCTCGTCCGTTTATAGGACGTTATCTCTGTTCTATTTTTGCAAAGAGATATAAAACGCAGAACTGTGGCGGTCGCACGAAGCAGTCGCTCCCATCTGGAAAATCTGCTTGGCTCTGGAACGGCTTCTATGAAGCTCTTCTTGTCCCCTTCTGTGACAACGAAAGTTTTTTCTTCTCCCGTGTCGTTTGTAGTCGGAGGTTTCTCTGTGGGCCATAATTCGGGCCCAAGAGACAAAAAACTCGGCCCGCAGTACCACTCGTGGTCCGAGTTGAACCGCAGTGGCACGTCACGGGTTGCTGCATCAGCGATGTTCATCTTGGTGGGTATCCATCGCCAATCTTCGACTTTGCTATTGTCTTCAATAGCAGCTATTCGGTGAGCAACGAAAGGTTTGTATACTCTCGCTCCTCTTCTAATCCAGGTCAGTACGGTCTTGCTATCTGACCAATACGTTACTGACGTGGGCTTGCAGTCGTGTTCACTCATCACTGCTGCGGCTACGCGGGTTCCCAATACCGCGGCCTGAAGTTCGAGTCTCGGTATCGAAAGCAGTTTCAGTGGGGCCACCCGCGCTTTCGCCATAACAAGGCTTATTAAGTGCTTGCCTTCCACGGTCGTGGCCCGCCAGTATATAGCGGTAGCATATGCCATCTCGCTTGCATCAGTGAACACATGCACCTGCATTTCTATAGCGTCGCTATATCCAGGATAGCATCTTGGTACGCTAACGTTTTTTAGTTGGCGTAAATGTTGTACCCAAATTTTCCATTGTAATGCTAGGTCAACATCTAGCCTCTGATCCCAGTCGACGCCTCGCCTCCATGCTTCTTGCAATATTTGCTTCGCCTTGATGGTTACTGGCGAGGCGAGTCCGAGTGGGTCGTATAGCGACGCTACTATTCTGAGCGCCTCTCGCTTGGTGGGCGCCTCTCGGTCCAAGATACCCTCAGGCAGACGCGCGAGTGTGAGGTTGAAACCCAGCGTGTCTTCGCCTGGCCTCCATATGAGGCCGAGTATCTTTTCCGACGTATCTATATCTCCAATGGATACCATCTCAGTTTGTATATGCGATGGGTCCATTTTTTCTAGGAGCTGCGAGCTATTTGAAACCCATTTCTTGAGTTCAAACCTCGCCTGTAGGTGTATTTTTCGCACCATACTAGCGACTTCTGCCGCCTTCTCGATAGTTCTATAACTATCTAGGTAGTCATCCATATAATGACTACGTAGTATAGCATCCACAGCTTCAGGGTGCTTCTCTATATATTTGTTTGCGTTCCAGTTCTTTGCAAAAATTGCTGTGCAAGGCGAACTGGCTGCGCCGAAAATGATGGACGTCATTCTATATTCTTCTGGCGCTCCTTCTCTGCGGTTTCCCCTCCACAGGTAGCGAAGCGCGTCTCGGTCTTGGCTCCGCACCTTCACTTGCATGAACATCTCCGCTATGTCACCGGTTATTGCGACGCAGTGGCGGCGAAACCGCATCATTACGCCTGGCAGCGACTGTAATAGGTCGGGCCCAGTTAACAGGAAGTCATTCAGTGACATTCCTCTCGATTTGGCGGCAGCGTCATGTACGATGCGAAGTTTGTCTGGCTTCATTGGGTTGAAGACATCGAAGTGTGGGAGGTACCAAGTTTTGCCCGGCGTGCTAATTGCGGGTGCCCTTTCAGCGTACCCTTTCGCAATTAGCGAGTCCATCTGGTCTGAGTATCTTCTTAGAAGTTCCTGGTTCTTGTCCAGCTTCTTTTCTGTTGAGACGAGCCTCTTCAGAGCTGTCTCAAAGCTATCTGGCATCTCAGCATGCTCATTACGCCAAAGCATGGCGGTTTCGATGTGTCCATTCTCTAATTGGACAGTTGATCGATTCAAAATGTCCTCTGCCCTTCTTGCTGGGTCAGAGGCGGGTCGCTGTGGGTTTATGCACAACGATTCTATGGCGAAATGTTCGCGCAACTGATGATCCAAATTGTCATCAGTTGTTATTCTATTGACATGATGTACTTGTTGTCGTAGTAAACTACTGTGCGCGCCATGTAGTGTCCAACCCATTGCTGTAAGTGACGCAATTGGTTGGTGTCTTGGACCTCTGCGAATCTCGCTGGCCAATAACAAATGCCAGTTGTCTTGGCCGACGAGTATTTTTGGCACGCCATTGTTGTACATCAACTCTTTTCTCAAGTCGGTTAAATGCTTGCAGCGTGCGACAACCCTATCGCTCACTGTTTGTTTTGCCAAGCTGAGTTTAGGTATAGTACGTGCTTTAAATTGTACCCTTCTCTCTTGCGGGCTAACCAGCGTCACCTTGACTCTTCTTGAGCATGGGGTGGTGAGCATGGTGTTGCCTATCGCACCGATCTTGAGCGGGTCCACAGGGCCCTCTGCCCCGACTTGCCTCGCGATGTCTTCATCCATCAGCGAAACGGTGGACCCATCGTCTAGGAGAGCGTATGTTGCTACCTCTCCCGCCGGTCCGATTACCCGGACCGGCACTATCTTGAGGTACGCCTGGCTCGATGGTGACCCGAAACTGGCCACCGTTTCCTGAGGATCCTTGCGGGATTCAGGAACATCGGGCTTCTTGTTGGCTTCCCTCTGCTGTTGCTTCTTCCTATGAAGAAGCCGATGGTGCGTATCTCTGCACCCGTCTTGGCCACACTGTTTTCTCTTACAAGTGTGGTTGCCTCGTCGATGTTGAAGGCAGCGATAACATAGATTGTGTTTTTTCGCTAGCTCCCATCTTTTCTCGACAGCTACGCCCCTGAATTGTGCACATCCAGTGGCGTAGTGATGTCCCACGTCGCAAACACGGCATTTTCCTACCGGTTGGTCCGTAGCTATATGCGTCCTTTGTGTGACGCGTCTGTTGGTGTTCGCCTCGGCCGAAGCGATGCCTTCGGGTGGGGCGAATGGACTACAGAAGTGTGCCTGTTCAGATATAAAATTACTGAACAATGAAATATCTGGCACCGATTGGTACTTCTCCGAATATGATCGGTACCATTGTGCTCGTAGCGAATTGGGTAACTTCTCTGTTAACAATCGCATAAGCTCCGCGTTCATAAGGTAATGACCCTTTTTTAACGCGCGGAGCGTGACTACAGCACCTCTTACGCGACTTGCAAACGCGCAGATGTCTCTTGGTGACTCACTGCAGCGCGGCAGTCCGCGTAATCTATCTGTTTCAGCTTGCGCTATGGAGTCTGGACGGCCGAACTGCAGCTCGAGTTCCTTCATGATGTCATCGGGCCTGGCATGTCCGATGAGTTCTGAGCTGACGGTTTCCATTGCACGTCCATGTAAGCTTCTCCTCAGCCTCGCTGTATTCTCGATGTCCGTAAAGTACGCTCGAGTTGTCTCATATATGGCCCGAAATGATAGCCATTCAGTATGAGAACCATTGAAATTCGGCAATGTCATGACGAATTTCGACGCAGAGGGGTTCGGTTGGTCCCGCTGTTCTATTTTCCTGTCGGCTAGCGACGCTATAGCGGACGTCAACTCCGTCAAGAATGGACGGAGACTATCCCTCTGACCTCCTGTACCCTCAGCTGACGCTGCAACTGGAGGCTTTCGCACTTCTCTCTCCTTAGGATGCTGACCTTCTATTTGCGATTTGGTGGCGGCCGCAGTCAGGGGTCTATGCATAGAATTTCTGGTTCCCCCTTCAACGACGTTATCCTCCTTCTCAGGCTGAGGTTCTGGTGCCTCTTCTAGCCATGAACGCACGTACTCGTCATTCGAGTTTCTGTCATCCAAGTATTCAGCTTCGGAACCCTCTTCCTCCGCTCTCTGAAGTGCCAGTTGTGCAAGCTCCAACTTAATTTTGAGTAAGTCTTCGCGAGCTTTGTCTATGTTTTTTCGTGACCGAGTCACTCTAGTTGACGGCGGACGGCTATGTTCGATACGGGCGTCACCCCGGGTAGTCATCGGCATCGCTGTACGTCTGTCTTCTTCGGAAATCTTCTCTTTCTGAGAAGGTTTCAATGTTGTGTCTGAAGCTCCTTCTAATCTGGTTACTCTGGTAGAAACCGCTTGATCAGTTTCTATTGGTTGATGCGTCGGAGTGCTTTCAGTTTGAGGCGCTAGATGGCGCTGCTCGTCCGACGGCTCGGTCCCTTCGGTTGTGGAAGGTGAACACGGCGGCAGCTCATGTCTGATGCCAACTGGCTGATCCAACTCCACGGTCCATGCCTCCGGCGTCTTGCCTTTGGATCTGGTTATCGGCATTGTTGTTGAAATATTTTCTTTTGAAAACTCGAAGTTAGTTTTCAAAGATAAGTCCCAGTTCCGGGCTTCAGCGTTCAAACCGACGATCTCCAGAAGTTAACCTCCACTTCGATTGACTATAATTCAATCTTCAAATAAAAAATCACTAAAAACTTACGGTCAGTGATAAGTCTTCAGGAAACTTCAGGCATTTGCTATACAAGTTTATTTTTCCCATAAACGTGTATGTTCTATTTGATTGACTATAATTCAATCAAATTCTAAATCACCGAAAAGTCAAGGTTACTTTTCGGTGGTGATGCTTCATGAACTGCTTGTCCAAAGCATCAGAGCCGTGCATCAATCTTCCGAGCACGTATCTTGCTTGATTGAAGAAAATTCAATCTTCAAATAAATCACCGAAACGTCAAAGTTATTTTCAGTGATAGTGCTTCAGGAACCGCATAGTCAGTACATCCGAAACGTATCTAAGTCTTCAGAGTACGTTTCTTCCATTCACTGACGAAAATTCAGTCTTCAAAATTTTCCTGAAAACATAGGGGTTGTTTTCAGTCATAAGGCTTCAGGAATTATTCTTCAATCATCAAGGGTGCACATCAGCCTTCTAAACGCACGTCTTGTATTTTTCTGACGGGCGCTCGTTTTTTAAACAAATCGCTAAAAACATAAGGGTAGTTTTCAGCGATAAGTCTTCAGGAACTATTCTTCCGCGTCAAAGACGTAATCCAATCTTCTGAACGAGTATTCTTGGTTGAATAAACAAGCGTTCAGTTCTAGAACAAATCACTGATAACATAGGGTAGTTTTCAGCGATAAGTCTTCAGGAACTATTCTTGGGGCTTCAAGGATGCGCATCTGTCTTCATACAGCATTTTGCGGCTCACAGAAAATTTCTTCTATTTTCTTACAATTATTGAAAAAATAGGGTATTTTCAATAACTGTCTCCAGAATTTTACCTCTTGGATCCAGCGGCAAATAGGGCACGTAGGACTTGTTCCCTGCAGTGCACGTCGATTTTTGGTTTATTTGTGAAATTAATTTCTCCAAAATTCGAAAAATTAATTCCACCACTGTTTCTTCCTGACGTCCTGGGGCGCTCCAGACTTCGAATTTCGGCTCGAACGGGTCAACGTTGTGTTGCACGTAGCCGACTTAATATGCAGGCACCCAGTTGTTTTTTCTGGATCTACTGTTCCCGACGTCCTGGGGCTCTCCAGGCTCCAAAATTCGGCTCGATAGGACCATTAAATGTGCAGGACGTAGCGTGTTCATTGGCCCCGAGAAAAGAAGGGCGTAAACCTTCTGGCCATTGCCGCTGAACGCCCCATCCACATCAACGAAAACAAAGGTTCTTGGATGCCTAGCTGCAGCAGTGACGTAGGGTTGCAAATCGACTCTAACGATTCAACGATGTGTTGGGTGTACTCGAGTTATTTCCAGATTCCGGGTTGCCTACTTCTGGATCAGCACTCCTGGTGTCCAGGTTCCGAGGTTCAGCTCGACAGGATCGAAAAGGGATGTCTTCATAAGGGTTGAAGTCGATGAATTAAATGAAACACTAAGTTATTCAGTACACGGCACGATTCTAGGGCTCTCAACAATTTCTGAGACTTGATTCTATATAAGAATTACTTCTTATTTACTAAGACAAGTACAAGCGACTAGCTTTGGATGACTACAAATTCTATTTTGGGCCCGGGGGTTCTTTATACCCTCGCATCGTGCCATTATTGAGAGCCCCGCAAATTCTCGCCGAAAATAATTTTTATTTATGTAAAAAACCCTTATACATATTTGGTAAATAGGGTTACCGCACCCCTTCCATGGTGCTATCAATAGCTGGATTCCTTCGTACTGTAACACAGTAACGCCCCCTATCTATGTATCTAATCAATATACCTAATTTCCAGGTATTGATAGCTTCCCTAGACTATTTCCATGAAATAAAAGGACAATTCCCTTTATTTCCCAGTTAAAACCTTAATAGTTTTCAACCTAGCCTAAGGATATCTATAGGTTGGGTTGACCTGCTGGTGCCAATAGCAGGCTGTCTGTTGACGTCTAGAAAAAGCTTATTTTCGGGAATCTTCTATGGGATATCATCCCTTATGTAATGAATCTATAAATTCCTAAGTCATTTCACCGACTTTAGGACTTCCTACTTAGGCTAACCAGACAATCACCGCCTATTATGGGGATTCTGGTAGCCAATAGACCACACTTTACATTTCTAGTGTTTATGTAAGTCTATCTAGGTCATATGCACATAAGGTGCCTTGATATGTACAAATTTGATAGCCGGTCACTTTCTTTGCGCCCAGCTATCAGAGAAATTAGATATAAAAACACTAATAAGATTGGGACGACACGATGGTGCGTTCAACGGGCCATCGGGAGGTCCCCAAAAATTCCTTATTTTCGGAATTCCCAGGGGTGTATAGTCTCGGGGAATGCCAAAAACTGACTAAAATTACATTTCCAGAAACCTATTTTCCGGAATTGTACTTAAACTACTTGAGCGATTTTCGCTCCAAAGTGATGGCTTGGTAGCTAGTCCAGCAAGCCATCCGAAAGTACTTATACCATGAGTACATCTATTCCCTTCATGGAGTTATTCCACCTGAAGGGTCTACAAATTTCAACGTTTTACGTTGTTTACATTTTTCACGACTGCTTATCTCGTTGACTATCCAAGCGATTCTTCCCGTCTAGAAACCGCCTGGAAGCCCTTTTAGCAAGCTTTCCAATGGTAGTACTTTTACCAGTACACCTATATGTTTCTAGGTACTTAGGGCACCTAAAACCGTAAGCGATTGCCAAAACCAGTTAAACAGCAGTTTTTCTATTATATACTGACTTGATATCTCAAGTAAATGGGCTTTATATAAAAGACTACGCTAACTATGAGGTGTATATAGGCTTCCTGTCTCGGTCTAGGTCCCCCATATACCCTAAAATGACCTAAAACCATATATTTGGTGTTTGAGATATCAAGTCAATATTCCTATTTACATAGCAGAAACTATGTGGTCTTCACATAGTTTCATCATTATGTACTGATTTCATGTCCAGTACATAGGATAAGCCCTTAAAAACATGATTTTAATTACTATAATATTTTCGAAAACCACCAAAACTATATATATCGTGTGGTTCCCTCTCACGGTTCATTCGGAACTAATCCGTCGTCGAGCACAGACGTATCGTATGACAGAAATTTATGTTTTTTACTATGATAACTCTTATCAGTATGCTTTCTAATGATTTTACTCTGTTAAGGGTGAACTATTGAACCCTATAACATACTGACAAACACTAAAAACATTATACTACTATCTCAAAAAATGTAGGTAAAATTTTAGTATAAATATAAACGTGCCTCTAAAATTCATTTTAGTATCAGATGGCGCGCCGTGGTAAGCAGACATGTCTACACATACAAACTTCAATTTCTATGAACCATTTAGTATGGTTGATGACGCTTCGTCGCGAACAGTGTAGTTTAATTGAACATACTGTTTAGTTTAATTGAACTTGGTGAGTAGTTTAATTGTGCTTTGTGTTTAGTTTAATTATACTTGGTGCTTAGTTTAATTGAACGTGTTTACTTTAATTTAAATTTGTGTGTAGTTTCATTGAAACGTTGGATTTAATTTATCTAAAGCTAAACAATGGTTTCTAGTTTTTTTTTTATATTATGCGACCATAGTAATGTTTAATTACTTAAAAATAATCGAGTAAATTGATTGAATATTCACAGAAATCTCTTTTCCTTGAATTTGCTTAATAAATAAACAAAACTCTTTTAAAACTTTTTAGATAATTTAAAAGATTTCCAAGAATTTAAACTGACATGTGTTTTTTTGTTGTTTTAGAAATGCACAAAAAAGACAAAAGGCAGCAGGATGAAGTATCGAATATACCACTAACTGGCACCAAAGAATCTGAAAGTGGCGATAGTTTAGGTAAGTTTCTGAATATAGTTATCGGGGTGGTTACAAGCTGCCTTGATGGTCTAGTGGTCTCATCACTGGTTACTGCTGAGCATGAGGTCCTGAATTCAATTTCCTGTTCTCGCAAAGTGTTATTTGATTTTCTATCTGAAATTGTGAGTTTGGATTTGTCATTTTATTCGTTAACTTTGTTTTGTAAAAGTTTAGGCTAGGCGAAAATAGCAATTAGCATTTCGTAGGTAATAAATAGGTTTAGGTTATTTTTTTTTGTCGAAGTTTAATTGTACATATAATACCTATATTTAAGGTTGCCCTAGTCGATCATTCGTCCATAGACACGTAGTAAATAAAAAATGATATCAATTTGTCTCATCATTATCTAGCCATGTATGGAAACAAAAAAGTAAAAAAAATATAGATTTGAAAGTTATGAGCGTTAACATTTCCATATTTCAACACTAATTTTAACGCATCTTTGGGCGCAAATAAATTCCATAAGAAGATGGCAAATAGTAAAACAGTCACCATACAGGGACAGATTAGTAGTTCAACAATGCAAATAATGATTAAATAATTTATTTTGAATAGATACATACAAAAAAGATACATTTAGACGTTTTTTCGTGATATTTATAAAAAAATTAATTTAATATTTCGTGCCGTCAACTAGGGCAACATTAACTAAATAACAATAATAATCCCCAGTAAGTTTACAACTAAAAACACATTTGAATTACCTACCGTCCCAACCCAACAAAACATCAAAAACACTCGCTTAAACAAAGTTCACATAAAAACAAAGCAACGAACATAAAAAAATATGTATATGTATTCTTTACAGATAAAAACCCAGATATAATACCAGTAGACGGGAAGATCAGCGACAGCTGCTCAAGTAAATCTTCTACTACCGACTATAGCTCCATAAGACCGCTTATATCAAGGACGACGAATAAATACGACATGACGACAAACTGTGACAGGTTCAATGACCACAACATCGATCCTTGCAACCAATACATACAAGTCCGACCGGTGGAATACCGAAGTCATTATGTACCAACGTTGCAAATGCCAAACCTTGGTCCTAGCATACAGAGCTTGGGGCCAATGAGTAGTCTGCATATGCCGAATGTTGGCCCCAATGACTGTCATAGAGAGCCGTATGATAAGGTGTACGAGGATTGGTTGAAGTATAAGAATGCGTTGCCGTTGAATACTAGTGGTTTGGTAAATATTGGACATCTTTTAATCGTAAAATATTGTGTATATAGTGAGAAGAAATTTAATGATCGCTTTACAATATGACTACCTATCATCTCAAATAATCCATATTCAAATAACAACTGTCAAACAATTTATAGTTTTCCTATTAATACGAAACACGAACACGAAACAGCCACAAACTGATGTTCATGACTGTTTTGTATTCGTTTAACCTTACAATCAAGCAAAATTCAAAGTTGAATACTCAAGAAATAAAGGTTTCGAAACAACTATGTTCATAAAATGAGCCGATTCTTATCAATACTCTAGGAGAAATCGCTTTAGAATCTTGCGTAAGTAAATTATTTTATTTAGCTGCGTGACGTTGACGGTAGGTGTGTTTATTTTTAAAACATTTTATGTAAACAACACCTCTCTTTCATACACCCAAATCAGAAAACTAACTTTTCTTTTCTATTTCAGCTACCAGCAGAACAACTGCTCCCTCCAGAGCTATATGCAACACCACCACCATCTCTGTACAGTAACCCCAGCAGAAACCCACTGAACCTCGCTCAGATGCCAGAGTTAGAGCCTCGATACCACCTAGAGCCCAGGTCTCTGGCGATGGAATCTAGGAGTAGTTCCAACTCGCCGCCAGTGAGATTCAACCCGGAGAGTAACAGTGTGTACTACAGTAAGAGTGTGCTAGATAGGACTTCTAGTACGTTACCACATTTGAAGCCTAATAGGATTAATGGTAAGAATTATTGAACTTTATTTTTCCCAAACTCTAATCCCTAAACAATTACAGGCACTTTCAGAGTTGGTCAACCAGAAATATGGAACTTGTTTTCCATTCCAAAGCTAGTATTTCACTGGTAAATAAAGCAGCAGAATATAGACTACTTATTACTTTAGTTCCTGAAATAAAGGAATGTTAATTTAATTAAGGTGGGTCAATGGCAGCCATTGCAATGCACTAAAACTTACGCGAATATAGAATGTTTATGTACACGCACGGTATGCGACAGGTAAATATTAAACATGAGTTACTAAGTTCGTCCAAACTAGAAAATGTTTTCTTAAGGATTCTTCCTTCCAAGTGTTTTAAGATCGTTCTTAAAGATTTAATGAACTAAGTCTACTTGAATAAGGTCAAGCGAGGGGGAAGAGACTCGAGGATTATTCGTGTTTCGGCTCTGAGTAGCTTGGCATAGAGCCTGGGATAAAGTATGCTGTAGACGGAAAACTTAATCAAAATCCTAATTAATAAGGTAGAAGGAAGGTAGATATTCACTTGGCAACATACTAATGGCCCATTTCTAAAGTATACTTTATCTATGCTTCCGATTAATTTTGATAACAATTCTCAGTAAATTGTAAATGAGTTCGTGCCGTCGACTAGGGCAACCTTAAGTAAATTCCAGATTTTGATTAAAATGTCCAGAGGTGGATTACAATAAACAGAAAAACAAATACAAATCCTATCAAGTCCTTATCCCAACGTTAAGCCCAAAATAAGATTTCCATGTTCAAGCTACGTAAATCTGTATAATAAATGATTTTATAATGGTTTTAAATCTCTAGCATATTTTCCTGTAACTTGTGAAATGCAACAGATAGATTTCTGATCTCGATTTGCATAGTTTAGCAGCGTATGGACTGCTGATTCTAAATGCTGAAATGATTTCAGCTTAACCTGTATTGGTGTCTGGAAAATACCTGTATATTCTGCAAATAAGTACTTATTTCAAATGGAATCGTAGGTAAATTTTTCTTCCCAAATTAATATTGTGATATTTATAATGTAACGTACACTCAGCTTCAAAAGAAAGTGGTAATTTTGAAAAGTGTCAAACGCGTTAAACTATGGTCAGCATAAAAATGCTGTTATTAATAATATTTTTAAATTGAAATCGTTTCTTAAAGAAAAACTGTAAACAGTGACAAATAAACGTATTCAATAATAGTCAGTCTAAAAACATCACCGTCAGTCAGGATAAAAATAACGACATTATTTCATGAAATTTTATAGTGATTTTAACCGGCTGCAAGGAAAGGGTTATGTTTTTCGCGCGTATCTTGTATGTATGTAATATTCCTTATTACCTCGTATCTTACAAACCACTTGACGGATTTTTATAATTAAGACATCGTTAGATAGGTCTTGGCCACCCAAGTGTTTTTAGATAAGTGTCATTTAAAAAAAAGAAACATGGCTGGTTTTGGGCGCCATATTGTAGGGGTTGCAATTTTTTTTTTCTTTTAAACCAATCGAGGGTATCAAAATGAATAGTTTTTAGAGGTGATTATAAAAATATATACCTCTTGTATGTTTCAATTCATTAGAAAAAAAAGCATAACTAATAAGTTGTAAATAAAAAAGTTAATAAAACCAAAAAATCTGCTTAAAAAGTGAATTTAAAAGATCTAATAAACAAGAAGAAAATCTTGCTGTGCAGTCGGAGGATACATCTGGTTTTGGTCAGCCAGCTCGCGAATATGTATCCTCCGACTGCACAGCAAGATTTTCTTCTTGTTTACATCTTTTTTTTACAGAAACTTTTGAAATTATTTTAGGTACTTTACAGTACCTAAAATAATTTCAAAAGTTTCTGCGACGGATTGCGCCGTTTTGGATTTTTGTTGATTTCACGAATAAGACGCTAGACAATTCCACACTGAAAAATATCACATCAAATCCAAAATTATACGCATAACTCTCAAAAACGTACACAAATAGCTTTTAAAAGGTACTTTATTATTGAAGTAACTATTTGGTCCAGTACTCAAAATGTTTTTGTTCTCTGTAATTGGTCTGTGGTCCGCATCAATTATATTCAGTAAACAGAACTGTTCAGTGATGAAACATCTGATGTAATCGCATCATTATATTCAGGCTCATGAAAAGATTAATGTTTTCCCATTGGGAATGGAAAATAATGGCTGTAAAGAAAGAGGTATCCAGCCATTATTATCCAGGCAAATACTACCATCATTCCTATTTCTAATACCAAGCACCTTTTCTGAGTAATGGTTTATGGCCTCGATGAAATAATACACTGAATATTTTTAGAAAAATAAAATGTTTGTTTTGATTATAATTTCCTACATGTTAGAACTTCACAAAGTTAAAAAGGTATATACATAAAATATTATTTAGGTAAGATAAGATGCTATATATGTCATATTTAGGGCAAGAACTTTAACATCAATCAAAATGATACGAGACATAACATAGGTATTAGGTATTCGTGTTGTCTTATGCCCATAAATGGTACAACCAATGTCATTATTTGCAATCATTCTGCAAGAAAAAATCTACTAAAATGTATATTGTTACTTGTCTGTGTCTGCCTTCTACTGGAACTGCTAATTAAATATAATTTTTTCTTTTACAGGAAACTCTTTAACTCAAATGCCAAGTGATCCAAAATGTGTGACAAAATCCACCGAAACTTCCCTAGAACATTCTAAAGTTACTAAAGAGTGTTGCTGAGACAAGAAATATTAGAAAGGGACAAAGCACTTTCAGTGTTATAAATAAACTGACAAAGTGACCTACAAAGTGAACTAGGTAAAAATGCTTTAAGTGGACATTGACAGGCCAGTGGCCTAGGTAAAAGGCCTCAATGTACTTAAGTGGTCGTGAAAAGGTATAAAGTGTTCATTAAATGCTATAAAATTCGGTGAATATCGGTTTGAAACTTTTGACCCGTCCGTTGTGATTTTTTTACTAGTAAGTGTGATTTTTATTTCTTGCAATTGAATTATTTCAACATGTTCGTTAAATTTTATTTAACACAATCAATTTACTTTCTTTGTTAAAATACAAATAGCCAATTAATTATTTTGAACTCAACATTGTGGATTTTTGAATTAGTGAATTACAATTATTAGAATGAACGATAATATGTCAATTTGATATAACGAAAAAGCCTAGATTGTAAATCAATTTTGCATCTACTATATAAGACTGAATCTGTGTAGGAGATACACACGTTTAGATAAAAACAATACGATTACATTATTGTTATTAATTATTAAGATGAAAACAGATCAAATAACGCGCAAAATAAGTTTTAATTTGATTAACAGAAGGGTGTTGGTATTGTATGCTAAATCACAGATTTATATTTCATTTCTTTTTGTTATCAAAATTCTGATTGTTTAAAGGGAGACTAGCTAAAACAAATACTTATAGTTAAGTACGTTTGGGAATGTAAATAGCGTAAATATTATTAGTATTTTATACGAAAATGTGGCCATACTAGTTAAATAGTAAATAGGTAACATGTCTAAAATAATCATTATTGTCAAAATTGAGCTTTTAAGTTATAAATAATAATTCTAATTTTGTGTTTGTAAAATAAAAGATATATGGAAAAATGATTTTCCCGAAAGATATAATTATGAAATGAAGGATATTATCAACGCTTGAAAAGTGAAAATGTAAAAAAATCGTATTGACTGTTAATATATTCGGATTGTTGTCTTAAAAATATTTCAGAATATTGAAAGCCCACTCGTGGAGGGAAAAGCGATGTTGTTTAGAAGTAAATTACATAAAATATTATAAATATGAATACTAAATGTGATAACAGTTACAAGATATCTCAGTTTACGATAAGACATAATAATTGTATTAAAAACGTTAATTCTTTTAGGAAGCGTTCCGATTTGGCCTAAACTTATATTTAGACGGACCGTATTCCAGATGCTCATACTCGACTCAAACTCAAACTTGGCCACACCTACCAATCAACTGTCAAACAATAACAACACTCGGGCATATGATTCTTCAGCTTGACATATTAATTTGTGTACTCAATAGAGCAGTAGCCCAGACACCCCAGACGTTACTGAATTCTTTCTAAACAAAATGTGTGTTAGGTGTACGTAGGTGACGTTCCAAGTACATGCTAGCACTACTCAATTTTACTGATTTTGTGTTTTTTTTTTGTTTTTTCTGCGTCTGGGATCTTGGACTTGAGCACATTAATGTCAATAAACAACCTCACCAATCACAACTGTCCATTTCCAGTTTGAGTTGAGTTGAGCATGAGCATCTGGAATATCCTAGACGTAAAAAATATTTTTTTGTCAACAAAACAGCAAAATTGATAATTTCTATAAATGAAAAACGTTGTCTATCTAATTGCAATAAAGTAACAGACATTTTTTTTTATCCATCGCTAATATCTAACTTTTATTAAAAGTATTTGTATTAAGTAATATGATAAAAGCTTGTTGAATATAAAAAGTGTTTAATATTTTTATTGAAAGTTCGTGAACTGAGATTAATGTTTGATTTTACGAATTAAAATATTTTTACCAACATGTTTTTTTTTGAGTTTCAAATTAACAAATGTTAACTTAACACAAATATCAATACACCCAAATATCTTATACCCGATGAATTGATTGAAATTGTCATAGGACCATTCATATTCAGCCTTGAGTGACTGAATAAGAAATTACTTGAGGTGAATTATTGGCGTTTGTACCCCATAATTAGTTTTTTTGTAACTAATTGTTTAAATAACAACATTCCTTCGTCTAACACTAACTAGTCTTCGATCTAGTATTCAATAAAGTATATTCTCTCCGCGATTGGCAGCCACTTGAGCTTAATTAGAAATTCAGAAACATGGCCATATTTGCGTAAACCAAATATGAATTTAATACAAAAGTTCTGAAGTCACTCAAACTTATCAACAGTTGTGCTCGTTCACAAAGAGGTCCGTTTTACAGATCCGCTTTATCGTATACGTTTTTATTCCGCAATTGCGTAGGTACTACCATAATTGTTCAAATATAAACATTAGCCTCTAATTATTTCTATGTTATGTCCACCTCGGGAGCAACACTATTTTAAGCTAGAGTGGCTTACTTTGAATCTCTTGCTGCGCTCTGAATTAAAAAATACTCTCGCCTTTAAAATAGTTGTTTGCTGATCTCATCTTGTTTATCAAAAGCAAAAACATTGTTCTACATTGGTACTTGATTTTTTGCCTTTCGCTTCACCGTGGGTGACTGGCTCAACAATGCGGGTACGCACCGGAGGGAGGGGGGAGGGCGCTATGCCTGATATTGATTTATTAGTCTCAGATAGCCAGTTCTAGATCAGAAGTATACTGTTGAGTGATTATTATCCTATCACTTGGTCAGACGAACTAAAGATTGTCAGCAGCGTCTTATTGCCCGATAAAAATTATGCAAAAGAGATCTCCAGATCAACTGCTTTTGATAAAAAAATACGAAAACCCGAACAGAAAAGTTCAAATTGCATAAATACAGGAAGAAATACTTTGGCTACACGTCAAGTGTACTGAATAGTTCGTGAACACCACTCGCGTAGTCTGGCTGGGTTTAGAATATTTTGCAAGGCAGAGGCGGTAGCGGTAGCGATTTAACTTTTTTCAAGACAACCGGAATCAAAGTGACACTCTATCAATGATGGTGATTGTCAAAATCTCCAAAACACTACCGAATTGTCAAGTGATGAATCCCTTACATTTTGACTTTCCGACAATCACTGTCACCGATAGAATATCACTTTGGATAAAGCCTCTGGAGTCTGAATCTATGCCCAGAATGTGGCCGGTTAGTGGCACTAAGCTCGCACCTATTAACCTATAATTTTAATTAAGATTAACCTACTTGAAGTTCATAACTTATAGGTACTCATTTCAGCAAAGTGGTATCTCTATTCTTTCTTTCTAGTATGTGTTTTTTCTTAATGAATCGCTCTGCTGTTAACTTGGGCGTCCAGTAGCCCTATGTAAAGACAGGCGTCGCGACTAAGCCACACAGGTAGGTAGTAGGTACCCATTAGGTACTTCTAGTTACAAGCACGGACGCGTTTTAAGTGTGTTTCTATCTGTTTTTCTACTCGTTCGCGGTTTTTTTGAGCTTTTCATTTGTGACACGCCGTTCAAATGTTACTTGTTTAATTATTATGCGCTCTTTTTTGTGTGTTTACAAGCTAGATTTGTAAATAGAGTGATTGATTAGTATGAAATTAGGTAGAAGTAAAGCGGTTTTGAAGTGTGTTTCTTTTAATTAGTAGTTAAAAATTGGTATGAATGAATTCTTTTGACTGATTAAAAGTTTTTGTTAATATTACTAAAGAATAGACCACTTTGCGATATCTTAGCAGTTTTTTGTTTGTATAAAACTGATCCACACAGACAGCCGTAGGCGTAGCTGGTTAGTATACTATGAAGTATTCGTCAACAAGTAAGTATAACTGGTAGGAATGAGTACAAACTACGCGAGGTACAAGACGCGTATTAGACACAGATGTAAAATGTCAAACGTCTTACTAAAAAACTTCTCTGCCTAAGTAGAAATAACCTAAAAATATATAGGGACAGTAACGGGCCACACCCTCCTTAACAGGTTCACGTCCCATGAGCCACATTTGCTCTGTTGTTTTGTTTTAACTATTGTTTTTCTAATTGGACAATGAACCTATTAACAAACATCTTTTCAACATAGGCGCCACAGATAGACTATTGCAGGGGCTGTCTTAACGCTGAAGAATCAGCCACCCACGTAATCCTGGATTGCGAGGCCGTGGCATCTCAACGCGAAGAAATCCTCGGAACAGCAAGGTCGCTCCTCGAAGCCTGTGAAGTCCCCAGGAAAGTTCTGTGCTTTTGGACGGAGCTAGGCTGGCTATGATAGCCAGTGCCCCCACGCACAACGGACAAAGTATAAGAGCGGAAACAGGACTCCCTACCACTACTACTAGGTAGGTTAAATAACCTAAGTATTTTGACAAGCACGTTTCCGAATATTTACTATGACTTTACATAGCGTTATTATTATTTTTTTACAATTGATGATTCTAAAAAAAACAAACCAATATACAAATAGAAAAGGGAGATGGAAAAGAGCTCATTGTGCATCAAAAATTCGTCCACATCGATGTCAACGGGAAAAGTGCCCAGAACGCTGGCAGCATTGCCACGTTGGATGGCAATGCTGATTCTCTGGCCGAAGAAAAGGCCAGCCCTCTGGTCACGTGAAGAGTCGACGAGCTTTGTGCTAATTTCTCGAAAAAGTCGATGCGCACTCGGACCCCATGGACCAAAAGTTTCAACCCCAAACGGCTCAAACGTACAACTTACAATAAGGTTGTTATATTTGCGCCGTTTGAGGTTTTCTGCACCAGCAGCAGCCGCCCCAGCACAGCCCGCCGTGCTAAGAAGATGGGAGATGCCTTCCAAGGCATTATGATGCGAGAAGCACATGGACCGGTTAATGTAGCGACGCTTGCCGTCGACGTCTGTATCCAGCAGTGGACGATTTTCGGCTGTAAATAATATTCATTTATTTAACATGCATAGTAATGGCATATTAACATTAACGCGGACTAAAATTAAAACGAACAATATTAAATATAGTAATCAACGGGACCCAAACTAGGCACAGCCTGTATCTTGGTGACCCAGTCGTTACACATTGATGATTTCAATTATTAATTTGTAGGTGCATTTGCGTTTTATTCGTAGGAATTGTTACGCGGCTGAAATTCCCTTTGGTTATGATTAAATGGGAATTACCTATGTAATTGTAATAGTAGCCTTATTACGTATTCAAACGTAAAAACGCATTTTTTTCCGTCTCCTAATTTGAGCAGAAGACTATGTTACAAACAGAACTACAGGCGATTCATATAGAGTTGGTTTAGGTAGGTGACGTTTAGTATTCCAGAAGTTCCACTCCTCACTGACCAGCTTCTTCTTGTCTTTCGAACCATTAATCTAGATTTTTTGACTTTGCAACTTAATTCTTAAGTCTTTCATAAAAAATTTCAACAAAAAATACATCGTAAATTAGTGACTAGACAAATTAATTTAAAATGGAATAAATCAGTCATTCAATCATACTGCACATATTTAAATGGACTATCAGTCTGGTAATTAATTTTGTTGGCGATCGTACAGACAGACTAAGTCCACCCGTGTCACTCAACTTGAACACGTGTGATGGATCTGTTGAAAGTTTAAAGTGGTCAGCGATTTTAAATGTATGAAAAAGCTGAGATCCTTATGAAGTTACTCTCTTTCTTCACCTAAAATTGTTTGTCCGAAAATCATTATCCATAACACTTTTGCTATAAACTTCAGTAACCATAATGGTCAAATCCCGAAATTTTGTTTAACATAATTAACTTTAGTTCTAAAAGTATTCTGTCATAATATCGAGGACTATAATAATTGAATCTCCTAGTATTACATGACCTAAAGTCATATGTCCTATGTATTGTGTTAAATAATGTGTATTATTCCGAATGTTCATTTATAATAAACTTTATATTTGCAAAAAATTAGGTTTTAATGACAGAAACGAATCGCTGTAAATCCGACTCCACGCAGTCTTGTCTGATCTACCCCTAGATTGTAATTTAAAATCACGGAGGGGCGAGGCGGCCCACGAGTTGAGGAGCAGATGGCGACGATAAACTCGCGTGGGACCGCGACTGGAGTCCCGCAGCGCCGGAGCCGTGACAGAAACCATGCCTGCTGCACGTTGCATGCTTGCTTGCATGCTGCATGCTGCGTGCTTACTTACATGTAGAGAAGTTCATAGCAAAAGTTTTGTTTTACAAATTTGTTCTAAGAATGTAATTATTATAAATAAACATTATGTAATTTGAATTTAGGACTTATAACTTTTATTGAAAACGGGTGGAAATTTTATTTAAAAAAAAAGAACCATGAATGTAAAATCTTCGCTGCTAGTATTATCAAGAGAAAACAAGGAAGAAAGGATTCGGGTAAGGTGTACCAATTAAGTACACCCGAATTTCACCAGTAATGTTCTTACGTAATAGGGGGTGACCCTATTGCCTTCAACCGAGAAACTACTTAGAAATTTTAGATGGAAACAACCAATAACCTTTTTCCCGTCCCAGGAATCGAACATCTAGGTTTTGATTCCTAGGACGGGAAAAAGGTTATTGGTATCATACCATTTTAGAGCGACGACTTAGCATAACATTACACCTGCCCAAACGATTATGCAAAGATGTATCTACCTAAATTTCGCACGTTATGTTGTTGTGTTTAGGCAGTTTCGCCCGTGGCTTGGACAACCTACTTCATCTCAATTAAACTACCCTCTTATAACTGATACGCAACGTTTTATCAGACAATGTTAAATACGTCGAGAAAGTATCAATTACAGTGTCAGGTTTGACTGCTACATTTTGTATACTATAGCTAGCCTGAGGTTTCGCTCGTGTGGATTCATGTCCATCAGAAATCACTTTATGTCCTGGGATGTCCGAATGAGGAAGTTTGTTAAATTTGTTAACAGTAATTTTGATTAGTTCTCTAAAGTGTTCGTGGCTAGGTAATAAACAGTTGCACAGGTCGATGTTCTAGGTTAAGCAACACTTACCGAGGTCGGCGCATGGATGCGTGATTATCCATTACATACTTGGACACCCCCGTGCCTCGGCAAACCCGTAATGACGCTGCTCCCGGTAATTTTTAGATCTTTGACAGTCGTTACGGTTAATCCCAAGATAGTTCATAAAAGTTGCGCAATTACGTGTATATTGGTGCTAGCTTCCAGTCTAACTGGATGCAACTGACTACAGTGTTTTACATAGAGATGCTGCCTGTCTAACCTCTACAACCCTGTAACTGAGTAACACGAGACCACTCTGAGAAAGTCTGTCTCCACTGGTTGACAGACTTTCGAGGCTTTAGATTGATATGCTCCCAGCTCCTTTGTTTTTGCCATATTCCCCACTCGGTATTGCGAAAATGCACATGAACAGTTGTACAGGACAAAGTATGACAAACCAACCTATAATAATTCCTTTTCATCGAAAAATAACAAAAAAAGAACTGCACATCACATCCGCGCACGTATTTTACAAAACATATTATCTTGGTCACCTAGATACGAAAACGAAAACATGAACTAATTTTAAAATAAGAGCCGAGAAAGAGCAATAAAATACACATGATGAATATAAATACGGATACTCGTATTATTACCATCCTATTAAATCTAATATCAAACATGCTGTCTGGCTATCTGTTTATTATATTTTCACTTTTTTTTTTAAACTTCTGAACTGATTTGATGAATAGACGTACCAATAAAGATAGATTGGACCTCGAAGATAGACAAAGCATACTTTTTTATATTTATATTAAAAGAAAATGGAAAGATAATATAGATTGTGTATGAAGTGTTAATTAAGTCTCGATTCTTCGTATTTGGGGACCTTGTTTATAAAACCTTGGTATTTGTGTGACTTAAACTTGGTATTATTCAGAAAGGTTTTGTCAGTTAAGTTTTATTTTTAGCGAGTTTACCGCCATCATACCACTCGATAGTTGATGTCTCGCTTACCGCATGCTTACCACGCGCTTCAAGCGGGTGGCACGCAGACTGCTCGCTTGAAGCACGTTGCTGTTGTAACAGGAAGGTGAAAGCGATCGGTGCGTAGACAAACAGTTGATTGCTAGATGTCGGGGCTTGGACAGCGAGCAGTCATCTCTGTTTTAGGCGGTGTTGTGCGGGAGCGATGTTGGAACGGGGTCGTATAATGAGCCGACGACTATACGACCTTTACGACTGGCTCCAGTTACTGGTTGCTTCCAGTTTTATCATATTATTATTGTTATTTGAGTTCAGATTTAGTTCAATTTCTATGACCTGCCTTGCTTTAATAGTATAGCAAGTACTAACTCCGACTCCACGCTGTTGAGTAGACTTAACCTCACTTTTAGCTGCGCCTTTGCACGCGGATATTTTTCTTACTTTCTGTACTCTTTATATGTTTTTATGCTTAGGTTTATGTGCCTGGGCCCATAACCTGATAGAAAAAAGTAAGAACCAGCACTTTTAGTAAGTAGCTTATTTCAAACTTATTACTAGTATTCAAACACAACACACACGGTGCCACAGCACCGTGTGTGTTGTGTTTTAATACTAAGCTAAGGTAATCAGCTTCTTAACCGTATATATGAAATTTTTGGCAATGTTGCCATCACATTTAAACAGGGGTTCACATTGTCGTAGTTCAACATCGGATACATAATAATATGAAAAACGTACAGAATGCTTCCAGCACCGCATACTGCATACCGTAGCCTTGTGCGATAAAGAAACCAAAGCTTTTGTCTAAATAATTTAGTCCACCACAACCATTTCCAAATAAAACCTCAAGATTTTATCTAACACAGTTTCATTAATCCCCTGAGTGAAAATATATAGTAAAACATAAGGGGTTATCCACATCAGTGTACACCCGCGAACAGTGATTTATTTTCTCTGAATATTTATAATATTCGGTCGTATGCAGCAAAATGCAGGTTTTAAAGCGGATGATCGAATTTATTGTATGTAGAGTTTTGTTATTTTAATAGTTTTGTTTAGTTTTGTTGATAGGTTTTTTTTATAAATGTGGTAGGAATAGAGGTATTTTTCAATAGTTGGCATTCTTCCTGGTTAATCGTTAGTTTATAAACAAATAAAACATATTTGTTGCTTGTCAGTGACAGATGGGTAGGTCCCATAGAAATTGTATTTTTCCACTTTTTTACCCTAGAGTAGCATATATATATATGTATAAAGCATACCTACTGTGATCATCTATGTTTGAAATATTTATTCGACATCATTGAGAGCGAATTTAAAAATATTTAATTTTTTGTACTTACTAACCATTTTTAAAACGGCCACTTCGTTTTCATAAACGTATATATTTAATATTAAAAAAACACCACATTCTTCAGTCATCATTCAGTCTTTAACATTTCTGTGCTTGCATGTACCATATCTCGAGGGAAGTAGTCGACATGATTTGGGGTGACAAATGTGAAAGGTTTCCAGAGATAACTGATACAAGTGCCTCACTGTTATCTATGGCATGTTTTGTGATTGATGGGCTGTGAGCTTTGCGGAGATTTATTCCTCGCACTCTTCTTCGATACTTCTCTTTTAGTTATCGTCCAGTCACCCCCTTATTAGCCATCTTACTCGTACATAAAGTCCATCCACATTCTTAATCAAAACAAATGACTACCACCACCAATCTAAGAACACCTACAAAATCTATTTACGAAAGTAAATAAAACAAGAAAATGTCCTCTTTATTAAGATAATATAATAGCTAAGCAATTATATTATCTAATCTAGGCATCAATATTCAATCCCAACAGGCTTGATATAAATAATTATGAGCTTTCTGCTTACAACATTTATGTACAATTTAGGCTTAGAATTCTCAAGGGTGTAGGGGTTAGCATGAGATGTTGTTTGCTTATGAATTTCTTTAATTTTTTGTAGGTCATGAATTTTTAGCGTTTTTTTTTTGTTTTCTTGAGATAAAAAATAGCCACGTGAAACTAATATAAATAAAATCTAAATCTTATAACTGAGGTGCTTTTAATGGACTCAAAGTTCATACTTAGTACATCATTATCATCATCAGCCTTTCAATGTTCCCACTGCTGGGACAAAGGCCTCCTCTCTGTGAGAGGGAATGGGCCTTAATCCACCACTCGAGCCCAATGCGATGAATGGCACATGTCTTGAAATTTTTGGTTCTTTGATATGAGGTTTCCTCTCGATGTTTTCCTTCAACGCTTTTGGAGCAGTGGTGATTAAATAATGTACACAAAGTAAAGCGCCTGCCTGGGTTTGAATTGAACCCCCCGACCTACAAAAAGTAAGCTGGGGCCGTTACCACTCTGCTGCTGCACTATATTGAGTACAAAAATAACAAATAAATAAATATAAAATCTTCATTTGCCAAAGGTTAGTCACAGATATTTTTAATTGCCATCTCACAAGAGGCGAGCCTTATTCCATCAATCGGGAACAAATCCAGACTCTCGTCTACTAATGAAAAATTCCACATGAAAAAACCAACTTGCCTACTGAAAACTTTCTTAGTTATTTTCCAATGTTTTCTTAACACAACACCTCCACCCCTACACCTTAAAGAGTCCTTCAAGCCAAAGAAAACCAGACAAGTAGATACATATATCTACTAAAACATCATATACTCGTAGATGTCTGCCTGTTCTTACGTTAGTTGTGAAGGAGTGATGTTTGATGAGGGTTCGCCAGCGTGTGTCGGCATAATGAGGTGGTACTCATGGAGGCTTTTGAATTACAGCCGAACTTTCTGAGTATTTATTTCAATATAGATCTTGGGTAGAATAATTAAGTTATTCTAAACGGCTAGGTTTTAAAATTAAATCAATTCTCTTTGATATTTTAAGGGAGTTTAAGATATTTGTGAAGGAGTGATATTTGAGCAGAGTTCGCCAGCGTGTGGCGGCATAATGAGGTGGTACTCATGGATACTTTTTAATTACAGCCGAACTTTCTGAGTATTTATTTTATTATAGACCTTGGGTAGGATAATTAAGTTATTCGAGACGCTAGGTTTTAAAATTAAATCAATTTCTTTGGTATTTTAAGTGCGTTTAAGATATTATTGACGATGCTTCAGTATTTGATTTAGGCTCCATAAACGATTCATTTAGGTTTAGTCAATTATGTTTTAAGTCTTAAATAGAAGAGGCCATTTTACATTAACTAATATTTATAAAGAGATTATATTGTTTGGTTGTGATTCACCAAGATCAATATGCAAAAGCACTACCGTCTCCTTCAACCAAAACTATCTACGTCAAAATCACCATCGATTTCATTCATCAGACTACAAACTGTATTTACGAACATCCTATATTACTTCCATGCCCGATAGCATACCATGATATAGAAGGTAGTCATTATTATACCATTCATTTTGACTTACGAGACATGAACGTTACTGAGCACCACAACAGAAATGGAGATGGGAAATAATCGAATCGATAAATTAAAGAAGAATAAAACGAGTCCAGATTTTATGGAACGCGTTTTAAATATTGATAAATTTTAATGAACTCCACTATTATTATGGGGATGTTAAAGATTTTATTGTATGTGCCACTTGTTTATTGAAACTTCGGGGTTTTAATTGAATTTACGTTGAAGTAAAAGTTGATTGACGTTAATATTGCAAAAGGTTTTATTCAACTGAAAAAGCAATTAAGTGAACAAAAGTGTCAACTTTGTTTTAGTTGGATTTTTTAATTAGGTAAAATGTTGGTTCTCTAAATTTTAATTTTGAATAAGTCATTATTTTGTTTATGATATGTTGATTGTGAAAGCAATGGTGGCCCAGTGGTATCGGTGGCGACTTACAAGTTGTAGGTCGTAGGTTCGAGCCCAGGCAGGCGTTTTACTTTGTGTAAATTATTTCATCACCACTGCTCTCAAAACGGTGAAGGAAAACACCGTGAGGAAACTGGCATGTCCAAGAACCAAAAATTCGAAGACCTGTGACATCCACCAACCCGCACTGGGCCCGCGTGGTGGATAACGGCTTATAGAGGAGGCCTCTGTACCAGCAGTGGGAACATTAACTAAATGTATGAACGTGAATGAAGCTACTGTACAACTCATTTTGAGTATAAGGATCTTAGCAGGTGGTGTTCTGCAGTTTTTGTCGACGACGCCCATGCGAAAAAGGAGTTAGTTTATGTATGTATGTAAAAAGTTCGTTAGAAGAAGTATCAACACATGAATACGAGATTAGCAAGCTTTTGCAATTTATTGCAAAAAATTACATTAACATGTCAACTGCGAGTTCTTTAAAATAGAGTTTATAATGACCACAATCAAAATCATCAAAATCAAATATTTTTATTTTTCATAGGCCTACATGGGCACTTATAAAACGTCGACAAAAGGTGCACGACCATCGACCTAATAAATTAGACCTAAGAAACCTAGCTCCATTAGGTATCGTATTTAGCATCACAATAAACATCACATCACTAGCACGCTGGTTACGAGTACGGTCTATCTGGCCTTTAATAAAAATAAAAAAAATAAGTAAATAATTAACTTCACGATGTGAGTAATTGTCTCGCAGTGGTCGACTTTCAGCTGAGTTATTGATGATGAATTCTTTAAAACAACTTTTTTAGAGTTTCGTACTACAAAAGGAAAAAAACGGAACCCTTATAGGATCACCTCGTTGTCTGTGTAGTATATGTCATAATTCACTGTTGCACTGCTACATTTATAGTAATTACCGTAACATATTGACGTACGAATTGGGGTCATTCGCTACAATATAAAAGACAGTGTAATGTGTTTACTTGTCACTTTTACTATGGAGACTACCTAAATATAAACATATTCAACACTCCACGTTGAGTTTCTCTTCTCTTCGAGAGCTCCTCATCAACATATTACATGGCGACCCTGCCACGTCGATACGGAATGGCGTTAAGAAACCACATCCAGAAGAATCAATACTTGTTCTATCATCAAAGAAGAGTTCCTGTAACCTTATAGAAGAGTTCCTGTAACCCTATAGAAGAGTTCCTGTAACCCTATAGAAGACTTTCTGTAAACTTATAGAAGATGCATTGCCAGTTCCTGAAAGAAGACGGAGACGAGTCCAGGGTATAGCCCGGCCAGAACGAGCGGTGTCCAGGGAAATCCCGGCCCATTGAATCCAGGGTATAGCCCGGTCCAGTCATCGAACAACGAGTCGCACGGCAACGACGCAGAGCGCCTCGTGACTTCGTCATCGAGTTACCCGGTCAACGTACGCAGCTCCGCACCGTCAGCAGAAATGAACAGCAGTCAATTGACCCACTTTCCTAGCTAAGTACATTTTTTTAAAGTCTAATAGGACTTCACTTAAACAGTATATTATTAATTAGTATGACTGATAATCTAGTAACATGTCGAGATCAATTACATCAAATTAGGGAATATTTGGTAAAAATAGGACCAGAACGTAGGCAAAAAGAGATCGCTTATAAGAAATTGGAAGAAGCTAAAGCGATATACAGTCAAGCGCAAAATATTTTGTCTCAGATTGAACAGTCAAAATTTAGTAGCAAAGACATTGATTTGATCAATAACTTAGTGGAACAAATTAAGACCGTTTATCAGAAAATACAAAGTTTACTAACAAGCGTAGATTCAGTGTCTCAAACACAAGACGAACCAGATACCAAGATGTCTCAGTTTGATTTAAAGACTGCGATAGCCTTGTTACCTGTAATGACAGGACAAGAGCAAGTTACGAAACAGCTCATTGATGCCATTTCACTATACAGTAGCATGATAGACAACACTTCTCAGAAACTTTTATTGAATTTTATTCTCAAAACTAGATTAACTCCTAGTGCTAAACTTCGCATGAAGTTATCTTATGATAGCGTAAAAGTATTAGTTGATGATATGCGAAAGCATTTGTTGCCTAAAAGGTCGGCTGAAGCTATTCAATCTCAATTATATCATTCTTCTCAAGGACGTCGGTCTATAGAGTCTTTTGGTAACGAGATAGAGGAACTTTTTGTTAACCTGACGATTTCTCAGTCAGACGATGATCCGACCAAATACAAAATATTACGTCCTATAAATGAAAAAACTGCCATCAAACGTTTTGCGGATGGTTTGTCTGATGCGAGGTTGAGCACAATTATGGCTGCCAGGCAATTCTCATCACTTCCAGAAGCGATTAGGAGCGCTTTAGACGAAGATTCTTCATCACCAAGGTATAACGAAGTTTTAAATTTTAGACGTTCAGACGCGTACAGACCGAATAATACATCTATCGGTTACAAAAACTCGAACAGTCGTAATAATAAAAATAATCAGTTCGACAAATCAAATAATAATTATTCACGAACTCGTACATTTGTAAATACAGGTCAAAGAGGTAAACGAACTCAGGCAACTGGTGCATGGAATGCGAGACGTACTCCTTACGTACAACACACCGAGCACACTCAGCAAAATGACACTGACTGTGTAGACAATAGTGTCGACACGGAGACCAATAATATCCATGACACTAATATTACGGATAATCAGTTTTTTCGTTCCTAAATTAGAATGCTCTATTTTGAATTATAATAATACTAGCATAATTGAATGCACTGTAGATTCTACTTATGCCTTAGATCTTTTAGTGGATAGTGGAGCTAGCCTATGCGTTTTAAAGCACGAGTGGTTACGATCTAAGACCCAATTAATTAATAATATAGTTCCGGAGAAGGTAACAATAAAGGGTGTAAGTGGAAATCTAACCTCTCTAGGATATATTTATTTAGATTTATATTTTAACAAACTGATATTCAAGGAAAAATTTTACGTTTTTCAAACCTTATCTTGTGCAGCTAACGCCATTTTAGGGCACAATTTCTTTATAAAATATAATGCTGTCATAAGTTATAAAAAAAAATCCTTAACGTTAGAAAATAATGGAGATCATATTAGTATACCTATTTTAAGGACTAATTATAATAAATATTTGTTTACAATACCGCCGCGATTCGAGGTTATCCGGTACATACCTACCACCATACGTGGGGATTGTATTACATTAGCACAAGAAATACGCGATGGTGTTTTCATTGCTGGACTGATTTCGAAATCTAAAAATGGGGAAATCCCAATTCGAATTCTAAATACAACTAATAGCAAGGTGGAACTAGACTTGTCAGGGTTAGAAATAAATTCCACAAACAGCTTCGAAGTGTTGAACTTTGAGAATACGATATCAAACTCTGATAGAGTAAAAGCTCTATTTGGCCTACTTAAATTGAACACATACTTAAATACAGAAGAGCAAATAAGCATTGAAAAGATTAGTGCAAAATACTCAGATGTCTTCCAATTACCAGGCGATAAATTAAGTACGACCAACTTATTAGAACATAGTATAACACTGAAAAATGACGTGAGCCCTGCGTATAGCAAGCCTTACAGGATCCCGTACGCTTTGCGTAATGAGGTACAAAAACAAATACAAGAAATGCTCGATAATGATATTATAGAAGAAACTACGTCAGAGTGGTCAAGTCCCGTTCTTCTTGTGCCAAAAAAATCAGATAAATCTGGCGAGAAGAAATGGAGGCTAGTAATTGACTATCGTCAGTTAAACAATCGAATTGTAGATGACAAATTCCCTTTGCCAAATATCACAGAAATTCTAGATTCACTTTCCGGTAATATATATTTTTCTAAACTTGATTTATCTCAAAGTTATTACCAAATTAATCTTACAGAAAACTCTAGAAAATACACGGCTTTTAATCTTGACCGCATGTATCAATTATCTTTAGACAAAGACTCACGGAAGTATACAGCATTCACTACTGATAAGATGTACCAAATGAAACGGTGCCCGATGGGACTAAAAACTAGTCCAAGTTTATTCTCCAGACTTATGACTATTGCGATGGCGGGATTAAACTACGATAAATGTTTTATTTATTTAGATGACTGTATCGTTCTGGGTAAATCCTTAATTAACCACAACAAAAATCTCACTTGTATTTTAGAACGTCTTAGAAAAGTTAATTTAAAATTAAATCCTCTTAAGTGCGAATTTTTACGCAGAGAAATTATTTATCTAGGCCATAAAATTACTCCAGAAGGTATTTATCCCGATCCATCTAAAGCTATCGTGTTAGAAAATTATCCAAGACCTACAAATGTCGACGAAGTAAAAAGATTCGTTGCCTTTGCAAATTATTACAGGCGTTTTATTAATAAATTTGCTGACATTGCATATCCTCTCAATCAATTAAGCAAGAAAAACGCATCTTTTGAATGGTCACATGAATGCGAATCAGCATTTAATACTTTAAAACGTGCACTCTGCAATCCACCAGTGTTAGGCTATCCAGATTTAACAGATAAAAATAAATTTATTTTAAACACAGATGCTTCAAAAATAGGTCTGGGCGCCGTATTGTCTAAAATTTCTGTGGACAAATAATAATTTCTAATTTAAGCCAAGTTATTTAACACGTTTTTTTGGTTTGTCTATTGGTAAATTGTACTGTAGATGCCACTTTACTGTCAATAAATATATATGATATTATCAAATACTACACGCGCCATCAAAATAATATAGTTTTACTAAAAATATTATTCTAAATAAGTACGGTGTGATAATTATTCATAGATTTTATTCAATATTTTATGTAGCATTATTATCTATTCGTAACAATGAAATAATGAGTTTTTACTTTAACAGTTCTTAAATATCATGAACATCTAACAGATATCAGTGATTTTTTCATATGTAATTGGCTTGCTCACATTAAAATGGCGTTAATTTGTTATCCAGCAATAATTCTAAGTAAATTCCTTTGACCCACTCTTTTCTGTTCCATAGCCATATTTAAGTCCATTAATCAGCTGAAAACTGTACGCTAGCTGTACAATGGTTTCCAGTTAATCTAACGACTGGATAAAGGAGTAATGTGAGACTATACAACAGCATCTTACGGATATCTAATCTTGATAGAAATTTTAATTCATTTCGGGCATTTCGTACTCAAGTAGCTTAGTAGGTACTTCACTTGATTTTGTGATGCTACTTATTCTCGCCTGTTATGCCAAACTAGCGAGCCATTGAAATTGTATTTTATTTTCGCACGCCAATTGAGAGATTATGACAAAATTGACGTTATCATAGCACTACTAACCTATGTTTACTCTTCACTGTTGACTGTATAATAGCTAATATTTACACTACAAGCTTTGGAAATAAAGTGGAGTAAGGTTACACTAATTTACAGTACATGCAGTTCTTAAATAATTTTAACCAGCTACTATTAAGCACATTGTGGTAGCATTATAAAAGAATTAGTGTACACCATAAAAAAGCCAATGGAAAAATTTGATTCTTTAATACAGCTCACAGCTTAGAAGAGGTGTGACATTATCGCGCTAAGCAGCCCTTTATAAGCTTTGATCTTCTTAACCAGCTAGTAGCATTATACGTAGCTAAAGGCTGGACAATAGTTCTTTCAAATTCTACTAAGATGCATTTTGTTGTTTTTTTCTCCATTGTACAACCATTAGTCAGCTGTGCTGTTAAATAGTGTAGAGATCACCCCTCATACAGCCTTAAGAATCATCTTATTCGTTAGTGCAGCTACATAACAGCCTTTCACTGTAATATAGCTGGTTTGTGCATATAATGAAACTGCGACCCATTGTCAAGCTACGCAACATGTGTAGCTGGCTAATTTCTCCGTAGCAGTGGACAATCTACTTTATCGCCATCGGTCCACATTTTTACTACCTACGTACATGTTCTGCAGTTTTGTGACAGCAATAAAACGCTCCATAACACTTTTTGCAATTTTAATTTCGTGAAAACCTGCTACGGTTAGAACTTTAGCGTCATACATTTTATTGGGGTACGGTAAAACACTATAAATATGGTAAAAATAACTTAAACATCATCACTTAACATCAGGCGAGATAGTGGTCAAACGCGAGCCTATAACAAATAAAAAAAAAAAAAAAAAAAAAAAAAAATACTCGTACCCTTGACCTGTTACCTCCAGACATTAACCTGTACCCTTTTGGACAAAAATTGGGTTTCAATAGTCTAGCTAGCGTCTTGTTTCATAGGTGGCGATACCTGAAGCGGTTTCAGGAGAAAGAACCAGAATCATGTATTGTACTGAATCCATGATAAATTTTTTGGCGTCGGCGTCAGGCCTATCCAGTATAATTTATGATGAACTACAAAATTGGTTTCCAGTTCCACAAACGGGTTTTTAATACCAATATAAAAACCGATCCGATCATCCATAAAGAGGACATACGTGTAGTGATTTGTATGTGTAATAAAGTAAATGACACAACCATACGAGATACACAATACAGGTATTTACTTGGTTTTAGTATTGAATTGATTTCACTGGGTAGGTTGGTAGAAGTAGTTGGGGCTTCTAAAGTGGCGGAAGCAGTGATGGGTAGGTCACAGAAAAATGAGAAGCAGGGATGATAACGAAAGAAGTATAAATTACTTAAGTCCTACAAAAGAACAACCAAATTATTGTATTTACATCAACTTTTATGTTTTGGTTATTACAATTGATTTTTTTTCGTTGGATCTCAGTTTTATATCCCATTTTTTGGTATTAACATCGTTAATCCCATTTGCTATTTCCATTGAATCTCATGATACATAAACTTTTTAAGTAATAATTTCTCTGAAAATAGTCATTGACATATGATTGACCATTTTTTTCGGCACAGACCTCACCCCGCGATTCTAGTGACCACAACCAAACGTTTTATCAATTTGTATCTGAATACCTATTTCAAAACGCCATTCACTTACACACAAACATCAATCTATTTTGAGTTTAATCCTTTGCAATAATAATAATCTATGAATTTAGGCTTTATTTACTTAAGATTCTAGGATACCCACGCATGCCAAAGTTCTAATCGTTTCAAGGGTATTAATTAAGATATTCCTTTCTGACAAAGCATTTTAAACCTTTTTTTAAATCTTAAAGTTTAATATCAGTTGTGTTAGTTTTGAAAGTAGCGTAGGCGTTAGCATACGTGCAAATACTACCTAGATAAAATAGTTTATGGAATTGCTATCTAGTTTTGATATGGAAGTAAACGAGTTTTCCTAATGGTGCCCTAATGTATATAGTTTAGTATGGGAACATTGGAAACCGGTAGCTAAGTGTAGGGCTACATACGTTTGAATATGAATTGGCAATTATTATGATGTGGTCATCTAGCCGTTTCCCAGCGTGGTAAGGAGACTTTTATGTTTATTTATATATGAGGTACCTATTACCATCTTTGGTGGGTGATTCTAAACACCCCGCGAACAGCTTCCTGACTGGCTTATATTTTGCCTAGGACATGAACTATTTTAATAAATAATTTGTGTCACTTGGGTACCCTACCAGGGTAAGAAGTCGCTCCACATCACCAGCCTATTAATGTTCCCACTGCTGGGACACAGGCCTCCTCTCTGTGAGAGGGAATGGGCCGTAATCCACCACGCGAGCCCAGTGCGAGTTGGTGGATGTCACATGTCTTCGAATTTTTGGTTCGCTCCGACTCTTTTTAATCGAATATCGAAAAATAATGACAGACGTATATTGTGTTTCAGTATCTACAGAAAAGGCTCTTGAAACAAAATGTTACAGCCCGTTATTTTTGAACCAGCGGCAGCGGCTTAAGGCCGTACCCTGGACTAAAAAATCAGCATGAGATATGAGCATTCCTATTGGCCTAGCGGCACTGGTGGCGCATGAATTACGGTAGTGAATACGCCCAGAGTTTAGAATAAAATCTTTATAAAATCGAATATGGGTATTTTGAAAAAAATAAAACTTACAAAATGTTCGTTATCAAATTGTCTATCCATTAGTGCACATTTTTATGGTTTTGTTGGAAGGAGATTAGTGACACATATACCTCTTTAAAAAAAAAGTGTACTACAATTTTAGAATCAACATTGTGTAGAAATTTAATGTATTTTTATTAATTGATATTTCTTTTTAAATAAAGAGTAGATAGCTCTTAAAAACTGCTCAAAAACGACTAGCGCGGCGTTTTGCTCGGGGAGGCGCCTTAACCTCGTAGTGTGGGTCAGAGCCCCGGGGCAAATAGGAAAAATAGGATTACCGCTAGGCCGTCACTTTTTTTTCTTTATGCTTGTTCTTTTATGGAATCTAGAGCAGACTACGAAAACCAACGTACTTTTTATGAAATTTTCACAAAATCTACATCTTTTTTCAAACCAGCTTTTATAGAAATAGAAGAATATTTTCGAATTTACAACAAATTATATAAATTTGCTTTGACAAGCAATCGCTACTACACACCTGACCTACTTACTGTACAGAACCTCTAATATTAACGACAACGTTACCGAAACTTGACAGCTGACCACTTAAGTTATAGTCGGCACAATGTATCAATCTGTCCAAACTCAGATAAATAACGCCAGTGCGATCACGTTCCACAGTTCTTGATTGAGAACCGGTTTGGAAGGATAAGATAGGTAGGCAAATGCAATGGACGGCCTTGGGGAGATCGTGTGAATTTACTAAAAAGGACTTGATTTAAGTATAATCTTTTTGCAGGTAGTTTAAAAATTAATGGCGGCTCGGATCAGTCCGCAAGTCAATTTGCTACATGCAAATTGACTTGCGGACTACCTATCTTATCCTTCCAAACCGGTTCTCAATCAAGAACTGTGGAACGTGATCGCACTGGCGTTATTTATCTGAGTTTGGACAGATTGACAGCAGTCGTGGTAAGGAGGGGTACTACGCAGCGAGTACCGAACTTTAGAGACACCATTATGTTTAAATCGAGCTGTAGCTCCAGTTCCTTCACGAGACATTTCAAGATTTAATACTGAAACGTAGGCAAACAGCTTTCTAATAATATATTTTCACATTTCTGTTTATCCAGCTGTGAGAAAGAAAACAACAAATAAACGTTTCCAGGCATTTTATTATAGGTGCTTAGTCTGTGTTTCCCAATAGCTACAATCTAGGGGTCTTTAAGTCAAGAGTGAATGGGTTTTTTTGAGAAAAGCGCCCCTTATTTTCAATACATTTGCGCCAACCACAGTAAAAATCTACGGTCATCACATAACCGCCTTCTTCCATGTCCCACTCACCGCACTGACTTCATTCACTGTTCTTTCTTTGTACAGTCTATTTCTCTGTGGAATGCGCTACCCCAGGAAATCAGGATGGCAACCAACCGGTTAACCTTCAAAGTTAAAGTTTGCGAGCATATCCGTAAGAAGTTGGCAGTAGAATCGTAACAGCGCTAATGTTTTTCAATTATTTGTCTATTACTACTAATGTTTAAGTATATATGTATTTATTTTGTGTAAATTATTTCATCACCACTGCTCTCAAAAATGGTGAAGGAAAACATCGTGAGGAAACCGGCATGTCTTAGAACCAACCCGAACCCGCACTGGGCCCGCGTGGTTGATTACGGCCCATCGCCTCTCACAGAGAGGAGGCCTGTGTCCCAGCAGTGGGAACATTAATAGGCTGATGATGTGATGTGATGTGAAGTAAATACAAATATTTGTTCCGTGCGAAAATCGAACCCGCGACACGCAGCGCAGCAGTCAATCGCTCAACCACTGCGCCAACCGTGCGCCCTATAGTTCACTCTTTTTTTCCTTAGTCTAATAAACCGTTCGTTAGGACGATAATTTCAGGATTAACCGCTCAGATTTTTTTCCGAAACACGAATGTATCACAGACAAACTGCCCACCTCCGAGCTACTACAGAGATATCACTATAAGTCGTGAGTTTATTTCCCGGTTCAGAAAAAGGCTTATTTGATTGTTGCATTATGGAGTGGAAATGCTGAGATGACGGCTGATAGAATTACATTATGTATGTTTTATGTACATTTAGAAGACGTCTGCTCCGATCCAAAATAATATTTTGAAATTATTTTTCTGTTGTCACTAAGTTAAAGTTAAAGTGCGTGTCGGACTTCGCACATTTAGGGTTCCGTACCAAACCGCAAAATCAAGTTGGTTGTAATAGAAAAAATCAGAGAAATTCAAAGAACAATCTGATTTATCAATAAATTGATTTGTTAGTAAATTATACGTTATACTACCCATTATCACCAAATGTCAAGTTCATAGGTTTAATGGGCAGTTAAAAAATTCTTCGTAATAAAATTTTGTAAAAAAGCTGACTTTTGTGGCTTCTCATTCCTTTGCTATCCAATATTTTTAAAACAATAATACAGTATTTATCTTCACAACGAGCTAAGCTAAACAGCGATACCACACTCTGATATTTTTTTTTTTCGATCCTCCCCTTTTACTGTATGGGCTCATACTACATAATATTTATCAAAGTTAGCCATTGTGGCAATTTTACAACTGTATTCATATTCCAATCATTACATCTAGTCTAGACTAGACTAAAACAGAATTAATTCAGACAGCTCTTGCCTGCCAGATAAAATACTCCTAAAATTAAAATGTCAAATCAATGAATGTTTAAAAAAACTGATAGCATAAGGAATACATTAAAAAATATCTACCATCAAATAAAAGAAACCTATCCAGACTTTAACAAGACATTTTCCAACGACTTCTGTTTCCCACATTGTATACTCAGGCTTACTTTCGGCTTAGAGTGACAGATCGTTGTTGATAGCCTTGTATTGTGGGCTTGGCCGGATACTTCTGCCGGGTATTTTGTGTAATGCCCTGGTTCTTTCTTTATTGTTTTATTTCGGAGATGACCTGTAGGTGTTGTATCAATTAGGATGTGAACAAGTGGGAATGGAAATTGGGTGTAATTTCTATATTATTTGATAATTTTGTTACGGTATTGTTCGATAATGATGTGTCTGTCATAATCAAATGGTGTGCCCCTTGCTAAGCTCTTTAAGTTTGAGTAATAAGTAGATATAATAATAAAGCCTTTATTTCCGAAATTTTACAATGATTTTTTACAAAAATAAAAATTAATTAATACTAAAAGAAACACTGTTACAATAAAATGTCTATTGTTTCGGTGTGCCTTACGGCAAAGGCCTCCTCCAACTCCTTCCATTGTTGTCTGTCTGCCGCGACTCTAGTCCATAGGGGTCCTAATGTCATTTTTAGGTCATCCTCCCATCTTCTTGCTTTTCGACCTCGAGTTCTAGCTCCATCCCTAGGGTACCAGACCGTCACCTGTTTACTCCATTTCTCCTTTTTGCAACGGAGCATATGTCCAGTCCATCTCCATTTAAGTTGATCAATACGCGACAGTATGTCTGTTACTTTGGTTTTCTTCCTGATGTCTATACTCCTTACTTTGTCCAATAGTTTCAAACCTAGCATGCTCCTCTCCATGCCTCTCTGGCACCTTGCTAGTTTGTCCCTATGTCGTTTTGTCAAAGCCCATGTTTCACAGCCATATGTAATGCATGGCAGTATACAGGTGTCAAAAGTCTTTTTCTTGATCTTCATTGATAGTTTCTTGCTTTTCGTGATTTCTTTCAAAGCCCAATACTTTTTCCATCCTGTTGCAATTCGTTTGTCTATTTCTTTGGATGTCTGGTCATTTGGCGATATTATCTGACCCAGATACACATATTCTTCCACATATTCAAGTTTCTGTCCGTTGATGGTTATGTCTACGGGAACTGCGTTTGTCATCATTTTAGTTTTACTTATGTTAATTTCAAGTAATAAGTAGATATAGAAGAGTATAAAATACGTATTATTTATATATGTTAAAGGCAAAAAAGCTTATTACATAATTGAATATGTATTGGTTTTCTTATCTAAAATAAAAGAACCACGACTTATAATGTATGTGTAGCGGTATCTATTGTTGGAGTTTAACAAAAATGAATCAATACTACTCAACACTATGCCTTCTCTGTTGAGCCATAAATTATAATATTTATGACTTGAGACAACACAACACTCTTGTCAACACTTAAAACTGAAATTGCTAGCTGGTCACGCTACTGTATTCCGCCAACCTTAGTAGGGGCCACATGTGCTATACACACCTTGCCGATTTATAAACCAAAAGGGTAATTAAATTGGTATTATTCAAATCCTTAAACCGTTATTTCCTTTGGTGTCCACCTTATTAACCCCAACATCTATAAAGAATCAATATATTTTTTTGCCAAGGAAACGTCAAGTATTTACCTGAACACTTGACAAGACAACCAAATTCCCATCTATCTGTATTATATAAACAGCAAGTTATTAATGTTAGTTCTAGTAAATCCACCGGTAGAAAGCACTGACAGGTTCCTAGATCTGAGATATGACATGTGGGACGAACCACTCTACCTTGGGGAATAAATAATGCTGTAGACGGTATGTTGGCATCATTCTATGTAAATACATAGGTACATTCGTAACTTTATTTTAATGTGTCTTTGGGTTTCGAATATAGTAAAAGTAAAACGCAAATTAGTATTTTTGCCGGGAAGCCACAGTACGGATTCTTATTCTGATGCCTCGGACACCCCAAAGCTTTGGTAGTAAGAAAAGCGGATTTGAGTCTTAACTTAAGAGACATTTTGATCGCAGACTTTATAAGACTTCACGATTTTACAATCATTATTATCTTAGTCGTTATATTTGTTGCTGTCGCCTACCATGCGCTATACATCTGATATTTATACTCAAAGTCCTCGTCCCTATATAGTTGTGACCTAAATATCTTCCAGTTTCTTCATGTCATTATAGAAATACGTTACACACTCCGTAGACTTGCAGGTCAATAGTGTAGGATACTACGATGTATTCTTAAGAAGTACGCAATTAACTATAGTGGCAATAGTCTACAGGACAGCTCATACAGAGACTTTTGAATTGGAATGTATTTGAATTGTCTCACTGAAAATTTTACATTTTTTGCCGACTGCGGGACGGTAATGTTTTCCGAGCGTATGTATGTATGTCCATTTCTATAGCACGCTCTACAGCCCAAACGGCTTGACGGATTATGACATATAAGGTGTCGTTGAAATCGTCTCAATTGTAAGAGTGATATAGACTTGAATATTTAAAAATAGCGACACCACTAAAAAAAAGGGGGTAATACAACATTTTTTTCGTTATCCTTACAATATGGGTACCAAATGAAAGCGACATAGGTGGCAACTCATCCGCAAAATATTTCATCCGCGGATGAAACGTTACCCTTTTAAAATTGTAAGACGACGAATCATCCGCAAGTTCGGATGAGTCGTCGCATAGTTAATCGACCAACGTCGATTTAACCTTACTAGTATAGGTTATACTAGTAAGGTTAAATCGACGTTGGTTCTACTAGTACTAGTCAAATTATGTTTAAAGGCTCTCATCCCGCAGACCGGTGCGACGCGACGCGACGTGTCACGTCGCCTTAAAAAAAACTTACTTTGTCTATCGTCCTCATTTTTTTCCATTCCTTTCCATTCTCACTCGAAGAATTATTTATAGAAGTGACGTGACATTTATCAAATGAATATAAATCATAGGTTAACCTACATTTTTCAAAACACCAGCACGTTTCTAACAAATTTGGAGCTCGACATCTAGGACGGTGTCAACATATTCCTTTATTATTTCAGCTGAAGATTTACTAGCTTTTAGGATTCCGTGGCTAGTTTTCTTCTTCTCACGTATGAGCAAGAATGTGTACTTCAGCTGGGGCTGATTGCATTGGTTGCACCAGGCTTAAATTCAGTTTCTGAAAAATAAATTATAGCAAAATATTATGTGAGAAATTGTCAAACACGTATTTTTTGCAGTAATTGGTTGAATGAATTTTCAATAGCCTATAGGAACACTTGACTCGCGTCAAAGTTGTGACGCCTCGATAAATTCTTTACAGAAATCGGGGATGACTGTCGGATATGGAACTTCATGCGCCAAAGAAACCTATTTGAAAGATACTTAACAACATTTTTTGTTCCGCATGAAATTTATTTAACGGTAAAAATGGCATTCTGCTCGCCGGTATATGATAACTTTTCTTCCCTCAACCGGTTTTGGTCCTCTTACCCTTAAACTTTTTTACTATGAACACAAAAACTTTGTAAAATAACTCGTGTTATAAAGTTTCCATCAAAAAGTTACGGCTAACGTTGACGAATACAAGATTTTCCACACTAGTTGACCCATGGCTTTGTAATTATCTAACTTCTGCTACTGGCTAGATGCAACACACTCGCTTGATTCCATAGCTTCAGGGCTTATGTTACGCCCAATTTCACTGCTATACGAGTAATAATGAAAAACCGGCCAAGTGCGAGTCGGACTCACGCACGAATGTTTCCGTACCATTATGTATTTGTTGTATGGGAGACCCACTTAAATATTTAATTTATTCTGTATTTAGTATTTGCTGTTATAGCGGCAATAGAAATACATCATCTGTGAAAATTTCCACTATCTAGCTATCACGGTTCATGAGATACAGCCTGGTGACAGACAGACAGACAGATGGACCGCGGAGTCTTAGTAATAGGGTCCCGTTTTTACGCATTGGGTACGGAACCCTAAATTCTAGTATTTTCCAGCGGCTTCGCTTCCGAGGCTTATCCCGCAGGGAACAACCATTTTCCAGTATAAAAAGTTCAAATAATTAAAAATGTGAATGAGAATAAATGTAATCGGATTTGCAAATCTCTTCTTAACCTAAGAGATTACTTTTTTAGACAACTAATTTTACTTCTGTAAACAATACGTTTATGAAATATTTTGATTTTTTCATTTACGATTCCCCATAAGGAACCTCACGATTGTTTTCCGATTCGCACTTCACCAGTTTTTGATTTACCTGTGTGTTTGTGTATAAATGTGTATTTGTGTATCATTCTGTAAGTGACATCATAGCTCCTAACCGGAGGAACCGAGGAGGTTGATTTAGTTTTTTTTGTTTGAAAGGTGACTTTATCGAGTGTTTTTAGCTATGTTTGATAAAAATCGGTTCAAAGTTATTGGCGTTTTAATGTTTGAATCGAGCTGCGCCCGAAATATATCGTGTCATAATTACGTGTTCAAAAGATTATCGATCGAAGCGTGTCTACTATTAGATAAATTATTTAGTATGAAATAAAATTATGTAGGCGTGTAAAAAAGAAACAATTGCAATTTAGCTTCGGTCGTGTCTTTTCATATCGTTTAGTCTATAGTGCCTAAGTTCTCAAAGAAATTACATTTATGCAAAAGATGAACACAAATCTTCTATCACAGTTTTTTCACTTGAAGCGATTACCTATCTGACCTCCACAAGTCAGCAACTAAACAACACGATAGCTCTCGGCAAGACTGGTTGTTAGACTTTCGAGCTTCTGATTTACCCAAAACGACTGTCGAAGACTACAAATGACAGCCAAAATTAACGGCTTAACGTGCTTTACGAGGAACAATCTCCTTAATGTCTACTCAATTGATACTAACACTATGGATTATATCTTAAGTAAAAGTAAATTATTTACTATCGATTCGTCAATGTATACATAATCAGGAAGCTCTTCTGTTGATTTAACCCTTAGCCACAGAGCTATTAAGATATAAATAAATAGACGCGCCTACTAACCCTAGCGACCTCTCGACCTACAGCCTGAACTATTAATACGGGTCGGAATTATTAAGTACGTTCGCTTTAGAAACTGATTTAAGAGAGGTTGTATTTCAATAATGGGTCTTTAGAAGGTATTACCCGAATGCGGGTTATAGTTGGGGTGGAAACAGATCTATGATTCGTAATATGTATCCTTTTCGGTTTTTGTAAAAAATAATTACAGTGAAATTAAACCTGGATAAGTGAGACACTTATGCCGTCCTAGCACGAAGGCGATCGGACACTTTCTCTTCTGTTCTGATCCTAGTGAGCTGTCATGGCGGTTCCGTAAAACAAGCCAAACTGTAGCTAAGTTTGAAAAACGCCGCGGAAACGCCCTGCGATTCGTTTTGATAACCATACTAGTGACCAGATCCGACATATAATTATGTTGTGAGCTTTTTTATGAGATTCAAACTTCAACCGTGACTGAACATTCTGTGAATCGTACAATGGTCAATTAAATTATCCATTGCACTTGGGTGCATTCAAGTGTTACGGGGAATAACTCATATCAACATTCTTAATGCGAAAGTAACTCTATCTGTCTATTTATAACCTTTTACGTTTTAACGGCCGAACAGATTTAGAAGGAAGTCTTGAGTATAATAAGGTATATTATGGGAATCTAGATATTAATTAAATCCACTACGAGAACATAGTGGGTAGGTATAGGCAGTGAATCTTCTTCAAAGTCAAACCCTCAATATTATTATCTCCAATCATAAAATCATACGTTTGTTTATCCTACAAATATATTCCTGTACCCTCCCTTATCGTATGTAGGTGAGTAATAAACTAAAGTTTATGACTTAACTGACAATGGTGTTTCCAGTTAAACGGCAGTTGAACTATGAATGTACATTCATTCGGGATCACTGGGGTTGTAATTTGAAGGAAAATTGGGGAAAACAATGTGTTTATTATCATAATAAAACAAAAGACAAACATGAAATGCTACATAGGTGACATTATAAAGTCACTACTACAGACTATAGAATCCTCGTGTCACTGGCAATGATTAGGAACGCCATTAGTAATCAAATAATTTGCGAAGCCTTTTCTCAACCATGTTGGTGTCGGCTTCCCAGAGTCACTTTGGTTGTCAGAATTATCAAGAGCTGCCAGTTTCTATGAGACGGCCAAAAATGCACTTGGTTTTTGTGGAAAGTGGCGACAATTACCGTCTCTACCAGGAGCAGCTGTGGCGTGTCGATGCTTTGCATTGCTACCATAAAATTACAAATATACATAAGCATACTTTTAAGTCTATTAAAGAATTTATCCTATTTCTATCTTTTCCAGCCACCAAATAATATCTTCACCCATCTCGCTTACTCGACAATACCAAATACTAAACTTTGATTGAAATCAAACTGAATTAATTATCAATTCTCTCTATGAATCTGTCCTCCTCTGTCACGTACGGTATTATATTATTCTCTCACTCATACATCAGCTACATGTAGAGCAATCTCCAGGATGCACAATAAAATATTAGAGGTATTCTTCAATGGCTACATAATTATGACCAAACTTGGTTTAGTTAAGTGGGACATGTTTATGCGATCCTGAATATGGCGTGGTTCGAGTCTAGGCGAGTAATGTTAAGCGTCTACAAATATAATCGTTATTTTTATAGAAACAGCAATCTTACTTGAGGGAGTTAGAGATCAAGCCGACAAGATCAAATAAATTAATCAATGTTTTAATTTCGAAATTTTTACACCGATATTATTGTCAGTATTAGTCTGACAACTAGTCTTGTCAAGAGGTCCCGTGCTACCCAGCAACTGGTTTGTGGACACAGATGTGATTGTTGACGTCAGATACGCAGTCGCTCTTTGCAAAATACTGACATTTGGTTAGATTGGAGGCGGACCCCAATTTAGTTGGAAATGCAATGCGAACTAATAGATAATATGATTAGCAACAATAATTTCTGGTAGCAAGTATTATTAGGCCCGGGATAATACTTAAATGATAAAATTTGGCGGTGTGTATCAAGCTTAACAATTGCATTGAATATATTGGAAGGTTAGAGGAAGAGGCGGATTTCGTTATATCGGTGTATTTGCAGTTGTGTAGTTAAAGCGTAGCAATCTTAAGATATGTCAATGCTTTAACCTTGAGGTCAGACAGGCTGCCGACCCCGATATACATAGTTGGCAAAAGGCTAGTTAGCTGAGAAATGTCATAAATGACGTTCGATTGAAGAGGCATAACTGTGTGACTGTAAAAGGCTGATGATGATGACTTTCTCAGTAGTGGTAAAAGTTCCTAGCGATGTTGTTTCTTAAGGCGTAAATATTAGATGTACTTCTTTCAAAAAGCTTGACTTAAGTTACCCTTAGCAGTAGTGTCTCATCCCATACAAAGAAACCGTGCCGACGTTCTATACTGATTATTCTGATTATTTTTTGTACATCGATCGCGTTCGGTTCACCGATATATATGGTGATCTATCTATCGCCGTGGAACGGAACCGAAGACGATCTATTTACAAAAAATAATCGGTATAATCAGATGAAAAACGCTAGTTACGTCGGCACGGTTTCTTTGTATGGGATGAGGCATCTGTATGCTAGTATTATATTATCTGTGCGCATAGGTTCGTTATATTTGGTAGATCACAGAGTAGTTTTTGATTCATACCTGCTATGCTGGCAAATAATAAAAAGAGTACCTACCAGCTGTCAAATGCTGCATGATCTAAATAAACCAAACACGACTAAATAAAGAGTAGGTTTACGTCAATAAAAGAGTCAGAACAAAATATCAACTAGAAACTACACATCGTAAAGCTTTCAATAAAGCGACGCCCTAACCATTACCATATGGAATAGTACTCGTAGAGCATCGAGTTTGGCCTAAATACTATTTCCTGATTTAATTTAGAGTTTATGGGCAAAATTATGGCCATAATGGGCCATTCCGATGAGGGCAAATAATCTTAGCGACCTGTATACAGTAGTATAGATTTCTACACGAGTGAGGCATTAAAAGATAAACGGAGCTAGTTAAAATAGCTACATTTGCTGGAACATTGCATTTTAGAATAATTCCAAACTGGCAAATTACATAGGTACCTACAATAGTCTAGAACTACTTAAAAAAGTATGTATTGTAGTACATTGCAATCTTCCTAGAATAGCTTAACAGTAGCGCAACGCACATAGAGTGAGCGAGGTATCTGGTTTAAAGCGATTTGTTGGTTGTACTATGTACAGTATAGTGCGCCCAATCATAAATTACCTGCTCTTTTCCCATGTCACTATGGTCGGCGCGGGACTTCTGTTACCGTAAAGCGGTCACTAACTTCCTTTTTAGGGTTCCGTACCCAAAGGGTAAAAAAGGGACCCCATTACTAAGACTCCGCGGTCCGTCTGTCTGTCTGTCACCAGGCTGTATCTCATGAACCGTGTTAGCTAGACAGTTGAAATTTTCACAGATGATGTATTTCTGTTACCAAGAACAAATACTAAAAACAGAATAAAATAAATATTTAAGTGGGGCTCCCATAAAACAAACGTGATTTTTGTTCATATAATGCCTCACACAGTCTATCGATCCTTTACTCATGTCAAATATAAAACTCTAGTAAAACCTTCAAAAAGTTATTCCAAAATACTTTCAATAAGTAGAGAAACTCCACGTGTTCTTACCAGTTCAGAAATTCCGAACAAATTACTTCAACTCAATAGAAAAGTTGAATTTAAGGACTTGAGATGTTTCTAATTGGCTAACATCTTAAGAAATTGCCCAAAAATAAATCTCGAGTCTTATTAAATTACTACGGTGAGTTTTGAGTCCAAAAATTGGAGAAATCTTTTCGTTTTTTTTTTTAGAGAGCCCTTATTAATCTAGGTCGGAGATTGCCATAGTTTCGTAGGTGTAGTAGATATACACACAAAACAAATAATACGTAGTTTTATTGAACTTATAATGTTAGTAGGAGTATCGTCAGAAAAAAAACAAGACTAACACTAACCAAAGTTTCTGAAGAGACTGAAATGCTAAAGTTTTTTTCATGCGAAATATTAGAGAAGGACACGTTTTATTTTGAGGTATTTTTGTTCACTAGCCATAGACAAAAATAGCCCGATGTTTTTGAAATGCATTCACGTCGGATTAAGGGCAGGTAGTCTGACTTTTACATATCTTTGATTCATTATTAAACAAACAAATAGAGATAGTTTAAATGCAAAAAAATATATATATTGTAGTTTACTACATGTACTTTTGAATGTACATTAGAGAGATTAAATGACAATTAAAACCGCAGTGAATTTCTCAGTAGCAGATCCGAGTCTAGATGTATGCTCCGTAGACTCCCTATTCCCATGTAATGTAACTTAAGCATATCTGGCGTTAGGTGGTTATTTATAAGTACACCTATGCTTCTTACCCTTCGGGGATACAGGTGTGATGTTATCAGAATGTAAATTCACAGTAAGTAGGTAGAAAAAGAGTATTTAACCTAAAAATAAAATCTTATAGTATGTCATCTTTCATTTAATTATTTATTCATCATCTTTCTAAGCTTTTACGGGCGATTGGCCGGAGAAGGCAACACATCGCGACTCTTCCCGAATTCTTACTGAATGGCTATGGGGAAACCTTTACATAGCAATGTGTCAATATACGTTAAATAATAAAAAAACTGGCCAAGTGCGTGTCGGACATCGCACATTTAGGGTTCAGTACCAAACCGCAAAATCAAGTTGGTAGAAATAGAAAAATGAGGGAAATTCAAAGAAAATCTGATTTATCAATATGTATTATTTGTTTGTAAAATATACGTAATAATAAACATTACAACCAAATTTCAAGTTCCTAGATCAATGGGAAGTTAAAAAATTCTTCGGGACAAAATATTGTAAAAAAAAGCTGACTTTGGTGGCTTCTCATTCCTTTGTTTTCCAATAATTTCAAAACAAAAAATACAGTATTTATCTACTCAACGAGCTCCAAACAACAATGATGCTGCTCGATAGGGTAGTTAATTTTGTTAGAAATAGTATTTTTTTACAAATTGATTACAAGATGCTTTTACGGTGAAAACTTGAAGAATGTAGCTTCAACCGTTTGGCTTTAAAACTTGTGTGACAGAGAATGGACAGACAGACGGACACGCGAGTGACAGCAATACGTTTGGAATCTTCGGGTACGGAACTCTAAAAATTAAAAATGTCATATTTCCTTTGTTAAATAAATTTTCATGAGCGTATTGGAATTACTTATAAGCTAATTTTTCCAACCTATCTGAAAGTTTCAAGCTCACAGCCATCTTCAAACTCTTCAGTGGAATGTATATTTTCATATCTAGAAATTTTAAAATAAAATCTTTTATGTATCTGACAGAATCGTTTACGTGAAACCCATGTAAAACGAAACATGTGTGTCGAAAAAGAAATATTTAGCGCTAAAGAAAAGAGAGGTAAGGGGTGTTTTGATGATTTTCAGAAACAGTAAAAAACCTTGTAGCTGCAGGAACTGTAATTAACAGAAACGTCCAGAAAAAAGATAGTAGTTAGAGAAACAAATCATTACAATAAAATTTATGTTACGGATTTTCCAATAGAGTGTCTATTGGAAAATCCGTAACATAAATGTTAAAATGTTTGTTCTAAATAAATACCTACTATGATGTTGGTCGGTTAGAAGAAGTAGTTTTGCTTGGTGGATTGCTCGTCTTAAATACTGCAGACAGGCTCATTCTTTAACAGACCTAAAAAAACAAGCATCTCTTAAAAAATAGAACTCATACCAAACTGAAAAATTTAGTTTTCTCAGGTACGTTATTTTAGTTCTTAGACAGCAGCGGATTTCCCGTCGCGAATGTTTGCCGCCGTGACACTCAATTTGAGTCTGTTATTGACACGGCCACATTTTTATACAAAATATCGGGAATGTGTCCGTGGCGATATTTTTCAGATCTATATCCTTGGTCTAAGTATAGATCCGAAATGGTAAATAATGGTTTCATTAAAGAGTACTGTTTATGAAAAATTATTTGTATATAAACCAAGTTTCGTTTTATTGGGGTTTGTGTTGTGAACGAAGTCAAAACTCATAATTTAGAGTAGATGAAACATTTTATCTAAAGATAGGTGTATACAGATAATACAATAACTCTCCCAATACAGGCACTACTTGCTTAAAGGGAGGCTCCAATCACTAGGTATCTGTTTCACTAATTATGTTGGAGAAATAAATAATTTTTAATAATTTTTTTTAATAGTGAAATAATTACGAAATCGAAATTATTTCACTATATAAATAATTTTTCAATAATTCGACTTTCATAAATAAAAACATGTAAAATTAACGGATGAAAATATATAGTAAATAAAATAATTTTATAAGCTTTTCAATTTTCAGTATCAAATTGCATTTGCCTATAAGCTCATGAATAAACATTTCAACGAATTGTTTATCTGTGTAACAAACATAAACATTTAATCATTACAGGCACTGGCGTATTCGTCATATCATCAAAAAGTTGCTATAAACAATTATGTTGATCAGGTCTATCTAGCCTTTTTCCGGTCGGCTTCCAATCCAACCAGATGCAGCTGAATACATTTATTTTAAATGGAGTGACTGCCTATCTGATCTGCACAACTTAGTAACTGGGTAAGTCGATTTTCTGGCTTCTGACTGCCAAAACGACTGCGAAAGATCTACAAATGACAGCCAGACAGGCCTTCAGTTTATCGTGATTTTCAGGCACGTTGGACCCTATGTATATTGATAATGGTGATCTATCCACGGAACGACCTCGGGAAGCTTTGCTTTACCTAGAAGATCACCGAGTGCAGCTGTTATTATTTAGCCACGATTTCCTCTATTTACTATATTGCTAACATATTCATTTTAGCAATATAGTAAATAGAGGTTTTATCCGTTATAACGGATATTATGACGTGGCGTATTTTGTATGAAAACTGCACAAACGATAAAAGCGCATAAATTAATATATTAAGCAGAAACAACATTTTGCGTTCATATTAAAACGATGTTATTATTATTTTTTATTCATTCAAGATGGGTTTGCTCTTGACTCTAGTCTAGGTCAGAGGTGACAGAGACAAAGTCGACGATGGAGTGAGCTTACCCAAAAGAAGCCTGTTCACTCTAACTTTGAAGAGATTCGGGTTGTATGCGTTCGGAAACACAGACGCAGGTTACATTTTTTTTCTCGTGTGCATTCTTTGGTCTACCTAGTAGTCGCAAGTGCTGCTGCCAAGCATGAGACCCTAGCTTTGAATCCCGGATCGGGCAAAGTGATCATTGTGTTTTTCTATTTGAATTTTTCAGTAGCAGCTCGGATTCTGGATTTATATCTGGTTGAAAACCTATTTTTTTTTCGAAATTAGCTTTAAATGAGATTCAATTGATTCTGACGCACATTTTAGAACTTCTTAACGAGTTAGTCGAAAATCAACAACCATTTAAAGCTATGTATGAAAAAATCACATAACTATGATAAATCAGATACAAATATCCAGCTCTAAAATAACAAATTGACTATAATAAAGCAATATTTTTTTTCACACTGCAGAATAAATCTAATGGCTGACAGCAATTGAGATTAAAAATATGATCGATTGACGTATGATTTGTAAATGACAGCCCTATATCTTTTACATACGATATTATTACAATCATGTTGCTGAATCGATAGTCAGCTCTTGATACAGATCACGGCAGCTTAGCGCCGAGAAATATTCGTACACGCGCAATACGTCACAACCTTTGTCAGAACATTGTCAATATTTCACCCGAAAGACCGACCGGGCATAAGTGAAGACCGAGCATCATTTCATCAATCGGTCCTGTGGGTCTCACATCCAGTGGATTCCTACGGGCTTCATCGGGTCATCGGTCCACATTGTGGGCGATCTTCCAACGGCAACGTTGAACCGAAATCAATGAGCCTACCGCAAAACGTGCCCCAGCACTCTAGAATCTTTCGGTCTCATTGATCACCCGTTTTGCGGGCAATCAGAATTGTCACGGGCTATCAATTCCTTATGAGTAAAAGGTGACACTCATTGTCACGCTTTGTTTGTGTGGGCAGTTTTGACAATGCCGTCTATAGCAGTATCCGCCGTGGTCTCCCTCTGTTCTGTGATTTTCGATTCGCGATGTACCATGTTTTTTTTAAAATGTGGTACAATGCTCTTTGAATGTTTACGTTCCTTGAGGAGCCTTCTATTAAGGTACGTATAAGATCTTTAATGTCATGATATTCCTGAGAAGACATTAAATAATACCGTCCAAGTAATACATATCTTTAATTAATTGAGGAAGAAAAGGACTGATTGCACAAGGAAAGTTATGGGTCTTCAGCATAATTTTATTATAATCATGTTTCAAGATTTTATTATTAGGTAAAATATGTATATCAATTCCCAATCTACATAGATTACCAACTATAGTCGTATAGTAGAATAGTTTTGTCAGGTTCTTTGCTAAAACTCGACCAATTTTACCTTTTACCACACTTTCCTACCAGTCTTACCAAAGGTTATCGTGTTACCTAATAAATGAATTGTGGAGTTCAGATAGGCAGTAGCTTCACGTAAAATGTATGTCGATTGCATGAGAAGCAAATCAAAATAGAGAAATAGTTATTTTTTTACCATTTCAGCTCACATCTTTGTAATGTATCCGTAGTAATGCAGATTAAAACAAGAATATTAAACAGTTACTTTACGTAATTGGCAGAAGATCTTGTCACTGGTCGATGTGGTGGTGTATAATATTTTTTACTATTTTGGAACCTGGTAAATATTATTAGTTTTGAACTTTTAAAGTGTCTTGTGCCCAAGACACCTTAACAGCAGCTTTTCCTAAATTACAATCAAAGATGTAAAGTGTACCTAACTAGCTTTAGGAAATAACTAAATATTAAAGCTTTTATTTGATGCTATAAATTACATGAACACATGTGGTTGTAGAAACTAACAGCTACAAATATACTATGTTTAACACAATAATTATATTATTTTCTGTAGCTGCAACGGGTAAGGTATGTGCCCTTACTGTCCTGTATCAAAAATACTGTGATTCTCCATCTAAAAAATCCAGCATGTGTAATTGCACAAACGTTCTCTTTCACTCAATCCAGAAATTATACGTTTAAAATCGAACAGAAGCAATACAACGATTATTATCATACAGAAGTCCAATGGTACTTAATTTAATCTTTTTTAAAACGGTAACACCCACCACGGTCAAGAAAGGCGTAAGTCACAATAAACAGTTACAAACGAAACACGTCCTTCCTGCAAATAAAACATTCAAAAAAGGAGCGATAATTGAATGGTTTGTTTTGTAAGTACTAGAATTCTTGATATTTAAGTCGGTGCAGCCTTGTTTTTCGCTTTGGCTTATGCGACAGAATTGAGCTAACCTAATTTAAACTTTGGTACTACACAATAGAGGATATTTTTGCTTGTTTTCAAGACTTTTATTTACTGTTTGTATGGGTCATAATACCACCCATTTTCTCGTCAATGGACAGGCACCAGTTACCAGTTTGACCGGTCGTGCTCACTTAGCTTTGATTAAAAATGTTGGAATAGCAACTCACCATGTACCCAACTTAATAAATAATTTCATCAAGTTAATGCAATTACCACTCTGAATATATTTAATTTATATTTTTTTCTGGATTCTGGATAAAAAAGACACTTAAGATGACCAGACTTATCAAGTCATTCCCTTTTTGTTTTTTTCAGTCACACCTTGGCATAATTTGGGATGCTTGCCTTTGCCGGACCAAATCCAAAATAATCTTAATATTTACTAAGTGCTTTCCCTTAAAAACATAAAACAAAAATATCATCGCCATGTAAACACCGATAACAGGAGTCAGAACATAAAATCGAAACAGAAATCTTATGTCAAAACCACAAACCAACGTAGCAAAAATTGGTTAAATATTCGAAATAACCATAGAGTGGTTCCAATCTTTTATCATTTGCCCGCATTTCCGGCACACGGGACTGCTCTACGATATTTATATACAGGCTTACAAACAACCCGGATATATATTTTTCAATACAGTTGTTAAACATGGCGTACTTTCAGAGGCTATAATTATGATTCGAAAGTTAAATTTTACGTTATGTTTGCAGTTTAGTTTTAAATTTATAAGTCAATTTAAAAATGTTTAGTAGCAAGGAGTTTTCAAACATAGAATAAAAAGGGATAGATTTTCTACGTTGAAATATGAATGATTCCGTACGTTTTAGCATTGAATTCTCAAAAGTCTTTTAAATGGTTGTTTAATATATTTAATTACCCGTTTTAATTTAATTATTTTCACATCAACATTTGTCAAAAATCGAATAGGCTGTATAGGCTGTTTTCGTTGAAAAAAAAATATGTCCAGTTGCAGAAACGCGCCATAAGTCAATTTAAAAAAGTTTAGTAGCAAGGAGTTTTCATACATAGAATAAAATGGGATACGATTTTATACGAGGAAAAATTAATGATTGCGTACGTTTTAGCATTGAATTCTCATTTTTTTTTAAATAGTTGTTTAGTATTTTTAATTACCAGTTTTAAGTTAATTATTTTCACATCAACGTTTGTCAAAAATCGAATAGGCTGTATAGGCTGTTTTCTTTGTAAAAAAAAATGTCCAGTTGCATAAACGCGCCATATTGAAAATTTTATTTTTGTGAATAAACAAATCTAATTCTTTGATTTGTTGTAAAAACGTGTTTCTCACAACTGTATTGAAAAACGTCGTGTGATACACGGATGTGTAGGTTATTGCTAACTCGTGTCATTAAAAACCCTCGCCTTCGGCTCGGGCTTGCTAATGACAGATCGTTTGCAATAACCTACTTTCCACCCTTGTATCACAATGTACTATTTTCGCTGTTCGCATTTCGTTCGAGAAGGATTAGACATGTTTTTTTGTCAAAGTAAAGTTTAAGCTGAGTGGCAAAAAGGTTTTCCATGTTATTTTTCGGTTTCCTTTAAAGAAGTTTATTGGTTTTTTTCTGTTTTAGAGATGGACTTTACTTTAAATAATCTTATTATGAAGGATAAGCCTAAAATATTTATTGTACCGGCATAATCCCTACGTGATCCTACTGCTGAAAACTTTTATGCCTTTGTTTAATGAGAATCTGAGACAAACAGTTTATTTGCATTAATAAGGAATGTTTGGGCAACACAGGAAAATAGAAAAAAAATACTTTAGTGAATTGAATGGGTATCTATTGTTTTCGATAAAATAATTTACCAGTCAAACAAATACTTAAGCAAACATGATAAAAAATACTTGTATTTTTTCGCGAATTCGCTTCGGTGGTATACTAAAACGACAAAATCAATCATCACTTCATATCCACGCCAAAAAATCCAAGCCACTTCTTTCTTCCGAGCATGTCGGCGGCGTACTTCAAATTAGCTTTAATGGTATCAGTTCAGTCACAAAACAAAATCTGCCTTACCTCAGTCATTAATGTTTTAATTAAGAGACCGGACCGAATTAAAACGTGACCATTCTTTTGGGAAGATTTATAACTTTGAATGTACAATACATTCAAAGTTATAAATCTTCCCAAAAGATTAAGTAGTGATGCCTTCCTTTAGTGGTGGTAGCTGTTGGTTTATTGAATGGTATACATTTATCAGAAAGGAGTACATTGAAATACTAAAAAAGAGCTTTGGTCAAGATAGTGTCTCTATTTAGTAGTAGTTCTACTATCTAGAATCAGTTTTATAGTCAAATTAAATTTTTACTGTAATATCGGCAACTACATGGTGTCTAACTCCGGTTTCTGGAGAAAAATTCTCGATGCGTAATAATTATAGAACCACAGCAGCTAAGGTGCGGTGGTTCTTTGCTTAGCTAACCAGCAAGATGGTAGCGGGGCAAGTGTTACAGAAAATGTTTCTGAAAAAATCATAGTTCAGGCTGTTAGTCCCGCTACCATCTTGCTGATTATCTAATATTTTACCACTGCACGAGCTGCTATCATGAAAGAACTCCAGATGTTTTTTTGATCCAAAGATCTGGTTAAAGAACTTAAAATGTACTCAATTTAAGTTATTTAAATTTAATATCACATTTTCCAAATAGTTCCATTGTAGTCTTTCACAGGTCTTATAGAAAAAGCGTTTAATAAAGAATTTTTATCCGTTTTCTAGAGGTGTGACAAGCGAAATTAAGAGCTCAGAGAGCTCCTGTCTTAAGGTTCCCCTAGTCGACGGCACGAACTATTTTGTGCGCAAGGTAAAATGCATGCTATCTCATCCGACAACGAGTGCGAAAGAGATAGATGCTGTGATGAGCTGTAAGAAGCTAGTTCGCATACGAATTAGCACTTTTGTAAATTTGTATCGAAATGGATGACGATTTAGGACTTTTGGGAGTCTAGATATCATGAAAAAATGACTAAATGTATATTTTCAAAATAATATTATTTGCTTTTTTAAATTACTAATCTATCCCTGTGAGAAGTGCAGGACCGGTTGATGGAGCGATGCTCGTGGGAGGCCACAGCAGTGAACGTCTGAAAGGATGATGCAAATATAATTTGTATGAATACCGAAGGAAAAGTATTTTTAAGAAAATTTAGAGACAAACAAAACAAAAATCATTAAATACCAAAAGATAAAACACAAAATCAAAGGTAAAAAAAAAAACGCAAAAGCGCTACTAAATTCTGCCTGCCAAATTTAATTAGCATTACTGCCAATATAAATGCAAACCTTTTACGTATTCAGATATGGAAATATAAAAAACTAGGTCGGTCAATGGTAAAGGAAAAAAAAATGGATGTTAGGCGCTCAAAAAGATTCGACTAACGTAAATCTCGGAATGAATGACTTCTACACACCTATAATAATATACGGGGTGGAGGCAAATCAGCTTTGACGACAGGCTGGTGTTGAAATGGGCGGTTATAGAGTGATTTTGCGAAGAATGCCTATTTTCGCGACAGGTATTAAGAAAATTTGTCTGAGTCCCTGTCACCAGTTACGGTTAACAGTAACGATTTAACTCAATTTTAAGTTAGCAATAGCATCGAAAAATGTGCCCATAGATTTCAACTGTACTCTTTTCATTGAGATGGCACGGGAATGAATCACCATGCTTGATCAAGGAGGGTTGGCGATTTCAGATTGGCTTATAAGGTATTTCAGAACTATTTTGGATAAAATGACATTGAAAAGCCAAGCATGGCATCTCCGAACTCTTCCAAATTCTTATTAGTCGCGGTTTAAACTCCATCCTATTGATCTATGTATACCTAAGCATAGGTACGGCGCGTTGGGTCGAGGCCTAGAATTTATTTGAATAGAAAAATGTGGTTTGTGCGTTGACTAATCTGGATCGAGTCACGTAGCACTGTTTGTTGGCGGTGAGATGGACTGCTAAGGAAATAGCGCTGTGTGAAAAAAAAACATTTTGTCGAATATAATTTTGCGTACCCGTTTACGTATATATTTTACAGGCAAAACTTGCAATTTTGACAAACTGTTGGGTTTATTCAGTTTTTGAAAATTTTGCGTGTGTAATAAAGATGAATTGCAGTTAACTCTTTTTCAATGCTGCTCTACTTCATGACGAAGTCTTTTGGTGCTCTTTTAAAAATAAGAGTAAAGAGTGAGAAGTGCTTGTAGAAGCATGCAAGGAAGGAACGTAGTAAATCATTCGCAATACCAGAATATAATATTGGCCATGAACCATAACTTGTATCAGATGGACTGTTGTCAATAAATCTTATAAATGTTAACAGTAAGTATGAGAAAAGTGTTTAGATAAGTATTCATACTGCAATAGATTTAATGTACCGTGCACAGAATCTATATATTTTATCTGCTACCCAGAAATTGGCACAAATCCGAATTAGGTCGGTTTTAGTAATATTTTGTATGTGCAAGGCAATACGTGCTTATTTTTATCTTTATGTGTTTGCTGCTCTATATAATATCTGTGGAATAATTTATAAGATCAAGTCAATCAGGGTGGCTAAATAGATAACCTTTTATTTTTATTTAAATAGTTGTGGGACAACTTACACACTTCCAATTGCATCATAATATAGAAAATAGACTTTTAAAATATAACGCTAAAAAAGAATGGACTGAGTATGTACGGAACCGCACATTATTTTTCATACTCACGCGCCGTGCATTCTGTGCACTCAGCATTTCGTACCTATCACTAAGCTAATTTGTGTAAGTACATTAAATCAATAAATCAGTGTTCAACGGACATTCGCGGTGGTCGGTTTTATTTCATCATCATCCCCATAGAATCGCCCCGGTATCATCACTAAGTGCAGGGATCCCCTACATTTATTTTGGTCCTTCGAGATTAGCATCAGGACCTCGTCGCGGTACTTTGAGCTAGCGCGCGCACAGCTCAGTGGCAATCTCTCGCGAACGTGGTTCTGTGATCAAACCAGTGAGAAACTCTTTTTTTTCACTCTCTCATCCTATACTTGAGTTACACTTGACTTGAGCTTAGGTCAACAGCACGGTCGTGGTAAGGAAATCACGGCGTGATATCACCATCATCATCATCAGGCTCCCTGGAGCACATCATCGGGTGGCGCAAGGGTTCAGCGTCCGCAATCAGCATCGTCATCACGTGGATCATCATATTTCCAAGTAAGACTGTTCCTTTTACCTACCTACATCATGGAAGATCTTATTGCCCGTCAATCGGAAATCATCGCCAATTTTACTACCATCAAGGTCAACTTTAGCAAGGACTCGGATTCTCGCAAAACTACGGAATACCTCAGGAAACGTTTAGACGCGATAGACGACCTCTGGGGAGAGTTCGAACAAAATCATAAGCAAATATCGGAGCATAAAGATGCGGCGGTCGACTATTTCCTCGACAACACGTATCAAAAGGGCAAAGATCATTATCAATTTGTACGGAATCTCATTTCGTCTTACGGCAAATCAAACAAATCAACTCAACCTGATGGCAAGTTAGACGAACTAATATCGCTGCAACGCACGAACTTTAGGGCATTTACTCGGCTGGTCAAAGGTATCAAGATTGATCAGATATCGGACAAATGGGAACTTGAGGATGAGCTCAAAAACATCCAAGTAAAGTGGACAATGATAGATACGCAACATTTGCAAATCGATCATATCCTAGCTGGAGGTGACTTATCATACGACGAGGAGTTTAACAATCATGAATTGGTCTACAAAAACATCAAAAGAGAGCTTAATAAGAAAATCTCCTCAACATCTCATTTAGAGAGATCAACCCCGCACATTGATATACCGTCATTTAGCGGGAACTACACACAATGGCCAACATTTTATGACTTGTTCACCGAGACAATTCATAACAACAATTCGATCACGAAAGCTCAGAAGATGCAGCATCTTAAGGGAAAACTTAAGGGGGAGGCAGAGCGTATTATTCATCATCTCCATATATCATCAGATAACTACGATGCAGCGTGGGATATCTTACTACATCGGTACAATAATACTCAACTTCTTTTTACCAATCACATCGAAATCTTCCTTAATCAACCCAACATCCAAAGGCAAACATCATTAGACATCAAAGGTTTATACGATACCTCAACCGAATGTATTCACGCGATACACAATCTCGGTGCTGATACGAATACATGGGATCCGTTGTTGGTTCACTTGCTCTGCAAAAAACTGGACCCAGAAACATATGCTGGGTACAAAGAGGCACGCAGGAATCCTCGTGACCTACCAAAGCTGGAGGAATTAATGTCTTATCTCGAGAGTAAATTTACTGCTCTTGAACCCATTAAAACTACTAAGGAACCCTCATCATCAAGCAAAAGGAACCCAAATCAATCGCATAATAAGCAAAACTATAATAAAGGTTTCGCTAACAAAAATTATAAGGCCATCATTACGCAAACATCGAAATGCACTGTATGCAATTCAAATCATGCTCGCAATTTGCTATCGTGCCAAAAATTTATGAAAATGACATCAGATGTACAATTGAAATTGGTGACGAAATCAAATATATGTCGAAATTGTTTATTCAGTCACGACGGAAATCAATGCACTTCAACGAAACGTTGCAAAACCTGTCAAGGAGATCATCACACAATACTCCATGAAGCGTGTTGTGTCTCATCATCAAAATCGTCAAATAACCACCCTAACGTTAATCATGTCGCAGGGGAGGACGAAGAGTTATTGTTGACCACGCTGTCAATCAAAGTCAAGTGTTCCGACGGCAGCTACGTGTTCCTTAGGGCACTTCTAGACCAGGGATCACAAATATCATTAATATCGGAAAACGCTGTTCAGCGATTAGGGTTGCAGCGTCAACGATACAACGCATCAGTATCAGGGATAGGTGCTGGTACTAGACAAAGCAAAGGACGGGTATCAATCGACTGTCAATCTATCTACGGCGACTATCATTTTACTACAGAAGCACTGGTTCTGCCTAAAGTCGCTAACTGCTTGCCTGGTGCACCATTCAAAAAACAATCATGGCCTCACATTCAGCATCTTCAATTAGCAGATCCAGAATACAACGTGTCTAAGCCAATAGATATTCTCTTGGATGTGAGTATCTATTCTCAAATCATCATGGACGGTCTCATCAAAGGACCAGCGCAGGCTCCGATTGCGCAACAGACCGCACTCGGTTGGATCCTGTCTGGCAATGTTCGCACATTTAACTGTCATATCGCGACGAATGACTTATCAGAACTATCAAAATATTGGGAGATAGAGGACGTAGAAACATCATCATCACCCCTTACCCGTGAGGAGCAGTACTGTGAAGAGTTTTATCAGCAAGCTACTCGTCGTTTGGATACTGGTAGATACGAGGTTGGCATACCCATGAAACCCGAATATGAAAATCAGCTTGGATCATCAAAATCTAAGGCTATCGCACAATTCAAACAGTTGGAAAGAAAAATGTGCAATAATGAATCATTTGCAGAAAATTATAAAACGTTTATGTCGGAATATCAACAACTGGGTCACATGTGTACGGCTAATAATGTCGATGAATCAAAACGTGCCTACTTCTTACCACATCATGGCGTAATGAAATTAGACTCAACAACAACAAAACTTAGAGTCGTTTTCAATGCGTCAGCGAAATCAACATCAGGAAAAAGCCTAAATGACCTCATGTGCTGCGGACCAAATCTACAAAAAGACCTCATGACACTCATCTTAACCTGGAGAACGTACAGTTACGTTATCACGGCAGACATAGAGAAAATGTTTCGCCAAATCATTATCAGGCAATCCGATCGTCATCTTCAATCAATCATTTGGCGGCAATCATCTCAAGAAATACTTAACGAATATCATCTTACTACCGTAACATACGGTACTAAGGCCGCTCCATACTTAGCGATGCGAACGTTAAAACAGCTGGCAATAGACGATGCCGACAAGTATCCTCTAGCTTCGTCAGCCCTGAGTCAATCATTTTATATGGACGATCTATTTAGTGGAGCAAATACCATTCAACAAGCGAAGGAGCTTCAGCATCAACTCATTGAGACGCTGAAGGGAGCTGGTATGAACCTCCGGAAATGGTCCAGTAACGTACCGGACCTCCTGGTAGATCTATCACCAGATCAACTCAACAACCCATTAGACTTCAAGTGCTCGGAAACAAGAAAAACACTTGGATTAAGATGGAACTCATCAACGGATAGCTTCACCTTTCAAAATCAATTGGATTATCACGATAAACGCGTCACAAAGAGACAGCTACTTTCGGAAATTTCAAAGATATTTGACCCCTTAGGCTGGCTGTCACCATTATCAATCAGAGCAAAACTGCTTTTTCAAAACGCATGGTCATCACATTTATCATGGGACGAAGAAGTTCCGCAACCGATTCAAGATGACTGGATTCAGATCAAGAATGATTTCAACACCATAGATCAATTTATCATTCCACGTTATCTCGGCAACACAAACCAATCATATCAAATCCATGGATTTTGTGACGCATCCGACAAAGCATACGCATGTGTTGTGTATGTAGTAGCTAAGGACAATAAGAGTGATCGCACATCAACGCTCGCTGTAGCAAAAACAAAGTTAGCACCACTGGCAAAAAAGGTATCATTACCACGACTAGAGTTATGTGGTGCGCTACTACTATCTCAACTTATCAAGAAAGTCATGGAACCATTATCAAATCAAGATGTGGAGATTTACGCCTGGACAGACTCGATGATAGTTTTAGGGTGGATCCAAGGCGACGTGAAGAAATGGAAACAATTCGTAGCTAACAGAATCAACAAAATCACTATTATCATTCCACCCTCAAGTTGGCATCATGTGAGGTCCGAAGATTGAAGAATGAAGAAGAATGCAGCAGATTGCGCTACTCGGGGTCTGACGTCACGGAAGCTTTCAAGCCATCCGCTGTGGTGGCAGGGTCCGAAATGGATAACCAATTTCGAACAAAGCACCCTCCCTACCACCTCATATCAATCACCAGATTTGGAAACCAAGAAGCCTAGTGTAAACACGGCTTTATATCAAAATCATATTTCATTGATACACGAGTTACTACAGAACTACAGTTCCTTAACTCGCATTCTGAGAATCGTCGCTTGGGTCTCGCGTTTCATAACGCAATCACGAGGTAAACGCACATCAAAATCAGATGTTTTAACGTCATCAGAATTGAACAATGCATTGAATATCATTATCAAAGATGACCAACTAAAACAATTTCATGAAGATATATTGTTTATCAATCAAAAGGGGCATGTGCATCCAAGAAGCAAAATATCATGTCTTAATCCATTCATAGATGAACACGGTCTCCTTAGAGTAGGTGGACGACTGAAAAACGCACGCATCAACGACTCATCAAAGCACCCTATCATATTATCAAGCCACAGTCGTCTCACAGATTTAATCATTGATCAGGCTCATATTACCACATTGCACGGAGGCCCGCGACTGACACTTTCATACATCAGAGACAGGTATTGGATCATCAGTGGAATCCGTACCGTCAAAAGGAAGTTGAGATCATGCGTTAAGTGTCAGCGCTTTACTCAAACGCAATATCATCAAATCATGGCCGATCTTCCACAACCACGAGTCACCCCGTCACGACCTTTCTCTCACACCGGTGTCGATTTTACCGGACACGTCGAGCTGAAGGCTAATAAGGGACGTGGAATCAAAACCGTTAAGGGCTATATTGCTGTGTTTGTTTGTTTGTCTACCAAGGCTGTTCATCTGGAGCTAGTTTCTGATCTCAGTACTCCATCATTTCTAGCAGCCTTTCGTAGGTTTTCGGCCCGTCGTGGAACACCAAGTCACGTTTACAGTGATAATGGCACAAATTTCGTAGGTGCCAACCGTATCATAAAGAAGGAATATCAAGACATCATAGCCACAATCAACACCGATTTCTTCAATAACATCAATGACATGAACATAAAGTGGCACTTCAACGCTCCTGCATGGCCAAGTGCAGGCGGTCTTTGGGAGGCTGCGGTGAAAAGCCTCAAATACCATCTGAAACGCATCATCGGAGATCAGAAACTCACTTACGAGGAATTTACTACACTTCTATTTCAAATCGAGGCATGTCTGAACTCAAGGCCCCTCTGTCAGTTGACAGAGAGCCCTGAAGACGACGTTCTTACGCCAGGTCATTTCTTGATCGGCGGCCCGCTTCTATCTAGACCACAGACTGATCCAGATCACATAAACCAGTCAACTAGGTGGCAACTCATTCAATCAATGAACAAACACCTTTGGAAAAGGTGGTCAAGCGAATATTTACAGCAACTGCAGGCTAGATCAAAATGGCGTAAGCCAAGTAGGAACTTCGAAGTGGACGATGTCGTTCTTATCAAGGACGAAAACTTGCCACCCGGCAAGTGGGCGCTAGGACGTATTCAAGCAGTTCATCCTGGGAGAGATGGCTATGTAAGGGTAGTCAGCTTAAAAACCAAAAATAATATCATTCAACGTCCAGTCACCAGACTTGTGTTGTTACCAGTAAACGAGGATACAAGTCAGGATGAAAAAGTCAACCATCAAAACAAATCAGATGAGCGAAGCAAGAGAAAGCGACTTCCTCGCAACAACGTTTCATTGAAGAATCTATTCACTAGCTTCATATTACTATTTTTCATGTTATTATCATCGACTTCAGCGGAAAATATACCCAATCAAGAATCGTATAATCTGACGTCATTAGATCAGAATCAAGCTATTTACTTCGATAGAATATCCAATCTTCAGTACATCCAGGACGAATGGCGTCTAGTTGTCTACTACAATATGACGACATACTGGAAAGGGTTAGCCGAGATCAAGAGTTACGTCAATCATATCAAGTCATTATGCATAACTCAGGCAAATAAACAATATCAGAGTATCATTCATCAATTAGAGCACGAAATAAGTGACATTGAACATTATGATATGTTACTTAAATATCAAAGTCCAAAGAGGCTAAAGAGAGGCCTAGTGGACGGCGTGGGTTATATTGCCAACTCGTTATTCGGTGTACTAGACGAAAGGTTTGCTGAAAAATATAAGGGTGACATCGAACAGATCAGTCATAATGAAGCACATCTACAGAAACTTATAAAAAATCAAACAAGCATCTTAGAATCTGAGTTCAACATCGTACGCCGTAACGAGGATATCATGAATAAACAATTTTCATTTATTAAGCAACATCTACAACATATATCATCTGAGGTGAATAAGGTACGTCTCGCAAACGAAGATAGTCTTTACATTACCTCATCGGCACTAGCAGCATCAATAATTCTCACAAATATTCGTTGGATTCAGCAAACGCTAATCGGAACCGTAACAGATATTTCACACGGGCGCATTGACAGCCATTTGCTGTCACCGGAGCAGTTATCGTATCAGCTGAGCACTATCTCCAGTCGACTGAATGGTAAACTTACGATACCTGTGGACTTAAGGAATGTCAAGGATTTGTACCGGTTACTAAAGGTTTCGGCTAGAGTCTTCTCTAACTACTTAATCATTGAGATCAAGGTTCCACTCATAAGTAACGAACTGTTTGAGTTGAACAAAATCATATCAATTTCGCAAAAGAGAGGACAACAATATTATCATCTCATTCCATCAGTACCGCTCATAGCCTACAATTTGCGCAAGGATACAGCATTTCTCCTATCAGAAGCAGACCTTCAATCATGTACTCATGTCCCTAACGATATCTTGTTATGTTCATTAAACATGCCATCTACAATCTAAACATGAAACAATCAATTTGCGAAATCAAATTATTCAATAAAAAGCAACTATGCCACTCCGTAAAATCATCATGTGACGAGCAATGGATCAAATTACACAGGCCGAACAGCTGGTTGTACACATGTTGCTCGGAATGCCAAACTCGCATTATTTGCGCCAACGGAATCACAATGGTGAACCTTGTCGGCAACGGGATTATTACCCTAGGTCAAGGTTGCACATTGAAAGGAGAGACCTTCAGTATCTATGCCCATAACAATTTCATCAATCACGTGAATATTCATCATCACATCGAAGTCCCAGAGGTGTCCGTACTAAACAAAATCATGAAAACGTCTGCGCCAGAGAACTTCAGTGAAGCTGAAGATCATCATCTCATTTGGAATAAATTAAGGGCTCAGATTGACGAGGTTAAGGAACAGTCATCTACAGATCTGAGCATTCACGACATTCATCACTACACTGTGTTGTACATCAGTGTAGCTTCGGTAATCATCTTGGGTGGCGTCATCGTGTACCTCATCAAAAGCCAACGAAGTACGGGCAGGGCATCAGCGTCGCCGGCCCCCCAGGGCCAAGAGGCTCTCGGGGTGGGGCCTGTGGCGGTCGCACCGGCATCGCGTGGATCATCAGTGCAAAAGTGTAGTGAAGTGTTCACAATCAGTGGTGTAGACAGGGCTACCTCGCCCATGTGTACCGTAGAATAGTCGTTTAGTTAGTATTTTCACATTTGTATCATTAGCAATCTATATCATTTTATTTTACTATTTTACTTGTCTCTTAATTTAATTTTCTGTTAATCAATCATATCAGTTGTCTGATTGCGGGCAGGATGTACGGAACCGCACATTATTTTTCATACTCACGCGCCGTGCATTCTGTGCACTCAGCATTTCGTACCTATCACTAAGCTAATTTGTGTAAGTACATTAAATCAATAAATCAGTGTTCAACGGACATTCGCGGTGGTCGGTTTTATTTCATCATCATCCCCATAGAATCGCCCCGGTATCATCACTAAGTGCAGGGATCCCCTACAGAGTACTTAAATTTAAACCTAGAAAAGAATAGATAGAGCGCAGAAATACTTGAAGATGATGGAAGATGATGTTTTATGCTCTGTCCCATAATAGCTATAACTTTTAAATATAATGGAAGGAGTTCTACAATGAATAGACCATTTTAGGATATAGTGAATAGAGCACTTAAGGTTACACTAGTCGAAAATTCTTGCATACAAACGTAGTCTTTTCTGCACCGTTTTGAGAGCAGTGGTGATGAAATAATTTACACAAAGTAAAGCAACTGCTTGGGTTCGAACTCACGGCCTACAACTGGTAAGTCGCGGCCATTACCACTAGGCCACCATTGCTCTATTTATAATCTATCATAGTAAAATTACACAAAATGGTTCCTTTGTAAAAACCCTTCGATCGTTAAAGCGAAGACTTTCGTTTTTTTTTGTATTTATTAGTACTGTAGGAGATTGATTGTTCGGGGGGAAGGCCAGTCTCCGGGACGGTGCACCCTGGGGTACGGGCAATGACTCCCCATTAGGTACTATATGCCAATATCCTGTCAAAGAGTTTGGAGGTCGGAAAAACGCTCCAACGTGTGTCCCTCTGTGCTCTAAGCAGAGACGCACAGCGGCGGAGTAAGAGCGGGCTCGGTGTGCACTAACCCTGCCACCGGGCAGGCAGGAGGAAGTATTGGACTTCCTTCTGCCACCGCTAGAATCGTAGCCCCGAAGATAGTCACGGTCATGTCTCTGACTGTTGACGGGCGACGAGGGTCTTGGCTTTACTGCCCGGGCCGCGAGGAAGAAAACCTCTATAAAAATCACCCCAAACCTCCAAGCGGCGGCGCACCGTGAGGGAGGTTGATAGCTTGACTAATGGGTAGCTAAAAATAGTCTCTAGTGCGAACCACTAGATTTTTTGAGATTTAAAAATGTAATATACTCGTGGGAACAGCTTTGGAAAACTTAAAAAAAACAAACAAAACCGACAAAGAGGTGAGGAGTGATGTGGGGTTGGAGTCCGACGCCGCATCTGGAGCACAGAGCTCGGAGTGCGAAGAGGTGGGGGCTGCTGCGAAGAACCTAAGTTTCTTCCGGAAGCGCCCCAAACCGGGGGATGGGTCACCCTCCGATGACGAGCTGGCCTCGGCCCGGAAGATCCCCACCAGTAGGCGGGGTGGTGGCCGAGATAGAGGAGTGGGCAGGGGGCTCACCGCCCAGGAGGCTGCCCAGCGAGCCGAGAAGCTTGCCGCAGAGGGACGTCACCCCGGATTGACCAGCCGCAGAGCTGACCTATCGGGGTCTTCCGGCGGTGAAATGGATTCGGAGCAGAATTTGGATTCGGAGCGAGCGGTCAGGTTCGCAGAGGTCGTGGAAGCCGCAATCCGAGATATGGCCTTGAAGAGGAATAAGTCCTCTAAACACAAGGCCATATCCGCGGCCACGGCCTCCATTATGGCGGCAGCGGAGGCAAATCATGTTGGGCCTCGTAGGATGGCATATCCGAAATGCAGGCGGAGGTCGCCCGCTTGAGAGCCGAAATGGAGCTTCTCCAAAAAGAGAACGAGAAGCTCCGAGCGGACCTGGCCGGGCTCCGAGGAGACGGCCCCCGGGCGATACTGCAGGAGGGGGCGCAGCATGGGCAAGGGCAGCCCGTACCTGCAGAAGACCGGGTGCTGAACCTGGTGCGGCAGGAGCTGGCTGCTTTCCAGAGTCGGTTTTCTGCTCTGGAGGCCATCGTCCTGCGTCCCCCGCTAGCTGCCAGCCAAGCGGGCTTGGGCCAGCGGAAGGCGGACTCGTTTGCCGCCGCCGTGACTACCGCGGCCAAACCAGCCTCCTCGGGACAGGCCAATCGCGAGGCGATGCCGGCACCCACGAGGTCAGCCCCTGCGAAACCGGGCAAATCGGCACCCAAAGGGGGCGGAGCGACTTCTCAGGCAGCGAGGGCCCCAGCCCGGGTGGCGAATCAGCCGCCCCAAACTCTTCCGCCTCCTGAAACTCCCTCGGCTGACACCGAATGGCAAGTGGCCGGGGAGAAGAAGAAGGCGAGCAAAGCAGCAAGGGCGGCTAAAAGGAAGGAAAGGTGAAAGCGGCGCAAGGAGCGAAGCGTCGCGGATAGGCTCTGCGCCCCGAAGTCCGCAGCTGTAGTAATTACACTACAGCCGGAAGCAGAAAAGAAGGGCGTGTCCTACCGCGAAGTTCTCGCCAAAGCGAGGCAGGCGGTGAACCTGGAGGAGCTCGGCGTCACCGACGGCATCCGGGTTAGGGTCACAGCAACTGGAGCCCGAATGCTAGAAGTCCCCGGTGCGGCCAGCGGCCCAACCGCCGACGCTCTGGCCGAAAGGCTCAGGGCGTCTCTTAATGCGGACGAGGCCCGAGTGTCCAGGCCCACCAAGTGCGCTGACATGCGCATTCTGGGCCTGGACGATTCTGTGACGGAGGGAGAGGTGGTGGCCGCCGTCGCTAGGACTGGGGGGTGCACTCCCGAGCAGGTAAGGGCAGGCCTCATACGTCCTGATGCCACGGGGATGCAAGCCGTTACGGTGAGCTGTCCCGTCTCGGCAGCCCAAAAAATTGCCGGGGAGGGCCGAAGACTCTTGGTGGGCTGGGTTTCCGCGCAGGTGAAACTGCTGGAATCCAGACCTCTGAGGTGCTTCCGCTGCCATGTAGGCAACCACGTGGGAGCTCAATGCACCTCGGAGGTGGACCGCAGCGACCAATGCTTCCGCTGTGGTCAGCCCGGTCACAAGGCCAGCACGTGCAATGCCACGCCGCACTGCGTCGTATGTGCGGCAGCTGGCAAGCCGTCCGTTCACCGGGCCGGCGGCAAAACCTGCGTTCCACCCGCCAAGGTCAGGCGCAGGGGCAAGCACTCCACCACCGCCGTCACCGCCGCAGCCACCGCAACTGCTGCCGCCGCTGCCGCCTCAAAAGCCGTCGTCACCGCTGAAACCACCGCGGAAAGCCCTCACTGGGGTTTGACGAAATGGAGTGCCAATAATGGCCCCATTACGCCTCCTCCAGGCGAACATCAACCACTGCGCCGCTGCTCAGGATCTCGTGCTACAGAGCATGGCGCAGTGGTCGATTAACATTGCTGTGGTCGCTGAGCCGTACTTTGTCCCACCCAGGGACGACTGGGTGGAGGACCTGAGCGGCTCAGTGACCCTAATTTTTTCGGCGGCCTATGGCACCCCGTCCCTTGAAGGTGTCAAGAGGGGACATGGTTGCGTGGCAGCACGGTTCGGGGACATTGCCGTGGTGGGGGTATAATTCTCCCCGAACCGAACTCTCACCGAGTTCCACAACTCCCTTGCGGAGTTGAAAATCGTCATCGTCGGGTACCGCTCCATCCCTGTGCTCGTTCTCGGGGACTTCAATGCCAAGAATGTGGCTTGGGGTTCCCGGTATACGGACACACGGGGCAGGATGGTTGAAGACTGGGCTCTGGAGACAGGCCTGGTCGTCCTCAACCGGGGTTCTGTCCCCACGTGTGTGCGGATGCAGGGCGAATCGGTGGTGGATATTTCGTTCGCCAGCCCCGCTCTGTCACCGCGTGTCGTCGACTGGCGCGTTATGGATGAGGTGGAGACTTATTCCGACCACCGGTACATTCGGTTTGACGTCTCCACCCAGATCTCAAGCGCGTCGGTCCGACAAACCCCGAGTGGTCCGCGGTGGGCGCTGAAACAGCTGGACCGGGAGCTCCTCCTGGAAGCCTCGATCGTGCAGGACTGGGTGTCATCACCGGATAGGCCAGCTGACATCAACGTCGAGGCGGAGTGGTTCCGGGAGGCCATGTCCGAGATCTGTGACGTGGCAATGCCCCGGCTCAAGCCAGGACGCGCCCGGCGCCAGGTGTACTGGTGGTCGCCGGAGCTTACGGCTCTGCGCCAGGCGAGCGTTGCTGCGCGACGCCGTTACACCAGGCACCGCAGGCTCCGTAACTGTCCTCCGGATACGGAAGCCATCGAGGTGGAACTGTACGAGGGGTACAGAGCGGCGATGACTGCCCTCCGAGTGGAGATCAAGCGTGCCAAGGGCTTGGCTCGTGAGGAGTCGCTGGGGACTCCGAACAGGGATCCGTGGGGGCGCCCCTACAAAATGGTGCGAAATAAACTCCGCCCATGGGCACCCCCGCTGACGCAGAGTCTCCAGCCACAGCTCGTGGAGGGCGTCGTGAGCACTCTGTTCCCTTCGCAAGGGGAACATACTTTGTAAGGCAGCTTTTCCTTACCCAACCGGCTAACTCATGGGTAGCAAGTAGCTTGAGACAATTGCAGGGACTAACTCACATGAAGCTGACCGAAGTAAAACACATTTAAGTTTGGTCAACTAATTTAATTCTTCAAGCACACATTCCATCAATACAATATCTTGAGGTTAACAAAGTATGAACCACTCACTTTCTGAAGGGATATAGTTTACCCACAATATTCAATGCTGGAGATATGATTCCTCAAACAGCATCGTTCTCTGTGTAGCTGTCAGTGAGCTTGCTGGATACCAGATGATAACAATTATGCTCGGAACCATTTGCAAGAGGAGACTGCTGTAGCTTGAACAGCTAGTTGACCATTAGCTTTATTATGTAGATAAAAATTATAGCTAAAGAGGCATTTGGAGCCCTGCCAAGGAAAAGAAAACTGCATGTTAAGATCAAACGCACATGTGTCATGAAAATGGGCATTCAGACAAATTCAAACTAATACTCACAGCGCCTACTAAATCATTGATTATGATGAGCTTTTCATCTTGACGCTAGCCAGCCTTGCCCCATATAACATCACGTATCTTTTTGGATCCTTGCCTTTGAGGTTATTTTTGGACACCGTCCTCTCAACGCAAGTTCACTCGTAGTAAAGGCTCAAGTCATCCTAATACAGACCTTGAACACTTTACTTTTAAGCCATAGGCCCATTTACTAAAATATCCTTTATGTAACTAATTTGAAAAGAATTTAATAATTTATAAATTTGTGTGTTTATTGAATTAAATGATTTCACACAAATAGAATATATTTTATTTAAACTTTCATCTATGTCATACATATGTCAGCGCCATTTAGTACCCAAATGATCAAACAATCGAGTAGCGACACAACTAATCGAACTTGTTTGGCAAAAAGGAGGCAGATGTAGCTAACATACATAGTGTGAACAAAATATATGTTACAACTTCCCCGCCCATGTCTCCACCTCTTGCGGTGCCCGATGCGGACCACATCACCGACGACAATGACGATACTCCGGAGGAGACCGAGGTAGAACTGAGAGTGGCGGTACGTAGGCTGAATGCCAAAAATACCGCCCCAGGACGACGGCTTACCTGGAAAAGCCTGGGTCCTGGCCTTCGAGGCTCTCGGGCCTCGACTAAGGGGGCTCCTTAGCGCATGCTTGGAGAGGGGCCAGTTCCCGCTTCGCTGGAAGACAGGGAAACTGGTCCTCATTAAGAAGCCAGGGCGCCCAGCGGACTCTCCGTCCGCTTACCGGCCCATTGTGCTGCTCGATGAGGTGGGCAAGCTCTTTGAAAGAGTAATTTCAGACCGCCTCGTTGGGCAGCTGGTGCGGGTAGGGCCGGATTTGGCGAAGGGCCAGTTTGGCTTCCGCAGGGGGCGCTCTACGGTGGAAGCCATCATGCGCGTGCGAGCCCTCACGACGGGGGATGCAGTGGCCCGGGGTGGGGTTGTCTTGGCGGTGTCTCTAGACATCGCCAATGCTTTCAACACCCTGCCCTGGAGTTGCATCAGGGAAGCACTCTGGTATCACCGGATGCCGCCCTACCTCTGTCGCGTGGTCGAGGCCTATTTGACGGACAGAGCCGTCATCTACCCTGGTCACCAGGGAGAGTGGAACCAGCGAGAGATGTCGTGCGGTGTCCCACAGGGATCGGTCTTGGGGCCGCATCTGTGGGACATTGGGTACGACTGGGTGCTGCGCGCCAACCTCACTAACGGCGTCAGCGTAATTTGCTACGCTGACGACATGCTGGTCCTGGCGCAGGGGAGGTCGCACCAGGCGGCGGCTGAATTAGCGACACGCGGGGTTGCAACAGTCGTTGAGAGGATCCGGCAATTGGGACTCGAGGTGGCCCTGCACAAGTCTGAAGCCATGTGTTTTCATGGTCTTCGGAACGCGCCACCACCGGGTTCCCAAATAACGGTAGGAGGGGTTCACATCGGCGTCGGGTCGACGATGAAGTACCTGGGAATCGTCCTCGACAGCCGGTGGAATTTCGTGGAGCATTTCCGACGTTTGGCTCCCAGACTGGAGCGGGCCGGGGCTGCCCTAAAGCGACTCCTGCCCAATCTAGGGGGTCCAGACGCCTCCTGCCGGAGGCTCTACGCGGGGGTCGTGCGGTCCATGGCCCTTTACGGCGCACCGGTGTGGGCGCATTCCCTGAGGCGGCGACCAGCCCGCTCGTTGAACGCGTCCCAAAGGGTCATGGCCATCCGGCTGGTCCGGGGATACCGCACGGCCTCCGGTGAGGCGGCGAGCCTCCTTGCCGGATTGCCGCCATGGGATCTGGAGGCAAAAGTCCTCGCGCACATTTGGGAGTGGCGCGAGGACGCGAAACGCCGGGGCGAAACTCCACCGCCACGACAAATCGCGGCTTGGCGGACAGAGCTCCGGCAGGATCTCATGGCGTCATGGAGAGAGCGACTGTCGCAACCCAGTGCTGGGCACGCCACAATTGCGGCGATAAGGCCCCTCTTTGAGGAGTGGCTTGAGAGGCGCCACGGCGTCCTCACATTCCGCCTTACGCAGGTCCTCACCGGACATGGCTGTTTCGGGAGGTTCCTGTTCAGGATAAGGCGGGAGGAAACGCCCGGGTGTCACCATTGTGTGGATCGCCTGGAGGACACGGTGGAGGTCTGCCCCGCTTGGGCGGAGCACCGCCGTGTCCTCGTGGAGTCGATCAGCGGTGGCGACCTCTCGCGTCCGGCCCTGGTTCAGGCCATGCTACGGAGCGAGAGGGCATGGGAAGCTGTCTCCTCCTTCTGCGAAGCAGTTATGCTCGCGAAGGAGGAGGCGGAACGCGTTAGGGAGATGCAACGGAGACGCCCTCACGCCCCTAACCACCGCAGGAGACGCCCTGGGCGTCGGGAGTCGCAAGCCGATTCCCGGCCACCGTAGGCGCGGGCTTGCGGACGGCGAGTAATGGGTAGCTCGCTGTCCGATAAGGACCAAGCCCGAGTCGACGGCGCATAGTGTTCCACGCGCGCCTCAAAGAGATGTCAGCAAAAAAATTACGGGGTCCGACAGGACCGATGCCTGTCTGGGTCGCGGATAAATTTGAAAAAGAGTTACCGCGGCCCTGGCTCAAGCAACTGAAGGAACACGGGTTTTAGTCAGTAAAAGTCTGACACGCACTTCCGCTTCACCCAGAGCGGGAGAAGTCATTGGATGATTGCCCACCCAAAAAAAAAAAAGGAGATTGATTGTTGTTTATATTTAGGGATGATTGTTTTTGTCATCTTAACCACTTGTTAAATAAATATTTTCGAGGACTTAAGTGCTGTGTAAGTAAATACACTCGCAAATATATTAGTGATTTACACAAGGCGCAAAGCTTAGAATAGCCTAGTCCTCCTTCTTTATTTACTGTAAAGATAGCACGCGATATAATTGATTAATATCATCTCATGTCGTGATGTAATGCTAAGCTTGGTAACAATGACAAGACCGAAAACGGGCCTAAACTTATTACATAGTTCTTACCGATTACGGCAAAGAAGGAATGGGCCACACACAGGGTTTAATTTCAATAAAAAACTAGTATTTCTATTAATATTCCAAAGGCCAATCGGAAATCATCTACAAGGCTTACTATCTCATAACATTTACATTTCTAATCCATTACGTGTAAGGGCTGCCCTATTTATTGGACAGTAGTGTCCGACCGAAAGTTCGGCTTCGGTTTCGGTCGAGTTTCGGCAAAAAAACGGGTTTCTGTTTCGGCGGCAAACCTACCGAAACTAAGGCCGAAACCGAAACTGTATTCGGGAGTTCTCGCCCTGTGATTGGTCATGTTCGGCGCGTTAAATTCTATCCAAGCGAGTAAGCGACGAAGACCTTTTGCCGCGTCCACGTGCCTAATCATATCGTGACTGGCTTGTGTTTGCAGTTCGTTTTGTTTGTTGTGAGTTTTCGTGTGATTTATTTTTAATTATTTAAGTTTTATTACATGATATAGTATAAGAGTAAACATAAAAAAAAAACATTATAACAAACTAATACATAAATTATAGTAGAATCAAGTTTAACCTATCTTAATATTTTTGTGGTTGATTTAACTCTCTCACTAATGGTATACCTAAACAAACTTTAGTTAGGTACTTGGTACTTGGTGGTATTATTATGGATTCCGAGATTCAAGAATAATTTTAATACTTATTACCAAGGTAGTCAAGTGGCAAGTAAAGCTAGATAATTACCTACGTCCTTAATTGTATTTGTTTTAAATAACACTTATAATTAAATGAGTAGGTACTTACATTGGTACCTATCTAAGTATCCGTATGATAAAATTAATATTTCTTTTTTATTACCTACCCCCAAACTAAAATCGAGTGTAATGAAATTCATGATAGACAACAAATATAAATACCTAAACTTAAAATGCATTAAGTACTGATTACACCAAATAAACAATCTTTCTTTTGTTGTAGTATTCAAACATCGATGATGAAAGGAAAATGTCGTTAAAAACAGCATTTGGCAATTTTTCTAAAACAGTTCATCTGATTTATCTAAAGCTAAGTGTAAACAGTGCAATAAATTACATTCACTAGGAAGTTCCGAGCCTAGAAGGCAGACTGTTTCCGGATTATAATAACGTTTTCTTTATTTTTTCCTCAAAACATGATCCTTGTAAGGAAGTTTCGGTTTCGGTTTCGGCCGAAACTGAGACAGTTGTCGAAATTCCGTTTCGGTTTCGGTCGTAAAACTCAGTTTCGGTCGGACACTAGTGGACAGTAACATTATTTCCGTCACATTTAGCCCACAAAAGCCTCTTTTATCTTATATCACGGCGTAATTCATACAACTTAATGAAAGAATTCTAATTTAAACGACATACCGCAAGGAAAAATCAACCCTAAACCTTATATTCAAGATGCAATATCAGTTTTAGTGTCGTCAAAAATATATTCAACTTCCGAACTATGTGTGTGGTCCTTACGACGTTGACACACTGGCTCGCAAAAATTCATGCAATTTTCTTGAATATTTGTTAGCGTAACTTTTTACCATTCATCATCTGCCAAGCTTCGCGCTTTCCAGTCTGGCCGGTTGTAGCTAAATACCAGTACTTGAGATGGAGCGAAAACTAATTCGACCTTCACATTATAGTTACTGGGTAACAAAGACGTCCACTGCTGGATATAGGCAATTAGGTATCCCCCAAGCATCGCCACATAGATCGGTCCTGTGCGAATCGCATACAGCAGATTCCCGACTTCAGTAGGTAATTAATCAACCTAAAGCCAACCGGTCCGTTTTAGCAATATTCAACTAAAATCTCGCAACAGACACTTTTTCTGCAATTAACTTGAGTGAAAAAAATAAAAATAGAAATTGTCGGTGTTCGTAGAAGTCTAAAAGACCCTTTTTATCATCGGTAGGACGCGCAAAAAGATCATTTATCATAATCAAGCTGCGATCCAAATTTAAAAGAGACTTGAAGATTGAAATATGTGGCATAGAGATGTAATGACTGTTATAGAGGATCGATATAGTGACATGTCTAAAGTATTTTAGAAGGAAATAGATAAAATCAAGGATAAATCCTTTGCGGAAGCAATATTTTTACTTACTACTGTATTAAAGCGGTTTCACAAATAAATTCAGAAACTGAAAATGACGTTTGTACCACGATATTATCGACAAAAAATATATTGATGACTGTGTGACTCTTTCGCGGTGAAACATGAAAAAATGTACTCGCAAGGCGAACATAATTTCAAAACAAAATAACATACTCGTTGCTCATAATTTATTATAGCATTCGGTTTATTGCGACGCTTGGGGATGGGTATAGGCCTTGCCTCAAGCTCCTCCCTCCTGCAACCTCAAGCAGTAGACGTCTTTCGGCCGAAATGATGATGATGCGGTCTATTTCTGTGCCGGTTATTGGAAATAGGCCCCCTATTACATACCTACGACTTATAGTGTAGGTAACTGGCGTGATGTGCACCTCTGCCTACTTCTACGGAGAACACATGCGTAATGATAATTTTGTGTGTGAAGCAAACCTTCTGCTGTCTTCCTATCCAATGCCTACCTTCGAAAGTGGATTCGGGCAGTAAGATCCCTTCGTCGAGAGGGGGAGGAACACCTCATTTGTCTTGTATTATCAAAGTTATGATTAGATAGCTCCGTACACGAAGTTTGTAGGTAATGCAAATTGGAAGAAAGATCTAAGTAAATGTGTAAGACAACGTTGTATTATATAAAGAATCTGTAAAATAAATAGTTAAATCCCAAGTCCAAATTCGACTATCAACTTAAATTGTACGTAAATTGAATTTTTTGAATTTTCTGCTGAACAATCAAGTTCCGCGATTGTACACCCTTGAAACTCTTTCCTCAAGGGTTGACATAATACCTATAATTCGAGCAAATTAAAACTCATAATAAGCTGGGCTGCACGTGTTTTAAAAATTAAGGTAATAAAAATACCAACGATATTTTTGACAGAATTTTAAATTTCTTCTGTTGCTTTTTAGTCGTCCTAAAAACTCTGGATACTAGTTACCGTCACATTATTTAAAATATGTAGGTACTTATTTCTGCATTCTGCTTAAATACTCATTTTCTCTTAAAACACTTTAACAAATTTAAAACTACACTTCCTTAAAAAAGAAGGTATAATCTTTCTTTCCCCAGAGCGTTTGCTGAATGAGATATTTGCAAACAGAAACAATGTACGATTGTAATAGTCTTGAAATAACTGCAATAAAACTGTATTTTCCTTTACACATGGAAATGTAGGGTATAGGTACGGAAATGAGGAAAGATACATGCATGGGTACTGAGAATTGTTATTGATAAACGTTTTGTTTACTTGAATATGGGAATACATTGAGCTAAGGATTGTTCCCAATAAAAACGCTTACCGAATTAAGTGACGAAATATAGGCACCTCAACATCATGTTCTTAGCCATTTCCCAACTACGCTTGGGTCGGCAGACCGTCTAAACAGATGTAGTTGAATATCTGTATTTCATATAAAAAGAGTGCCTCTCTCCCACAACCCAGTTACTGTTACCCAGTTGCGGGTTGGTACCCAGTAACTGTGTTAGTATCGTGTTCGATACTTCTTGTTAATATGGATGTCAGACTTTCAGGATTCATAAAGACTATCAAAGATGTATAAATGACAGCCGGGAAATCATCCTAAAATATTGATCATCTCGAAATTATCCTAAAATATTGATTTGTTGATAATCGTTTCTTAGTTGATAAACTCTTACTCGTTTTGTTGTGGAATTAGGTACGGTGGCAGCGTCATTTCTTGTACTAATCTTGTTTATAGCAGCTATACAGTTGAACTATGCAGTTTATTCAGTAGTTGTAACGTTACGTGTAGCTAAAATAGCTACACGTAAGCCACGTTAATACAAATAAGAATATAAAAAGTATAAAAATCTTCGTGGGCCGGCTTCGCACGACGTGGGCGGCCCAACCAGGCAGCAGGTCGGATAGGCAGGAAGACGTGGAGTAGACAGCAAGTCGGTGGGCGGCTAACCAGGCGGCAGGTCGGATAGGCAGGAAGACGTGGAGTAGGCAGCAGGTCAGACAGGAACGCCTCTTGAGTAGTGATATGCTCCAAATTGACAGATAGGCACCACGATGGTCTAGCTGGCACACGGGTTGATATGCTGTTATGTAGGCATACGGTAGGCGGATACGTAGTTTAAAAATCAGACACAGTATATCACACACAATATATTAAACTGGATAAACTTCAGTTAAAGACATACACGAGCTGGATATTAATAGACTTGTCTTCAGATCAAGACTTGACATTTAGTAATTCAAGGTAAAATCGTCTTTCGGATTTCAGTGCAGATTCCAAACTGCCCCAGGAATGTCTGGGAAATGCCTTTTATAGTCAGCGTTTTTCCAAACAAACGTTTCTAGAATTCATTATTCTTTCTATAATTTTTAAATTGTGAGTTGCCTGTATTAAAAACGGCCTGTATTAATCAGTCATAAAATAATTCTGTGAGCGTATAACATTATTTTACAAGCGTAAGAAGATAAGAAACACTATCCAGTAAACAATAGTAAATTAACAATAATATACATTATTAGAGCTAACAACTAATAAAAATAATTTAAATTACTTAAATCAAATTAAACCTTCATAGTAACTAAGAAAATTTACACAAAATTAAAGAAAAAGTAAATGACAGGCTTGACAACTGACGTAATGTCAGACAAAAAGTAAACATTGAAAAATTATATAATTCAATATTCTATTTCAGCAAAATAAAGTTAATAAATTGAATAAGATCGATTTAATATGGAAAAAGGACATTTTATAAAAGATGAGAATGATTGATAGTAAAAGTGTAAGTATGGATACTATATAGTCTACAACTTAATTCGCTCAAAACAATCTTCTTACAAAAGAACACCTGAAAATTAGACATTTACTTTTGTTATCAAAAAGAAATGTATCAAATCATCCGTTCCATCATCCCTAATCACGGCAGCAGCACCTGTTCGAAGTTCTAATGAAAATCAACTTGTCAACGACTTAAAACCGGTGGCACACTGTACGAGAGTGTGGAATACCTTGTGTATCACAACGGACACGAAATGGTTCGTATTTCGAATAACAGCAGGTTAGAGACGGCGCGAATACTCGAGTCAGAGTAATCGCGCAGGCACCGACGTAAAACTGTGGTAGATGTTTTATAATTTAACAAAAAACGTGCAGTAAGAATCTTAGTCGGAAGGAAGACGGATTTTTTCCAGAAGTAGGTCAGAAAAAGCTACAAAAAAAGTCTGATTGGAGGTATGTAAGTAAATAAGAAGACGCTAGGTAAGGGGGTTGCGGCAACGATAGGTAAAAATAATTTTGTGCCTCTAAACAGTGGCAAAAAACCAAACCCCAAACGTATAGACATTTTACTCATCCTTGAAACCCCCCATAAGAACCTAAAACAAAAAGTTGAAGTGTCTCATATGCATGTCCAAACCAACAGCAAATTTGTTCACCATCATAAATAGGCAGTAACTAATTCATTCAATTACCTGCATTAATACAATAGCTAACGATAACAATCAATCAACTAGACACAGCGGTTGCCATCAAATAAAAGTGAATTAATACCTCTTATTAGTCGTATAAAACAAGAAATGCTGCTTGCCTGCTGTGTTTCCCGAGACTTACTGAGAATAATAGTTCTTGATTGTAAGGTATGTCATACTCATTTGATTGTAATGACTCAATCCGGAGTGCGTAAAAAGTTATAAAACAGGATAGGTAGTCACACAAATAAAAAACACTCTGAACACAGAAAATTCAAGCAGCGACAAAACATTTAGTACTTATGTCGTTCTTTAATTTAAAATTTATTTCGCTAAATGAAACGCATTTAGAAAAAGCTGAATAAATAGGTACCTAGTAAATGTGGAGTACGAGCATTGATTCATCTCTGCCTTGCCTTTCGGGAAATACAGGCGTGATATTTGGACTTCACCTGTAGGGAAATGATAAGAACCAAGCTAACGCAGCTTTGGGATCTTGTGGAGTTTAAAACCTTCTCCCATTGCTGGCCATATTCAATTGTCCAAGACTACAAACTTTGCGTTCTGTATATGTCTCCTGAAACAGTTGTAAAGCGATAATTTATTCAAGATGTTAGTTTAATATTTCCGGAGGTTATTAAATTCAAATTGGCGTTGCATCGACTGTCTGAAGCTTTTTTTTTACTGAAAATAAAAACTGATGGTCAAAATATAAAATTCAATTCTTAACTTTATCAAAACGAAATTCACTTGATTTAATTACAAAAAGCACGAAACGTAAACTTCATAAACGCATAATCCTAATAAAAATAAAAGGTCTAAACCCTCTCAGTGGATGGAAGACTAATTTAATTCCGATGTCAGGATCGCGTAGCCATACTTTTTGCTTGTTAAAATACCTGCTCGCAGTGAATGAGAGAACGAATGGTCGAGTGAATGACTGTTAATGGTTGATTGAATGAGTCCCGGCGGGACATCGGTGCAATTATGTTTTTTACAAGAATTGTGTCGTACGGAAATGAAACGACTTTATAATAGGGATGATTGAATGAACCTTTGTTGTTTGTTTGTTTGACCACATTGTGTTTGTGTTTGGGGATTCATTTCTAGGCGAATAAATGGACATACATTTTTACATAGAAAAGTACCTAAACGTTTCGGTATCTCGTTGGTTACGTTTGATTGATTGAAGATACATAGTTTTAAGTTAAATGAGAGACTTAGTTTCTTTAAGACCAGCCTTAGTTTCCTGAAGGTTCAACTACGGCGAAGCAAAAGGGGGGGCACGAAGATAAGAACAAAAAAAAAATCGCCCCTCCCCATCATTTGCGTTATCATTGAACAGGACGCTACAACCTGTGGGTTGTCTTCTAGTCAAGCATGCTTCACCGTCGACCACATCATCACTTAGTGAGATAGAGAATTATTTTAATGTAATCTTGTGATTTTTTTAAGAGTTTTAGAGTAGTAAAGGTATCGAACATTTCTAAATAAAAGTGATTACCAGAGCAAACCGTTATTTCGCAGTATTCAGTACCAGTATAGGTTGAACCTATATTTGTACAACCTACATTGAACCAAAAGAAGAAAGTCAAAAGTCTATAATGTCGGATGTAGATGTAGGATGACTCGTTAAATCAGCGCGAATATATAAATGATTTTGAAATTTTTCTTTAGACATTGGTAGAATTCAAGTCACTTTGTTAAAAACCCTTGGTAAGACGAAATGTCCCCAGCAAACACAATCTCGGTCTAATAAATGTAGAAGTTACGTACTTATAACAATCAAACGGTACATTCTAATGGCTTTTTCCAAGTCTCAATCGAGTGAGCATAAATTCACCCTTCATTGAAGCAAAATCGATTGACTTCAAACTCTATTAAATCATCAAGCTAGTACTATCTCCTGTTCTAAGAATTCGGAATCAAGGATTAACTAGACAAAAGGAAAAAGCATTATTATTCAAAACCATTCCCGATAAAGTAGTTGGAACAACCGATCGTTATCAACAACTAGTCGTTACACTAGATCGTTGTCATTAATTCAGGAACATCAATAAATTATGTTTAATGCCTCATCTTATAGGTTGGACGTTAGGAGAGTAAGTTGTTAGCTGTGTACATACTGGTGTAGAATATTAATGTATCGTTAAGGTTTTAGGGTTCAAAAGGAAGGATATAGAAGTCATTCTCACGGCCTAATTTAAATAAACGAATTGAATTTGACTCATCTGCGTTTTCCCAAATATTTTAGGTTTGGCTTTCAGTTTAACCGTGTGCAGCTGAATGCTAGAATTTTACATTGAGCGAATACCATTTATTTTTTATTTATTTGCTGTTCACCCTAGTCTAGCTCAGAGATGACAGAAACAAAAAAAATATTCACTCTAACTTTGAAGAGATTTGGGTTGAATACGTTCGGAAACTCAGACGCAGGTAGTGAGTTCCACACTTTTGCTGTGCGTATTGTAAAGGATGTGTGGAAGAGCTTGTTGCGAATTGGTGGAATGTCAACTAGGTAAGCATGGTAACTTGCAGTGCGTCTAGATGTCCAATGATAGAAGGTGGCCGGTGGGATTGAGTGGAGTTCTTGAGCGCACTCACCGAAGTACAGTCTGTAGAAGACCGACAAGCAGGCGACCTTGCGGCGATTTGGCCTCCACAATCCGGTAACTGGGTAAAATGATACCGCTTGGTTATACTTAAATCTTGAGAGATGTATGGATTTATGGAACAAGACATGTCGCGCCGACACCAAATGAATAAGAAAATTTTGTTATAATTTCCTCATCCTTTTCAGTGAGAAACAATACATTTTAGAATCATCGTGTGGTATTTATAATTGCTGATATTAATCACTTATTACTTCAAGCTTTATAAGAAGAACTACTGGTGAAAACCAAAGATTTTAAATAAAAGAGGATTTATATAAAAATTTCAAATACCAACAAAATATAAATCTTAACATCCATGACGCCATAAAATACAATCTATTAAAGCATCGTTGTTAAAACGTCTCGATTAATAAACAATCATCTCAGTGAATAATCGATTTCAATTAATCGTTTATTAAATATTAACTTAGAAAATTATCTTCAACAGCAGTTTTCTTGCTTATATTAAACTTTAAGAAATCAGTGTATAGACTGACTTTTAATTTATTGGCACCTTTTAGTGGTGGTAAATAAACTCGAACTTTTACTTCGGGAACATTGATATATGGGTTTTCTATATATCAATGTTCGAGAACAACTTTGAAATGAAGGAAAAAAAATCTGTTGAGATTTGTATGAAACTGCCAGTTCTTTTTCCGGCAGGATTTTTGTCACAGTAAAAGTTTTTTACATTCATGAGCGTTTTCATAGTTAGAAGGATTGCCTTAAATTCAGCTTATTTCAAAACTATTGAGTTTATCAACGTTAACTCCTGTCCTTCTTTAAACTTAACCTACCCAGAAATATGACTTTTTTTTTATACGTTGCTCTACACTAGGATTTTTTTCCATTATCGTGGGTGCCTTTACCAACATATAAACTCACGTATACAAACACCCAGAGCCGGAAAAACTATCTGTAAGTCGTACAAATATTTGTTCCGTGGGGGAATCGAACCTGCGAAACATAGCGCAGCAGTCAATAAACCACTGCGCCAACCGTGCGCCCAAAAAAAAATGTTCTTACAGTGTCAATAGAGTTATAGAGCGTAAAGCATCTACCGAATTCTTATTTTATTTACCGCCAGCGACATGCCACGAAAACGCCGCGTTCGCAGTCATTGGACTGAATTTCCCAAATAAAAAAATCATAGTTCGAGGTTTGGCTCTCGCCTATTTCCTAGTCAGTCCAATATTGGACCAATTTAAAAGATATTCCATAAACTGAAAAAAAATATTTATTTATAATCACCAATTATGACATCTTTACAGATATATATTGGGGAACCATTAATTGTAAGACTAAAGATAGTTAATTCCTCTTAATACACCTAATTATCAAACAGCCCAAAATAGAACGATTAGTCGGTTGCCAGTAGTCGGCCTTAACGTTATTTTGCAGGAGACGCTCACGTTTCATAGTATTTTCATGAATCTTCTTATGTAATTAAGTAGACTTGGTTTTTATTTATGAATAAAGTGCCCGTGCCCGAGTCTCTTTACTACCTATCTACTTAATCTTATTACTAAGACAGTCTCTAAAGAATAGCAGGTAGGGATAGCAAGGAAGATCCTGTGGGAAGACCTTTGCTTGCATCACATAAAAAATACGAGTATAAAAGGTAAAAGACAGTATTAATCTTAAGAAAAAGTGAATGAATTTACATCTTTTTAGTAAAAACGGCGACAGACATAATTATGTTACTAGAAATAGGGACCAATTAGTTCAACCAGGTTTCAGACTGGCTAAAGTGGCCTCATCTTTCATGGGGTACTGTACAAAATGTTACAATAAAATTCCTCCCCACATTCTTGAACTGAATGAGACGAAATTTAATGAGGCATATTATAAGTTGGGGGATTACATCAATGATAAAAATGCTTGACTAAATGCTAGTCCTGCTCCACAGTCACTAGGGCGCAAAAACAAGTGATATGCAGAACATTATTGTTTTGAATTATTGTTGGACCTTCTGAAGACTGTATAAATATATTTGTATTGTATAAACTCAATTTCATTCATCAAGGTATGTACTTATGTACCTAAATATTGTAAAAAGTTTTTTTTTAAAAGAGTAAGTATGGAGTTTCTTGTGCATTCTTCTCCATTACAAGCTACTTGCCGAATGCACGGTAGAATCAACTATTATTATTTGTAAAATGTAACGTTCAAAAGTGCCGCTTGGGCCACCAAGCGGCACTTTTGAACGAAAAAAAATATCTTTGTCTTTGTCTTGTCTTTGTCTTTTAAGTTTTATATATGCAGACCGTTAGTTCGATTTAAATTAATTAATTAACCTATTTTGATGATTTTCGTAGCCCCAACATTAATAATAGCAATTTGAAACGTTTCTATCATTTTGCTATCAAGCATACATTTTTCAACACAAATGTACGAGTATCTTTATCTACCCACCATCCATAAAGAAACGCCGTAAAAAGTCATTATAATCATAACCTTTAAAATTTTATTAAATAAATTCACCCTCATCACTCTTTTACGACAGAAAATCAAAATCAGATCCATATTGCAATATTAAACATATTTGAAAGGATAATAAACCGTCAAAAGTCCTTCCTTTTATTCTTGGAAATGCACTTAAATATACGATAAAAGTTTATCATCCCGTGATATACCGCAGTAACTTCGTATACATATCGTTGCCTAACATTTAGGAAACTTCTGATTAAATACTAAAACCACCACAAAAAGAACCCTAATATAAACAAAATTCTACACCATAATATCTGAGCTTAGACTAGTCGTTGAAAAATAATAACCAGTATGTTACGACCCATGCTTTTTTTCTATTTATTAGGAAAGTTAGGTTATGTTAGGGGTCAAAGGAAATTGGATCTAAATAAAACCATATCGATTATCGAGCGTTTAATTTATATCCGTTGTAAAACACGAATAATATTGCTTTGGTATTGACAAGAATTATGAGTTTTGGTAACCCTTGATTTATTAGAGGACGCAGTGTAGGATTATTTGGTTCTAGGACATGCCGGTTTTCTCACGATGTTTTACTTCACCGTTTTAAGAGCAGTGGTGATGAAATAATTTACACAAAGTAAAGCGCCTGCCTGGGTTCGAACTTACGACCTACGATACGTAAGTCGGGGCCGTTACCATTCAGCCACCACTGCTCGACTTAGATTACCTATCTAGAATAAAGAATGGGAGAAATAATTGGTTTGAACGTCTCGTGAATAACAATGAAATATGATAACCGAGTTAGTGAATAAGTAAGTATAACTTGGATTTTAAAAATAAACAATAAATGAAGTGGCTTGTATAGCTCAATCGATTTATGCCTGGCAATGGATAAATGAATTTGTTTAGTTCTGTGATTCAGCCTATAATAATTTAGAAAGCCTTGGTAAACTATAACTGTGGACGTCTTGAAATATACAGTGTTGTCTATGCTAAATCATCACACACAGATTAACCAAGTTAACCAAGACCTCAGCGATTGATCAAAAGTTAGAGCAAACAGAACTTATTTGCTATAATCTAATCATTTATCTATCTATCTTCTATCTATCTATATACATATAAAAGAGAAAGTATGTATGATCCTTATAGACTCCGAAACGGCTCGACCGATTTTAATTAAAAAATATTTTCTTTTTTCTTCAAAGTTAGAGTGAACAGGCTTCTTCTGGGTAAACTCACTCAATCGTCGACTCTGTCTCTGTCACCTATGACCTAGACTAGAGTCAAGACCAAACCCATCACTAATAAAAAATAAAAAAAAGTATTCAGAGAATCTTTAGAGTTTCTGTAAAGTTTGGTGGCGATCGGCGATTTTTTTTAACTTTGAACGCGGGCGAAGCCGCGGGCAGAAGTTAGTATTTCATAATTGCTTTTAATAAAAGTATTGGTGGCATTTTCAAGCAAATGCATACGTTTTTTGGCCATAATAAAGAGTACTTATGCAAAAGAGAAGTCTTCATTTTATTTAAAACTACCGAAAGCCGATAGCAAACCTATTCTAAAGAAAACTCTTCTTCACTTTAGTATCGATATTGTTCGGGTCACGTTGGTCTTACACAAACAACATCGATACTGAAGCAAACGGTCCAGTAATCGTGAGTCGTCGTTTGCTATTCAAAACTCGCTAAGCCATCACCCATTGACATCATAACTGCTCCACTGACATAGCTCCATCGATTCTAATCGATACTTGTTTATGGGAGAGCCTTGCATCTTATGGAAGGCTTTTGTGAATAAATATTGACACAAACAGTTTTGGTGCGTTAGCAACAAGCGCGTCATACTATTCCTAACAACTGCACCATCTAAAAGGCAGAATCAACTGTGGTGACCTTCAGAAAAGCACCGATTTAGTGAAGTTCAACGAGTCCCAGAGAAACGATTCAACTTTTTGAAAAGATCAGCGGAGGAGTAAGACAAACAAAATTTCCTCCTCCTTATCAAGCAGGAGATAGAATAGAGTTAGATTAAACATTGTGACCAATTACCAATATTATCCTATGGGCAGGCCAATGTCCAACAGTGGACGTCTTGCGGCTGATTTAATGTTGATGATGATAAAATGTAGATCCAGCCAATCATCAACATCTAAACTATGGACGTCTGCAGCTGAATTAATGTTGATGATGATAAAATGTAGATCCAGCCAATCATCAACATCTAAACTATGGACGTCTTGCGGCTGAATTAATGTTGATGATGATAAAATGTAGATCCAGCCAATCATCAACATCTAAAAGAAAGCTCTATGTATGGTAATGTGGAATGAATAGAATATCAAGAAGTATAGATGCATTTTTATGTGGCCATCGGATTGGCGAGAATCTTGAATCTTGGAATAAGTCGCTCATATTTTAAAGCACTGTATTTAAGTAGAACCAAGAGTCCTTGAAAGTCTCATGACATGCGGACTTTACAATATTTAATTATACGTACAAATATATTGGAAACCAATCATTAAACGGGAATGCTCCAATCAATCCGCCTAGCCTTTTCCCGGCTATGGTGGGTCGGGTTTTTCAGTCAGACCGAATGTACCAGTATTTTACATGGAGTGACTATCCGACCTCCCCAACCCAGTAACTGAGTAACACGACACCCTTTGGCAAAACTAGTGTTAGATATCCTGAAGTCTGTCTATCCGTAACGACTGGCAAATGGCTGGCGATCTACAAATGACAACCGGAAACATCTCGGTATGTCAAGTTGGCCACGCATCTACGGACCGACCTCGGCTGTAATTATTTAGCCACTGGCTCCTTGTATTGTCAGATAATCACATAAGAGAAATCAATTCTTACATTACCAAAGAAATAAAGAAAAAGCGCGACTGAACTATCTTTAATCTCTCCCCCCCTAATCTTTTCTCATCACAAGACAACCACCCTCCGTTGTTGGTCGCATAATTCGACACTAAGCTCTTATCGAGTAACAATCCCGCATTGATTCACAGTATCGAGATAAGTGCCGTTGTTAGGTTATCCTTCCTTTAAGAGCGCCGAGCAATATCGACGAAAATGGATATATTTTTATTATATAGAGTTTTCTTTTATTCTGGAGATGTTACATACGAGATTTTGTCGGGGTACCCACACAAAATCCCAGATGTAGGGTGGGTGAATATTTCAATAGAAGGAAACAACAATCTGTTCAAAACTAAATAAGTTTATTAATTTAAAAAAATTCCGTTACCTCTGAGATTCGGTTCCTCTCGGGGTAATGGAACCGAGTCCCAGATGCAAGAAGAGATGGTTTCAACAACCATTAGGTTTATTAACTTACAAATAAAGCACCTGTGTGATTTTGTCCCTCTCGGGGTAATGAAACAAAATCCCACAGGTTCAAAACACCCTAAACTTTTGGACAAGGACAAACCGTCCTAAACCGCTTAAGTCTATAGTATTAGAATGTAACTTAAAGGTATCACCTTTATAAAGCCAGCCAGCGATAAATTCAGTCGGTAAAACTAAGGTGGTGGGGGGTGGAAGATAAGCCGAGCACTGATTCCTGATTTTATCTTTAAAGTTTAAATTAATTATTGTTAATTAAATGTGGGTAAGATAATATTAATAAAATATCTAGGTACAACCTTCCAGTTATATTTAAAAGTAAATTATTATTAAATGGGCGCCAGGGACATGAAGTGTCCCAGATCCCGGAGTCGACAGAGAAGTTCAATATCGTTCCAGTTAAAGGTAGGCGTCAAACTCTGGGTTCATTGATAGATTATAGTTGCAGACCGGCTTCTTATATTGAAAACCGGACCAGTATTTAAGTGGTTCTTATAAGAACCCGTAGTAAATTAATTCTCGTAGTTATGTAGGTAGAAATATATAAAGAAAAAAAACCGTCCCGCCTGCTACAAAAGCTAGGCGGATCTGGACACCGCACAGTCGTCTCCGCAGTAGGCCTTAATTGAGCTGAGGGACGGGTCTCACGTCCAGGCTCCAGGGACCTCTCGATCCTGGCGGCGGGACGAATCTCTCAAGCTGCCTCTTTCTGGAATCGACAATACGAGATCCCTATTATATAAGGGAAAAACAGGGAACAATGCTTGTGCCGGAGAGGACCGATCTAACAGCCGACCAATATAGATTTTCGCGAACACGCACGTGGCGTGTGCAACGTCACTCCCTTCGGGGTCTAACCCTTGGCCGGGACAACAAAACGGAGGATCCCTTACGGGGCGTGTAATACTCACGGTTGGTTTATTGCAAGAACGCTTGCTTGCAAGATTCGACTGGCTTCGGCACGCAGTCCGCTAAATGGCGTCCGCGAGTTCCTCAAAACATTGAATCCTGTAACGAATAAGCGGGGATCACTATAAGCACTTATTTAACGACCGGGGAGTAGCACAAAGAGTAGTTTCCAACCCTGATTCACATAAACCCTTACCTTTTAATATGTGGGAGAAGACTTACTGCTAGACCCGAGCAGGACGTAAAGAAAGTGAAACGGATGACCACCATGGTCACAGACAATCCCCACATCTCGACGCCGTAGGGGGGGTGACACTCGCAGAAAATCTCCCTAGCTCCAGGTTAAACTTATGACTGCACGGGCGACAAAATCATTTACACTAACATATTCAATTCTTGTAAATCACTGACACTGGTCCCACAAGGCGCTTACACTTGGTAACCATAAAAAACCCACACAATCCATACCGGCAACTCCCGATTTATTAGTTATAACACCCAAATCTGCCATGAGTTGGGAATTTATTATTAGAAAAATACTAAAGCGAAACGATGTTTACTGTCTCTCAACACTGACATTCCTCCGACCACAGATTAAAAACTGGGTCGTCTATGCGCCGAATCTTCTGGAACAAAATCTGTAATAAATAAAATATGTGACTTCTATTTACCATTAGCCGAAAATTATTAAGAATCGGTCTATACGATATTAATTTAATAATTACGAAGGAACCTAATAAAATCGATAATCGATTAGGATCATAACTATGCGCCAGAGGGCGCCTCCAACTGACAGTGACATTTGACGTTATGAGATTTCGAGTGTAAACAAGTAATTTTATGTGTCCAATTTATTGTAAAAACCTGTGATAGTAGTGTTTTGAAAAGTGATTTATCGTCAGAAAGCGTTTCTAAAGAGTCTAGTTACGAAATTCTGATGAAGGGATGACAGCAAATACGCTTCACCGACCGAGGTCAATGGCAAGAATAACAATATGCATTTCCCTTGAAAACAACCGTATTTAACAGCCGTATGTTTCCAGGCAAGTGTTATAATCAAAAAATAAACGTAACAGTACCTCCCCAACCACCAGAGATTTGACCGGATAGGGCAAATCTCGACGCTGGCCCTCCAGCGTCAAAGCAGACTCAAAAGAAGCAAGCACGCTAACAACAATGCCCAACTCTCAACCCTGAAAACAGAAACTGAAAATGAACAACAAGAAAACAACGTAGAAACTGGTGCACGACTAAGCAGTTATGGCAAGTACTACGACAATAAGGGATTCTGGTTACATTTCAAATATGGAGTAACAAACCGCTCCATTATGCGACATTGTAGTAGGCTTCGGTTATCGGGTCTACAATTCCGCCCGTGTTTATGGCTTATTTTTACTTATCCATGTAACCTGTGAAATACATTAAACAGTGCTCCCACTGGAGTGAGTCTAATCCATTTAAATATATGTAGAAGACAAGCTCCAAAAGGGGTAAAGATTTGTAAGCGTCTGCTGAAGTACTAATATCCTAGTCTGACCTACTATAATTATGTAGGAGAGACCTCCCTACCCAATCGTACACCAACATCACTCTAAATACTCCACCCAAAAGTGGTGACCGCTGAGAATAACGCTGACACGGTATACGCAGCAAAAGAAATTACATTATCTGCTACATTCCAATAAGAAATGGCTAACCCTCTTCCCGAAATGGAAAGTGATGGTTATTCGCCCCCTTTATAAAATAAAAAAAACCATCTGAAAACGTTTTCCATCAATGCAGCCTACACGCCCGCCATTTAGGCTTCCAAACTCAGGACTATCATTATGCTGCCTTACCAGCAATCCGGAGGTTAATACACTCTTCAAGAGTGTCCTCCCTGAAACAACACGCAACCAACAATACTTTACAAGCAGTATGTTATTGACGTATTGGCATTCTAAATGTAGTCCACAAATGTGTACACAGTCGGAACCTGTGCAACACAACGAACCGCAAGAACAGAGTAAATTACAACTAATTGTCTAACACCGTGGCATATACAGCCACCAATGCTAAAACCAGCAGCAAATCAGCAATCCCAAGGCATATACAGCCCTCAAGGTCACCGCGACCATCTACTATAATAAAACTTAAATTTGTGTTTAAGTTAAAAATAAGAAAAGTTAATCCTCGCCACATGGTGATTTAAGATCCTTTATATGCCATGTGCCAAGGTTTTTACCGGAACTACAGCCTTCCAATTCATACACTAAGGGTGAAAGTTTATTCCTAACTATACATCTCTCATATTTAGGAGCTAATTTAGCCATAAAGAATTTTGAGGCGTCACTCTGAGGATATGTTTTCTTCCAAACAGTGTCGTCTACTTCAAACTCCGCATGCCTCCTACTACTATTATAATAACGAGCACTACGTTTATGTGATTTGACAAGCGCGTCCTTTACTTTATTGAAGATGTCACCCAAACCCCCTAACTGATTGGCATATGAACTGCGAGAAGCGCAAGCTAGGGTGGGCTGTGCAACGGTATCGTTGCCGAAGACATCGCCACTACTAACTGCCTCTCTGCCATGTACTAGGAAGAACGGGGTAAAGCGAGTAACTTCGTTTGTGGAGGTGTTCATAGCGAACTGGATCTTTGAGATGTTAACGTCCCACGATCGATGATCATCCTCCACGAGAATTGACACCGGTTATAATGGTACGGTTATAGCGTTCCACGGTGTTCACGCTTGACTAGATTGTCGGAACATACCAATTTATTAAGTTCCCTAATCTGAACACGTAGTTCCTCTACGGTTGAAGTGGGTTTCGCGTCTCGAACCAGTACTTCATAAATGAGCTCGTCCTTGCGAAGTAAATTAAATGTAATGGGACGTTCCATTTTGTAAAATAAAGAAAAGAAAAATTTAAGCGAACTGATTTAAAACTGGCTGTTACAACGTACAATCTTAAAGAATTTGTAAATATTATCTATGGTAATGGCAGTTATACAATTAGCAGACTTTTGGAGTAAATATTATTTTATGACCAGGTTTGACTTTCCACAGACAAAAGTCCTGGTATTATGTTCTGGGACACAGGTAAATATAATATTAAAGTGTATATAGCAGCAAGAAGCTTAAAAAATTGTAAAAGGTAAAAGTAAAAGTGTATAACACAGTACAAACATAAAAACAAGGACAATGTTAAGAAGGACCCCGCGTGACGGTTTTTTTTTCTTAAAAACTAGTATAACTGGAAGGTTAGAAACAGTACTCTGGCTTGTAAGGTACAGCAATAGACGTAACCTCTATCTCCCACCAATACACACGTTGGTCGCCACTGTTACATAGGAGATTTTGTCGGGGTACCCACACAAAATCCCAGATGTAGGGTGGGTGAATATTTCAATAGAAGGAAACAACAATCTGTTCAAAACTAAATAAGTTTATTAATTTAAAACAATTTCCGTTACCTCTGAGATTCGGTTCCTCTCGGGGTAATGGAACCGAGTCCCAGATGCAAGAAGAGATGGTTTCAACAACCATTAGGTTTATTAACTTACAAATAAAGCACTTGTGTGATTTTGTCCCTCTCGGGGTAATGAAACAAAATCCCACAGGTTCAAAACACCCTAAACTTTTGGACAAGGACAAACCGTCCTAAACCGCTTAAGTCTATAGTATTAGAATGTAACTTAAAGGTATCACCTTTATAAAGCCAGCCAGCGATAAATTCAGTCGGTAAAACTAAGGTGGTGGGGGGTGGAAGATAAGCCGAGCACTGATTCCTGATTTTATCTTTAAAGTTTAAATTAATTATTGTTAATTAAATGTGGGTAAGATAATATTAATAAAATATCTAGGTACAACCTTCCAGTTATATTTAAAAGTAAATTATTATTAAATGGGCGCCAGGGACATGAAGTGTCCCAGATCCCGGAGTCGACAGAGAAGTTCAATATCGTTCCAGTTAAAGGTAGGCGTCAAACTCTGGGTTCATTGATAGATTATAGTTGCAGACCGGCTTCTTATATTGAAAACCGGACCAGTATTTAAGTGGTTCTTATAAGAACCCGTAGTAAATTAATTCTCGTAGTTATGTAGGTAGAAATATATAAAGAAAAAAAACCGTCCCGCCTGCTACAAAAGCTAGGCGGATCTGGACACCGCACAGTCGTCTCCGCAGTAGGCCTTAATTGAGCTGAGGGACGGGTCTCACGTCCAGGCTCCAGGGACCTCTCGATCCTGGCGGCGGGACGAATCTCTCAAGCTGCCTCTTTCTGGAATCGACAATACGAGATCCCTATTATATAAGGGAAAAACAGGGAACAATGCTTGTGCCGGAGAGGACCGATCTAACAGCCGACCAATATAGATTTTCGCGAACACGCACGTGGCGTGTGCAACGTCACTCCCTTCGGGGTCTAACCCTTGGCCGGGACAACAAAACGGAGGATCCCTTACGGGGCGTGTAATACTCACGGTTGGTTTATTGCAAGAACGCTTGCTTGCAAGATTCGACTGGCTTCGGCACGCAGTCCGCTAAATGGCGTCCGCGAGTTCCTCAAAACATTGAATCCTGTAACGAATAAGCGGGGATCACTATAAGCACTTATTTAACGACCGGGGAGTAGCACAAAGAGTAGTTTCCAACCCTGATTCACATAAACCCTTACCTTTTAATATGTGGGAGAAGACTTACTGCTAGACCCGAGCAGGACGTAAAGAAAGTGAAACGGATGACCACCATGGTCACAGACAATCCCCACATCTCGACGCCGTAGGGGGGGTGACACTCGCAGAAAATCTCCCTAGCTCCAGGTTAAACTTATGACTGCACGGGCGACAAAATCATTTACACTAACATATTCAATTCTTGTAAATCACTGACACTGGTCCCACAAGGCGCTTACACTTGGTAACCATAAAAAACCCACACAATCCATACCGGCAACTCCCGATTTATTAGTTATAACACCCAAATCTGCCATGAGTTGGGAATTTATTATTAGAAAAATACTAAAGCGAAACGATGTTTACTGTCTCTCAACACTGACATTCCTCCGACCACAGATTAAAAACTGGGTCGTCTATGCGCCGAATCTTCTGGAACAAAATCTGTAATAAATAAAATATGTGACTTCTATTTACCATTAGCCGAAAATTATTAAGAATCGGTCTATACGATATTAATTTAATAATTACGAAGGAACCTAATAAAATCGATAATCGATTAGGATCATAACTATGCGCCAGAGGGCGCCTCCAACTGACAGTGACATTTGACGTTATGAGATTTCGAGTGTAAACAAGTAATTTTATGTGTCCAATTTATTGTAAAAACCTGTGATAGTAGTGTTTTGAAAAGTGATTTATCGTCAGAAAGCGTTTCTAAAGAGTCTAGTTACGAAATTCTGATGAAGGGATGACAGCAAATACGCTTCACCGACCGAGGTCAATGGCAAGAATAACAATATGCATTTCCCTTGAAAACAACCGTATTTAACAGCCGTATGTTTCCAGGCAAGTGTTATAATCAAAAAATAAACGTAACAGTACCTCCCCAACCACCAGAGATTTGACCGGATAGGGCAAATCTCGACGCTGGCCCTCCAGCGTCAAAGCAGACTCAAAAGAAGCAAGCACGCTAACAACAATGCCCAACTCTCAACCCTGAAAACAGAAACTGAAAATGAACAACAAGAAAACAACGTAGAAACTGGTGCACGACTAAGCAGTTATGGCAAGTACTACGACAATAAGGGATTCTGGTTACATTTCAAATATGGAGTAACAAACCGCTCCATTATGCGACATTGTAGTAGGCTTCGGTTATCGGGTCTACAATTCCGCCCGTGTTTATGGCTTATTTTTACTTATCCATGTAACCTGTGAAATACATTAAACAGTGCTCCCACTGGAGTGAGTCTAATCCATTTAAATATATGTAGAAGACAAGCTCCAAAAGGGGTAAAGATTTGTAAGCGTCTGCTGAAGTACTAATATCCTAGTCTGACCTACTATAATTATGTAGGAGAGACCTCCCTACCCAATCGTACACCAACATCACTCTAAATACTCCACCCAAAAGTGGTGACCGCTGAGAATAACGCTGACACGGTATACGCAGCAAAAGAAATTACATTATCTGCTACATTCCAATAAGAAATGGCTAACCCTCTTCCCGAAATGGAAAGTGATGGTTATTCGCCCCCTTTATAAAATAAAAAAAACCATCTGAAAACGTTTTCCATCAATGCAGCCTACACGCCCGCCATTTAGGCTTCCAAACTCAGGACTATCATTATGCTGCCTTACCAGCAATCCGGAGGTTAATACACTCTTCAAGAGTGTCCTCCCTGAAACAACACGCAACCAACAATACTTTACAAGCAGTATGTTATTGACGTATTGGCATTCTAAATGTAGTCCACAAATGTGTACACAGTCGGAACCTGTGCAACACAACGAACCGCAAGAACAGAGTAAATTACAACTAATTGTCTAACACCGTGGCATATACAGCCACCAATGCTAAAACCAGCAGCAAATCAGCAATCCCAAGGCATATACAGCCCTCAAGGTCACCGCGACCATCTACTATAATAAAACTTAAATTTGTGTTTAAGTTAAAAATAAGAAAAGTTAATCCTCGCCACATGGTGATTTAAGATCCTTTATATGCCATGTGCCAAGGTTTTTACCGGAACTACAGCCTTCCAATTCATACACTAAGGGTGAAAGTTTATTCCTAACTATACATCTCTCATATTTAGGAGCTAATTTAGCCATAAAGAATTTTGAGGCGTCACTCTGAGGATATGTTTTCTTCCAAACAGTGTCGTCTACTTCAAACTCCGCATGCCTCCTACTACTATTATAATAACGAGCACTACGTTTATGTGATTTGACAAGCGCGTCCTTTACTTTATTGAAGATGTCACCCAAACCCCCTAACTGATTGGCATATGAACTGCGAGAAGCGCAAGCTAGGGTGGGCTGTGCAACGGTATCGTTGCCGAAGACATCGCCACTACTAACTGCCTCTCTGCCATGTACTAGGAAGAACGGGGTAAAGCGAGTAACTTCGTTTGTGGAGGTGTTCATAGCGAACTGGATCTTTGAGATGTTAACGTCCCACGATCGATGATCATCCTCCACGAGAATTGACACCGGTTATAATGGTACGGTTATAGCGTTCCACGGTGTTCACGCTTGACTAGATTGTCGGAACATACCAATTTATTAAGTTCCCTAATCTGAACACGTAGTTCCTCTACGGTTGAAGTGGGTTTCGCGTCTCGAACCAGTACTTCATAAATGAGCTCGTCCTTGCGAAGTAAATTAAATGTAATGGGACGTTCCATTTTGTAAAATAAAGAAAAGAAAAATTTAAGCGAACTGATTTAAAACTGGCTGTTACAACGTACAATCTTAAAGAATTTGTAAATATTATCTATGGTAATGGCAGTTATACAATTAGCAGACTTTTGGAGTAAATATTATTTTATGACCAGGTTTGACTTTCCACAGACAAAAGTCCTGGTATTATGTTCTGGGACACAGGTAAATATAATATTAAAGTGTATATAGCAGCAAGAAGCTTAAAAAATTGTAAAAGGTAAAAGTAAAAGTGTATAACACAGTACAAACATAAAAACAAGGACAATGTTAAGAAGGACCCCGCGTGACGGTTTTTTTTTCTTAAAAACTAGTATAACTGGAAGGTTAGAAACAGTACTCTGGCTTGTAAGGTACAGCAATAGACGTAACCTCTATCTCCCACCAATACACACGTTGGTCGCCACTGTTACATAGGAGATTTTGTCGGGGTACCCACACAAAATCCCAGATGTAGGGTGGGTGAATATTTCAATAGAAGGAAACAACAATCTGTTCAAAACTAAATAAGTTTATTAATTTAAAACAATTTCCGTTACCTCTGAGATTCGGTTCCTCTCGGGGTAATGGAACCGAGTCCCAGATGCAAGAAGAGATGGTTTCAACAACCATTAGGTTTATTAACTTACAAATAAAGCACTTGTGTGATTTTGTCCCTCTCGGGGTAATGAAACAAAATCCCACAGGTTCAAAACACCCTAAACTTTTGGACAAGGACAAACCGTCCTAAACCGCTTAAGTCTATAGTATTAGAATGTAACTTAAAGGTATCACCTTTATAAAGCCAGCCAGCGATAAATTCAGTCGGTAAAACTAAGGTGGTGGGGGGTGGAAGATAAGCCGAGCACTGATTCCTGATTTTATCTTTAAAGTTTAAATTAATTATTGTTAATTAAATGTGGGTAAGATAATATTAATAAAATATCTAGGTACAACCTTCCAGTTATATTTAAAAGTAAATTATTATTAAATGGGCGCCAGGGACATGAAGTGTCCCAGATCCCGGAGTCGACAGAGAAGTTCAATATCGTTCCAGTTAAAGGTAGGCGTCAAACTCTGGGTTCATTGATAGATTATAGTTGCAGACCGGCTTCTTATATTGAAAACCGGACCAGTATTTAAGTGGTTCTTATAAGAACCCGTAGTAAATTAATTCTCGTAGTTATGTAGGTAGAAATATATAAAGAAAAAAAACCGTCCCGCCTGCTATAAAAGCTAGGCGGATCTGGACACCGCACAGTCGTCAAAAAGTCAAAGTCAAAGCACTTTATTTCAAGTAGGCCAGTTACAGGCACTTTTGAATTGTCAAAAGACAAAATAAAATATTACAAAATTATGGTGCTACAGTCCCAGTCACAAGACATAATAACTGTGAAAGTACCGTAGATGGCGTAGATCTCTATGGAGAAGAACGGGCAAGAAACTCCATGGACACTCTTTTTCAATTAGGTAATTATTACAAATCATTTGTTACATCATTCATGTTGAGATTACACATTATGTGAGAACGATGTAGAAAGTTAAAAAGTGTCCATAGTAAATATAAAAAGACAATTCAGAAATAAAATTAGAATCAATTAAAATAAACCATGGCAGCTAAGAGATGACCAGTCCCAACCGACAGCGCCCGTTCACGAACATGACACATGTATCAGCACCATTCAGCTCAACCATTTTGAAGGGAGCTAAATGATCCGACACACGCGCCACCATCGGCGAGACATTTGAGTGGGCATGACATACTCTCAACCACAGGAGTCATTCAAGTCAATAGAAGACGTAGGTATCTAGACAATGATAGCTCTGAAGTACATGGTACTCACAAAATGCTGGCTATGCTGCTATACAATACTAGAAAGATTAACTCTATATAATGCAAAGATAGTAGCAATCTTCATCAGCTCCGACAATAACAGTAAACGATACCTACGACAGTCTTACCAAAAAATAAAATTTTAAAAATACACATAAAAACGAAATTAAAAAAATAATAATATTTAACCTGACAGCAAGCTAATTTTGGTAAAAGAACACGAACATTGTCTTGAGTTCAACACAGCGACCAACTATGCTTATCATCTAAATAATCATTAATAGAATAGTATGCCTTAGAACAGAGATTAGCTTTTACCTTTGCTTTAAATGCGTTAAATGGCAAATCTAGAAAAGAAGACGGTAACTTGTTGTAAAAAGTTATACCAACCCCAACGAATGAACTATGCACCTTATGAAGTCGATGAAAGGGAGCTCGTGATTTGTCCTTATTTCTGGTGTTAAAGTTGTGAATATCACTATTGTTACTGTACAAATGAATGTTCTGCCTAATATATAAAATGTTGGCGAATATGTACTGTGAAGCCGCTGTGAGAATACCAATCTCTTTAAAAAAATCTCTTAGAGAAACACGCGCACCTAATTGGTAAATGGCACGAACAGCTCGTTTTTGAAGCACAAATATATTTTGAATATCAGCGGCTCTGCCCCATAGTAGAATACCGTAGGACATGATACTGTGAAAATAACTAAAGTAGACCAACCTTGCTGTATCAACGTCAGTGTATTGTCTAACCTTTCTGACGGCGTAGGCGGCCGAGCTAAGCCTACCCGCTAGGCTTGATATATGTGGCCCCCATTGAATTTTTGAGTCTACTGTTATACCCAGAAACACAGCTGAATCAACAGTTTCGAGCTTCTCATTGCCGAGCACAATGTTGGCACCCAGATTTCTAACATTGGGCAAAGCGAACTTTATGCATTTAGTCTTCTTGGCATTAAGAACAAGATTATTTGTTGTGAACCAATCTGTGACCATTGATAGTGCGTTATTCACGTCATCAAAAACTTGTCTATTCCTATCTACTTTAAAGATCAGAGAAGTATCATCTGCAAACAGTACAACGTCGCAAACATCCTTTAAATAGAATGGCAGATCGTTAATATAAACCAGGAATAAAAACGGACCCAGTATTGAGCCTTGAGGTACACCCAGCTCAACAGGTAACCTGGAAGATTTAGCGCCATTAACGTCTACGCACTGGTATCTATTAAGTAAATATGACTCAATTACATTTAGGGCTTCGTTTTGAACACCGTAATGGCGTAGTTTACGCAAGAGCGTATCATGGTGAACGCAATCGAAGGCTTTAGAAAGATCGCAGAAAACACCAATTGCATTTCGCGACTTCTCCCATGCGTCAAATATGTGCTTCAACAAAGCAACACCCGCATCTGTAGTCGAGCGACCCTTCGTAAACCCATATTGGTCATTGTGAAGGAGGCTATGTAAGTTAAAATGTCTGAGTAACTGCTTAAGAATTAACTTTTCAAATATTTTGCTGAATGCAGGCAAAATAGAGATTGGTCTGAAATTACCAATATCATTTTTGCTACCGGATTTAAATAGAGGGATGACTTTACTGCTCTTCATGAGATCAGGAAAAGTACCCAAATCAATGCATTTGTTAAACGTAACAGCAAGATAGGGGGCCACAATGTCTATTATATTGCCCAAAAGTTTGGTAGATATGCCCCAGTAATCACCCGTGTTTTTAGATTTAAGAGAATTAAAAACATTAACTACATCACGAGGCGCTACATGCTCGAATCTCAATACATAACTACATTTAGGGACGCTACTATGCAATAGGTTTTCAGCCTTAGACGGCGACGAACTTAAGAAGCAAGTCGTCGTTGCAGGTATGCTCGTAAAAAACTCATTAAACGCCTCAGCTACGTCAGCTGGTTTATTAACTAATTTGTTATCAACCATGATCTCGAGTTGATTTTCTTTTTTAACCGATTTACCCGTTTCGTTGTTTATGATTTTCCAAGTGGCTTTTACTTTGTTATTAGAATTTTTAATAGTCTCACTTAGAAATTTTGATTTTGCAACACGACAAATCTTTTTAAATAATTTTGAATAATTTTTAACATATTCTAAAAAAATGTTATCAAACTTGTACTGTCTCAGACCATACAACTCATACAATCTCGCTCGACTTTTATAAATGCCTGGTGTAGCCCATTGGTTGAAACCAGCGGAAGTCCCAGTAATGTTGATAGTTTTAGTTTTAAAAACGGATTTGTACTCCTTTTGCACAACATCAAAAAGGGCCTCGTACATTTCATTTGGGTTCTCGTACTCTATTATTGACGGTATAACTTTAAGAGCTATATTATTTTTAAACTTACTGCAACGACTAACAGTATAAGGCCTGCATTCTACTTTGCGCGGCTTTTTACTTAATGGCATAGGGAAGCTAGCCATTAATCCACAGTGATCTGATGATAAATCACTTAACACCAATTTATTGTCGGCATCAAAATCACAAAATATATTATCAAGGCAACTCGACGAAGACGCCGTGATCCTAGTTGGTTCGAAAAACAAATTAATTAAATTAAAAGATTTAAATAAGTTCAGAAGCCTAGTACTTAGTGGAGTAACATCTAAAATATTAACATTAAAATCTCCACATAAAATTATATTTTTACTACTGCATTTAATCTTATTAAGTGCATCCTCCATTGCAGATTCGAAACTAGTAAAGTCCCCTGAAGGGGGTCTGTAGACACAAATTATTATGTACCGCTCAAGTTCAACACAAGACAACTCGATAGTGCGCTCAATGGAAAGATTAACTAGGTCTAACCGTTGTTTACATTTTAACTTGTTTGAAACAAGAATTAAAGATCCACCGCGAATAGCAGTTTTTTCTCACAAATGCACTCTGTACAGAAAATAAATCATCATTGATAAACACTACTTCATGCTCTTTCAACCAATGTTCAGTTAAACATAACACATGAACATCATAATTCTCCAAAAACAAGCTTAACTCTAATTCCTTGCCGGACAAACCCTGCATATTTTGATGTACAACATTCAACATATGCGACTCACCCGTTGTCGAACCTAACAGTTTAAACTACTAGGTGTGTGTATAGCAATGTTAGTATCACTACCAACAGAATCAAAAGTGATATTAGTATCTATACTAATAGTATCAATAGAGATGTTAGTGTCACCACTAACAGTAAACGTAGGTACAGTATAAGTACCGGTGTAAATGTGTAAAGTATATGCTAAAAGATTAGCAATCCGTCTCCTACAACTAGCTGGCAAAAACATGGAACAATCAGTGAGTCTGTAATCTGTAATAAAACTATTACAATCAAAATATATAATCGCGTCCCTGTGACGACAAGTCCTGTTATACATCAGCAGATTCAGATTATAAATATGCCTATTTTGCTCATCCGACAAACAATCAGAGTAAGGCAAAGCAGAAAAAATAAATTTACAATTATAAGACTCATGGAGCTTTAGCATTAAATTAAAACATGCAACTAAATCCTTTTTTCTTACAGCTAAGCTATCCCCAAATAACAATATTACAGTTGAATTGGGATTTATTTTAGTCAATTTAAGACTATTAATTAACTGGCTAAAACTGGCACCGGGTAAACAATGATTTACAATATACTGTTGAGAACACTGACTAAGAATACTACCAAAACCTTGACCAAATTTATCTGAAAAAACATAAGCTGAATTATTTAAAATATTATTATTATTAACTACTGGTTGAGCCATTAAGGGTGTGACATGCTGAGGATCTGGTGTCTGAGAGCAGGCACAGCTACAAGAGAAGTTATTGGTCAGGGACTCATACCTCTCTGCATTGCACCTGACCAAGTCTACCAGCTCGTTGGCCTCCAGCATGCGCTTACTCAGATCTTGTTGAGAAGCCTCATATTTGCTAAAGATATCTTTTAGAGCACATTCCCTCACAAACAACTCATCCTGAAGGTTCTGACAGTCAGCATCATACCTGATCCTACATAATTCTAAATCAGTATTACATTTTTTTAATTCTTGCATTATAATTACATTTTTTTGTCTTAGTTTTAAATTTAATTTGTTCAGTTTTTGTCCCTTCAGTGACTTTTTAATTTTTCTAATTAACTTGTTAATCTTAATATATTTTTTAATTTTTTTATGACTAGTAAATAAACTGCATTTATTAAGAGTGTCATTAGTTAAGTCTATGGTCACTATTGGTTCAACACATGTGGGTCCGGACCGGCTATCAACCAACTCATGATAAAGATTGCAGGTGTTCGCAGACTCTTCACTGGCCTTAAGCTTTTCCAGGCGTGTTACGGTGTTGTGTGCCTTGCTTAATTCCAGCTCTCTGTCCTCAATTAAGGCCTACAGCGTCTCCGCAGTAGGCCTTAATTGAGCTGAGGGACGGGTCTCGCGTCCAGGCTCCAGGGACCTCTCGATCCTGGCGGCGGGACGAATCTCTCAAGCTGCCTCTTTCTGGAATCGACAATACGAGATCCCTATTATATAAGGGAAAAACAGGGAACAATGCTTGTGCCGGAGAGGACCGATGTAACAGCCGACCAATATAGATTTTCGCGAACACGCACGTGGCGTGTGCAACGTCACTCCCTTCGGGGTCTAACCCTTGGCCGGGACAACAAAACGGAGGATCCCTTACGGGGCGTGTAATACTCACGGTTGGTTTATTGCAAGAACGCTTGCTTGCAAGATTCGACTGGCTTCGGCACGCAGTCCGCTAAATGGCGTCCGCGAGTTCCTCAAAACATTGAATCCTGTAACGAATAAGCGGGGATCACTATAAGCACTTATTTAACGACCGGGGAGTAGCACAAAGAGTAGTTTCCAACCCTGATTCACATAAACCCTTACCTTTTAATATGTGGGAGAAGACTTACTGCTAGACCCGAGCAGGACGTAAAGAAAGTGAAACGGATGACCACCATGGTCACAGACATTCCCCTCATCTCGACGCCGTAGGGGGGGTGACACTCGCAGAAAATCTCCCTAGCTCCAGGTTAAACTTATGACTGCACGGGCGACAAAATCATTTACACTAACATATTCAATTCTTGTAAATCACTGACACTGGTCCCACAAGGCGCTTACACTTGGTAACCATAAAAAACCCACACAATCCATACCGGCAACTCCCGATTTATTAGTTATAACACCCAAATCTGCCATGAGTTGGGAATTTATTATTAGAAAAATACTAAAGCGAAACGATGTTTACTGTCTCTCAACACTGACATTCCTCCGACCACAGATTAAAAACTGGGTCGTCTATGCGCCGAATCTTCTGGAACAAAATCTGTAATAAATAAAATATGTGACTTCTATTTACCATTAGCCGAAAATTATTAAGAATCGGTCTATACGATATTAATTTAATAATTACGAAGGAACCTAATAAAATCGATAATCGATTAGGATCATAACTATGCGCCAGAGGGCGCCTCCAACTGACAGTGACATTTGACGTTATGAGATTTCGAGTGTAAACAAGTAATTTTATGTGTCCAATTTATTGTAAAAACCTGTGATAGTAGTGTTTTGAAAAGTGATTTATCGTCAGAAAGCGTTTCTAAAGAGTCTAGTTACGAAATTCTGATGAAGGGATGACAGCAAATACGCTTCACCGACCGAGGTCAATGGCAAGAATAACAATATGCATTTCCCTTGAAAACAACCGTATTTAACAGCCGTATGTTTCCAGGCAAGTGTTATAATCAAAAAATAAACGTAACAATTTTGATGGTTCTAAAGCTCGTTAGTAGAATATCTTTGATATTATTTGGTTTTCATTATAATAAGGTATTAGGGATGTGAAATAATGAGAAAACCTGTAGTATTCAGGTTTTAATAAACATAAAATTTTACACTATATGACATTACATACGGAGAAAACTTGAATGACAGTGACATGGCTAGCAGGAGTAAAGTTAGAGGTTGGCAAGGTAGGAGGTTGCAACTCTAAGCAAATAGGTCATATCACGTCATTCTCCCACACTATAGTCTTGAAGATGTCGAGGCGGGTTTCGAGTTCTGCTCGATCTTCTAAGAACTGGAGGTGAAGCTTCTACGCGTGGTGGAGTGGTGCTTGAAGCAGGAATCCGTTGCGTAGTATCTAGGGCTTGTGCAGGAGAAGGTTGTGGCGAACCAGGAGAGTGATTGTTTGTTGTTTGAGACTGCACAGGTGGACTAGAGGGGGCAGAGTTGGTGGTTTCTTCTGCACGAATCGGTGAGCTTGGTGGGGTCATATATTCTTCTTCTATCATGGTCCCTGTCTTCAATTCTTCTAGTCTTTCGCCGGTATTCTCTCCGATAGGCGCGAGGTGTCGATTTGATACCGTTGTCTCTCGTCCATCTTGTAATCGGACAAACGAGTAGTCGGGGTTTGACTGTATTAGTTCGACCTCCTCTACCAAGGGCTGATATTTGTTCTTACGATCGAATCTTTTCATTAGCACTTGACCTGAACTTGTGAGCCATGTTGGTAATGTATTCCCATTGGGAGATCGGCGAGTGTGCATGAACATTCGTTCATGCGGAGTACAGTTCGTCGCAGTACACAGCAAAGAGCGAATCGAGTGCAGGGCCACTGACAAGTATTGTTCCCAGTGTTCAATCGGTGCATTATGAGTTCCACAAGCTAATTGTACTGCTTTCCATACAGTTGAGTTAAATTTTTCGACCTGACCGTTACATTGTGGATTGTATGCAGTGGTGTTGCTTGTAGCTACCCCTTTAGAGTGTAGGTAATCTCTAAGATCAGTTGACAGGAATTGAGTGCCGCGGTCTGAATGAATGTATGCGGGCATGCCAAAGATCATGAACAGGCTGTTTAGATGCTTGATCACGGTTTTAGCACTCATATCGCTGCACGGGAAGGCGAAAGGAAATCGAGAGTATTCGTCTATAACCGTGAGAATGTATTTGTTGTTAGACTTCGATGGGAGAGGGCCTTTGAAATCTACGCTTAAGCGTTCTAATGCTGACGTCGCCTTTATGAGTTTCGGTGTGGGAGTTGGATTGTTGAAATACCTCGGTTTGACCTCAGCGCACAGACGGCAATCCCGCGTCATCGTCCTGACTTCGTCGATTGAATAGGGAAGATTCTTACTCTTCAGCCAGTGGTACATTCTTGCCACTCCTGGATGACAAAGTGATGCGTGAAGAGATTGGAGTTTAGAGGAGGTATTCGTGGTACAAGCACATATGCGCGATAGAGCATCCGCAGCTTTATTGTCCTTCCCGGGTCTGTATACTATGTCATAATTATATGGCGCTAACTCAAGCCGCCACCTTTGGATTTTTTCATTTTTTATTTTACTGGCGTGTTTGGCATTGAGCATAAATGAAACTGATCTTTGATCCGTTATAAGAGTGAAGTGTTTCCCGATAAGGAAATGCCTCCACTTTTTTAGCGATTCTACGATGGCGTACGCTTCTTTTTCAACGGCCGAATGATTGAGTTCACTGTGATTTAAGGTTCTTGAGAAGAAGGCCACAGGTCGTGAATCTTGGGTCAGTGTAGCAGCAATTGTGTGTTCGGATGCATCTGTTTCAACGGTAAAGGGCATATTATCATCAATAGCATGAACGGAGGACTTGGCGATTGTGGATTTTAAACCTTCGAAGCAATCTTTAGCTTCTTTACTTAGGGGAAAGGAGTCAGCATGAGCCAGAATATGGATTCTTTCGGAGAAGTTAGGGATCCATTTGGAGTAGTGGGCGAACATGCCCAATGTCCTTCTATGAGACGCTAGATCATTTGGCGGTGGCATTTTAAGAAAGGGCTGTAGTCGGTCACTATCAGGCTTGATGACGTGGTCTTGTATAGTATACCCAAGTAAATTGATGATGCGTTGGCTGAATTTGCTTTTAGTTTTGTTGAGCGTCAGACCGTATTTATCAGCAGCCCGTAAAAATCGTTCCAAATTTATGTCGTGCTCTTGCTGGGTGTTGCCACAAACGGTTATATCATCAAGGTAAGCGTAAGCACCGGAGAGATTTTCTTTCCTGATGAGCCAATCGACGGTTCTTTGGAAACTGGCCACCCCGTTAGTTACTCCAAATGGAATGCGGCGAAATTCATACAAATTACCACAAGCTTCAAAAGCTGTGAAAGGTTTCTCGTGGGAGAGGATGGGGACCTGATGATAGGCGCTTTGGAGATCGAAGGTACTAAAGACCGCATACTTAGAGGCTTTTGTTACCATTTCTTCCATGTTAGGTAGCGGGTATGCGTCTAACTGAGTGTACCTATTGACGGTTTGGGAGTAGTCAATTACTAAACGCTTTTTGTGATTTGCATTTTTAGTCACGAGTACTTGTGCCCCCCAGGGAGAATGGCTCTCTTCGATGATGCCGTCTTCTAGCAGTTTCTTTACTTCATCCGCAATGAATGCCTGGTCCTCAGGGCTGTGTCTACGGGATCGAATTGCTATGGGCTTGCAGTCAGGGGAAACATTTGCAAAGAGCGGTACAGCAGGAACTGAGGCCTCAGCAACGCTGCATACTTTGAACGCGTCTTTAGGGCCACCAAATGCAAACTCCAAAGTCGAATGGAGCGCCAGCACATCATGGCCTATAATCAGGTCGGCGCAAAGGTTCTTGACTATCAATAAATTGATCTTTTCGTAACAGTGTTCACCTAAATGTACGTTCTGACAGGTTGAACCACTGACTTGCGAAGTATGAGATAGAGAAGCCATTGAGACTGTCTGGGTGCAAGGGCTTCGCTTCAGACGGCAGATGTTGGCGAAGTCTTCATTGATGAAGCTTATTGAACTCCCAGTATCAACTAGAGCTTGAGCTTTGATGCCTTTGATGACAGCAGGAATCATGGCCTTTCGAAGAGAGGCTGGCGTAGCAGCAATGATGGCAGAGCAATGTTCACATTCTTCTGGAGAGGTAATTGATGCACTAGTGTTGGGCTTCGATCGGCATTCCTTGCTAAAGTGACCTTTCTTGTTGCAGTATTTGCAGACAGTGTCTCTTGCTGGGCATTTCCTCCTGGCATGCAATGATCCACCACAGTACCAGCATTTGCGAGTGGAGTAGGAGTTAGCGACATTTGATATCGTAGCAGCAGTTGTAGTAACAGTCTCGGGAGCAGTGTTGTTGTTTCGCTTTTCAGATGCTAGAGGCACGGCATTGATAATGGGGTTGATAAAGGTTTGTGAATTTGTTTCCGCCATTTCCATTGACAGGGCTGTATTGTAAGCTTGATCCAGTGTTAATGATAAGCTCTCTAAAAGTCTCGAGCGTGCTTTGGCGGACCTCATACCTGCGATAAATGCGCCGCGGATCGTGTCGTTTTTGTTAGTTTCGGCATCAACGCTGGTGAAATCGCAGTCTTTTGCGAGTTGTTTGAGGGATTGCATGTATATATCTATAGTCTCACCTGCCTGCTGTTTTCTCGTAGTTAGTAAGTGTCTGGCATAGATGATATTATTGGGCTTGACGTATAATTTGTCGAGCGCAGCAATCGCGGAGTCATACGTTTCGTACTCACTAACATGGGCGTAAACCTTCGGCGAGATGTGGTTGATCAAAAGCTGGAGTTTAATTTGAGGCCATTTTGCGGCAGCATCTTTGTCCGCAGCAGATAATTCTGACTGAGCTAAGAAGTTGACAAATGTTTTTTTCCAATGTAGCCATTCTTTTGCAGTTTTACTGGACGGGTCTTCGTCGAACCGTTCTGGTCTTAGGTACTTGTCCATTTATGTTTATTAAATTGAAATAATGAGAAAACCTGTAGTATTCAGGTTTTAATAATCATAAAATTGTACACTATATGACATTACATACGGAGAAAACTTGAATGACAGTGACATGGCTAGCAGGAGTAAAGTTAGAGGTTGGCAAGGTAGTGTCACGAATATAGGACGTGTACAAAAGAATAAAACTAGGTTTAGAATTAACAAAATATGTGGGTATATTAAAAAAATTAAGGTTCTGCCTAGGTCTTGCGCACTTGTCTAGCCTTCCACACTTCCCTGGCGAGCTCCCGTCCTCCAGGCGTAGTCCCCGTAGCTCGGCCACTCCACGCAGGTGATGTAGGCGACAGATCCAGTATACGGTGTCGGTCAGTAAAACCGTGACGTAATTCCTAGGGACAAAGGTCACATCAGTAAGCTGTCGGTATAAGGGGTGCACGGGAAACGCTAGGTATGCATGGCAAGAACTAGATTGGCAAATTAGGGCTTATAAAGGCGGGAAGAATTCTAGGCGTGAATCTAAATTGATAATGTACATGTTCGCTAGCAGAGGCGGTTACAAGCATTACACTAAGAAGTACATAGTGAAAGAAAGGCAAAGCGTTACACACAGGATAGGAATAAGCTACGATATTCAGACGGGCGCGTACCTTAAAATTAATACAAGGTAATACAATAAAAATAGGTAGGTAACGGCCGTTAGACATCTTAATACAAAATTGTGCATAACTTACCCAAGTTTGGGAATCTCAGTCACTTATATTAATTAAAACTTTAATTTAATAGTATGGAGAAGCAATCCAGTTTTAGATAGATATAAAATATTGAAATGTAATTTATTCCGTTTTTTTACAATGACGGTATCAAGATTTAAAAATTAGTCAGAGCGACAGCGTCCGTGCCTCAAGAGGTTTGGCTGCGGACCACAGACTACTTAGAGATACTACGTATCAGACAGGGCACTCTCATAGAGTAAATTCGACTCGCCCAAGGTGAACTTATCATGGATGACAGCTTATTTTTTTTTAATCTTGCATTGCATCCAGCGCGGCAAAGGCGTGGTAAAGCGTCAGCCTAAAAAGTTTTTCTTGCTAGGCATATTGTTGTTTGATTTTATTAACATATTGCAATAATTCCAATGTTATTGCAATATGTTCTACATTTTATATAATATGTTCTATGTTGTTAGAAAGGGAATGTTACGGAAAAAAATACTTTTCTTATTACTCTCATTTCTTTTTATTTTTCAATTTTGTATTATATTTATTTAAGGCTTTTAATTGCATCTGCGGCAACAAAGATTTATTTTGCTATCTGAAGACATCTGTGCCTTTTAGGATTTTATTAATTACAGTGCACCAATTAAATACTGCTAATCTTAAAGTTAATGCGAGAAAGCATTCAGAAACAGCATCTTTATGCAATTCACAATTTATAAAGTCAAACAAATACTTAGATTTGATATGAGTTTTAATACTTTTTATAATAGGACTTCGTTCAGGTTGATTTTCTAAGTATTTGTTTGCTTCTTCTATGATGGTTCCAAAAAATCTCACAGCATTTTCTGAAGGGTAGGTCAATTTCTTTTCTTTTATACTCTTGAACTCTCTAAAGGAAAACCAATTATTGACATTGCTTTTTAACCGACTTTCGAAAAAGGAGGAGGTTCTGTTCGACTTCTTGTATGTTTTTTTATGTATGTTCACCGATATCTCCGTCAATTGTGGACCGATTTTGAAAATTATTTTTCTGTTTGAAAGAGTATGTTCCGAAATTGGTCCCATTTTAATTTGGTGAAGATCTGATGAAGAACTTCGAAGATATACAACAGAACTCTTCAATAAATAACGGCAAATCTCTCGGGACTGCTGCAATCGCATGTCTGTTTATTGTTTATACCATTTCATAACATAACATCACGCCAGTAAGCTCTTAAGGGGTAAGCAGATCTCTCATTTGATCGGTTTTGTTCAAATTTCATGATATTTGGGTAATCTATTCTGGCGTTATAAGGCAAGTTGTTTAGTAAGTTTCACTAAACAACTTGCCTATTAGGTAGGTACAACTAAAAAGAGAAAAATTAAAAAACTTTTTTACAAAAAAATACTACCGACTTCCAAATAAGAAAACTACAAAGTGAAAAATAACATTATTTTTGGAAGTCGGTGTCCATAACGCAAAAAAATGGTACCTACGAAAGACACCGACTTCCAAAAATAAAGTTATTTTTCACTTTGTAGTTTTCTTATTTGGAAGTCGGTAGTATTTTTTTGTAAAAAAGTTTTTTATCATAATTGGATTCCCTACTAGTTAAAGTTTCTTCGCAGTGATAGCACTTTATTTTTTGCAATATTTTTCTTATGACCCACCCAGTTGTAAATGCACGTGAGTGGACATTTAGCCTTTCTTGTCTTGCTGATCTTTGAACGCTTTCACTTTCAACCCAGTTCGATAGCTCAGAGGTCTCAGGGGAACAAACTAACTCAGAATCCGCAAGTGAAAAACTTGCTGTTTCTGAGTTAGTTTGTTCTTTATTAAAAAGTGATTTTAATTTTAATATCTGTTCACCAGAATCCTCTTCACAATTGTAGCTATCAGAGTGAAACTTTATAAACCTCGTGATTAGCAGTTATTTGAAGGTACTTTTGAAAGCATGGCAATCTGGATATGTATTTCTAAAATTATATGCCCACATTTGTCCAAAAAAGTTTTTCAATGGGATCTGAATTTAAATATCGCGGGCGCATAATTTTAATATTTATATCTTTTAAGAATTGCCACACTCTCTGGTAACTTTCCAAAGTAGAAATCCAATTTTTTTACGATGGCACAGATGTTTCCTTACCGTGTTTGTCTACATATTTAATTAGTTTTAGTTTTATTATAGCTGCCTGCCAAAATTCGTGGTGCGGCGACTTTTCTGTTACCACCTGCCTTAAAGGTTTCCCTCTGGAAGTCTTGTTGTAGCCTGTTCCATTGACTGAATCAAACAGGTTGTCAAAGAAAGAAACAACTTCAGCCGTGTTCTTTAGTGTAGAGCTTACTTCGGTTCCATCTGCATAATGAGCTACAACAAATAAAATAATTAAATAATACTTAGTCAATACTAAGGTCATAAACAAAATTCTTAAAAAAAAAAACATCAGTATAACAACTTACAAAACTGAGCAGTATGTATATGACAATGTAGCAGCTACTGTCTTGCTGAACACTGTAGTGCAATTTTTCACCTGAAATAAAATAATATAAAATTACAATTTAACAAGTAACAGAGCTCATCTATGCTAATATTATAAAGAGGAAAGACTTTTTTGTTTGTTTGTTTGTACCTAATAGGCTCCGAAACTCAAACTCAAAAGCATGCATAATACTAATTATAATTAAACTAATATTAGAAATGCAAAAGCTAGTTTGTTATGCTTTCACTCTATAACGGCTGACTGTATTTGGATAAAATTTGGCACATGGGTAGACAATGGCCTGGAATAGGACATATTATGATACTTTTATAAACTGTACAAGTTTACGTGTAGTACGAAGAGTAAAACTTGTGCAAATCATAAATGAAATATAAATTGACTAAGTGATAATATTCAAATAGATACGTACCAGAGTTGTCGGGTATTAATGCATCGGTCAGAGGAACACCACTGGATATCTCGCGAGCAGTAAACAACGTTGGATAGGCGTCAGGGCAAAGACGAATTCTATCGCGGGTTGTTGAAAGAAACCTCTTCTCGAAATGATTCCGACACTCATAGTGTTTGCGAAGTTTTTGGAAGCTCAAGCTTCGCAGTCTTTCACAGTTAATGCACAGTAATCAATCTCACTTTTTGGAAACATGAAAACTGACGTCCTCTCGTCTACTAGCACAGGTCACAATACAACACTTGTTGTACATGTTGGACGATAATATTACAGCTTCAGAAATTGAGAGGATAAGTTACGGAAATAAATCAACGCAGAACTTCTTTCGACCAACTTTGAAACTAACCAACTGTAACAAACTTCAAACTTCAAAAGCTATGACAGATGTGACAGATCAACAAACATGGCGTCATTCAGGCAGAAGTGCGGAAGGCGGGAGGGGAGGAAACTGTCAAATGAGATATGGGCACCCTACACAATACCATAGACATAAGGTAGGAATATTTTGCTTGAAGATTACCTACCGTGCTGCGGACTGTCCGTGGTGTCGTCTCGCTCGCGCTCGCGCCGGCGCACCTCCCGGCCGGTGGCGGGCGCGACGAGGAACCTGTTACTCCGTATATATAAAATAATGCGGTTGTCCGCATCACTTGTTTGTTACACTACTACAACCTCGGTACAATTTTAGTTTTATAGTTATGTATGTATAGTTAAGTATCTAATAGTTGTAAATAGTTGATTTGTTATTTTTAGTAGTTTTATTTATATTATTTACTTAGTAAGTTATATTTTCAAATTGTTTGTTTTTTAAGTTAAGTTGTTTTTTTTATTTAATATTTATAGTTGTAGTAGTAATGTACAGTGTTATGTACACTATGTTACATTACCCCTCTCCCCAGAAAAAGGATTTCAACTTATTGAAATCCGCAAAGAGATATTTTGATAGGAACGAAAGTTTAGCTTACGACGGGTATATCCTAAGCTTGAGATCCTTGATATGCCAGACGCCAAGATCGCGACTATTCATGTCTTCCAAGACGTAAACTAATGGTGATCGTTTGACCTTTACGCGGCATTTTTGAAATTTAGGAGCCAACTTTTTACTAAAATGAGCATCTTTATCGCTCTGGAAGTAGCAACGCTTCCAAACGATATCGCCCACATTAAACTCTGCATGTTTTCGGCGCAAGTTGTAATGCTGTGTATTCTTTACATGAGCTTCCCACAAAGCAACCTGCACTTTGTCGAATATTGGCGATAATTGGCCCAGGTTTGCAGCATAAGCATCACGTGGTAGAAATATTAGGTCTGTTGGATCTGGATATTCGAGGTAATGAGAACCACAAACGACTAACTCTCTTCCGTGTACCAAGAAGGATGGAGTATACCCAGTGCTTTCATTAACTGAATTATTAATTGCGAATTGGATTTGTGGAAGGTTTAAGTCCCAAGATCTATGATCCCCATCTACGAAACTTGAAACAGCAGTTATTATTGTTTTGTTGTATCTTTCTACTGTATTAATTTGTGGAGTGTACTTCGGGGTGAAATGTATGTTGGGAATTTTGTATTTTTTGAAAAGTTTATCTAAATCTCGGCTAATAAACTGACTTCCATTATCAAGAATAATAGTTTGTGGAATTCCGTGAACGAGAAGGACATCGTCCTCAAGATGTTTAACTATCAAATTCGAGGTAGCTCGACGAAGTGGGAAAAGAAGGCAATATTTGGAAAAGCAGCAAGTCACAACGAAAATAAACTGATTTTGTTTCCGGGAAGAAGGCAACGGACCAACCAAGTCAATTGATAGAACTTGGAAGGGACGAGAAACGTCTTTAGGCCTACCCATTTTTCCAGAGACACCATGGGTAGAATGTTTATGAGCTAAACATGTTTCACAATTTGAGATGAATTGAACTACGCTAGAATACATACCGGGCCAATAAAAACGAAGAGTTAAGCGCTTATATGTCTTAAACACGCCGAAATGACCGGAAATAGGTTGAGAGTGGCACTCAATTAAAATATGTTCTTGTTGTTCTTTTGGAATAACCTTCTTCCAAGCAAACTCAACCGTAAGGTCAACCTTAGTCTTCATGTACCTGTATAATACATTATTCTCCACCTTGTAGTTTGGGAAATTTATAGGATTAGCCTGACAACCCTGGTAGATCTTCAGGTACCAAGAATCCTGAGTATCAGGTACTGGAGCAGTGGAAACATCAGCGTTTGAAATTGCCTCAACTGGAACACTTCTAGATAGGGCGTCTGGGACAACATTATCTTTACCACGGCGGTGTCTTATTTCAAAATTGAAAGAAGAAAGGCGAACTCCCCACCTTGCTAGCCGACCGGTTGGATTAGTGAGAGACATAAACCACTTAAGAGAAGAATGGTCCGTATAGACTAAAAAGGTTTTGTCGGTCTCAAGGTAACAGCGCCAGTATTCTAGAGCAGTAAGAACTGCAAGTGCCTCCCGTTCTGTTGTGCTGTAGTTTCTCTCCGGTTTACTTAAAGAACGGCTCATGTACGCAATTGGATGTTCCACACCATCAATTGTTTGAGCCAACATCGCACCGATACCGTAATTACTAGCGTCAGTGTGCACTTCAAAAGGAAGGTTAAAGTCAGGGCAAGCAAGGACAGGTGCTTGAACTAGTTTAGTCTTTAATTCTAGGAAAGCCTTGTCAGCCTCTGGGGTCCACTGAAATGCAGGGGCGTTCTTTTTATTAGAAGTTAGTTTATTTAAAGGACCTGCTACAGTACTGAATTGTGGGATAAAACGCCTATACCACGACGCGGTACCCAAAAAACGCTTAACCTCCTTTCTATTGACAGGAGTGGGAAAGTCTAATATGGCTTTGACCTTATCTGGGTCAGTCCTTAAGCCATGAGCATCCACTATGTAGCCAAGATACCGTAGCTGACTTCGGAAAAAGTGACACTTATCTAGATTGACAGTGAGATTAGCCGATTGTAGTTTTTGGTAAACTTTCTGAAGCAGTTCTACGTGTTCCTCTAAAGTTTTGCTTATAATAATTACATCATCTAAGTATGCAAAGACTTTGAGTTCAAATTCTGGCCCGAATAAAAGATCGACAAGTCTCTGTTGCGTAGCAGGAGCATTGGTAAGTCCAAAAGCTGTGACCTTAAACATAAAAGTTCCTCGACCAGGAACATAAAAGGCAGTCTTCTCTCTGTCCTTTTCGTCGATTAATATCTGCCAAAATGCTTTGGACAAATCTATGCTGGAAAGATAACGCGCATCCTTCAGATTATCTAAAATTTCAGACACATATGGCAGCTTATATGCGTCTTTCTTTGTTACTGCGTTCAATTTACGGCTGTCTAAGCAGAAGCGAGGCTTTCCATCCTTCTTGCCCACGACTAGTACTGGAGAAGACCATGGACTCTCACATGGTTCAATAACATCTAGCGCCAACATCTCATCAACCTGTTCAGCAACAATACGTTGCTTTTCTGGTGACATGCGGTAATATCGCTGACGGATAGGTTCAGCATTACCAGTATCTATACGATGTTTAATGACATTAGTACGACCTAAACCTCTCTCTGTGTACGAAATGTCTTTGAAAAGATCTACCACGCTGTCAGCTAATAGTTTTTGAGAAGGGTTCAATACGTCATAGCCACATAGGTGCTGAGAAGATGGTGTAGAAATTTCCAAGAGCCCGGGGTCGGTTAAGAATAAGTTTTCTTCCTCTGATAAATACTTAGGGCACAGGTTAAAAATGTTCCAAAAATCGATTCCTAGGATTAAAACGGTTTCGATCGCTGGTATAACATGCGCCTTGATAATAGAAAACCTGTTTTCGAAGGTCAAGGGTAGAAGAATATAACCAAGGGATGTTATCCTCTGACCTCCTGCTGCAGTAACAGTTATCCTCTCGTCGTTGCATAAAATCAAACCTAGATTTATCAACAGTTCATGAGAATTCTTACCTAGGATAGTGACGGCGGAACCAGAATCCAACAAACCATATAAAAATAAATCTTTATTGATTGCCACTTTTGCATAAGGCCTAGGGTCGTTACTCGGTTTGACATTGAAAATTGTAGAAATATCTTTCCTAGAAAAGAAGTTTTTAACAAACATGAGCCAATCATTCCAGTCCGAGCTATCTGTATGAGTAACCGCATGCGTCCTACAATTCTCAGTTTTTAGTTTTTTGGTTTGCAGTTTGGACACTCCGGTGTACGAACTTCCTTCATGCCACACTTAAAGCAAAAAACTTTGCGCTCAGCCGTGCAGTCTCTCATAGAATGCGTGTTAACGCGGCAACGGTGACAGTAAGGAACTTTGGATATAGCCGATGTTTCGGCCTCAGAAGCCTGAATTTCGGAGACCTTGTGCGACCCCTGCTGGTGAGCACCTTCATACTTACGAGCGTAAAAATTACCTTGGCTACTAGTCGTCGACTTACGCTTTGAAGTCTGGTAGCCAAATTCTGGAGCTAAAGTATTTACTGAAACTGAAGGTGGTTCCTTGAAGAATTCTGAACGAACCTTAATACGTTCGTAGTTTTTACAAATTAATTTTAAATCTTCAAGTGATTTAATATTAGGGCTAGCAGCTATAATATTAGAGTAGGAAGGACGAATATTATGTAATATAATTTCAAGTTTTTCGTCTTCCTTTAAGGGTTGACTTAGCCTAGAAAACATGCCTTGCATTATAGATAAATAAATCGTAATGTTCTCTTCCTCGCCCTGTGTACGCTGACGTATTTCTGAGGCCATGCGATAGTCGTAGTCGGGAACATCAAAATCATCCTTCGACGCAGTCAGTACTTCGTTCCAACTACCGACACTGCCCCTGATGTTACGGTACCAGTGAAGTGCGTCACCAGTGAAAATATCAGTGGCAGAACTTAGTATTTTATTTTCGTTTATATTTTTGGACATACGGAATTCTTCAACCTTTTGTATAAACGATCTGACACAAGATTTGCCGTCATACTTTAATTTATTCAGTTCTCCTACTAGCCCGCGATCACATGAAACGGCGATATTCATCCCGGCTAAATTAGATTTATTAGGCAATTCCTCCTCAGAAGTAACTGAAGACGCGGCCTGTTCCTGGTCCTTGACCTTTGACTTATCAAGGCTCAAAAGTATTTCATAATACCCTTCGTAACTTTTCTTTAATTTATTTAATTTGGTTAAATCATCTACCGCCTGCGGTGTTTCAATACGTTGAAGCCTATAGTATAAATGGTGTAACATTGATTTAGTCCTGTTAAAAAGAGGTTCATCAAAATAAAGTTTTAAGGCATCAAGATTAGTCTTGACTTTCTCTAGCGTCTCTTGAGAGCCTTTGCTATCCTCTAAAAACTGATAAACCGAATCTACTATGTCATCGGACGAATATAATTGTGTTAATTTAGTGACTTGACGTCTTAATCCAGCAACGCTGTCAGAAGGAAGTTCTCCCCGGATAGCCACTTCATACATCAGCTCAGACTTTTGGAGCAGCAGATATTTAATTGGATTTGCCATATTGAAATATTTAAAATTATATGTTGGTAGTGATAATAAACTGGGCAGGCTATGCACAATTATTTACACACAAAAGCCAAGCAAAATCCGCTCTGTTACAATTTATTGAAAGAACAAAAACACGAAAGAGCTAAACATAAAATAATGAACAGGTGAAGTCAGGTGAAACACACTAAGTTACTCTGATTCAAAGAACTTTAAAATTTTATAACTACAATGAATGATGATAGAAGTTACGGTTATTAAACTATAAAAGTTTATGTAATTACATTTAAATACCAAAGTTACTTAAGGTTTGAAAAATTTAGGAGAAACAGACCAACACTACCAGGAAAACCACCACCGCATAGAACCACTAAAATGACCAAAGCAAGTACGAAAGACCTTAAACCACGTTTTTGGGCGCCATTGTCACGAATATAGGACGTGTACAAAAGAATAAAACTAGGTTTAGAATTAACAAAATATGTGGGTATATTAAAAAAATTAAGGTTCTGCCTAGGTCTTGCGCACTTGTCTAGCCTTCCACACTTCCCTGGCGAGCTCCCGTCCTCCAGGCGTAGTCCCCGTAGCTCGGCCACTCCACGCAGGTGATGTAGGCGACAGATCCAGTATACGGTGTCGGTCAGTAAAACCGTGACGTAATTCCTAGGGACAAAGGTCACATCAGTAAGCTGTCGGTATAAGGGGTGCACGGGAAACGCTAGGTATGCATGGCAAGAACTAGATTGGCAAATTAGGGCTTATAAAGGCGGGAAGAATTCTAGGCGTGAATCTAAATTGATAATGTACATGTTCGCTAGCAGAGGCGGTTACAAGCATTACACTAAGAAGTACATAGTGAAAGAAAGGCAAAGCGTTACACACAGGATAGGAATAAGCTACGATATTCAGACGGGCGCGTACCTTAAAATTAATACAAGGTAATACAATAAAAATAGGTAGGTAACGGCCGTTAGACATCTTAATACAAAATTGTGCATAACTTACCCAAGTTTGGGAATCTCAGTCACTTATATTAATTAAAACTTTAATTTAATAGTATGGAGAAGCAATCCAGTTTTAGATAGATATAAAATATTGAAATGTAATTTATTTCGTTTTTTTACAATGACGGTATCAAGATTTAAAAATTAGTCAGAGCGACAGCGTCCGTGCCTCAAGAGGTTTGGCTGCGGACTGTCCGTGGTGTCGTCTCGCTCGCGCTCGCGCCGGCGCACCTCCCGGCCGGTGGCGGGCGCGACGAGGAACCTGTTACTCCGTATATATAAAATAATGCGGTTGTCCGCATCACTTGTTTGTTACACTACTACAACCTCGGTACAATTTTAGTTTTATAGTTATGTATGTATAGTTAAGTATCTAATAGTTGTAAATAGTTGATTTGTTATTTTTAGTAGTTTTATTTATATTATTTACTTAGTAAGTTATATTTTCAAATTGTTTGTTTTTTAAGTTAAGTTGTTTTTTTTATTTAATATTTATAGTTGTAGTAGTAATGTACAGTGTTATGTACACTATGTTACAGTAGGAGGTTGCAACTCTAAGCAAATAGGTCATATCAGGATGTGACAAAGGTATTTGATCTACTAGAAACTGCACAGCAAAATTTGTCGAGACGGAGAAGCCTTATTCCCGGCAGGATCTATTTGCAAAAAATTAAAGGCCTCACGAAACCTATGTCGTGACAATCTAAGAAGTGGGATTTGACAGCTTTAAAAATACTTAACTTAATGCTTACGAATGATACTCGTTGTAACAGTGTATGGGTAACATAGTAATTAATTACTATGTATTATTATGAATTTGATTTTTAAATTTCTTACTTAATCAGTTATGACAGCATGTAAAATAAGATACGTCCGCGGACTTCTAAGATTGTCACGATTATAATGAAAAAAATCCAACCTTTATATTTTTTCTGTCCAGAATTTTGTGTTTTAAAAGTGCAAATTAAATTAAGCATGGTAGCTAGAAAGCTTTGTAAACAAAACTTTTAAGTTTTCGACCTAGTAAAATTGTTTTCTCAAAAATGGTATGTAATGTTGTCATAACATCTCTAAAAAGTATCCAGAAAGTGAACTCTACCGGAGACTTATTCACAACTGTCCAGTAAGAAGCGAGATTTTAAATTTGGAATCTCCTACTGTCCAGTAAGTAAGTATGTAATTTACTTACTGGACAGTAGTAGGGATTGGTCCGATATATCAAAACGAAACTTATATCGGATATGTGTTAGATATCATATCATATCGACATCTATATCAAAATAACCGATATTACAAAAACTGTATCTAATAAAACCCTTACTAGCGTGCGAGAACGAATAAGTCAAAACTTAAAACCGTAACAATGCGGAAACCTATGAACTACGTACAAAACGCAAACTTCACAAACGATAGGAACCATAATTATGCGCTACCTCTCTTTCTAAGTATTATTTCGCGTTCGTTGTTAGTTTGCTTATCTAAATAACATTTTAACTTATGCAAACTGTACTTAATGATATCGATATCTGAAAACCGTTTTCGATATCGATATGAAATCTGTATATCGGTTACATAGCCGTTTGTGCAAAAAACCGAAAACACCCCTCTCTAGACAGTAGGTCATCCTCTTCTGATCTGCTTAGAAAAAAAAAACATAGTACCAGCCAGACACAAATATTAGAGTTTAGCCATTATAACATGATTATAGGAGGGCGGCTCCAAATATTTATTTATTTTTTTATTTAACTTACAAACACTATCTTACATGTTGAACCCAATACAATAGAGTGCTTAAAATGTTAATCTAAAATCAGACTTTACATAACTGTATAAGCATTACATAAACCTAAACTTCTAACACTATTAAAATCTTCTAAACTAATATAAAATAAAACTTTACTTATCTAAATTTTAATTATAACTAACAAAATTCAACAACACTCTTGCGAATTCACTCCAATTGCACGAAAATATGTCCAGCCTCTCATGTAATTCGTTGAGCACACAGATTGTGCGGGTGAGAGGTGTTTTTGCCAATGGATTGGTTCTAGCAGCAGGCAATATATATCTATCTCTCTTTTTGGTGTGACATTTTATGAGATAGATATATTTTTGAGTCCGTTAATCAAGACGTACAAAAAACAAATATAAATGCCCCCGGTAAATCGATCACAATATCTATCAGTAAACGAATAAACGAATAAAAACGAAACGAAACGAATTTGTTGTTAAACTTTCTTTAATTTTTGAGAAAAGCATTATACAAGCCTCAACCAGTAAGAAAGCCATCCTGGACTCGTGTATAACCGGACTTCACCTGCAGTATATAACCGGTTAACTCAAACTTGGCCAGGAAGGCTTACTTACTGGATTCTGCAGCAATGTACAACTTTGCCTCATAATTATTGGACACAAAAAATGTGAACTGTGCTAAGTTGATAGCAATAGGTATACTAATTAAGTCTTCAATAACCAAAAACAAATAAACTTAAAATCAAATAACCATTTCAAATATCTACTGTAAGTAACCAAATGGTTTTCAACTTAGCAACTATATTAACGATTTACCCCAACTACTACAAAATAAACCGAAGATGGCGTTGTTTGCTGATGACACATCTTTGATATTTAAAATAGATCGGTGGCCACAAAATCTAGATGATGCGAATAACTCTATTCATCAGGTCCAAAATTGGTTCACGGCAAACAATTTGGTACTAAATGAAAACAAAACCACATGTATTAGAATCACATTGCCGAATGTTAGAAGTAACGAATGCGACATCTTATTGAATGGCGAAATGCTGGACTTTGTAAATCAGACAGTTTTCCTGGGAATCACTCTAGACGATAAACTGCAATGGGGTTCTCACATAACGTCTCTTTCGGGTCGGCTGAGCTCGGCCGCTTATGCTGTTAGAAAGATAAGACAGTTGACGGATGTGGAGACCGCGCGTTTGGTCTATTTTAGTTACTTTCACAGCATTATGTCATACGGTATTTTACTGTGGGGTCGAGCGGCTGACATTGAATCCATATTTATATTGCAAAAGAGAGCTGTCAGAGCCATATATAAGTTAAGTCACCGAGAATCTCTTAGGGAACTATTAAAAAATATCATATTTTGACAGTTTCTTGCCAATTCATTTATGAAAATATTATGTATGTAAGGAAAAATATACATCTCTTTAGTAAAGTCAGTGATAGACACAATTGTAATACGAGAAACAAAGATAAGCTAGACTAGCTAAAGTACACTCATCTTTCATCGGGTACTGTGTTTAATTCTATAACAAAATACCTTGTGATATATTAAAACTAAATGAAAGTAAATTTAAAACTTTAGTTAAAAGCACACATTGTAAACAAGCATATTACAATCTAGATGATTATATTCAAGATAAGAATGCTTGGAAACATGCTGGTCCTGCTCCATAGGGCAATCTTTAGTGTAGACAAAATCAAATTTTCTAATTTATATTCCTATTCATAGTTATTGTATTAATTTTCTTATTTTTTTAGAAATTGACTCACACACTGTTCCGTTTTTGTTGAATTAGGTATTTTACCTATGTTTGCAATATTTGTAAGTTTGTGAGAACCATGTTCCTATTTATCAATTTAATTAATTTACCTGTTAATGCTTTTATTACTTTATACCTGTACGTAGTGTTATTTTGGTAGCATCGTCCTCACATATATGAATTTATTTATGTATGTACTAAATATTGTGAAACACCTATTTTTAAAAAAAGAGTAAGTATGGAGTTTTTTGTACGTTCTTCTCCATAACAAGCTACTTTTCCGAATGAACGGTAGAATCAATTTTTATTACTTGTTATATGTATGACGTTCAAAAGTGCCGTTTACTGGCCCAATTGAAAAAATATATATTTGACTGTGACTTTGACTTAGCATACACAGACAGACATGACCACATTGTGAATTTTGAAGCCAATATTACCGAGTGTGACTTGGAGACACGCCAGTTCTAATTCTAACACTGGTAGAAGTTTTAAACAGGAATAATCATCAGAAGTGTTATGTCATAATAACTGTCGGCTGTTAATTAAGTTTCCTACTGCAAGGCAAAGGCCTCTTCTTATATTGAGAAGGAAAAAAAAAAAAAATGTTCTGTGTTTTGGAGATTTTAATCAAATAATCTTGGATCATTTTGAGTCTTGACGGATGGTTGGACGTCTTGGTTGTGTCATAAGAATAACTGACCTCATACTCGCATCAATTGGGTAATGGTTAGCCACACTTAGACCCTTAGTAGTAAGCCTTTAGACGCACAAGCAAGTCTTAGGACGTGGCTAACCAAATAATGCAGGTATCATTACGTTTTTATACACAGTTTCGAGCTCGCCAACATTAAGTTGGATAAATGAACATCAGGGCATTTTTTTTTTACTATGATTAATACTCATGCATACTGCGCTACCACGGGTAGATAGCGCAGTATTTTGGGACTCCAGCCAACTAAAACTCCACGGTGTCCACCTGTGCCTCTTATGGCGGGAACACGGGCACGCGTTAGGACTCACCCCAAACCCGCCGCGGCTGTCCGTCACCGGACCTTACTTTGGGGTATACCTCCCATCACTGGCGCACCAGAACACATGGCCTGGAAATACATTATGAAATAACTAAATAAAACAAGATTTAGAGGAAATCATAGGCATTAAAGATTTCACTATTTTCCTTTTCAACTATCATAGTCCATAACTATACCAACGGAAATGGTCATTTAATTACCCCAAAACAATAGTATTATGGTAAATAGTGACCTTTCTTCCCATATTGTGTTAAACTGTTTTGTCAAGAAACATGACACATGCTTGTATGTATATTTTTCGCATGTATGACTAAAAGCCCACCGGAAGTCAGCGTAGGTGGTTTTCACAGAGAATCCGGCACGCGACCGGAAATACATCCCTACACATGAGTAAGTGACGGAAATGACGACGAGCAATGGTTTGTCGTCGCCATGTTTTATGAATAAAAATGCTGTCAAGAGCGAGTCGAATTACATTGGTGTTTTATTTTTATAATTTAATTAAGTTCATCACTCGGAATGTGTGTTTAATAAAGGTTAAGGTTACAAATATACAGTTACCTGACCATCTGGAAAATACAGATGCTATGTAGGTCATACAGGGTCTATGTAGGTATGTGAGAACCATGTTCCTATTTACCTGAATTTACCTGTTAGTACTTATAATATTTATACCTATACATAGAATAGTAGTGCTGGGTGCATCATCCTCACGTATATGAATTTATGTATGTATGTAAATGTTGTTAAGACAGTTTTTTTTAAAAGAGTACGTATGCAGTTTCTTGTCCGTTCTTCTCCATAACAAGCAATTTTTCCGAATGGACTGTAGAATCAATTATTATTAATCCTAAAGGAGATGTTCCAGAAAAGTATGGAGCGTGGGCCAGCACTATGTACACTATATGTTAAAATCGCTCTCGAGGCCGCGACCTCGCAAACTTGTCGACAATTTCGATACAAGACTGTCAGTCAGCCTTCTTGTTGCTGAAGAGTTACATACAAAGCCGGTACACGATATGCAAAGGCCTCTTGGAAGTGGATGTGAGGATGGCTGCTACTATTGGAGGGTCGCGGGGTTGTTCGAGAGACTATTTTCTGCTCGGGTGTTGAAAATGCACTCCATGTTCAGATTGTTTTAAACTCAAGACTTTTTGTTTGTTTTTTTTAGAATAATAGCAATGGTGTTACTATTGTCGTTGTCCCTCTCAGAGACATACTTTTACAGCTCCTTTACTGAATCACTGAAAAGTCACTCTGTGTAATTCTAAGTATGTAATATTTATTTTTCATGGCTCAAGTTTTAATCCTCAGTGATTCTATCTTTGTTTTGGAAATGGTAGAACGGGTCAATTTGTTTATTTCGGGGCAGATTTGGTTGTTTGCAAAGGTAAAGAAGTAATTTGATCACATAACTATTTATAACAGTTATTGTAGATCCTTTCACTCAGTCCTGGAAGTCATATCGGATATCTCCCACAGTACCGATATCGGCCACATTTTTGCCTGAAAACCCCGCTTCAAACTTGACTAATATTTTCACGAATATGAACTTTTCGCTGTAACTCGTGCTGATGATCGAGCTTTAAAACAAAAGAATGTAGTGCACTTGGAATTTTTCACCCTCGATTTGAAGAAATTTTCAGAATATCTTTGCAGGATGGCCAGTAGTAGCTGGAAAAGAGTAGTTTTGTATAATATTGTCTATCAATGCGATGCTTTAAGACTGACTCAATATCCTATGGCCCCCGGATAGGGTAGAGGGCTCAGTAGTTACGGATAACGTAGTCCTATAATGCGAAAGGTAACTTTTTAGCGCTCCGATACCCTTAACTACTGCCAAAACGGTGCGACGCCATGTTTGATGAGGACGGGCACGCTTTAAGGCGCAGATACCCCTGAGTAGCCGATTTTAAAATGAGAGTCACGTCTTAACGACTAGTTGTAAGTTTTTGGAAAGAATATATGTTGAAATCTCCGGCACGTAAGTTGGCAAGAGTCGTTATATGCGCAGAAATAGGTTTATAGATCACTTTGCTAATGAAGCGGGACGCTTCGAACGTAGGTACCGACCGCGCGATTGGTTGGTCAGTTGACACAAGGATCGATTGGCCATTTCGCGTCGCGTCCACCCACGTTTCGTTCGTTCTATGTGGTGCTTGGCCAGTTCACGCGATATGCGCGAACTTACCCCCACTACGTCAAAACCTTGCCAACTTACATGCTGGGGAATATACAGTAAACAATTTTTATTTTATTTTTATTATCTGCTCTAGATTGCAAGTTTAAAAAAACGTATGAATTCATGCGGTAATAGATATTTTAGTTAAGATAATTTTATAAAATTTGTTTTTTAATATAGCAAGGATTTCAGTAACTGTTTATCTTATTTAATCTTGAAAACCCAAGAACAAAACCTCAACCACTAATAACATAACCGAACACATGAATTTGAAATGCTGTCACTCCACAAAAATCCCGACGTTCATACTTGCACCGCAACACGTGTGTGTAGAGGAAAAAATAAAGAAAAACGAAAACGTCCTGCGGACCGAGATAACGTCAATAAGTTAGATGTATGGCTGTTTCGTAAAGTGTGGCCTCAGCTAATAATAAAGAAGGAAAGAAGGTTAATGAAAGGTAAATAATGGACATCCTCAGCTCAAATAAAGGTAAATAAATAATCACCATCCTGTAAGAAAACAACATAACATCTGTATTACCTGGTGGCTCAAACAGAGGTATACTTAGAGCACATCTACATTTCGACAATTATTTTGAAGTCCCGTCAAATAGAGCCTAATGCGACCAAACCGGCAAAATCAAAAAAGGGTTTTTTATACAACCGGCAAGCTGAAAAAAATCTGATGGGAACACTTTGCATGACTTGGCAACCAAACCCACGACCAAATATAATATAACAGTAGGGCTTGCGACCATTAGACCATAAAGGCAGTATTGATAAATATTTTGATTTCAGGCTAAGTACTTATTTTCTATTCACTCATTTCTTATCCGAATTGTCATAACGTCTTTAACACCAGGAAATAGTACTTAGGCCTTCCACAAGCGTCGCCACATCGAGAAAAAGTTTGGGATGACGTTATTCAAATGGCAAATGGCGGATCATTTAATTTTCCTATTCATCACTTAAACGGAAAGCCAGCGGAGATACTCAAAGACGGCACAAAACGAGACTTCTGTTATACCCCATACTCATCTCAGCAGATATAATAATGTATGAGATGATAATACGATCTCATTGTGGAGCAGTGACCACTCGAATTACTGTCACTATATCTCAGCGGGCGTTAGCACACGGATGAAGATTTTAGGCCTTTGTTTAGGCCAACAGTGGTGGAAAATAAAGAAAACATATTTGTATAGAAAGGGGTCTGTGCCAGAGCAGTGGAAAAGCTGATGGCTGATGTGCAAGTGCCTAGAAAAATAAACAATGGTAGTGAGGAAACTCATTTCGTGAGGGAATGGTTGTGATACGGAGTAGGCTAGATACGTTTACAAAAGGGTAGAAATTGGTATTTTAGAGGATAATCCCTGAAGTTTAATTAACCAGCTACCAACTTGGATCAGTTCCCATGACAGTTGGATATTATGTTCTTCTTTTTAGTTGGGTCGGTATCTTTCGGAGTTTAAATTATAATACGTTTTTTTTTAACAAATGAAATTTTTATCAGTGCTTTTACCTTGCTGACTGATTTTATTCTACGACAGTATGAACTAATTATTTTCACAAAATATCAATGGGAAAAATGTTACGTAACAAATATATAAAACTCGTCTTGACATCAAACTCATCTCAATCATACTAGGGAGGAACCATTTCTCTGTACCATTGATCATTTACTTATATCTGATTCAAAATTCGTTCTGTTTATAGATCCAACATGATGAAGATTGTGATAGTAAAATATATACGGTATTTGTGTCCTAACGTTGGTATCTGAGAGGTGTGAAAGAGCTGAAAGTTTGAAAAAACAAGTAAAATTTTAGAAACCCTCGACACATTTTTAATTCATGCTACATAATGTATCATCAAAATCAAAATCAAATATTTTTATTTTACATAGGCCTACATGGGCACTTATAAAACGTCGACAAAAGGTGCACGGTTCGGGTTAGTCGTTTCCTATGGAGAAGAACCGGCAAGAAACTCCATGGTTACTCTTTTAAATTGTTTTGTTAACAATATTTCCATGTTACAGCATTAGTACTTGGATATGGGGGGACAACGTAGGCCCGACAATAAGTCGTACGAAATAGAAAAAAAAAAAAAAAAAAAATGCACGAAATAAAAAGTTAACAAATGTTAACAATCATCTAGAAAACTAGAAAGCCTACAATGTTCACACATTCACAATAGGTAAAAGAATCTATACAAAGGTAAAAAAAAAAAAAAACCACAACACTAAATTTAACATGTGGCACAAATACTGTAATCAGTGCTGTAACTATTCTTAGCTAAGGGCTATAATGATGATTGAAAAATATTGTAAAAAGTCTAATTAAAAGAGAAAAAAAAAATGAGATTGAGAATAGTTAGAGATATCCATATATTTGTGCCGTTTATGAGTTACCAGGGAAGCCGCATGCGCAGAGGGTGTCAAAGCCAAATTTTTTATCTTCAACGTAGTCCTTGATTTTATAATATGCTTTTTTAACAAGGACACGTTTGATGTAGTTTTTGAACTTTCCATCGGTCAGTTCTATAACTGACTTAGGCAACTTGTTATAAAAGCGTATACTGTTTATAAGAAAAGACTTGCTAGTTTTCGTTAATCTGAATTTGGGTATTACAATTTCGTGCTTACTGCGTGTATTTAAATTATGGAAGTCACTTCTAGTTTTGAAAAGCCCTCGATTTTTGCGGACATACAAAATACATTCCAAAATATAAAGTGAAGGTAGAGTCAGTATATCGATCTCTTTAAATTTTTTTTTATCGTATCTAGTAGTAGACACGCTTCGGTCGACAATCTATTGAACACGTAGTTATGACACGATATCTTACGAAAACAACCCGACTCAAACAGTAAAATGCCCATTTTTTTTAAATCAAATCTAAGAACAAAATGAGTTCATCCGTTTAGAAGCTATTTTTGTGAATCATTTGAAAATGACAGGGACAGAAATATGCTTTTAATTACGTTTAGCGCTAAAAGCGTTGAGTTATTTGTAATGCTGAGGACTTTAGGCAGATGCCCATTATTTATCAGACAAAATGGATGCATTCTGGAAAAATTTCAATAGGTATATTTTATTAATCGACTTCAAAAGTAAGGAATTTGAAATGCCTAGATTTGAACGATGTTTTTATTTAAGTTTTCAATCCAAATAAGTTATGCTATTATTTGAGGGACAATATCTGTATATTGCATTTTAATTTAAGTGAAAATATCTAATAGATCTTATTTTATTAAAATTTTTGTTTTCACCCTGATATCGAACGTATTTTTAACCGACTGCCCAAAAAGGAGGAGGTTATCAATACGACAGTTTTTATTTTTATGTTTGTTACCTCAGAACTTTTTACTGGCTGAACCGATTTTGATGATTTTTAGGGTTCCGTACCCAAAGGGTAAAAACGGGACCCTATTACTAAGAGTTCGCGATCCGTCTGTCTGTCTGTCCGTCTGTCACCAGGCTGTATCTCATGAACCGTGATAGCTGGACAGTTGAAACTTTCACAGATGATGTATTTAAGTTGCCGCTATAACAACAAATACTAAAAACAGAATAAAATAAATATTTAAGTGGGGCTCGCAAAAAACGGCAAAAAAATCACGAAAGTTGTATACTATCGTGATTTTTTTGCCGTTTTTTGCGATAGTGTTACGGAACCCTTCGTGCGCGAGTCCGACTCGCACTTGGCCGGTTTTTTTTATTTGAAAGCTAGTGCCTGTAATGTGGTCCCATTTAAATTTCTTAAAGATCTAGTCAAGAACTTCGGAGGTATACAACAGAACTCTTTAATGACGGCAAATCATTCGGGATAGCAGGAATCGCATGTTATTACACCATTTCATAACATAACATCAAACTGGTACGCTCTAAAGGGATACGCAGGTATGAACAGTGTTCACCCTGGTATACTCTCATTCCACCCGTTTTGTTTAAGTTTCATGTTATTTTTTAATCTATTCTGGCTTCACTTTGGGCATTATAGGTACTACCTAGCCTAATAGATCTGGTCCATTATATACCACAACAAAAAAGTGAAAAATAAAAATAAACGTTTTTACAAAAAATACAACCAACTTCCAAATAAAAACACTACAAAACTTAACATTAACATTAGAAGCGGGCTATTTTACATGTTAAACAGTAAACATGGTAAATATCCCGTTTCTAATGATAGTGTTAGAGACCATGACAGTTTAAAAACCTACAAAAATTACTTAAATTTTGAAAGTCGGTGTCAAAAAATTAAGAAACGAAAACAGGAACACTGACTTTCGAAATTGAAGTAAAAACGTTTTTTCGTATCTAAATACGAAAACTTGCCTGGCTGATGAGGAGATTCGAAGATAGTTTTTGCATTAAAAAGCGTAGACGAACAAAATATATAGGCAAGCTGTAAAATAATAAAAATATGGGTAAAAGATAATAAACCCCGCGATTTACTTTTAGATGAAACATTTTTGGACAAAAAGCTTTCACAAAAGCTCACGTAGATAGTTATTTGAAAACTTTTCTACAAGTTACCCTTTTTGCTGCCAAATATATGTTAATCTACCGTTTGATTTTCGCTGTAAAATTCTAATGAATATGTTACATATATATCTGTACGGTTTGGTATATATTTGATGGGATTATATTTTTCGAATATTATATTCTATTCTTTATGTGGGTTGTGTAATGATATTATTCTGCAAGTAGTTCCTGTAACATCCCAAGTTCCACAGAGTACATTATCTGATTATGCCTGATTTATTTTAAAAAGTAAACGTACTCCAATTCCGATTCTGAGATAATTTATTTGCTTGGTCTAGTTTTTGACTGAATTCATACCCACCATCTGTGCTTATCGCTAAAATCTCTAGGTTTACACTCTACGAAATAAAAAACATAATATTAGAAAATATGAATATTCAAATATATTAAAATATTTATATAATATTCTATTAAAAAACGTAATATTTGAATATTATATAAATATTTTAATATATTTGAATATTCATATTTTCTAATATTATGTTTTTTATTTCGTAGAGTACATTTTAATATTCGTAAGTACTTTTTAAAATAAATCAGGCATAATCAGATAACGTACTCTGTGGAACTTGGATGTTACAGGAACTACTTGCAGAATAATGACATTACACAACCCAAATAAAGAATTGAATTGAATATAAAAAGTAATTTACTAATGAGTTAATTTTGATTAATGAAAACCTTGTAATTACATTAAAATTTTAACTAAAACACAGATCAAACTAATGATCTAATTAATTTATTAAAACAGTTTGAAAGGTATCGGGTCAGTCCTTGTAAAGCGGCTAAGTAACTTCAAAAGCCTTTGCATTCTTGATTTTAGTTAGGGGGTTAGAGAGACTTTAAAAAAGTTTTAGTTAACTTTTTAATATTGTTATTTGATCAAATAAAACTTGAAAAATTTGAAATTTGTTCCGAAAGACGTTTTTTGGGTGTAACCCGTCGTCGTTGTGATGTTATGTTTATAACATCACGTGTATTCCACACTATAGCATAAACATGTTGCTAAAGATTTTTCTCAGAAATGTTTACTTGGTCTCTTCTATAACCAAATTTTGGGGGCTGAGTCACCCACGTCCGTAGGAGTGTACCCCATTCAGTTACCCTACACGTGGTCCCCGGGTGGTGCAAATCAGGTGACACTAACTGGTGGTAGGCTTCGGCCGAAGGCTTGCGACCACCCACCGGGCAAAGACGTACCGCCAAGCGGCTTAGCCGTGTTCCGGTACGATGCTCGGTGTAGCCACAAGAGGAGTTGGGTCGAGATAGCTGTTCCACTGCAGACTGACCAGCCTGACACGCGCTGGTATGGACGTATCGGGAGACTGGTCGCGGAGGGTAGCGGGATCCGAGGCACGGTGCGCCGCTGGCCGACCGCAGGTAGTTGGGGGCCCAAGTAGTGTGCCAGCCACACATGAAAGGCTGCCCCGCCAACTGTCGAAAAATCCCGGGATGCGCCATCGTGCTGGTTGGCGACCAGATGGGGAGGGCCCGATGGACATTCCTGGGGGGCTCGGGCGTCCCCGCAGTCTCCGGACTAGTGCCCCAATGATGCTGTCCTTTCAGTGCGGGTCTGAAGGTTAGCAGCGTGGAACCTCGTCTCACTTCCAACTCCTCTCCTCCATTCACTCTTATCATCATTATGCCAAGGAAAAGAAATAATAAATTTGAACAGCGGCTGCACTCCCTCCCCCTCAAAGTGCACCTCACCAACATTCGAGGTCTGCACTCAAATCTCTCTGCAGTCCACTACCACCTGGAGACTGAGAAACCAGCGCTGTTATTTCTTACGGAGACGCAGATAGCGAGTCCGTCGGACGCGTCGTACCTATCTTACCCAGGATTTACCCTAGAGCACAATTATAAACCGCGCGCGGGTGTGTGTATGTACGCCCGTGATGGCACTTGCTATCGGCGTCTCCGTAACCTTGAGGACTCAAAATTTTCAACGCTGTGGGCTCTAGTGGACACAGGTCTGGATAAAATTATCTACACTTGTGTCTACCGCTCGCACAGCGGAGATCAGGAGACATCCAGGCTCGCAGAGTACCTCAGTGAGGCGGCTGATGCGGCACAGCAACGGTACCCTTCCGCCCAATTAGTGTTACTGGGGGACTTTAACGCCCACCATCAGGAGTGGCTCTTCCCATACCAGTGCACTGACCATGCTGGACGGGAGATGCGTAAGCTTTCGCTAACGCTAAACCTCACCCAGCTGGTCCAGGGGGCAACGAGGGTACCGGATGTTGATTCGCACACAGCGAATTGCTTGGACCTTCTGCTGACAACAGATCCAGACAGATACTCTGTGTCGATAAGTTCACCCCTGGGTAGTTCCGACCACTGTCTGGTGAAGTCTGTGTCCGTCTATTCCCCGCCCGATCCCAGCCCAAGAGGCACCCGGCGGGTTTGGCGGTACAGGTCAGCAGATTGGGATGGCATGCGTTCTTTCTTCGCTTGCTATCCTTGGCAGCCTACTTGCTTTTCTTCGGCTGATCCTTCGTCGTGCGCGGACGCCGTTACTGATGTGTTGCGTCAGGGAATGGAGTACTACATTCCGTTCTCTGACATAACGATTTCCAGCGTTGACCGGCCATGGTTTGGCGCCGAATGTCGTCGCGCCGACGCGCTTGAACATGAGGCGTACCTGGCATGGGTCGACGCTCGATCGCGTAAAGCGAGTGACTTGGGTCAGAAGAAGAAAGCCTACAACAGGGCTGCCAAGTCCTGCAAGAAGGTGTTGCGTGGGGCTAGATTCGACCACATTGGCCGAATGGGGGCCAAACTTGCTTCTTACCCAGCAGGTAGTAAAGCGTTCTGGTCCCTGGCTAAGTCGGTCGAGTCGAACTTCTGCCGTCCCTCACTACCACCACTGCTGAAACCCGATGGGTCACTGGCTCACACCGCTGAGGAGAAGGCAAATTTGTTTGCCTCTCTTTTTGCGGAATCTTCACGTCTGAATCCTGGTGATTCGCGGCCCCCTCCTTCTCCTGATGGGTGCGAGACGAGTATGTCGGACATTCGCATTCATCAAAAGGACGTCCGTAGGGTGCTGCGCAACCTCGACGTGAACAAGGCTAGCGGCCCTGACGGCATACCAGCTATAGTTCTTAGAACCTGTGCGCCTGAACTGTCTCCGATCTTGACACGCCTATTCCACCTTTCATATGAGACTGGAACAGTGCCGAATGCTTGGAAGCAAGCCAACGTACAGCCCGTGCCCAAGAAGGGCAGTAGAGCTGACCCGGCCAACTACAGACCCATCTCTGTAACGTCCATACTCTGTAAGAGTATGGAGCGTGTACTCAACACTAAGCTCCTGGCATACCTAGAAACTAATGATATCCTTAGCGACCGCCAATACGGCTTTCGCCGAAATCGGTCTACTGGGGATCTTCTAGCGTATGCCATTCACATATGGAGTGAGGCCATCGAGAGGCATGGGGAAGCTTGCCGTCTCCCTCGACATCTCGAAGGCTTTCGATAGGGTCTGGCACGAAAGCCTTATTGGTAAGCTTCCTTCATTCGATTTGCCCGGTGGTCTGTGTGATTGGATTGCAGACTTCCTGAGAGATCGGTCCATTCGAGTGGTTATCGATGGCTGCTCGTCGGACCAATTGGATATTAATGCCGGGGTCCCTCAGGGGTCCGTACTCTCAGCAACATTGTTCTTGTTGCACATTAACGATCTGCTGAAGCCCGGCACCTTTGGGTATGCAGACGACAGCACTGTTGCTGAGAGATACTTGTCCGACGCGCGTGCTACCGGGCCTCAGGTCCGGTCTCTCCGGGAGGCCATGGTGGAGCGCTTGAACTTGTCCTTGCAGGCAGTTTCCGAATGGGGCGATGCCAATCTGGTCAGGTTTAATGCTGCTAAAACCCAGGCGTGTCTTTTTTCCGCTAAAAGGAGCCAATTCCACCCGGCTCCTACTTTCCGTGATGTAACCGTGCCAATAACGGACCATCTTGAGCTTCTTGGCGTTACGTTGACATCGACTCTCAATTTTGGGCCATACATTGAGGCAAAGGCTCAGCTGGCTGCCAAAAAGTTGGGGATCCTTGCGAAGGTGAGAAGGTACTTCACGCCGGAACAGCTGCTCAACTTGTATCAAGCGCAAGTTCGATCGTGCATGGAGTACTGTTCTCATCTCTGGGATGGATCTGCCAAATACCAGCTTGATGCACTAGAGTCGATCGAAAAGCGGGCCAAGAAACTCATCGGTAATGAGGCACTGGTCAAGTCAAAGCTCCAGAGCCTTGAACATCGTCGCCGAGTTGCCAGTTTGTCGGTATTTTATCGGTTACATTTCGGGGAGTGTGCGATGGAATTACATGATTTAATTCCGCCCAGCCCGTTCCATCATCGGACTACCAGACGTACGGCGATGCGTCATCGGTACATGGTGGACATCCCACCCATACGCACAAAACGTTTTGGGGACACTTTTATTATGCGTACAGCTAAAGAGTGGAATTCCCTGCCGGAATCTGTGTTTCCCGATAGCTACAATCTAGGGGTCTTTAAGTCAAGAGTGAATAGGTTTCTTCTAGGCAAGCGTGCTCTATCGTCGACCACATCATCGCTTACCATCAGGTGAGATAGTGGTCAAGCGCAAGCCTATAGATAATAAAAAAAAAAAAAAAAAAAATAACACGAGACATGCATCGCGGATAGTACCTAACACATACAATGTATAACAGAATATACCATGAATTTTCAAAACTTATAAGCTTTGAAAATTCGTAGGTAGTAAATTAGTAAGTAATGACTACGTGGTCAAAGCACATAGCTAGCTACGCCGCGCCGTAGAGCAGCGCGTCGCACAGCAGTTTTATTTGTTTTTCGATACACCATTGAAATATAAAAAACCACCTAAGTGCGAGGCGAACTCGCTAAGCGTACATACAGCTGCTTTCTTCAAAATAATAAAGTAAAATTACTGAAGTTCCTACTCATATAATGTCACGTAAAATCGGAACGGCTTTAGTTTTAAATGTAAGTTTAGTTAGCGATTATTATATAACTTTAAGACAAACTTGCAAGTTTGTCTTAAAGTTAAGTTACAGAAACTATTTTGTTTGCTAATCTAATAGATTCGCTTTGTAATTTTGGCAATCGGCTAATTTATAAGTTACTATGTTAGGTTCAAAATATGTAAGGGAGTCGTTGGCTCAGAAACATAATTTTATTGTAAGACATCATTTTCTTCCCGGTTGTTATTTGTAGATCGTACACTACAAATACGGTTTTCGCAAAGCAAAAAAAAAATTGAAGAAATTGCCATGCTCGTTCCCATTACAGTCCTTGATGATACATAATAAATATAATCTGAACATTATCGTTCCAAATTTGACTGCTTAATTCATATTTACGACAATTTTACCAACGGGCTAAGAGTAATTTCTAATAAAGATGTTAAATTATTTAAAGCCTTTGCGATCCGTCGGTGTCAAACGACTGGTAAATTACATGGTATTTTTATAAATGGTGCCTTTTATATATTTAATTTCTGGTCAATTGTGTGTTATGTTGGTTGACTTTTTGTCAGTTGTAGAGGTGGATATATTCTTAGATTTAAACAATCAGTTACAACCTCTGTCATCTGTCGGGGACAATGGAAAATAAATAGTTTTGTGTAAGTATGTCTTACTTGCCTTTTTAATTTACCTCTGTGGTCACAGCCACCCGGAATGTTTTGTCTCTATTGCCTGTCGATAGAACTGTATGACTCACGAGCTCATATTGTGTCCGTAAAATGTTATCTAGATATGCATTAAATCAATATTGTCACTTAAATGAAATAAAAAATGAATTTCGAATTCTCTGTATGCATTACCATCTAATTTTCAATCATTGAATCACCAAAATGATTAACTAATCTATTAATCTTTTTGTAGTAAAATTTTTACGCCAAATTGCGCTTTGTGGGTTGTACCAGCTCATAACATAATAATTTTCAGCAAGAACAACACCACCATTTTTGCTTGACAATTTTAATTACTTTCGCAAGTAGATTTTTTTACTACTTTGGCCCACACTAGGAAAATTTCATGTATCGTGGGTGCGTTAACAAACATAAACTCACAGACACAAACATCAGAGCCGGAAGAACTATCTAGCGCAGCAGGTGATGATGATGAAACTTTCATAGGTTTATACTTGATATAACTTTATTCTGTGTTTATTAGTAATAGGGTAAAAATTAATATTTTATTTTCAGTCCCTATTTTAATGAAGGAAAGGATTTTGAGGCAATCTAGGGCAAATATAAGTTCATAAAAAAATCAGTTATGGCTAAAAAAAAATGATTAGTGACAACCTTTTTAGTAAAGAAAACTAATTTTCCAAGTTTCCTTAGTCATGAGCTATTGCATATCGAAAACGCAAACTGGCATTATGATAGACTAGAATTAATGAAAAACGCTTCTGAACAACAACGAACATACAAAACTTATAAATTCAAGTACTAAGATTAAGTAATATCGGTGTCAAAGCTTTCATAATTCTACTCTACTAATATGAAAGAAAAACGAAAACGATTTGATGTGTCAGCTCGTTTCATACAATATAATTGTTGTGTCACGCGGCTTGCTTGTTCCAAAAATCTTTTATTTGATTTCTGCTGATGTTGACGGGTGTTTATTTTGGGTTTTTAGGATTTGTTATTTTTAAGTAAGTTTAGCTTTGGGTGTTCCAGTTGAGCTGTTAGGAAATTTGACTGGTATAGTAAAGATATAGCCTAAGAGACGTGGAAGATCTACCTTCACCCATCAGATAACTGGATGAGACATATTTTTTATCAAATATAATTTATTAACAAACATGCTTATGATGACTTGCCTATCGAAAAGTTTTCATAGCTGTTCTTAATTGAATTAATTGGAATCAATTTTTTTTCATCATCTTAACTCATTTGTTAATCGAATGAATTTCATCTCAACTGATAGATAGTTTTTAACACAAAGAATATGCCTAGGTAGGCTTGCCTACTTATTTCTGTTCATGGCTACCTGGCAAGCAGATGTGAACAGGTAAGTCAATATAGGTAACTACACCGATCTGATAACCAATCGAAATGGATATCATTAGAAAGATATTTTATTTACAAAACCAATCGTATATGCTCACCTGCAAAAAATCTTACATGAAATATTATTGCCAAGCTATACAGTTTTAGAATTGGAACTATTTGATAGTTGCGAGAGAGAAAGTAGAGCGTCCTAGGTCCGTGTGATAGAACAGGATACAACATAGCAGATGCACTCTACCTAACCGTTGAATGTATCTGAGTGCGCATGCTCGTGTACAGTCGTAATATTCGAATTATAAACTTCAAAACGAGTTTATATTGGCATACTTTATAAACACAACACCCAAATTTAAAAGTAGAATTGAATAATTGATTTATTTATTTATAAGTAACAACTTTACAGATTATCCACTTTAAAACTTTCGCGTTTCATAATTGAATAAACAATATATCACGGGAATTTAACGCGATGATTTCGATTATTTACTTATCTTATCTTATCTTATCTTATGGAGGGGCCGAGAAATACCTCGGACACTTCGACCCATTGGGATCTTTTGTGGTCCCCTAGATAACTTACTCCTCCTCATTCTCGTTGAAAACCGTTTTCATTAGTCTTACAACGAGACTAGGAGATATGAGCCTATAATCTTCTGGTTTTGGGTATCCAACCCCTAGGAGACTCATTCGCTTACCAGCCAGTGCATCGCATGTGCACAGTAGGTGCTCCATGCGTTCCGTATGTTCCCCACACAACCTGCACATGGGTGTCGCGGTTAGACCCATCTTCATGAGCATGTCGTTGGTTCCAAAGTGCCCAGTAAAGGCCCCAAGCAGGTAGCGGATTTGCCCCCTGCTCATGTTCCAAATGCAATCCCGGGCTTTGAAAGTGGAGCCCAGGAATCTCTTGGAGTGTTGTAGACCGGTAGTAGACAGCCAACAAGTTCGTTGTCTGTGATCTGCAAACTCCCTAAATGCGGCTTTTACGAGACACGTCGAGATGCCTACACATGGTTCTGGACCCACAAAATAATTCGCTGAGCCCTCTCTTGCCAGTTCATCAGCCACTTCGTTACCATGGAATCCTTTGTGCCCAGGGACCCACATCAGTTTTACCCTGTTGTGCTTCCCAAGCCTGTTTAGGGTTTGGATAGCATCCAGAATAAGTCCGGAGTCCACTTTGTAGGATGCCATGGCTTTGATTGCAGCCTGACTGTCACTAAGAATATATATGGATTTACCTTTAGTCCCTCTATCTATATTCTCTTGAGCGCAGGTTATAATGGCATATGTTTCCGCTTGGAATACAGTTGCCATCTTCCCTAAGCTTTTGCTACATTTGTAGCCTTTTGCGTATATTCCCGCTCCTGTACCTGATTCCATTTTGGATCCATCAGTGTACCACACCAGACTATCTTGTTCTGGTGGATCAAGTCCCTTCGTCCAGTCCTCTATTGTAGGGATTTGGACCTTGAAAGACCTCTCAAACACAAACATAGTTTGCATTTTATCGGATAACATGCTTGTTACCCGATCCAGGTCTTCATTCTCATCGAACTTTGTATGGTTAGTCTTTGGCTTAGAGGCATCCCATAGTCCAGCGACAGCGAGACGATGTAATGTCTTCCTTGCCTCGAATTCAACCATCATATGCAGAGGAGGGATATTGAGGTATCTCTCAATCGCTGCCGTAGGTGTTGTCCTGAAAGCACCCGTGATGCCGAGACACACTGTTCTTTGTAACCTGGTGAGTGGCGCTTTGCACGAGGCAAGCTTTGTTCTTGGCCACCACACTATGCTGCCGTATGTGATAATAGGTATTATCATTGTCCGGTACAGCCATCGTATCACTTTGGGCTTTAGCCCCCAAGTTTTACCGTAGGTAGAACGACACATGCCGAACACTCGTAAGGCCTTTGTCGTAATATTTTCCACATGAGTTTTCCACCTGAGTTCTTTATCAAGCGTTACACCCAGATATTTAACTTCGGTGGACCAGGGCAGTTTTATTCCATTGAGGGAGAGCTCTCCTAGGTTTCCTAGTTGTCTCTTCCTCGTGAAGGGAATAATGACTGCTTTGCTTGGGTTGATAGAGAGGTGGTTCACTGTACACCATTCCTCTGTCATCCTCAATGCCTGTTGTAATAATCCAGACACTATGTTCGGGAATTTACCATTGACCATTATAGCTATGTCATCCGCATAGCCTACTGTGTAGAATGGTCCGGTATTGAGCTTGGTTAGTAGCGAGTCTACTACCAAGCACCACAATAATGGTGACAGCACTCCGCCTTGCGGACAACCTCTTGTTGTTTTTGCACTAAGTCTGTCTCCCATTAGTTCCGATCTGACTGTTCTGCTTCTCAGCATATAGTCAATCCAGTTGCACGTGGTATCATTGATGCCATGTTCCTTTGCAGCAGTGCGTATGGACTCAAATGTTGTCTTGTCAAAGGCTCCCTCTATGTCGAGGAAAGCCCCGACACATATTTCTTGTCCCTCTAGCGCAGCCTCGGCTCGACTCGCAACATAGTGCAATGCCGTTTCCGTAGATTTGCCGGGGCTGTAGGCGCATTGTAGTTTATGTAGGGGGAATACTTTCAGAGGACCCTCTCTTAAGTACCTGTCTACCAGTTTCTCCAGAGTTTTCAAGAGAAAGGATGATAGACTAATGGGCCTGTAAGCTTTAGCTTCTTCATAAGTCGGTCTACCCACCTTCGGTATAAAGGTGACTTTGACCTCCCTCCATGCTTTGGGTACGTACCCAAAGGCTATGCAGGCTCTGTAGAGCTTACTCAAATGGGGTATCAAAACAGATGCCCCTTCTTGCAATAGTATTGGGTAGATGCCATCTGGACCAGGGGATTTGAGTGGCTGGAAGCCCGCTATGGCCAGCTTCAGTTTATTTTCATCTACCACTTTCTTTGCCGTGAGCCAGTTATTTTTGGACGTGTGCCTTGTAAGCTCGTCCCTTGTGACTGGTTCCTCTTCATCGCTATCGCGCAGTATACATTCTGGGAAGTGGGTCCTAAACATCACGCCCAGAGTGTCCTGTCCAGTTTCCGTGAGTTGCCCATTCTCATCCCTTACAGATGCTAGTGGGTTTGTCTTGGTCATGGACATTGCTTTGCACAACCTCATCCCATTTGGCAGAGTTTCGATAGAAGTGCAATGCTGCCGCCAATTAGTTCTTCTGGCCTTGCGTACCGCCGTGTTATACCTTGTTAGCATGCTATGATAGCCGGAAAAATCCTTCCTGGCTTTTGCATCATTAAAGGCCTGTCGTGTTTCCTGACGTATTTTGGCTATTTCAGGAGTCCACCATGGTACCTTTTTGCCAAAGGCCTTCTTCTCTGGGCAGTTATCTTCCCATGCACCGATGATGCCTGCCTTGATTCTGTCCGCTTCAAATTCTATATCCAGTATGGAATTGAGCTTACCTTTAGGGCTCCCCAAATTTACTTTGAGGTCCCTCCTGTATGAGTCCCAATTTGTATACCTTGGGTTTCTCCTTCGTCTAGTTTCGGCTTCTCCCGCCGTCCTAAACCTAAAGCATATATAATTATGGTCAGACAAAGAGATTTCGTCCGATACATGCCAATTTTCAATATGAGCGCTGGTCCTGTTTGAGGCCAGCGTAAGGTCAATAACTTCAGTCCTCGCAGAAGTTCTAAAAGTAGGTTTATTGCCTACGTTAAGGATTTGTAAAGAAGAGCTTACCACAAAGTCCAACAAATCCTCCCCTCGTTTGTTGACATCCGAGCTGCCCCAAACGACGTGGTGTGCGTTCGCATCGCAACCAAGTATCAGGTCAAGGTTCTTTTGGTTGCCGTAATCAACCAGTCTTCTGATTAGTGGTGTTACTGGTTCTTTTTGTTCATATGGGAGATAGGCAGAGGCAAGGATGATTCTCCTTTTCTCTGTTCCCGTCCCCACTTGGATCAAGGTTGTTGTGAGATCCCTGTAACAGAAAGTACGTAAGGGCATTGCCTCTACACCGCCCCTGATATAGATGCAAGTCCTCGCGTCATTAGTTGGACAGTCATAGAGCACCATGCCTCCTGTCCCACCTAAGCCTTTTATAGTCCCCTTATACAGATAAGGTTCCTGTATCAAGGCAACGTCGTATGTGTTAAGCTTCAGTTGCCGAGCCAGAAGGGCAGTAGCGGCTCTGCAATGATGCAAATTAATTTGTACACACCTTAGTCCCTCCATCTTGGATGATTTTGATGGGTCTGTGTTGATATGGGAGGGCCTTAGTCTTGAGGCCCCTCCTCCATCGCCTGGCTCTCCTCGAGAGCAGTCGGCGACTCGATTCCCAGGGTGTCGAAGTCCCCGAGGATGTCATCCTCGTGGTCTGTCTCCGACGCCCTGGTCCCAATCTCTGTTGCCTGCGCTGCGCCGTCAGCAGAGATTTCTTCAATGGCCTCCCCATGTTGTGGTGGTCCATCCTCGGAGGGCTCCACTTCTGCTTCCGCAGCAGGCGCCTCTCCCTTGTCTTCTTCCAGGAGCTTGAACGAGTATCGTTCAATCCCTCCTGGAAGAGAGTAGCCCGCGGCCTTGATGACCCCAGCGGACACCCCGTCCATGAGGACGATACGACGGATGCCGGTCTGCTCAGTGAGCGTATTCACGACCTTCCAGTCGTTCGTCCTCAAGGTAGGGTTGAGTCGCTGGAGCAATCGAATGGCCCGGGCAGAGTCTTGCAACGCCAAGTTGCGACTCTTCCATGCCATTTTGACTGGCTTTGGAAGGTCCCTGGCGTCAACAACCTTGAGTTTCAGGGCACCAAGTTCCACATTGTGGATGGCACCCCGAAACCAGTTGGCTGCATCAGAGTCGTCGCAGGATACATGAATTGCACCTGCGACGACTCCGGGAGCAACCGTTAGGACAGGCAGAGGATCCGGCGCCACTTCCAGTTTCTCAATTATGAGCTCCTGGATCGGCACCAAGTCCTCCGCCTTCAAGTACTCCTCCGGGTACTTGACTGTCACGACAGCGAGTTTCACAGCCGCCACCGCATCCCTAAAGGATCCGGTTGAGGATGATTGCCCTTGGGTCTTCATCCTCTTGGCCGCCATGTCCCTGCTGTCCCCGCTGAGAGCAGCACGCGGTCTCTTTGATGGGCCCTCCGTAGGAGTCCCCTCCAGAGCCGCCTGCTGTCTCAGCTTTTGGCGCTTTTTCCTGCGCGCCCCAGATCGTCCAACCGGAAGCCAGCCTGATTCATGCTGGCCGCCGAGAGACGACGAGGTGCTGTCTTTGCCGGTCGCGTCCGGGGCCGCAAGGTCCGAGGTCATACGATCTCTAACGCAAGCGTCCCGTATCGCGCCAGCTTTGGCAGTACCCTTATGCCCGGTGGGCTGGTTTGCAGTTCCGCCCTTCGGTGGTCCCGCAGCAGTGCCGGCCCTCGACAGTGCCGCGACAGTCCCGTCATTTGACAGTCCCGCCACAGCCCCGCCTTGAGACGATCCCACTGCAGTAACACCTCTGGACGTTCCTGCGGAAGATGCAGTCCCGGCTTGCGCCGGTCCCGCCGTCTGGTGTGCAGTTCCGCCCTTCGGTGGTCCCGCAGCAGTGCCGGCCCTCGACAGTGCCGCGACAGTCCCGTCATTTGACAGTCCCGCCACAGCCCCGCCTTGAGACGATCCCACTGCAGTATCGCCTCTGGACGTTCCTGCGGAAGATGCAGTCCCGGCTTGCGCCGGTCCCGCCGTCTGGTGTGCAGTCCCAGCTTTCGCCGGTCCCGCCTTTTGGTGCGCAGTCCCAGCTTTCGCCGGTCCTTTCGCCTTGTGGTTTTTTTTAGATTTATAATCCATTTAAATCCCGATTTTATATTTCATCCCTCGACTATCCCCACCCGCCATGGAGTGCTCAAGTGGCGATGCTACGGTAGCACCAGGGATTAGTCGAGGGATATAGCCCCCCCCCATTAGTTGCCCACGAGACTGCACGACACCAACTCACACCGCTACCACTAGCGATGCGAGCGAGCGCCGCCGTCTGCAAGCCCCTAATGGGAGTGAACTCGCCTGGGGGCCGTCTGACCGGAACCCGCAGCCGATTGACCGTAGCTGGCTAGGCTACGGCCACCCTTGTGAGAAGAAATCCGGGCCAAAGTGGAGTGTTGCCTCAGAGACGTTAAACCGCCTACGCTCATCGGCTCAGCCACCAGGATCCCATCATCCTTCCGTACGGGTCCCTGCGCACGGCACAAACACGCAGGAGGTCATTACTATCCATCATCTGATTTTTTCCGATGGTGGACACCCAGGGGCATGACCTCGCCACCCCTGTGATAGGGCGCCCGGTGATTTCTGTTACGTCTATTTCATAGGGAATTAGACCAAAAACAGGGCGGCAACCACGAGAAGGAAAATCACCGAACTTGCCTTGAGGATCATCACGACCGTGCGCTCTCCCTCAAGACCACGCCACCTTGCCGTCTCTGAAGGAGTCAGACAAGGTAGGACTGCATCGACAAAGCCAAGCCCCATAGGGCTTGTCGCTGAGGGCTCAAAGCGCAAGTTTGTTAAAACAGCCCAGCCCCTAACTTACTTACCTATTTCACCCGACGCACATAAGGGGTATTTGACTCAAAAATACGGACAAAATTATTTTGCGGTCTTAAATGACTTATAAGCTAAAAACAGTAATATGTATAATAAAATTGATTTTTTACTTAATGGGGTTTGGAAAATGGCAAAGAGTGAAACGTATTTAAGCTACTTCTTCAGGAAAAAGTGTAATAAAACATTAAAATACTTGATAAAATTGTTTATATACAAGATATATACTCAGCGGATGAGTCCCACTCGTCTCCATAAATGGAATTATTAGTTTCATCGATATCTTCAGTAATTTCAACTTCTTCATTTGATGCCTCAACTTTACTCGGCAATAACATTTCCATGGCTATGCTAAATGGCCTTGATATTTTCGATAGTTTCGGCCTTATGCTACTCATGAAGGGATCTGAAGTTAGAAGCAACCTGTTTAGAACGTCTTGGTTGCATTGGCAACGCCACTTCTATTCAAGAATTGTGCGTGAAGCGATTGAAATTAAAAAAAAACACAAAACGTTCAATCGGGATGATGGTTACAAATTATCCAAGTCGTGGAATCCAGTGATTCAAAAAACATTACCTCGTTTTGTGCAGTCGGCGAACTTACAGAATAAGGACACGGTCAGTGTTGTGTGTAGAAATGTGAGGGTAGAGGAAGAATTTTCTGCCCCAACGGAGCCAGTAAACCGAGATACCAGTCTACCCGGGACCACGGTCGTTGCAACACGGCCGAAACGTCGGGTGAAATAGGTAAATAAATAATCGAAATCATCGCGTTAAATTCCCGTGATATATTGTTTTTTCAATTATGAAACGCGAAAGTTTTATAATTGGTAATTATAAATAAATAAAACAATTTTTCAATTATATTTTTAAATTTGGGTGTTGTGTTTATAAAGTATGTCAATATAAACTCGTTTTGAAGTTTATAAATCGAATATTACGACTGTACACGACCATGTGCACTCGGATACATTCAACGGTTAGGTAGAGTTCATCTGCTATATTGTATCCTGTTCTATCACACGGACCTAGGACGCTCGACTTTCTCTTTCGCAACTATCAAATAGCTCCAATTCTAAAACTGTATAGCTTGGCAATAATATTTCATGTACGATTTTTTTGCAGGCAAGCATATACGATTGGTTTTGTAATTAAAATATCTTACTTATGATATCCATTTCGATTGGTTATCAGATCGGTGTAGTTACCTATATTGACTTACCTTTTCACATCTGCTTGCCAGATAGCTATGAACAGAAATAAGTAGGCAAGCCTACCTAGGCATATTCTGTGAGTTAAAAACTATCAGTTGAGATGAAATTCATTCGGTTATCAAATGAGTGAAGGTGATGAAAAAAAAAGGATTTCTATTAATTCAATTAAAAATAGCTATGTAAACTTTTCGATAGGCATGCATTAACAAACATGCTTATGATAACCATAAGCATGTTTGTTAATAAATTATATTTGATAAAAAATGTGTCTCATCCAGTTATCTGATGGGTGAAGGTCGATCTTCCACGTCTCCCCTACTAATAGACGAGCTGGTATTACGACGTTAAACAAAGTGCCACGATATTACCCATGTCGTGGTAAAGACTTAGCTGAGGAACGCCCAGAACGAAGGCAAGGAAAGGAGTCATAGACCTAACAGTGAGGTACTCCAGGTTTATTTGAAGTTGCTGATGATGAATAGCGATCAGCGCTATTTATGTATATTTCTGTTATTAAAGTAGGTGACAATAAAAGCTGTAACTAGTCAAAGTTGACATTCTGAACTTGATAGACACAGTTGACTATTTACCTACCACATACCTTATGCTGGATTAGATATACCAACTTTATATTTGCCACAAGTACCACTGAATAGCAGCTGTATAACAGTTTATCGCAAATGAAATCATCAGCACCATAATTAAAAATCGTAAAAATAAAATAAAACAATCCAATCTTCAATTACTTCACCGTAACCAGTAAACATAAACAGCACGTTTTATTCCTCAATTCTATATTTTAACAAGTTGAAATGAAATAAACAAATATAGAAAAAAGAAATGAAGAAAATGCCACCACATTTATTTTTAAATGCGTCCAAAATATGGCCGTTTCGATTTTTAAATACTTTTGCGCCTAACATGGAAATCGAGTTATAAAATTACCAGTTGAAAAACAAAAGATTTAAAACATGTATTTTAGTAATAATGAGAGATTTATTGACTGAGGTTTTGTGGGTTTTGCATACCGGTACACGGTTGAACGGCTTGATTTATTACCGTAAAATGCAATTTGTTATAAAAACCCGGCCAATATGTGCGATACGAGTATTTACAGATTTATGTTGAATAGTAAATAAAAATGTGTAATAACTCCGCTGATTAATGTGTATTATAAATGTATGGAAATTGTAAAACAAAAGTACAATTTAACATTTGTGGAGGTAATTTAACTTCTAGATTCTAACAAAACAAAAGTTCATAACTTTACCGTGTGTCAAAGAAATGGGAATAATTCATGACATGATCTCACAACAACTGAAATATTTTGGCTGTTGATAAATATCAAGTTAATCCTCCTGTCAACAAGTTTTTGTATGGTAAAGCTGATTGGAATAAATATCATGCATTATCAGAAATATTAATATCGGACATGTTGATAGATGAGGCAGATCCTATGTCTTCGTATTTAAAATTATGTAATCGTCTTGCTGCCTTGAAGTTGATGGTAATTCCGAAGTTTACTAAACATAATAATTTTAAAAGTAGACCTCCAACACCTTGGTGGAGTGAAAGTGAGCAGGTCGTAGTTGCATCATATAATGCCCTAAAACTATACAGAAGTGACCCTAATATTGATAACTACATTAATTATGTAAGGCTAGCGTCAATTTCAGAGCAGAAGAAGATAGGCTGGAATAATGTATGTCATACTTTTAATAGGAATAATGTATTTCATATCAGTAAAATTTGGAATCTCATTAAAAGGTTTAAAGGAATTAAAACTGTTAATAAATCATACAGAGATGAGTTTATTCCTTCATTTTTAGACAAACTTTCGGATAACACGAACCTATTAGAATTTAATAATTTATACACCTATTTTGGAAAAAATAACAATATCTGGCATCTTTATCATGGACAGAATTCATTTTAAGTGTACAGTCTAGACGTAAAACAAGCCCAGGCCTAGATGATTTTCCATATGTTGTGACTAAAAAATTTGCATGAATCTGTTCAAAAAGTTTTTTTTTTAATATTCTCAATTCTCTTTGGAACAAAAAGTTGATACCAGACTCTTGGAACACACAGTGTGTTATTCCTATACTAAATAAAACCTGATAAATCACCAGATAATGAGAATTCTTATAGACCAATATCTCTATCATCATGTCTCGGCAAAATATTTGAAAACATGGTTAAGGCTCGGTTGGATTGGTACGTGGAGGCGAATGGTGTAATCCCTCATGTGCAGTATGGCTTTCGTCGTGGGCGTAGTTGCGATGACAGCTTTGTATTTTTGATCTCGGACCTGAAAAGAGCAAATAATTTACTTTCAAAAACTATGTGTTTTTTTAGATGTACAAGGTGTTTTGACAATGTTGATCCCGGAATCCTGGTTAAAATTTTAAAATCCCTGGTCATTTATGTAAATGGATTTATGAGTTTTTAAGGAACCGAACTGTTTATGTTAAGCATAATAATATACTACATGGGCCAAAAATTGCATCAAAAGGCACCATGCAAGGCGCTACATTGTCGACTTTATTGTACAATTTGTATACAAGTGAAATATGTAAATATGTAGATCCAAGTGATGTAAATATCTTGTAATTCGCTGATGACATAGTCTTATATAGTAGTAACCCAAATATGCAAATAGCCATTGATAAAGTTAATTATTGAGGGTCATTTATTAACATGTATATGTCGCAAATAGGAGGGCTATCTTGGATAAACCCTCGATCTTGTGGGCTTTCGTAGGTATGCATGCGCAAAGCAGGTAACTTATGCCGTTTTGGAGATAGTCTTAGTTCCAATTTTATCAAAGCAGTGAATTCGGCCACCGTTTCGCTTTCTCTAAACAAAACACACTTTTCAAGTTTATACACGCCACTTTAGGCCTCCACTATATTCCTCACAACTATCTTTTCACCTCGCAAACGCGCGCCCGCGCGTTCCTTTCTTTTTCTAACTTCACGACAAAGCATCGCGGGAGACTTCGCTCAGGTCGCCATTATCATTGGCTACCCTGCTTTCATTTGTTTAAGAACACCTCGGGCAAAGTTCACAGCTTTTAACATCCAATCAAAATCGAGTATTTTGACATAAGCCAAATAAAGTGTTGTCAATCGAATAAAATCAAACTGAGATTGAATCGTAGGCTAAATGTTGCCAATTAAACAAAACCGAATTAATAAGTTCACATGCGTCATACTTCTCCGTTCTAGATTACTAGTCATTATACCTTCCTCCTACACGGCCAACCTGACAGACAAACGGCCCCACGTTAGAGCGACGAGAGAAATCGTTACTCAATTTTAATAAAAAAACAGACAGAGAGACAGAACAACAATAAAAAAATAAGTAATAGGTTAAGTTCGGCCGCTCCTGACCAAATAAAAAAATAACGTGGTCGTGACATCTTCCTTCTACGTGAAACCTTCAATCAACACCCTATATTACCAGCCTATAACAAAAACCAAGTACTTCTTTACTCATGAAAACGGAATTCTCATAGCTTTCACACTGTTCATTTGTTTTCTCCATGTAAATCTAGGTCTCCACACCGTACACCGTACACAACCATCTTCGTACTATCGAAACAGCCATCTCACCGTTTAGACAACCATATTACCACATTCTAAACGGTTACCGAAGCACCAGAGGTACCAGGTTCCCAACAGGCGTCCATTCGGTCTCGAAGGACTAAGTGTGCCAGAAACCACCCAAACGCCCAACACAACATACCATGCCACATACACCAAACAACAGTTCACCGAGGCCCCAGAGGGACCAGGCTCCCTCAGACACACAACAGGTCACCGAAGCCCCAGAGGGACTAGGCTCCCCCCAGACAACAGGTCACCGAAGCCCCAGAGGGACTAGGCTCCCCCAGACAACCGGTCCTCTCAAAGCAACAAGACTGCCAGATACCCATACCACATACACTAAACAACAGGTCACCGAAGCCCCAGAGGGACCAGGCTTCCCCAGACATACAACAGGTCACCGAAGCCCCAGAGGGACCAGGCTCCCCCCCACACATATCCAGCAATGTTTCTTGGTCCCACAGCAATCGCTGTGGCTCCCGATGGTCAACCCTGTGACCATCCTGCAGCCATAGTCATCCTGACCAGGCCTCGTAACCCACCTCGGTTACAGCAGTCATCTTTGACCACTCACCTCGTAACCCTCCTCGGTTACAGCAGTCATCTTTGACCACTCACACCTCGTAACCCTCCTTGGTTACAGCAGTCATCTTTGACCACTCACACCTCAAAGCCCATCTTGGCTACAGCAGTCACCGCAGTGAATACTCATCACCGTACAGTCAGTCCTTTGACCGTACACACCGACCTCACCATTGCCAGATTGATTTGAATCAGTCTTCAACATAGTACATTCAGTTACGCCAATGGGTACTTTTTCTTTCAGCTTTTCTCTAACTCATCATAAACCAAACAAAGCCTTTAATTCAACACATAGTTGCCACCATTCAGAACTCCAATAACCATAAACAGCACCTATAAACCATAACAAAATTTGTTATTTCAACCTTTATTCTCAGTACTAAATACAACGGCAACCTCACATTCAGGATTTCTTACCCAGCCAAAAGCATATTCAAGAACTCTATTGTCTGTTCATGATTTCATACCAAACCCTCAGTGCGATAGGTATAATAACTACCAACATCAAACATAACCAATTTTGCAAAATAAAAAAGAAAATGAAATCATGCACCGCATGTCACCGACTTTACATCTGTGTTAACAGTATCTTATCCAACTTGGTCAGATAGCAAAAGACACAAAATTCGTTAGGTATATTCACAATGACCAGCACAGAACATTCAACAAGTTAGAACACTACAACTATTACTGACAAAATACTTTAAATTCCACATTTATTGTTCAAGTTAGGTAGGTACTAGACTTCCTACATGACACCACACAATCACACAATTCACAGATTCACAACTTTATTTTAAAGAGATGCAATTATTAAAACTTTTGAACAATGTTCAACATTACCGAGGCCAAGCATCGTTGAACAACACAGAACAAGAAAATCATTCCTAGTTTCCTCCAAAAAAATGATTCCTGTACCAAGTAAATAAAATAAAACCCAAGTGTCCACAATCCACAATAACTTAGTAAATACATTCGCTACACAGAATGCACTTTCAACTTAATTGCCGAATCAACTCTTGACTCCGTCATCTCTCTGACCCACAAACTGAGAAACTGTTCTATGTAGATTAAAATGTTGCCAATTGAACATCTATCTCATCTTCAGCCACAACCTCAACAGTTATTGGCCCTCGAGCATCTCATAATACCTGAATACGTCTTCTAGACACCATCTATATGTCTAGTTGCACTTTTCATTCGCCGTAGTCAATTTAAATCATTATTATTTGTAGGTATCGTTAGATTGACATGTTATCAGTTGGTTAGTCCTCTACAATGCGATATATAACAACTAGAGACATTAATTTTACCTTTATTCAACCGTTGGTAGCAACAAAACTAAACGCCAACTCTCTAGGCTATAGTCACGTTAATCCTCGTGATATTTTCGGGTTGTAAGATTGCAAATCGAGTCGAACAACAAACTTTTTCATTAAACTTAAACACTGGTTTGAAAATAATTTTGATCACAATATAACTATTAACTGAAAGTTATCGCAAGTCTTTGGAACAAAGCAAAAGTTTAATCCTCACATTGACTCACACCTTGTATCGATTTATTAATAATCTAGTCTATAACTAGTAACTTATAAGTTAAAAATCATATCACAAGTTATTTGTTTTGTTTCGTCAAACTTTTTTCAATGTTGACACTTACATTTACATGTCACTCTGTGATAGAGATGGGCAAGGGATGGCGATCTGTTATCGATTAATCGACGAATCGATTTAAAGGACAAAAAAAATATAAACAATTTTCCAATCGACATTTAGTACTGAATCGATCCAGCGAACCGACATTTCACCCTAGAAAATCGAGATTAGATTCTTCTGTTATGATATGAACCAAAATATTATTTAAGAATAATTTAATGTATTACACAAACTTAAGTGAATTCAACGTAAACAAAATAAATATCTTTCCCTTATACTTTAATTTAGTTGTGAAAACCACCCTGATCCGCCAAAGATGTTAAAAGATCGACTATTATTTCGATTTTCCTTTTTGCGTTCCGTAACTGTATTCACACTTGCATTAAAAAATACCAAAGCGAATAGTTAGAAAGTACGTTAATTTAAAAAATAAGCATATTCACAAATTCCCTTGGTGATCAAATCAACAACAAACTCAGTGGTAGTAGTATTTACGGGAAATCTGAAGTGACACCTATTGATAAAAAAAAAATGCATGGCTGAAATTGCTAGTGTTCAAATATGTAAAAAAAAACGGATTGCTAATATCTTCACTTCTCGATTTTCAGCAAACTAACAACCTATTTAATAATCTGTATGTATGCTCGTGACAGCACTAGTGGTCACAAAACAGTATATTGTTCTAACATCATGCAACATAACATAATGAAATTTGTTTTCTTTGCGTTTTGTACTCACGTTTCAATGCTCCGGGTACATTATAAAGATAATATTGCGAAAATCGTTTCGTTGTTTGTTTTGTTGGTGAACATAACGATTAAAATACTTGTAGCAAAATATTTCAAAGCTCGAACACAACATAGATTTAAATAGATGGCGTGACATGCACCAACTTCTCATTCTGTTTATGTAAAAATAATATGTTCGTTTTTAAATTGATCATAAAAAAATTCATGCACCTATTCAATAAGTTCCTCCAAGCAGCATATTATGGCAAAATGGGGTCCCGAATCTAATTTCGATGATTATTGAAAGAAACAGTATCAATACCATTACATAGATGGCGCTGTTTGAATTTTCTACTCTTTTCATGTAACTTAGATTACACATTTCCATGAAATAAATTAATGCAATAGTTATAAATTGCAATGAAAACAACAATTAATTATAAAACTTAGGTACTTCCAAACCCAATACATACTTCGGCTGCCACAAATGTATGCCGATGCACAGATAGTTGAATGCAGATCAAAGTCACATACCTTTAAGCCTGTACTCACGGGAAGGTCAGGCAGCAGCGCTTAGTACACCAGGCACAAAAGCAAAATTTTGTCACTGACCATGCACTTGTCCAGACTCCTAGCTGCTTTCAGAAAATATCAAATTGATTGATCACCGCAGCGACATGTATAACACCGCAAAATTTCCTTATTCATAGCGCTGTAGGTTGCAGTTTGTGTGTTGCCTCTTGAATTGGAACCCGAGGTCCGCACTTGTTTCACCACACGCAGCTGGTCACAACAGGTCTTGTGGTATCCACAGCCGTGTTTAAGGGTTCAGACGTCCCTGTTATCTGTTGCATGTTGTGCGAACGGCTGAAAAATTCATGTCTATGAATAAGTGTTCCACAAGCATAATCATAATGATGTTTTGCTAAATCAAGCTGTAGCTTAGGCTGTTTGCTATCTCGCATTGTATTTGCACAAGTCGTCTTAATCTCTTGCGAACTCCGCTGACGGTATGAAACTGACTGAGTTTCATTTAGCATCATAACGAAAATAGAATTTTATTTTAAATTTTAGCCACTTTACACCAAGAAAAACTAACAATATTGCGGCTAAACTTCATAAGACATTAGGTAGGTACTTATTATTATCAGAATACTTAAGTTTATAATTCCCTGAACATCACCACCACAGTTGCGTTTCCTCAGTATCTAGTCAGGATTGGGCATCGATGTCATCATCAACATTATCTGCAGCCCGACTTCGCACATTGTCTAGTATAGGCCACACTATACGGTTGAATTCGGGCAACATGAATTCCTGTCGCCAGTAGCAGACGAGTTGCGAAACGTCTCTATAAGTAGGTAGCTCTAGCTACTTCCATGCCATTTTCTTGCGCACCAAAGAGAGCGCGCCAGCCATTACTCGTCTCATTTGGTCCATTCTCCATTATCGCTTTGTGCTTGCACTGATCCCGGACTTCTGATGTCGCAAATAGGAGGGCTATCTTGGATAAACCCTCGATCTTGTGGGCTTTCGTAGGTATGCATGCGCAAAGCAGGTAACTTATGCCGTTTTGGAGATAGTCCTAGTTCCAATTTTATCAAAGCAGCGAATTCGGCCACCGTTTCGCTTTCTCTCAACAAAACACACTTTTCAAGTTTATACACGCCACTTTAGGCCTCCACTATATTCCTCACAACTATCTTTTCACCTCGCAAACGCGCGCCCGCGCGTTCCTTTCTTTTTCTAACTTCACGACAAAACATCGCGGGAGACTTCGCTCAGGTCGCCATTATCATTGGTTACCCTGCTTTCATTGGTTTAAGAACACCTCGGGCAAAGTTCACAGCTTTTAACATCCAATCAAAATCGAATATTTTGACATAAGCCAAATAAAGTGTTGTCAATCGAATAAAATCGAACTGAGATTGAATCGTAGGCTAAATGTTGCCAATTAAACAAAACCGAATTAATAAATTCACATGCGTCATACTTCTCCGTTCTAGATTACTAGTCATTATACATTCCTCCTACATATACAACTGATTATTCTAAAAAAAAAAACCTATATACAAATAGAAAAGGGAGACGGAAAAGAGCTCATTGTGCATCAAAAAATATGTCCACATCGATGTCAAGAGGAAAAGTGCCCAGAACGCTGGCAGCATTGCCACGTTGGATGGCAATGCTGATTCTCTGGCCGACGAAAAGGCCAGCCCTCTGGTCACGTGAAGAGTCGACGAGCTTTGTGCTAATTTCTCGAAAAAGTCGAAGCGCACTCGGACCCCATGTTAACAGTGTTTTAAATCAATTATCTAACTATTATAATGGTAAATTACAACTTAAAATTAATGCATCTAAAAGTTGTTTTATGGTTTTTGCCAAAGATGAACCAACCTGCGATATCGTTTACGGTGGAGAAGCAATTAGTAGAGTTTGTTCAAAGAAATTTTTGGGAGTTATCATTGATCAAAAAATTACTTTTGGAGAGCATATTAGATATATTTGACAAAATGCCTTAAAAGGATTAAATATAATTACATGCCCTGCTGGAGTTGCCTGGGGAGCAGACCCCAAAACATTATCTATTTTGTAAAAAGCAATAGTAAGAAGCCATTTTGACTATAGAGCTTATGCTTATCTAAACAGTGCTCATGCCCATAAATTAGACATTTTGCAGAATAGAGCTCTGAGAATCATTTCTGGTGCTAAGTGCTCGACTCCCATTAGGGCCATGGAAGTTGAAACTAAAATTATGCCTTTGATTTTGAGACGTCTCCTTATTGCAGATAGATATTTTTTGAAATTTTTGTACTCCAATAACACACAAATTATTAACAAAATTATACCTCATAGAATCAGTACTTCTGGACCTTTGGCTACTGGTAATTCTCTCCAAATCGGTCATTCCCCAATGCTGCTCAATATTTGCCTGGAAATTGAGAATTGTTGTATTAAAATTAAAAAGCAGTGCCCTTGGCCCTGTTGTACTTTTTCATATTTTTAAAAATTTTTATTCACATCCCATTAAAGTAATACACTATACAGTTGACAATAATTTTGACATGCTAAACTTTCTTTCGGAAAATAATGAATATTATACATTTTATACTGATGGCAGTAAAGGAGATGGTTAATTGCGCTGTGCTGTGTATGATTCACAGATCAAGTTTACTTCGGTTTAAAGATTCTTCTCTGTCAATTTTAGGTAATCTATTGTATAACCTAACACCCTCATATTGGATAGTTTTCATGCCGTATATGGTTCTCACTGTTGCAGCTTCTAAGTCGTCTTGGTTTCGAGTATTGTATCTATGGATCTTCTGTTTGAATAATATATTCGTGTGTATGTTGGTAGTTCGATTTTTTCGGATAGTCATGCATGTGTGATACGTATACAGTTGTTGTAGGTTAAATAATTTTGTTTTTTTTTGTAGGTATAGTAGTTCCGTAGGCGTATAATAATCGTAATTGAAGAGGATTTTAATGATTTTATTTTGTGTTTGTTGCAGGTGTTGTTGATTTGTCTTCGCAGCTTGTCCCCATACTTGGATCAGCTATTCCAGATGTGGTTTGATTAGTGTGTTATAAATAGTTTGTCTTAGCTTGTAGGGTACGCATTTTGCAATCAAAGACAAAGATATTTATTTCAAGTAGGCCACCAAGCGGCACTTTTGAACGTTAGGTAGGTACATTAAAATTTACAAGTTATAAAAGTTGATTCTACCGTGCATTCGGAAAGTAGCTTGTTATGGAGAAGAATGCACAAGAAACTCCATAATGCACAAGAAACTCCATATATTCTCCAATGTTACGTATTGCTCCGGTTAGTGGTAATATTCGAGTCTCACATAGTCAACATGCGCTCTGAATGTTAATTTACTGTCCAGAATTAGGCCCAAGTATTTTACATGCGTTGATTTTCGAAGTGGTTGGTTATATATTGTTAGGTTTGGAAATACTGGTATTTTTTTATTCTTTGCTGCGAAAATTGTATACCCTGTTTTGCCAACATTCATAGTCAGAAGACATGTTCAAAACGTTAAGATCCTTCTGTGCTTCAGGTACAATGTCGTTGATGGAGTCGCCAAAATAAAAAAGACAAGTGTCGTCTGCGTACAATGATATGTGTCCAGTCAGTCCAGCGGTACTAATATCGTTAATGTATATGAGAAAAAGCAAAGGACCCAGGACCGATCCCTGGGGAACTCCGCATAGTATATTGGGCGTTGTGCTTTCAAATTTATTGATTTTGACGATCTGTTTCCGGTTAGTCAGATAAGACTCAAACATTTTGTAGGCTGTAGAAGTAATATCTATGATTTCCAGCTTCTTCAGATGAATAACAAAGCTAACAGTATCAAACGCTTTTTTTAGGTCGATGAAAACACCAAAGACTAGTTTTTTCTTATCTATATTATCTTTTGTTTTAGTTATTAAATCAACAGTGGCCGAAAGAGTATTAGAATTTGGACGAAATCCATACTGGTGGGTATAAAGAAAACTTGTATTTGTTAGGTGTTTAAATAAGCGGGTGAACAAAACCTTTTCGAAAATTTTAGATTTAACAGGTAACACTGAAATGGGTCGGTAGTTTCCGGGGTCGGTCCTAGTTCCAGACTTATATATAAGGTTCACTTTTGCTATTTTGAGACTGTCCGGAAACACACCACTACGAAGACAAATGTTTAGTCAATTAGTTAGGTTAGTTATCTTTAGGTTCTTAATACATTTAATCGATTTTGTTGTTACTCTATCGATTCCACAGCTGGTATCACTATCCAAATTATCTTTAATTTTGGATATCTCATCCTCAGTGCAGGGTTCTAGATTTGTAAGTTGAAGGTCTGTATCAGGAGTTGTTAATGTACTTTGTGCATTCGGATTTGTTTGTGTTATATTCTGAGCCAATAAAAAACCAATAGTAGCAAAATAGTCATTAAACATATTACAGATTTCTGTACCATTCATTATTACTTTATCATTAAATATTAATTTAGGTAGATCACAGATGTCCTTTGTTTGATTTTTAGCTAAGGTGATTATCAATTTCCACATTTTTTTGGGGTTCTTAGCACATTTTTTTAACGCGTCATAGTAGTAATTCCTTTTATCTTTTTTATTTTAGATTCTACTGTTTTTTTGCAGCTTTATATTTTGACTGCAATTGTATGTTTTCTGGATTTGTCAAACAACCATGCCATAATTGATTCCGTTCATTGATATAATTAATAAGTGTTTTATTGATCCAGTCCTTTTTTGGTAGGTTTAAAATTTTGTATTTTAATAGTTTCGAGTCATATATTCTTCTTAGAATGTATTGTTCAAGAAGGGCATAGTTGTTTCCTATATCTATCGCATTATCCCTTTGTATGTTGTCATACAGAGCTTTGTAATCAATGGCGTTATATTGAACTTTTTGTTTTAGGGTCTGTTTGTACTGTTTTATTTCTAGGTAGATTTGTTTATGATCTGAAAGTGTTGATTCGATTACTGCCATGTGTATTTTCGCGTTCCATACATTAGTACATGCATGGTCAATTATTGTTTTTGTGTTTTTGGTTTGTCAAATACAGTAGTTTTCGTGTATGTTGTTTAGTATGTAGTATCCTGATTCTTGTACAGCGTCTGTGTAGTTAGTTGTTTTACGCTCACTATGTAGTAAATCGATATAAAAGTCTCCAAATATAATTGTCTTTTGGTTACACTTTTCTAATCTTTGTGTGTAAATGTTAAGAATGTCGCTAAAATTCGTGCTTGGGGGCCTATAAATTAAAACATTGGTCAAAGAGTGCTTTCTTAAGTTTATCCATAAAAAGTTGTTACCACACTCATATCGTTCCTCCTTTATATCAAATTTTAAACTTTTATGTATGTACATTGAAACACCTCCGCCTATACCATCTTTCCTTATGTTAAATATATGTGTGTAGTTGGGTATATCCAGCAAGTCCGCATCGATTTTAGATTTAATCCATGTTTCGGTTAACAACACAATGTGTATAGTGTAATTAAAACCTCGTATGATGCATTTTAATTCGTCAAGCTTACCTGGCTTTACCAAACTACGCACATTAGCATAAAACATTCTTAACGAGGCATCAGATGAACAAATATTTTGGTAGGTATCTACATATTGATAGGTTACGTTATCTAATTCTGAGGTATCAAAGTCGTTTTGCCGAAAGTTTTGTTGTAGTTTTTTGATGTATTTTTAATAATCTTTGGTATACCTTTAACGTATTTTATCGTGAGATCTGATTCACCGCTTTCCATACGCCGTGATAACTCCGCACGTTGATCCTTCATGTATTTTATTTGCATCGGTGTTGGGTCGGGTAATATGCGAATATTGTCATTTGCAAGACTGGATCTGTTACGCAAAATGTGTATCACTGTTTCTTGTTGTTGAAAGGTAAGCTTTAGGTATCTAGTTTTATCTGGGTTATATCTGCCAAGACGCATGCACTATATAGGGGATGGACATTCCTTGTAGCTTGAATTATGTTAAGCGCCCGATTTGTATCATATTCTATACTTAGAGTTTTGTTCTGCAAAATGTGTGTTCGATATTCACTGCAGAGGCTTATGCAGTTTTTCAAGCTCTGAGTCGAATTGAAAATGTAAATACTTGTAAATACTGTTTGATTGGCATTGACTCTTTTAGTTTGATTAAACGTTTATCTAACCTCAAAATTAATTTTAAATCTAATTTTATTTTGTACATTATAAAAGAACAAATTCATCGATATTCACTCAGGGGCATTGAAATCTCTTTTATGTGGGTGCCATCCAATAAAGGCATTGCTGGCAATGAAATAGCTGATAGAGCTACGTTTGTGGGTGTTAATGCTCTTGATCTAACAAATACAGTATATGTGCCTATGACTGATTATCTGTATTCTACAAAAGGAAGGTGGTATGGAAGCATAACGCTAAACCAGATCAAGACCAACATTTTTCCGTCTCGCGATGTCAATGACATTTTTACAAGTACTGTCAACTTCAACTTAATCAAAAGCTGTCAAATCGATGGCAGCGAGCTGACACAGTGTTGCATCAAAATAACGAAAAAGGAACGAAACGTTTGGTTTTGAACAATCACCAATAGTTTGATTATTTCTTACGTTTCTTACCAAACAAATAACTATTTTTTTTATGAGAGTTCATGTAAGAACAGAAAGAACAAGATCCAAATAAAAAAAATAATAACAGATTTTGAAAATGGAATATCTTGCCTTAAATACAGACTTTCCTATTCAAACCGTTATTATAACAGTTCAAAGCTCCCAGTATTATAAAAAGGAAATTTTATAAGTAAACACAGAATATCTCCGTACCTATATATACACTTGCCGCAGAAATCAAACTCTCCACCTTCACCTTCGCTTAGATGACCTACATTAAATACCTAATACCTACCTAATTTTAATGAAGACCAAATAATATCAAAGATCTTCTAACGAGCTAAAGCATCAGAACCATCAAAATAACCCCCAGAATAAAGGAACTATATCTCCATTTTCATCGATATTGCTCGGTGTTCTCAAAGGAAGGCTGCAATAAAGATAACTTAACATTGGCACTTATCTCGATCCTGTAAATCGATACGGCGATCAGTACTCGGTAGTAGCTTAGTGCTGAATTATGCGACCAACAGCGGAGGGTAGTCTTGTGATGAGAAAAGATTAGCGGGAGACAGATTAGAGATAGTTTAGTCAAGCTAGTGTGTCAAAATTTTAACTGTATTTCTTTGGAAATATAGAAGTTGATTTCTCCTACGTGATTAACTACAAATACAAGCCCGTGGCTAAATAATAACAGCCACAATTCAATGTTAAGCAACGCTTGCCGAGGTCGTTCCGTGGATGCGTTACCAACTTAATATACAGAGATTCCTCCGTACCTCGGCAGCACGTTACCAATCGTTACGGATAGATAGTACTCAGACAATCTGACAACAGTCCTGCCAAGGGATTCCGTGTTACCTAGTTTCTGAGTTACGGAGGTCAGATAGGCGGTCGCTTCAAGTAAAATCCTGTTACCCTGTCGCATTTAGTTAAAGTGAAAGCCGACCCCAACATAGTTGGGAAAAGACTAAGTAGATTGATCTATCTTCAGGATACTATGATTATCGTCAGGTTTTTATTCTTACCACTGTTCAACCTATTCTCATACATCTCGTGAAGATATTTATTTCCCGAAGATATTTATTTCCCAACTCCTTTCCCAAGATGCAAAGATCTCCCGTAAGTAAGTATAAAGTAGAATCGATACAACTTATTCATTGGAGCACTAATGCGGTGCGTGGATGATGGCTTAGTGCCGAATTATGCGGCGACGAGTTAATCGCTTAGTCACAGTCACAGTTATGTCCCCATAATCAGGAAAAGGTTCTCGGTTCAGGTTTTGTTCGGTTTCTGTGAGAGGGAATGGGCTATAATCCACCACGCGGGCCCAGTGCTGCTTGGTGGATTATAGCCCATCCCATTCCCATTTGGTGCATGTCTTCGAATGTTTTGTTCCTGGACTTGCCGGTTTCCTCACGTTGTTTTTCTTCAGCGTTTTGAGAGCTATGTACCTACTAAAATTTAATAACAGGAAAAGATAATTGACCCGAGCAATGTAGAAAAATCAGAAAAAACTTCGATAAAGAAAGCCTGAAATGTAATAAATATTCAGTACTCACTCAAGGGCCTGAAATCTTATCAGCTTTTACGTCGTCTAGTATACAGACACTGACTCACAATAGTAAAAGAAAACTAGTGAAGTGCGAGTTGGAAAAGCTACGTGAGGTTCCATAATTATAGGGAATCGTAAATGACAAAATCAAAATATTTCATATACTTATATTTTACAGAAGTCAAAATATTTGTGTTTGTTAAAAAGTAATCTCTTAGGTTAGGAAGAGTACTATAGAATAAATGTAATCGAATTTGAAAATCCGATTACATTTATTCTCATTCTTATAATGATTTATTCGTACTTTTTATACTGGAAAATGCATACTTCCTCGGAAGCGAAGCCGCTGACAAATGCTAGTTCTTTATTATTACTCATATAGCAATGATAATGGGCATAACATAAACCCTAAAGCTGTGGAGTATAGCGAGAGTGTACAAGTTTTATTTCTTATGCTACTACTACTTATAGGGAACTTTGATATTATTTATTTACTTATTCGCATATATATTCAAAAACAAAATCCTACACCTACAGTGCCGGCCAATTTTTTAGCGGATAACGCTAGTGGCAAAAGTTAATTCATTACAAAACCATGTGTCAACTAGTGTAGGAAATCTTCAAGTTGCCAACGTTAGTCGTAAGTTTTTGTTGGCAACAATGCAATGTTAGATAGGTAGATTATTCTATGATCACTGCAGCAATAACGTCATCATGTAAGAACTAAGAGATATAATAAGTGTGTAACAGACGAACGATTTAACAATTTGCTTTAAGGCACAGAGTTGTTTTGGCGTCCCTGTTTCAGACATCATAATTATGTATCCATGTGTAGTGACTTGAATTAAGTGACTTAATTGCACGGCAACCATTATCTTCGTCACACATTTTTTTGCAGCATCTGGGCGCTCCATTTTCACTTGATACTCTGACCGTAAATCCCTATAAAGATGTGAACTAAATATCTTCCAGGTTCTTCGTTCCGCAACAGTAGGTTTTTTTATGACGAAAATGGAATTCTGCTCGCCAGTATATCATTTCATAACTTTTCTTCCCTCAACCCGTTGTGGTCCTCTCACCCTCAAACTTTTTTAACTATGAACGCAGAAAGTTGGTAAAATAACACGTTTAGATTCTTATTTTGAGTGTCTCGGTGGCACGAATACGAAATGATACTTGGTCTTAAGTATTTTAGTGATCTGCAAAAAGGCTTGTGGTAAATCTTGTACTCACTCAAGGAATCTGTCACTCCCTCTCATAGAAATCAGTAACTTTGAGCTGAACTTAAGAGTTGGTGTATGAATGTTTGAAGTGTTTGGAAAAAGTTTTGGTTACGTCTGGATTATCATCAGCGTTTTTAATGTTCCTACTGCTAGAACACAGGCGTCCTCTCTATGAAAGGGATGGATGGAAGGTAGAGGGATGTCTGAGTAGGTGCCTATTTTTAACCGGCTTTACAAAAAGGAGAAGGTTCTACGTTCGGTTGTATATTTTTTGTGTATATTCCATCTTTCCAACAATTGAGGACCGATTTTTTGTTTGAAAGAGTATGTTCCCGACTTGGTTATTTAAATTTGGTGAAGATCCGATTATGAACAATATAACTCTTCAATATAATTCTCTCAGGATTGCTGCTATCACATGTCTGTTTATTATATACTAGCTGTGGCCGCGGCTTCGCGCCCGTCATCTGTCCGCCAACCCTACCCTACTTACCTACCTACCAATTTTTTTTTCTATAGTCATCATTCTTTCGCAGAGAATCTTAACACCGCCATTCAGAAAATTATTTCAAATGCACAGCGCCATCTATCGAATATCAAATTCAACTGTCCGAGTATCTGAATTGTGTGTGTCGTGATAATTTTATTTCTTGAACACTTTAAATTCATCTAACTTTTGATAGAGTGAACCGATTGCCATGAAACAAAAACTAAGTTATTCTTCAAGTTAACGCACAATTCTTATGTATAAACGTTATCTACATTGGTTTCGTACATTTCACGTGATGCGTGCACAAATGAACAGACAAACAGATAAACAGACAAAAATACCAAAAATGCTGGATATAGGTTCTGTTGGTTATCCTTTGACACCCTGGCTATTTTTTTTGTAAATATTTTCAATGTACAAAAATTACTTTTCTAGAGATTTATTATATGTATGTATTGAAATTGATGCTGATTGATAATATAACATCACGCTGGTACGCTCTAAAGGAATACGCAGATGTGTACAGTTCACCCTGGTACACTAATTCAAGCTAAGTAAGTAAGTAAGTTCCAGCTTAATCGGTTAATCTATTTTGGCATAACTTTTGGCAATATAGGTACTTACCTGGCTTGCCCATTATGTACAACACCAACTTTTTTACAAAAAATAAAGAAACAAAAACAGGAACACCAACTTCCAAAAATGTGTTTTTATTTGGAATTGAGCAGTGGTGGCGCAGTGGTATTGGCCGCGACTTTTAAGTTTTAGGTCGTGGGTTCGGAACCAGGCAGGTGCTTTTCTTTGTGTAAATGAATTCATCACCACTTCTATCTAATACGGTAAAGGAAAACATCGTGAGGAAACCGGCATGTCCTAGAACCAAAATATCGAAGACATGTGACATCCACCAACCCGCACTAGGCCCGCGTGGTGGATTACGGCCTATCCCCTCTCATAGAGAGAAAGCCTGTGTTCCAGCATTGGGGACATTAATAGGCTGATGATGATGATTTGGAATTCGGTAGCATTTTTTTGTAAATACGTCTGTTTTTTAATAACATTCAAAACAATAGATTGTAATAGTTCCCCGGGCGGTCATGGTCATATATGAGTTCGATCAGTTGTTAGAGCGTGAGCGTGACAAACAAATATTAGGACACATTTTTGGAAACTTTTTTTTAACTCTCATTTTTAAAATAACATAATAAGGAAGATGAATGTGATATGATATTATTGTGGTGGGTGAAAATAAAAAAAATGCATGTATTACACAGGTATGACTTCTATTGAAAGTAATAACTAACTCATGGCTTGATAATAATACCTACTTATGAAAAAATAAACCTCAAACGAATAGAAATAAGTGAATTTGATAAGTCTAAGCTCATTTACAAATCTACACTAATATATATAATACTAATATATGTCATAGACCAAGTGATTAATCAAGGCACTATGTATAATGCCCGGACATAATGAATGCCGTTTTAATCACTTGCCGTTAATGCTGTTAAAATCTTGTTTAAATCCTTTCGGAAAAGCTCCGTTCTTCAGACAACTGTTGAAACACATGTCGACTTTACTTCTTCTCTCACAGTCACCGGCGGCATTTCTGTAAAGTAAAACGTTATAATGCACCTTCAATGTAATAATACGATTAACAAGGTATGAACATACGTGACATCAATAAGCCTGCGCCATCTCGGTCAACCCGAGATGAGAATGATTAGTTTCACTGATTCAATTCTTTTAGTGTTTGTTGCAATCGTCTTGAACGATCGACGTTGGGGCCATAACTGGCCGGACACAGCAAGGATATTGATTAGATCAGACATATGTGCAATTAAATCTGATCATTGTTTGGTAAGCCTATATAGCTGATTGAATAGGTTTTTACCCGCATTTAGCAAGTTCCTCAAATTTGACACAGTTTGGAAACACTTGATTAGAATAGCGGGAACTTCGCATCTTATTCCATCATAACCTGCTATGCATTGACACACTGGGTCACCTTCTTCATTCAGGGCACAGATACCACTGTTTAAACAATGATTATGGCATGCGTTTACTTTACAGCGTTTCCCAGAGTATCCGGCTTTACATCTGAAATAATAAAGACAAGAGATTTAATTTAAGTTACTCGATAAACAATAGGCAACCAAGAAATATTTGTGACAAGTTCTAAAAGGGGAACGAGGTGCGCGATCGGTATGCTGAGTCTCGGACGATCTGTTTAAGTGATGTAGGTACTTGTTATTGTCTTACTTAGAAATGAATGCGATTTCTCAACCCGGTCAACTGCTGCTTAAAACCAACCAACCCATTCAAATCCCATTCTCACCCCACACTTACTTAACTAACATAACTTGTTATGGATATAAGACACATTTAATTTAAATAACAATGATAATATCTACAAGCATGGCAGCCGGCGGCGCCAGAAGATCACATCCCAACTATGCCCAACGGAACCAAGCGACGATCGAAGTTAACGTTCACCCGATTCAACGCATGTAAAAAAATAATTATTAATCTATTGGTTTTTGGAAATTCCACTCCTTAAGGGGTAAAAAAAGGTTTCAAAGTTTGTATGAAATTTGCACAGGAAATTTTAGATTTACGCTCTTGGTTGATAAAAAAAAGAATTCACGTTTGCTTTTCGGTAATTCTACCCCTAAGGGAGAAAAATAGGGGTTGAGACTTTATGTGAAATTTCATCGGTTTGTAAGGCGCATATGAAATTGTTGGTTTACGCTCTTGGTTAATAAAAAAGAAAAAAAAAATTTTTCTTTTTGAATTTCTACTTCTAAGGGAGTAAAAAGGGATTAGAAAGTTTGTATGTTGGACACCTGAACTTTTAGATGTATACTCTTGGTTAGTAAAAAGACTTCATGTATTTATTTGTTTTTGGAAATTTTACTCCTACGAAGGTAAAAAGGGTGTTGAAAGTTTGTGTGAAATTTCTACGCCTTTAAGTGTACACGTTAAAACAGGCTGTTTTCCGCAACTCCACGACCAAGCGCGTATTTTGCGTACAAAGAAAGAAATCAAAAGAGAAAGAAGAAGACACGTAAAATTAAAGATTTACGATTTTGGCTGATAAAAAGAATTATATTTATTATTATTTGGAAATTCTACCCCTAAGGACGTAAAAGGTGGAAAGGGGAATGCCCATTTTGTAAGGGAACTTGGGCCCCTTTGAAAAAATGGTTGTATCTTGATGAATTTGGTTGTATATTGTAGAAAAAACACGTTATATTCATAATTAGAAAACATTTTTACTTATTTTGCGGGGTTCACGAGAAATAACGATGTTTCTTGAAATGAACCCTTATTACAATGCAATAAGGTGCATACAAATGTCCAAGTGAAGAAACCAGATCTGTTGTTGTCTGTACATAAAGAGTAAAGGACACGGATGGAACAAAAAACACAAAATATAAATCTAATTTTTGAATAATTTTGAAATCGCAGACACGATACCTCATAAGGGGCCTGTGAGTGGGCAATCTCCTTTATTGGGCTTATATATTTGAAACATGGCATTAATACTAACCTAAGCAGATAGTAAAGGCTTTCATTATTAGTTTTTCAAAACTACTTCTGAAAGACGATTTAATTTTCAACTTTTTATTTTTTGGAATTTTTCCTTTATTTGTGCTGCAAGACCTTACTTTTTTTTTTAAATTTCGTGATTCTAGGTCAACGGGAACTACCATATAGGTTTTCGACCCAAAACCTATAGGGTACTTCAGGTTGCCCTAGAATTGATAATTTTGGTTAAAAGCAAGGTAATTTAAGTAACGGAAAATTACGATAAATATAAAATGTTGAACATTTTGGTACTTTCTTGATTTTTTTTGGTCCACCCGTTCCTGAGAAAATTGTTGGTGATACACGGACAGACTGACGGACAAGATCTTATAAGGGTTCCCTTTTTCACCTTTTGAGGTACGGAACCCTAAAAATTAGAACCATCAAACTGATCTGGTGATTATCACAACATCAAAATTAAACCAACTTCCTAAACAAAACACTACAAAGTACTCATATATAATAATAATAAAAATACAAAAGACACCAACTTCCGAAAATGAAGTATTTTTTTACTTTGTAGTTTTTTTGTTTTGGAAGACGGTTTAATTTTTTTGTTAAAAAGTTTTTTTTTATTAAATACAAAACAATGTAGCTACTTTGTTAACTGTAAGTGCCAGGGTGTCACTTAAAAAACCACTAACAAATGTCAAACATAATGCAACCTTATTTATAAAAACTTTCTCACTGTAAAGGTGAAAAACTGATGAGAATATTCGTATTAACCTTGCTATACCGACGCGTTGGTCTGTGAGATGTGTTGTGAGATATATTTTATGAATGTTTAGTGGTTATTGGACTCATGAAGTAGGCTGCTTTTGTTACACGATTACAATGTCACGGTGTATAATACAATAATGTTCGACGCATCAGTGTTATAGGTATTCTAACTTTTAATTTCGAACCTTACGACTTTCCTTCAGATAAATGGTGATAGTGATGATGTGGATGACTCAGGATCTATATTAACTTTTGGTATATATATCTAGGCGTAGCTTAACTTGACAATAGTGACAGCGAGCATTAGAGTCAGCTAACAACGAGACGCGAAGCGACGCGACGCTGCAAGAATTTTTTGAGAAAGCGAAACAAATAAAGAACTTTATTTAGTACACAAAAATGTTCACATTACGGTGTGATAATTTTACCCGCAGTGGTACCAGCATCGTTGCATTGCATCGCGTTTCAGTGTGAGCTGAGCCTAAATATTATCGTTAGTCCTGAATGAGATGAGCATGCTTTACCTGCATTTTGGTTGTCCTTCAGCACTGACACTACAGACTCCTTGGAAACAATAGTTCTGACAGATGTAAACATCACATCTCTCGCCGGTGTAACCCTGTGTACATACACAACGAGACTGCCCACTAACTTTTGCACCATGGACACACAGCATGCTTACATCTGGCTCCAAGTTGTTCAGTATCAGACTCTTTAGAGTTTCGCAGTTGTGATTTCCGTGAGTTTGCTCCATAATCGAATAGTTGGCTGCTATGCGTTGACAAAACCAACAGAAGTCTGATTGTGAAATTGCAAATACTCGTAACTCTGCTTCCACACGTGGATTCTTAGGTAGTTGCAAAATTCCCTTTTGATCATCGCCAAACCAATAGATGAAATCTTTTGATACGGTCAATGAATTTGCAAGTGTTCCCTTCTTGACCATAAATAAAGTTGATCTGTTTTTTCCTTTAAAATCAGCACTTTCAATGTATACTTGATTATCAGCAATAAATATTTTCTCAATCCAGTACATTTTCTGTGTCTGTTGGTCGATGGCCAAGCTTCCTCGATCGTGAACATGATCGTCGATTAAAACTTCTCTCTCGGAGCCATCCAATCGAGCCCTCTCTATCGTATAGTCTGTGCTCCAGTAAATATACCTGTTTAGTAATATGTAAATCAGTTCTTAATTCTTCGCATCATTTTGTTTCATAAAGTATAATAGACATTACATTTTTTTAACTTTTACCAGTCTCTGAGGTAAATATTAAGATTTACCTTGTGATTGCTGGTGAAAGCCCGAAATGATCTATGATAATCGCAAATTTCGGGCTATTACCAGTAATCACTGGACACAGAGACTGGTTAATGTCGGGGTTAGTTATTTTATAAAATACATTATGATACGAAATGGTGAGAACAATTAAAAGCGGTCATCCACGGTTACTTTTTAAAGCGATGCAGTCTCGTGACTGCATCGCTTTAAAAAGTACATCGTTACGTAAGTATATCGTTATAGTCACAAATAAATGCGATAAAGAGACTATGTTGTTGCAAGTCATATATCATCGCCTACGTAAATACGATTCTGCACCGCAACTAACGTAATAAAGACGTGTTTCAGCATTGCTACAGCTGTGCGACGGCATTGATACAGTCACGCGGTATCCATCAGTGCAGAGGCAAAGCTGAATTGATACAGTCGCACATTGCAAATACGACCAAATGCAAAAATAGCGATGCAGACGATTTGCACACGAATCGAGCGACTGCATTGCTGCAAAATATCACTGTGGGCGACCGCCTTAGGGACTGATTTGTAAGCTTCACCAAAATAAATATTATGTTTGTTAGATAGACGATTTTGTTCGACGAAGTCGACTATTCAAATCACAATCTATTCGTTTAATTTTTTTTCTCAAACAATACAAACATCTGACAAAGTACTTATATGTGTGTGTAAATTCGACACATTTTAGTCATCAGCATTTCAACGTTAAGACGTCAAAGTCCCGACATGTGGACATAAGCTCCTCAAGAATCAATAATTTATCCATCCTGTGTTTCTCGTAATTAACATACCCAAATGATAACAAAGTAGAATAATTGGTTTGCTAACTTATTAGTATTGTTAAGCTTTGACGATTAGCTACGCTACGCGTCCCATAGGGTCATGGCCATATGGCTGGTCCGGGGATACCACACGGTCTCCGGTAAGGCGGCGAGTCTCGCTGCCGCAGCCGGGATCTGGAGGCAACAGTCCTCGCGCACATTATGGTAGTGGAAACTCAGTTGCCGCGACAAATTGCGGCTAAGCAATCCTGCCAAATCCTGAAATCCTGCCAGAGCTCGGTCGGCTCAGCGGACCCCGGTGTGGGAAGCTGACCCCGGTGGTTCCATCGTCCAAATCCAAATAGCCCCACTCGCAGCTCATTATCGTCTCGTTTGCCTAGTTTCGCATTGATTTCCCCCATGACCGCAGTGAAGTGAGTTTTATGACCATGCATGGCTCTGGAAATGTCCTCATACATGATCTCTACTTCGTCGTCGGGGTGTGTCGAGGTCGGGGCGTAGACTTCTATGACCTTCAGCGAACTACCTTAAGGATATTCTGAGTATAAGGTACGCCACCCTGATCGACACTTTCTCGATCCTCACTACGTTGGTAACAAGAGACCTGTGGACGAAAAACCCGACACCACCCTGAGACTGCCGGTCACCCTCTCGGAAGTAGAGCAGGTTACCGGATTTAAGAATTATCGAGTCCTCCCGTCTTTTCAGACTTGAGATAACCCTATATACTCCATCGTAACCCACTCAATTCTTCCCCGAGTGTACGCGGGCTAGATGTTGCCAGGACCAGTCGTCGGTTTGTATTCTGGTAGCCAGTTCCCATCAGGGAATTCTTCGCATCCCTTGCCACGCCGTAACCTCGACCGCTACCCTAGTCGAGGGTAGGCAGGCTGCCGCCGGACACTAGGAGCCATTTTTTTTGTTAAGCTATTCACCAGTTTCGACGGGTTGGCGATCGTAGTTTGTCATTAAGTGCACAGAGAATGCTGCTGTCCATTCTCTGTTATGTGCCTTATTCACCTCTTAAAAGATATGGGATGCTACAATTCTTTACGTCCGACACCATTCGGTACGTTACGGACTCATAAGTATTGTATAGGTAGGTTTAATAAAGGATATATCGTCCGTGACTTACTGTACCCACTTATATTCATTCTGGGTGGGAAATCATCCGATGACTTCTTTTTTGGGAGTTTCTGGAGTTTCTTGCCCGTTCTTCTCCATAGAGATCTACGCCTTGGAATGGGCATCTACGGTACTTTCACAGTTATTATGTCTTGTGACTGGGACTGTAGCACCATAATTTTGTAATATTTTATTTTGTCTTTTGACAATTCAAAAGTGCCTGTAACTGGCCTACTTGAAAAAAGTGCTTTGACTTTGACTTTGACTCTTCCGCTCTGGGTGAAGCGGGAGGGCATGTTAGACTTTTACTGACTAAAACCCACCCGTGTTTCTTCAGTTGCTTGTGCCAGGGCCGCGGTAACTCTCTTTCAAACTTATCCGCGACCCAGACAGGCATCGGCCCTATCGGACCCCGTCACTTTTGCTGACATCTCTTTGAGGCGCGCGTGGAACACTACGCGCCGTAAACTCGGGCTTGGTCCTTATCGGACGGCGAGCTACCCATTACTCTCCGTCCGCAAGCCCGCGACTACGGTGGCCGGGAATCGGCTCGCGACTCCCAACGCCCGGGGCGTCTCCTGCGGTGCCTAGGGGCGTGAGGGCGTCTCCTTTGCGTCTCCCTCACGCGTTCCGCCTCCTCCTTTGCGAGCATTACTGCTCCGCAGAAGGAAGAGGCAGCTTCCCATGCCCTCTCGCTCCGTACGGACGTGAGAGGTCACCACCGCCGATCGCCTCCATGAGGACACGGCGGTGCTCCGCCCAAGCAGGGCAGATCTCCACCGTATGCTCCACCGTGTCCTCCGAGCGGTCCACACAATGGTGACACCCGGGCGTTTCCTCCCGCTCTATCTTAAACAGGAACCATATTCACTCTACCTAGATAAACAGTGTAGGTGACGAAAATTTGTATGAACTGTAAAAAATAACTTTGTATATAGGATTATTAAGTTACTTATGCAGTTTGTATATCTAGAAAGTAAGTGGGCAATTATTGCGGTTTGTTTTAGTTTTTGTTGCTTTTTTGGCTAAACACTTTTGTGTTCAAAATTTCATGCTTTTGAGACTACTAGAAGTACATTAGAATTATCATGTTCGGTGCTTGAGTCAGTGAGTCAGTAAGTCTCTGACGAAATTAAGGAATATTAACTTGCAATCATTTCTAAACTGCAAGTTCATATTGAATAGAATTTGGGAATATGTCTAGGTTTATTATGTTCTCTTAGTCAATGTAAGTATAGGCTTCTAGCCAATTTACAGGGGGGTCGAAAGTGTCCTGAATGGCTTCGAGAAAAGGATGGTATGTTTGTTTGCTCGACTTGTTGGGGGCACGGTAGTGTAGATTATTCATTGATCCTCTATATAACCTAATATATGTATATAGATATATATCCTATCCTAATTCGGCATTATTAATTAATTTCCACTTTGTTTAGATAAGTGTAAAATACTAACATGATTAAAAAAAATATTGAATGTAATGCAAAAAATAAATGTTGTAAAATCATAAAAGTATTGTTTTTTATACTACAAAGAAATCATGTAACCAATGCAATATCTACTTTGGTAAAGCTTAATTGTGCCCATCATTTCGTTTATGTTATTTTCTGAAATTTTTCATCATTTATCAGTCTGTCAGGAGTATTCTAAGATTTACCGTGTGATTGCTAGTTAAAGCTCGAAATTCGCGATTATCATAGATCATGTATATAGGAATACAAAGTAACTTCTACAGTTTGTATATATACAAAACGGGAAGAAAATTGCGGTACGTTTTAGTATTTGCTTGCTTTATAGTCTAAACACTAATTGTGTTCAAAAGTATCATAGATCATTTCTGACCTTTAAAAGAAAGACTTGGTAAATCTTAGGTTTTACCGATAAATCCTAGGTTTAACCGTAGTTAAACAGCTACATATTATAACAATATAAAAACTACCCAGCAATGGACCAGAAAAAGATTTCTGTTTGTTTTATGTTCCGTTAATATTGTTATAGCAACAATATAATTATACGAGAGTCAATAGCAACGTACCCTCCACAGCTATCCACGGCAATATCAGAGCAGTAGTTTTTCAATCTAACTAAAGGATCTTCGTCAATCGCTTTATTAGAAGAGGCAGGATCCAATGAAAACGAGTAAATACTATTAAATCCTTCTACCCAAAACAGTAATTGTGTGACTGGGTCATAGGTGAGACTATATATGACTTGGTTTCTGCTTGTAACTAACGATTGTATAGTCCTGGTTGATAGGTCAAAGCTTGAAATGGAAATGTTCACGCTGTAATAGTGTGCAAACAGCACCCTATAGTGAACTGAATCGTAAGTTACTGCTGTGATATCATTAGCCGGCGGAATGTGTTCTGTCTGCGTTAGTGATCCATTGTGAAAGAATTCTAGACGATTCTGTACGCCCTCGACGATATCTGAAACATGAAAATATTATTTAACTAAACTAAAAAAAATAATTTGCATCATTACGGCTGAGACAAAGACAGGTGGTAAGCACGCATAGTTTCGTATTTGAGCGTTTAAAAGAAAATCTACAAAAATGAAAGTACTCAAATTAGCAAAATAGGAAGACGGTGTTTGACTATCAATGTAGTCAGTTGTTTATTTATTTAAAACTTCATGCAACATACAGGTACATAGGTGGAGGCATTCTCTATCTGTCAACTAAGGGTGTGTGTGTATCATTGGAATTGGTTAGGTTCTCTTATTTAGAAATATAGTAATTCGTTGGAATTGTTTAGGTTCCCTTACTTAGAAATATATATGTGATTTTCTAAACATTCCTTTTTTAAAACGTTTTTATCTGACCTCTCGCTCGCACCTACAGGAATTATGGAATTAACTGCCCCAGTGTTGTGTGTAATAGCAAAAAACCGGCCAAGTGCGAGTCGGCCTCGCTCACGAAGGGTTCCGTAACATTATCGCAAAAAAATCACGTTTGTCATATGGGAGCTCTACTTCAATATTTATTTTATTCTGTTTTTAGAATTTTTTGTATAGCGGCACCAGAAATACATCATCTGTGTAAATTTCAATTGCCTAGCTATCACAAATCATAAAATACAACCTGGTGACAGACAGACAGACAGACAAAAAAAAAAAATTACAGATATTTTTTTTTACAATTTAAATACTACCTCTGCTAAACTGCAAAGTATTTTTCTGGCAGACGTAGCACTAGACTATATTAACATATATTATTTACAATGAAACAAAATGTATTAGGAGGTACTTGTGTATATTATTTTGACAGACAGATGGACCGTGGAGTCTTACTAATAGAGTCCCGTTTTTACCCTTTGGGTTCGGAACCCTAAAAAGGATATTGATAAAATAATATAATCGAGGATATTGATTTATTACTCATTCCATACTCTCGTAATGGCTCAAGTATAACTATCGGTATTTTTATTCGGAGTCCTTTATGCGCGAATACAATTCGAACTTGGCCACATTTTACTTAACGGCCTAAAGAGGGATATTATCTTATAAAAATCGTGACACAACACAACGAAACCGCTTTCAAGCGAGGACTAAAATATGACCAAAATAAACTGTACGATTCGGAACTAAATAAATCGAAAATGTTTATAAAATACCTGGCTGAAAAGTTCCACACGATATCACTTCTGAAAGATTCAGATGCAGCTTGTGACAACAATTTCAATCTCATACCGGTTTGATTTAATTAATGATATTTGTAAATAATTTAAGAAGTGTATCGAGTACACGAGATTGCCTCGAATCAGAAGCTGGTGCAGTACACGGTACACGAACACAGCACTTGTTATCACACAATATGTCTTCTTAGTATTTACCTTCCGAATCCAGCTTTATTATAGAATGTTAAGGTTGTTCTATCCTCAAAGAATTCTCAGCAACATGGTAGCCGCAGATTTGATTTAGCTCCGAGAAGCATATGCATTTAAGCGGAAGATGCGACATAATTTTTCACACCATTAGCATAGTCGTCTCAATCACCTTTCTATTGATTTATTTAAGTATATACATATAAAAATGTATTTATTACAGTAAATATATCATCATCTGCCTAGCCTTTTCCCAACTATATTGGGTCGGCTTCCAGTCTTACCGGATTCAGCTAAGTACCAGTGTTTTACATGGAGCGACTGCCTATCTGACCTCCACAACCCAGTAACTGGGTAACACGGTACCCCTTGGCAAGACCGGTGTCAAATCTCAAGCTTCTGACTACCCCTAACGACTGTCAAAGATCTTCAAATGACAGCCGGGACCAACGGCTTAGCGTGCTTTCCAAGGCACGGAGGAAACTCGGTATGTTGAAATGGTCACCCATCCACGGACCGACCTCTTCAAGCGTTGCTTAACCTTGATGATCGACCCGTGCGGCTGTTATTACTTAGCCACAAGCTCCTCCAATAAACATACATATATATTACAGTAAATATGTATGTATGTTTATTTTAGCTTCAATATATCGCTGGCCCCGGGCAATAAAGCATTAATATCAAATTTTACAGGAGAAATAAAAGAAGCTAATTTACATTTCAGCGTACAGTTTAGCAGAGGTAATATTTAAATTGTAACAATTTTTTCTGTAAATAAATACTTCTTAATTATTTTATTTTTTGTCTGTCTGTCGGTCTATCACCAGGTTGTATTTCATGATTCGTGATAGCTAGACAGTTGAAATTTACACAGATGGTGTATTTCTGTTGCCGCTATAGCAAAAAATACAAAAAACAAAATAAAATAAATATTGAAGTGGAGCTCCCATATAATAAACGTGATTTTTTTGCCATAATGGTACGGAACCCTTCGTGCGCGAGTCTGACTCGCATTTGGCCAGGTTTTTGCTATTACACACAACACTAGGGCAGTTACATAATGCCTGTAAGTGCGAGCGAGAAGTCAGACAAAAATTTAAAAAAAAAGAAATGTGTGTGTGAAATCATACATATTATATTTCTAAATAAGGGAACCTAACCAAAAAATGGAAGGAAATTACGTGTTAAACATTTAATTGATTTGTTAGTAAAATAAAATAGGTAGGATTCTGGTTACAATTAAAATGTAAGCTATTAAACCTACAACAAAATAATATGTACTAACAATTATAACTATTACCATTCACAACTGTTCTACTTACCCCACGAGAACGAGTACACCAATCGCAGCTGTAATGCTAACAACACGAATACACGCGTTTTGTTAGCATACATCTTGTTCTCCAGAAAAAGTTGTATGGGCAGTTTTAGATGAGACGTCCACTCTCTGCGACCACTCGCTGTATATAAAAGTAAAAAATGGTATCTGTAAACACGACATACACATTGGTGGTGCCAAAAACCTATTTCCTATAACTGATGGTAGTTCCTGTGATAAGCGGATCCTGATTTATATAAATATAATAAAATAGAAGTGTCTGTTTGTAATTTCCAAATCATCATCTTCCTACCCTTATTCCGTGTTACTTGGCGTCGGCGCAACACGTTTTATTCTGCCATTCTGTACCGATTCTGTACCCTGTCACGCTATCACTGACTCCCTTTTCTTTCATATTAATCTTCACACAGTCCATCCATCTCTTCTTTGGCCATCTTCCCCCTCTCCATCCATCCACATTTATATTCATAACTCTTTAAGTAACATGCGTTTCATCCCTCATCATCACATGATCATACCATGATAAACTGTTTCCTTTCAACTTTTCTGTCAAATGGCGCCACTTCCTCTATCATACTCATTTCTCACTTTATCCATTCTCGTCACGCCGCACATCTCTTTTTATTCATCTTTTTAACAGAAAAGTTGGACAGGTCTAATCACGTACTTGTAGATTTTCCCCTTTAACCTGAGGGGCATCCGTGGGTTGCAAGTTGATCCGGTGCATTACGTCTCGGTCGACCTCGCCATTGTCTTGGAAACGAACGACCGTAAGTACCGGAAGTCGGAGCAGATCGGTTTGGGCGTTCCAGCAAGAGCTATGTGCACGTAACTGGAGAGACCGCCAAAATCGCAAAACAATTATTCAGTTTTCCTTCTGCTCAATTTCAGGCCGATACTCTCTAGTCGATGCCACCACACCTCAAATCTGCTCTGGACCTCTAGGCCACTCTCGGCAACCAGCATATACCAGAGTGCCTCTTCATGTATGTCCGATGTCAGAGCGTTCATTATCTGACGATATAAAGGTCGGCCTTCAGTCCCTACCTCTTCCTGATGAAGAGGTAGGGACTGAAGGCCGACCTTTTTTGCATGTTGACTGCCACACTGAAGCTACTAGTATTGCCCACTGTAGACCGAACTTGTGTACTGCATTGACTTTCTCCCAGGTCTTCATGGTATGTGACATTAGCTTTATTCCTCTATAGTTGTTGCACTCCGGCACATAACCTTTGTTTTTAAAGATGGGTACTAGCGAACTTTTGCAGCCTTCTTCAGGTATGGCTTCTGCCCGCAGCAACTTATTGAAAAATAAAGCTAACCATATCCATCCATCTACGCGCAATAACTTCCACACTTCAATTGGTATTCCGTGCGGACTAACTGCCTTACCATTTACTGATATTCTTACTTCATCCATACTAACCATTCTCACTAAACCCTTATTCACAAGTTTATTTTCTAACACACCATTCCAGTTATTTCCCTCATTCATCGGTTTTTCAAAGTAGTCCTTCCACCTATCCTTATTTTTTACGTCATCAGAAAGAATAATTCCAACTTAATCTTTTATACATCCTATATGATAAACATGTCTCGCCTTTTTCTCCCTAGCAAGCCGGTACAAATCTTTTTGGCCTGCTGGACTATCCAGCACATCATATATTTATTTATTTATTAAAACTTTATGCACAAGTACAAAGGCGGACTTAATGCCTTAGGCATTTCGTACCTACTGGTAGGAAATGCCTAGGGAGGTGCAGAAATAAAATAAGATATTTGGATATTCTGCCGTGAACCGAAAGACGTTGCGTTGGAAGGCCTCCCACCAGGTGGACCGATGACCTGGTGAAGATTGCGGGGATCCGCTCGTTGCGAGACGCACGGGACCGGTCAATGTGGTGACGACGCTTGGGGGAGGCCTATGTCCAGCAGTGGACGTCTTTCGGCTGATATGATAATGATGATGATTTGGATATTTAGATATTTGGTCCAGAGCTTTTACTCTCGCTATAGTAGCTACGGTTTTCTTGGCTTTTATCTTCACAGCATCATACTCACTCTTTTTTCAGCTTTAAAACTAGCGTTTTTCTATTCTACACTTTGCCATTCCTTGTTTTTTTTTTTTTTTGGCTTTTATCTTCACAGCATCATACTTTCTCTTTTTTCAGCTTTAAAACTAGCGTTTTCCTGTTCTACACTTTGCCATTCCTTGATTTTTTTCATCTTTAACTTTATCACATTTTGTATATCAGCTGTTGACCAACACCATGGATCTCTATCTATCGTGCCCCTTTCTTTTGTCATAGTTTTAAATTCTCAGATTCGCTGCACTCCTAATACACCCAGCAATCTCCTTCCAACCTTCGTTTACACTTGATCTTAATTAACTCTGACACCAGAGGTGGCCACACCTCACACGAAAGAAGAAGAAAACTTGATCTTCCATGTGTCCCATTCCTGTTATTTGGCTACGACTCGCTCTCGAAACTTCTTCGCACAATCATTCTTATCTAGCATATATGCCATTTAACTTTAGTCGGAGGACGCTCTTTGCTTTTTAATATACATGAAGTGCGGTACTTTACAAAAACACATTTTTTTTTAATTCTTGTAGAAAAAGAATTAGTGTATCGCGTAAAAAATAATTAAAACTCAAAAGCCCAAAAAATAAAAAATTTTGAACCTATGAAATTTACACGGGCAAAGTCACGGGCAACAGCTAGTATTGATATATGAATTTTGAAACGTTTTTGTTCTTATCGCGGTTGCCTGAATCATGAAACTATGTCGACGGTCGTACGCAGTAAGTGTGTAATGTGCGTTTTTAATTATTAGGGTTCCGTACCCAAAGGGTAAAAACGGCACCCATTACTGAGACTCCGCGATCCGTCTGGCTGTCTGTCTGTCTGTCCGTCGGTCACCAGGCTCATGAACCGTGATATCTAGGAAGTTGAAATTTTCACAGGTGATGTATTTCTGTTGCCGCTATAACAATAAATACTAAAAACAGAATAAAATCAATATTTAAGTGAGGCTCCCATACAACAAACGTGTTTTTTTGCCGTTTTTTGCGATAATGGTACGGAACCCTTCGTGCGCGAGTCCGACTCGCACTTGACCGGTTTTCGTTTACTTGTGAAATTAATTTTCTTTTTGGAAGTTGGTGTCCTTATCGCAAAAAAATGGTACCTACCATAGACACCAAATTCAAACAAGAAAGTTATTTTTTACACATAGTTTTTTTATTTGGAAGTGTAGTATTTTTTTGTAAAAAAGTTTTTATTAATTTCACTCTAATCTAATCTTCTAGTCCTATGACCTTGGATATTATATACAGGATACATACAAATGATGAATCCTTCATTACAATAATAAAACACAAACTAAATAAATATATTCCATTACAAAAAATAACAATAAAATGTAAACCAAATAAAGGATGGCTTACTAAAGGTTTCGAAAAATCATGCGAACATAAAAGAGTGTTAAGAACTATTTTTAATGAAACCAAGAAGTGTTGTTATAAAAAAACAATATAAATTATTTAGTGAAATATTAAAATTGATTATTAGAAAATCAAAAAAGCTAAGATTATGTATTAAACAAATGCAAGAATCTGACAATAAGGTAAAGACAATGTTGAATATAATTAACACAAAAACAGGGAAGACAAAAATAAATAGACGTGAAAATATATCACTGAAGATAGACAATGAAGAAGTAAAATGCCCGTTAAACTGATTTAACGAATTTTTTGCGACGTTGTATGATTTTGCCCTACGCAAAATCATACAACTAACTCGACCAATAACATTGAAAAATCCGTGGTCAACTCCTCTACTTGTTCAATGTATGTTCACCCGGTAGACCAAAAAGAAATAGTTAATATTATAAGGTCAACTAAAAATAAACATAGCTGCGGTATCGATGACGTTCCACCAATATTATTAAAGCAATGCGCAATAGAACTTTCCATTCCTCTTATGTTTTTCATTAATCAAAGCTTCCAAGACGGCCAATTTCCAGACGCACTTAAAGTAGCTTTAGTAAAACCAATACATAAAAAAGGTGACAAGCATATCCCAAGCAATTGTAGACCCATAGCACTGTTACCAAACTTTTCCAAAATATTTGAAAAAGCTATGTGCAATCAGCTATATATTATGTTCTTGGAAAAGTTTAATATTCTTGACGACGCACAAAATGGATTTAGAAAATGTAGATCAACAACTTTAGCAGTATATAAATATGTTCAACAAGCTTTACAACATATAAACAACAAACAATACGTAATTGGGCTACTACTAGACATGACAAAAGCATACGACAAGGTCCTTTATGACATTTTACTTACTAAACTATATGATTGCGGCGTACGAGGACAAGCTGGTCCTCGTACGCCGCAACCATATAGTTTCGTGGTTCAAATCATATTTACATAATAGGACACAAATAGTACAAATTAAAAATTACCACCATGGAAAACATGAGAACAAAACCATTAGATCACAAGAAAAACAAATTACTTGCTCAATCCCACAAGGAAATGTATTAGGATGCCCACTATTTTTAATCTATATTAATGACCTTCCCAAAACATTAGACAAAGAAAACGTTTTACCAGTATTATTTGCAGACGATATTTCAATATTAATAAAGTGTGGAAATATAAATAACCCTAGTCTACAAACACAAGACACCCTCCAAACTGTAGATACATGGCTCCAGATCCACAACTTGGAAATTAATAATAATAAAACTAAAATAATACAATTCAGATCATACAAAAAACCACCACTGAATCTAAAAACAACATTTAGAAACACGCAAGTTGAAGAAGTTAATACATTTAGCCTACTTGGTATAAATATTGACACACACATTAACTGGAAGTCACACATAGAACATATAAAAACAAAACTCTCCAGATTCTCTTACGTTCTTTTTCAAATTAAACAAAGCACTAACACACAAACAGCTATGGCTGCTTACTACGCATACGCATACGCATACTCATGGCTGCGATATGTCATCATGCTATGGGGAAATAGTGTTAATGTTAATGAACTATTCATAATGCAAAAGAAGTGTATAAGAATTCTAGCCCAAATAGATAGTACGGAGAGCAGACTGTGCCGTCCGTTTACTTAAAGGCAGTTAAGTGAAATAACCTGATTTTGAGCTATGGTCTAAAAGGTGGGAAAAATTGTCCCTAGAAATTGATTAGACATACAGCTATGTTTAATAGACCAAAACACTTGATAGCTGTTAAGCTTTCATTCTATGGGTTTTAATAATTGCTAAGTGAAATAATATTGTTTTAAATTAAGGTTTGGTGTTTTTGTCTTGTTTATCTATTCCACTAAGGGACCTCTTACAATACAAAAAAACGGCTGGCTGCAATACAGCCGTGTTATAGAGTTGTAATGGAATTGTAACCGCTATAGTTTTACTTTGAGTCACAGTTTAATGTAATTTCAAAGCTTAATAACGGTTAAATCACTTAACCTTCTTTTTGAATTGTAAACTAATTGAAACTCAATGAACTGCACTTGTGAAAAAACGTTATTAGACTTTAACGGTCTATGTTATTGTTTAGAGATACTAATATCATACAGATTTATTAACTAAAATACAGTTTCTGAATAACCTGTGCACAATAACTGTCTTTTAGTTTAGGAATTACTGGCTAACCCGTATTGCTGTAAAGTCAAATGGACAACTATGTGTTCGATTTTGGGCTAGATTTTTGTGCTTTTTAAGTGTATGCGTGTCATGTGTGATAGTTAGATAATTAAAATAAAACATTATTTTTTTCTTTTAGATGTGTGTAATCAAAAATGGAAATTAAAATAATTATTAAATTTAAAAAGTGCTGACAAGCCTTTGTGGTACATAAAAACAGAAAACAACTCTAAAACTATAACTAATTTAAAAATTATAAAAAAAATACTTAAAGTAGCGACATTGTATGGTGGCGCCTGTGACAGCAAAATAAATAACATGTAAATAGTGTTTACTATGTATGCGCATAATATGCCGCACCTAGTTAGAGACGATACTGACAATAGTGACGCACATTATAATAAAGCTGAAGAGTTTGTTTGTTTGTTTGAACGCGCCAATCTTTGGAACTACAAGTCGAATTTGGAAAATTCTTTTTGTAGTGTGTGTGTTTCATGAGGCAGGATGTACGCCGGGAACGGGAAAAAACGGATATGTGCGTACGAAGTAGCGGGTAAAAGCTAGCTTAACATGATATTATAATACATTTTTGTTAGCTGTCACAAGCACCATCATACGTCAGAGCCACTAGACTTGCAAAAAAAATGTATTATTAAAAATGTATTAAAAGTAAACATAGAAAGTTCGGTACGTAAACTATTTTGTGTACTTATTTTATATTTTTGTTAGAATTGGATTAACTTATTCACTAATGAGATCAATAATTACTTAATATTGTTGTGTTTACCAGCTTGTAAACCATAGACCTAAATATTATAATATAATTAGCTACTTCGGAACCAAATCAACATTATAAAGGACATGGACAAAAAGTGCATTCTATGTACAAATACACAATAAATAATATTGTATAAAAAAAATTTAAAAATGAATTATCACACAGTTTTTTACCTCTCTGAACTTGACGTTTTTATTTCCAAATAAAAAGTAGTGCAAGACGAATTAAGGTACCATGTGTCACCTTTCGCCATAATATACCATAGAGAAAGATAAAAAATATATTATTGGACGTTCCTCACCACGCACGTAAGTTATTAGATGTGAATTGTACGACAAGTTCTCTTATTAGAAACATTTTATTCACACGAAACTGTCTCTATTGGTATTGTTTGCATTAAATAAAATATTTTTTTCATATTTTGATGCGTTAGTTATTTAGTTTTTCACACAAAGTAAAATACATAAAACGGAACGCAACGTTTTTGACAGACGATGTGTCAGACCTGATATTTTTGTCTATGTCTTCAAAAACTTCAAAAGCAACGTTCACTTTTATAGTAACAGTTTGTTTTTGCGATTTTTTCTTTGACTCTTGCTTTAATTATATCAACGGAAAGATATCTTCTACCACTCGAATTACCAACCTTGTTAACATCACTGGACTCTGATTTGCATTGCGTTACGGATTTGTTTTGTGGATCATTATGAGGTGCATCAACTGCGGAATAGCCGTGCAAAGGTTGCAAAGGCATATCATATCCTCGCTATCTGAACACTATTAAGCAAGACTTTCACGTTGGATAACCGTCGCTCAAACCCAGGTATGCAGTAGGAGTAGAATAACTTATCCTTATCTGATTTACTTTTATTTATGATACGCGATTATATAAAGTGCATCTTATTTTCAGCTGCCTCTGGATACTTTTATATGTCATCCATGCTTATTATTATAAATACCGAAGCTGGTGAACATGAGAGACTACTAGTGCATAACTAGGTTTGCGTTGATTGTGGGAAATCGGTGAGAAAAATAAGACACCATAATGTTAGTATGGAGTGTCCATTGCCGGCTGTTCTATTAACACAAAATACTAATTATGTGGTAAGCATTTTGTTTTTCATTATTATAAGTAGGTACCTAGTTGTATTCTTATTGAGAATAAGTATCATGTATGATTGTAACTGTGTTTTATGCATTTTCTATCTTAAATATATTATTATACTTGCCTAAAAGAGGCATTTTGTAACATCTTAGTACTTACTGCTCATGACAAAATAATAAATACTTGAAAACATACACAGGTGTAAACAAAAGATTCCCTTGTTGCTAAAAATGATATAAACATGAGTTTTTATCTATTTTTATGCTTACTGTTGTTTGTTTTCAGCCCGCAAGAAACAACTATATATGCCATTTGTGTTGGATGCGAGCAAATAGACAGGCAGCGCATAACTCATTACGAGACAGGCAGGGATTGGTGTCGGACAACAATGCAGCAGCCACTAATGTTCATGTGGATAACCCACTTGTTCCACCACCAGCACCATTACCGCCTGTTCAAAGCCCACCTGTGCCACCACCAGCACCATTACCGCCTATTCAAAGGCCACCTGTGCCGCCACCAGCACCATTACCGCCTGTTCAAAGGAGTATTTTCGCAGGGACCGTAACACTATATTACTACCTAAACCACATTATACCTACATGCTATGGCTACAGTCCAATCAACCTACTACAACTTATTATACAATTAGTTATACACATCCAGGTGTGTGAAATAAAAATATTGTGTATCCAATAAAAAAATATTTTTACTCCGTTTGTTTTATTCTTACCTTTGATAATTGGTATCTTTAAAAAAAAAATATAAGGCACCTTTAGAAATATAGGTACATAAAAGAAATAAAATAGTATAGCTATTCTTTGTTATTAATGCCACATTTTTTGAGGCTCAACCAGACTCAGTTTAATAACATGCTAATCATTGTACAGCTTAGGAGTCCATTTATTTGTTTAAATTACTAGTAATATGAGATTGCCCTGTGCGATAAGACCGCCCATTTTACACTTGCTTTTATGATTTTTTGTCCATGTATATATATTTTTTTAGTAAACAATAAATAATATATTTAATAAATAATGCTAAAACTATATCAGATAACTGTATTCTTACAACTGTTTGCTAATTTAAAGCGCCTGGCGTTTTTTTAATAGCTAGATCATTATCTGTACACTTATTGCAACGATCTTAATAATAGGTTCAATGAAACTGTTTTTGTCTAGTCTGTTGTTGTGCCGAGTTCTTGGAGTTTTTTATTTATAGCAATTGAATGAGCTCATATTCACGAATATAAAACAGCAAGAACCATTATTGTAAATTAAATTCGATAACTATGCCGACGCCCATACAAAATCTGTCCATGTCCTTTCCTTGTACCTACTATAAATCAAATAAATTATATAAAAATGGGTTTGGCATTTAACAGTCTTCAAGACCCAATATTAAAAATTAGATCTGTTTCCTTTAGCCGTGCTCACGCGTTCCACACCTTCGGGCGGGTTCCCTACTTGAAATCGAATAACACTTGCTCGAAAACGTTCAGTCGATAGTACTTGAAATCGATTGATACCTCGATGCATCAAAATCTCGAATAACTAGAAGCTCGAATAATCGGCAGCGCAAAGGTCCATCATCTCAAAAACATTATTCCTCGACTGGTTGGTCGAGAAATAATGTTTTTAAGATGATGGACTATTTAATCGATTTACAGAATATTTTTTAACGACTGCCCAAAAAGGAGGAGGAAAAAAACATACAGTCGAACATAGAAATGTCCGACTGTATGTATTTTTTTAAATGTATTTTTACCAATTTCTCCGTCAATTGTGGACCGATTTAAAAAAAAAATTTTACTCTCGTTGTGGTTTCATCGTCACCAAGTCAGAATCTGATGATGGGATCCCATAGAAATCGAGGGAACTCGTCAAATATTATAGGCATACATATAGCGATTTTTGTATTTTCATCAACAATGCAATCTGTAAATCAATACTGTAATATATATTTTCATAATTTTGTAAATTTTTTTTGGGACTCATACAAATTGCGCACTTTATTATATTTCTGTTTATGACAAATATAAAAATTGGTCCCCGTAAAATTTATAAGACACCTTCTGCGATGGCTATTTCTTGCATAAGTCTTTATGCATCATAGTGACCGATGCATCGCATGATAATAATTTATATCACCTAAGTGGAGCATGTTAACGGCTATAGTGGGGCTCTAGAGGGTGGAATAATGCCACGTGCTCTGCAAGTAGACTGCGATCCTTAGGCATAGTATGCCCTGCTATTCTTATTCGCGCTATTTTTTTCCGCCCATTCTGCGACCTTTGGAAATGTATGAAGCTGCACGCATTGCAGAAAAAAAATCACGCTCAAATAGTAATCAAAAATTCGCGCGAATTTTTTATGCTCTGCCTAAGTAGCGTGCTATGCCTTAGCAGCTGTCTTAATGTGCAATTTTAATCCTCAACTGGAGCTTTCTTCAGAGAATTGCACAATACGGTGTCGTTATTTTTGTGAAAACCTAATGTTGTTAAAAAAAATACTTTGCAGACTTCATCACTTGTTTCATTTAGATTTTTTATACAAATGTGATTCTTGGTGCTCTTTTTTAAGGGTTTTGACGTAATTTTTCGTTTTGGAATTGTTAGGGAAGTTCTTTGTTGTAAAAATACTCTTCTTTCTTTCCGAGATAAATGTCAATATTTTTTGTTTATAAATTCTCGTGTATCCGTAGTAAACTACTTGAACATTTTTTGGAACATTTTTTCGGCACACGCAATACCACGAAGGTAGGTACTTACATAGACGTATTTTAGCGTAGCAATGTCACTTAACCGTTTTTTGTATAGTATTCGTTATTTATCATAATTATTTAAAACAATCACAAGTAAATAACGGTCACTGTCTTTTAGTTTTGTTTAAGCTCCAAATTCACGCTGGCTTACCAACGTATAGCCAGTTAAGTGTGAATAACGGTTTTGTAGAGTGGTAATTGAATAAAACTGTCTTTTAGGTGACGTAAATGCCAATGCGTCTTGTATTAATATAAATCATTAAAATGCGTTTATAGTGATGTAACGGTTTAATACTGTTGTAGCATCAAGTAACCGTTTTTTAAGATTGTATAGTGGATTAATAAAAATTTCAAATATACGGTTAAAAGCGTGTAGCCGTATTATAGTGTTATAAAGTGACATAACCGTATTTAAGTGTTGTACGGTCTCAAAAATGATGTAGTTAGCCGTGTGTGTAGTCTCCAGATTTTTAGCTTAAAATTAAGTTAGATAAATATGACCCAGACTGATTGATAAAGGAAAAGTTGCTCTTTTGCGTAGTATATATAACTCAAATTTGACAAAATGTCACTTAACGGCCTTTTGGTAAACGGACGGCCTGCAAACCATACTTTATAAAATATCTGATCCTAACTCTACCGTCAATATACATACTTGATATTTACGTGTTTGTTTTTAAAAATATCGACAAGTTCACTAAAGTAGAAGATACGCATAACGTCAACACTCGCCATAAAAAGAGATTATGCGCTCTATCCTCAAGAATCAAAATTTTAAGTGATAGCCCATATTATATGGCAATAAAAATATATAATAAGTTGCCCAACACATTTAAAACTGAAAAATCAGTAATAATTTTCCAAAAAAGGTTAAAACTATACCTAATCCAAAAGTGTTTCTACTCAGTAAAAGAATATTTAGAGTCTAGCTTAAAATTACGAATTTATCTCAAGTGACGATCTGTCCTATACAAACAATACAATTTAGTCTATCCTATTAAACTTCATACAAAATTATAATTATAATTTGTACTAGGTACCTGAAAAGGATGACTTTAATATTAACATAACTATATTATTCTCAATTTAATTATAATAATGTTAAATAAAATAATTCATTAATAATAATGTTTAATGCATGCTAATTTTGGATGATAAGGACAGGAGAATGATAATTGCAATGCTTGTAAAAGGCTGCTAAGTCTTAAGTACTAATATATTTTATGACTTCAAACTAATATTCATCTGTAGGTACTCTATTAACTGCGTTAAACCGATGTACAACAATTAATAAAACATAAATATAGATTTCGTTTTATGACTTTAAAACATTTGGAGTTGAGTAGACCTCAAAAAATCTGCTGTTTTACTTTGTTAGTAAACATTGTATCTTCAAAATAGCTGGAGTATTTTTATATCGCAATAATATTGTAAGTTTGTGGGCCGCCTTACTTGAGAAATTATTATTTTACCATACAAATTTAAACCCCCTTTCCGCTCCCTTAAGGATGATTACCGGGATAAAAACTATCCTATGTTCTTCCCAGGGTTTCAAATGATCACCATACCTAATGATGGAAATTGATCTAAATCAGTGTAAAAAGGGGGTTGAAATCAAATGACGTGAGATCGAATAATATATAATATTTCTCGATCGACCATCTAATGTGGTATGTCGACACGATGTCTTTGGTACCTATTATATTTCGCTTTTTGACACCGACTTCGGAATAAAAAGTTATTTTTCGCTTTGTTTTTTTTTTTTTGAGCTAGTGTTATTCGATCTCACTTTTTTTCGATTTCAAATAGGAAACCCATGAAAAGTTAATAGACAGGCCGACAGACAGAGACAGAGTTATTTTCGCATTTATAATATTACTTAGTAATAGATTCCATGTTGATTTCACAGTTTCAGTTCACATAAACAGTTCTATTTTATGAATCCATAATATTCTCCCTCGCTGAAAAGGTATTCAACAAGAACAGTAAATCAATACCTCTCTAAAAGTTGGATTTTACGATTACCGACTTATTACTTGGGAGCATCAATTTGTGTGTGTGTTATCAGTAGGATGCAGACACATTATTTGTAACAGGAACACTCTGATAAGGCGACCAGTTATCACAACAATTTATTCAGTTGATGCCTTTGACTGACAGCGCGGCAGCAAAGACAAGGATATGTTTCACACGCATGTCTATCTATGTTTATACGAGGAAAACTATAAAAATTTATTTCAAAATTGACACTTGGTGCCTTAATAAACTCTTTTTTAGGGTTCCGTAGTCAACAAGGAACCCTTATAGTTTCCCCATGTCCGTATTTCCGTCCGTCCTTTTGTCCGTCCGCAGCTTAGCTCAGAGTTTTTTGTACTAGAAAGCTATAATTTGGCATGGATATTAATGTATATCCATGGCAATTTTTTTTTTTCGTAAAACAAAACCACGAAATAAAAATTTTGGATACCTCCTGTACACGTAAAGTGGGATGTTTTTTTCTTCGACTTTTACATGATGTGGGGTATCGTTGTACAATCCATTCAAAAATATTACGGGTCTGTGAAAACGAATGTTCGATTCAGGGATCCGTTTGCATAAAATAAAGTTTTTCTTAACGAAGCGTTTTACTTTCAATTCAATTTGACCATGCCATTTGGTAGCAACATAAAAAAACGGGCCAAGTGCGAGTCGGACTCGCGCTCTAAGGGTTCCGCACCATTATCGCAAAAAACGGCACGAAAATCACGTTTGTTGTATGGGAGACCCCCTTAATTTATTTTATTTTAATTTATTAATTATTATTTTTTAAAGTGAATATACAACTAAATATTCTGTGAATATTTCAAGCGTCTACCTGTTGCCGTTATTAATATCGAGCAAAAAACGGCAAAAATATCACGTTTGTTGTATGGACCTTAAATATTAATTTTATTCTGTTTTTAGTATTTGCTGTTATAGCGGCAATAGAAATACATCATCTGTGAAAATTTCAACTGTCTAGCTATCACGGTTCATGAGATACAGCCTGGTGACAGACGGACAGACAGACAGACTGACAGACAGACGGATCGTGAAGTCTCAGTAATAGGATCCCGTTTTTACCCTTTGGGTACAGAACCCTAAAAATGAAATGAGAGGTACAAACTGTGACGAACTTTGAACTCATCTTCATCGATATACATCGTTGTCTGTCAAACAAAGCGAGGTACTTAATTTGCATCGGGCTATCTAAATAAATTAATAAAACGCTTGTATTTTTTTTTTAAATGATAATAAACAATTTATTTTTAACTAAGACTACAAATATATACATTTAAACCAAAAACTACTCACTACCTAAACCTAAAAATATACTTAACTAAAATACGAAAAAACTAATTATACCAATTACGCTTGCATTATTTATATACACGTAAATTGGGGATGTATTTTTTTTCCTGTCTATCCCATGGTGTGGGGTATCGTTGGATAGGCCATTTAAAAATATTACGGATCTGTGATTTTTCGATTCAGGGATCCGTTAACGTAAAATTAAACTTTAAATGTCATTTTTTTGTTAGTCAAGTGTCCCTCCCCTGTCAGCTAAATGGTTGCTTTTAGATATGTGAAAAGATTCTTGGCCGTAGTATATAACGAAAATAAAAGAAAAACTATCACAGCTAACTAGGCTTCACAATTTTACGAGTAATAGTCGACCAACTTATAAAATGTACTTGGAAAAGTAGAACTTTTGCATATTGATATATGGGGAAAACAGTTTTCGAATGACTAAGTTAATTTTGTCCCTTCGTTAGAGCAATGTTCGATGCTTTCATTGTTTATGAACGTTAGTAATGTTACCTATTTATAATTAACACGCTTCTATTAGCTTGCTATGTATGTAACGGAATCATTGAACATGATTTTCACCACCTTAAAAACGTCGGATTAATTTTAAACTTGGCAGACTTATCAAGGACCGATGATGAAATTTAAAATAAATTAATAGTGTGTTCCATTATTCTTACCAGGATGTTCAGGAATAGCGATTTTTTACCCGGCTGCAAGGAAAGGTTTATGTTTTTCGCGCGTATCTTGTATGTATGTAATATTCTTTATAACCTCGTATCTTTCAAACTACTTGACGGATTATTATAATTAAGACATCGTTAGATAGGTCGTGACCGCCCAAGTGTTCTTAGATAAAAAAGAGATTGAAAAAGATGCCGTTTAAAAAAAAGCAAAACATGGCGGATTTTGGGTGCCATATTGTAGGGGTTGCAATATTTTTTCGATAATCAATAGTGGCGTATCAAAATGAAGGGTTTTTAAAGGTGATTACAAAAATATATACCACTTATATGTTTAAAGTCATTCGAATAAAAAAAGTATAATCAAAATGTTGTAAATAAAAAAAGTTAATAAAATCAAAAATCCCGACTGCCTAAAAAGCGAACTAAAGAGATGTAAACAAGAAGAAAATCTTGCTGTGTAGTCGGAGGATACATCTGGTTTTGGTCAGCCAGCTCGCGAATATTGTATCCTCCGACTGTACAGCAAGATTTTCTTCTTGTTTACATCTTTTTTTATATCTGTCATGTAGGTACATTCATATCAATTAGATTGAAAGTAGTCGGTAGATTTAAGTTGGTCAGTCTAATTATAGCTCTGAGGTGGAACGCTCGACTTTTATTTAATAACCCTCGAACATTACAGTGGCGACGAGGATTGCAAATTCGAACAATTTGGCGTGTGATTCGTATTGTATAGTGCATATTCCGACTTTTCGCGAGTGTACAAACCGGAATTAATACGATGTCGATAGGAAAAAATTAAGAATTCGACAAAAAGTCTGGCATGTGGTCAATGTATGTGGACCGTTTAGACGTGTTCTTTACAGTGACTAAAATCGATGACGAGATAAAAATTGCCTACGCTTATAGTCATCATGGTAAGGAGAAAGCCGGGCCAAAGTGGAGTGTTGCCTCAGAGATGTTAAACCACCTACGCTCAACGGTGTCTTTTGTACCCATTGTTTTCCGTTTTTTGACACCGACTTCGGAAAAGAAAGTTATATTTCGCTAAATTGTTTTGTTTTGGAAGTCGGTTTGATTTTTTGTTAAAAAGTTTTCTATTTTCTCTTTTCATTTTTGGTAGGTACATCCAATTAACATTTATAGTCAAAGTACGAGATGTATTTTACCTATGACGATTCCAATAAGCCCAAACACGACTAGGCTACATTGTCTTATTTCAGAGTTCCAGTCTACCTTCCGGCTTCATAATCAGATCAGATCGATGGTACCATTTCCATCAGTACCATCTATTTATAAGTATTTGCTTCATGATAGTCGGTTAACTATTCGAGATATCTTATACCCGTGACATACTTTAGCATTAAGAGGAAACGGGAGTAGAGAGCGCCGACAGAATTTCCTAAGTAAAAAGTCATAATTCCAGGTTTGGCTCTCGCCTATTTCCTCCTCCAATATTGGACCAATTTAAAAGATATTCCATGAACTGGTATAGTAATATATATACTATGTCCCTATGTTTTCATTTTTTTCATTTATATTTGTCAAATTTGTACACCAAGCCTCTGTTGACAGCGCAATTTTGAGCATTTTTGAGGGTTCTATTGCTTCTAAAGATAATGTATCATCAAAAGGGAAAACATAGGGACATAAGATTTATTTGTTGGGTTTAGTCAATAGTACGGACGTCAAAACAAATCACAAGCACGCCCTTAGCGGCAATCAAGAGCAACTAAGCACTTGCGTGGTGCGAAATAAAGGAGTTGAGTACTGACAGCCGTAGAGCTGTCCCCGTTCCAGTGTCGATCCGTAATATTAGTAAGCAAGAATGTAACTTGTGTCTATTCGATTATACTCAGTGTATCGAATAACTTGTGTGATTTCATTTCACGATTATACCCAACGACCTGCCCACACACGATGTCTTAATCTAAGGGAATGCATCCTGAATTCCCGATGGTTTACATCTATCGGCCAGCCTAGATGTGACATATTTTTAATTTTCAGGTTATGAAATATCTTTTAAATTGGTCCAATATTGTAGGAGGAAATAGGCGAGAGCCAAACCTCTAATTACGACTTTTTGTTTTTACTTAGGAAATTCAGTCAGCGCTCTCTGCCCCCCGTTTCCTCTTAAGGAGTTCCAGTAGCCATCTGTGATATTCTTCACCAGTTCCACTTCACCAAATGATACTTTCTGAGTGCAAATGATTGGATTTTTGATGAAAATACCAAAATAGTGTCATGTAATTTATTACACATACATTACACTTTTAGGTACGGGGATGTGTAGTTGGTGGAGTCTCACAATAAAAGTCAGTTGAAGATACACACAGTTTATATTATCCAGTACACAAAACACATACACATATTATAGATCAGAAGGAGAATCACAAAACGAGGAGAGATAACAGCACAATAATGTACACGGCACAAAACACGGAAACAGATACAGACAGAGTGGTTAGTGTATGTCGCGGAACACATAAATTAGGAAGCACACAGTATGGCAGCAAGAGTTGCAAAGTTGCAAACCGACTAGCGGTGCGTCACTGCGGGTTGCAGAATAGAGTGGCAGGCTCGCGGTGCAGTACAGCAGTTGCGGTAACGTTCACCCAGACATCAGCCGACATTATATCGTAAACGATATAAGATGCGGTGAATGTCTGTCGACGGAGTGTTTCTGTTATTATAATAATATATAAATAAATATAACGATGTTGTATGTGTGCCTTGTATGTTTGTGTATTAAATAAATAAATAAACTATGTGAGCAGACAGTGTACCCTACACACTGTATGTCCTCTTTACTGATGACCATACAGTTTTTATATTGATATTAAAACCAATTTGAGGAACTGGAAACCAATTTTCAGCTGATAGGTAGCGCTTTTGAATTTTATATTAAATGCCTTCTTTTGTAAAAAAAGATGGGATTTTTTTAAAGCTTTTATTTTCATTTGGAAATACCTACAAAAAATTCCAACACTAGGGTTTTTTTTCGCGTCGGTGTAAATCACAACCTATACAGACAGAGTGGTTAGTGTATGTCGCGGAACACATAAATTAGGAAGCACACAGTATGGCAGCAAGAGTTGCAAAGTTGCAACCTAGTACTGTACTCAAGTTTGGTTTTTGGTTTTTAATTTTACTTTTCTTTACTAACATAATTTAAATACTTACTAATATTGGATACCGTTAAGGGTTTAATTTAAGATGTAAAAAATTTTGTATGTCGTTTTTGTGGCGAATAAACACTTTTTCTTTCTTTTTTTTTTTCTTTCTTTCTATATACTTAGGGGTTTGTGTGCATAATTATTATCATTTTAATGTAAGTACTTACCTGCCGCGTGGTTTCACTTGTAAACTAAGGGAATCCCTTCAGATATTTAGATAAAAAATATCCTTTGTTGAAATCAAGAATGTTGTCCATTGGTATGTGTACCAAATATTACCCAAATCCGTCCAGCCATTTATGACTCATTGAACACAGCTAGTTATAGGCCTCCAACTTCAATGGCATCTAAATATATCAGAAATTCAATAAAAAACCTGAGCAGTCCATCCTGTTTTAGGTTTCTTAGGTATATCGACAAAATATAAGGTTCCAATTTTTAGTACAAGACTTCACGACATCTTGATACTTGTACTAAAACATGAACATACCTATAAATATTTATCAATGAACGAAGATAATAACTCACAGTACACTTGAGCAATTTATTTTGAGCCGAAAGTATATTATGTAGGCTATATACCTAGCCATTTCCATAAAAACTTCATTTCCGAAAAGGCTTGCCAACGTACAGGAACATTACAGTATTCTTAGTAAGATTAGTTAGATACATACATTACTAATTGACGCAAGTATGCCCCAAAGGGTAAGCAGACTAATCTATTGTGAAAAGAATCATCATCTGCTTAGTCTCTGCCCAATTAAATTAAGGCCGGCTTCCAGTCTAAGCAGATGCAATTGAATGACGATTTATAAACGAAGCGACTGCCTATCTTACCGTACAACCCAGTTACCTACTGGACAACACGACCCTCCCTTTGCTAGACTGATGTTTTAGTATTCCTGCACTCCATTACTCTTGCTAGATTATAAATCCCAAGCAACGCGCCTATTACCATATGGGGCACAAATACTCACTCTGGACTGGTACCTGCTTAGAATGTTCGTTATCGAAAAATGCAGACACTTTGCTCGACCGGGATTGTATTCAACACCATACGCTCCACAGCACTAAACAATCATCGAAATCTTTTGAGGAAAACTGTCGTAATGTTATGCGGTACTTCTATTTTTCAACGCTATATGGTCCACATTGTTTCAATAACTTATCATACGATCTCTCTCCTTAAATCGCTTCAGATTTATTACCTATGAAACTGGACGCTAGACTATAGAAAACAAATTATTGCCCAAAAGGGAATAGGCTATTAATGTTTAGAGGTAAAAAGGCAGGCTTTGTATACGAGTATTTTGTGAAGTACTAGTTAGAGTTTTACCATATTTATAGTGTTTTACCCTAGGTACCCTAATTTATGACGCCAAAGTTCTAACTTTAGCAGGTTTTCACGAAATTAAAGTCGCAAAAAGTGTTATGGAGCGTTTTATTGCTGTCACAAAACTGCAGAACATGTACGTAGGTAGTAAAAATGTGCACTGATGGCAATAAAATAGATTGTGCCCTGCTGCGTAGTATGGCCAGCAACCTTATTGCGTAATGAATTCGGCAATGCAAAGGGCAAAGAGTATGAAAAACAGACCATCACATGCGAGATGAAAGACGCTATGTGGATTTTTGTCTATGTTATGTTACAAACTACCTATTTAGGTACGAGTACTTTTAAGTTTCTGCCTCAGGTCTATCATGAATGAGCAAATTATTCAAATATCTTTCTAGTCTGCTGACCTTAAGAGTCCCGAATTTGATTAGCAGATCAGGAATGTCTATTTAGGATCTTTCAAGAGCAAAAGAAAACACTCGTATTAAAATAATTATCAGGAAAATGGTCAGTAGTATAGGTACACTCAGGTACAGCTCTGCGAAACCCGTCGGGAAATACAGGGGTGATGTAATGTTGCGTTAACTTCTTTGGTTGCTGACCGTAAATTATTGGATTCGATTTACACATCAGCCAAAGCTCTATATATATGTTCAACTCGCAGCCCGGAGCCTGAACTTGAGCCTGGTAACTTAAACAAAATTAAAGTAACGAGGATGTTTATAACATTTCTACCTATTCCATGGGCAATACAGTCATAATTTTACTTATTTTAATTTCTAGGGTTAAACCATTAAAATGAAATGCTATAAAATAGACAGCAATAAATATTTATGTGTAAATCTAAATCCGCCTCAAGTGTAACTACTAATTACTATTTCAAAGCCCGACTTGGCTGTCATCGCGACCTTTCGGTATTAAATTTTATAGACTATAAACCTAGGCAATAAATTCTGGAATCGTTGAGACCTAGGAACCGTTGACATGGATTTCTTATGTGACAAATGGAAATGCGAATAGGTTCACAGTAAAACCAGTTTATGTAATGTGTATTTGATTTGTTATACATATTTAGAACACCTACATTTCGCCAGTTATTTGGCGGACTCATATATAAGAGTGTACACTGAGAGCCGGAGGAAACGCTGTACATTGAGTTTTTAAACAAAATACTTCATGATTGAACTCAGTACTGAGAGCAATGTACATCATCCTCGCGAGCTCTCGCACGAGAGTGTACGGCCGGCATGAGATATATGAGACCGACATATCTCTTAAAGGTATGATGGCTATGGGCAAGAGCCACCGGGAACAAATCCAGACTCTTAATAAGATTAGCACGACCCGAGAATCGAACCCAGGGCCATTGCTCAGCAGCGGCCTGCAGCTATCATGCGACCACTAGAAGTTAGACCAACAAGAGTGGCAAAAAAAAACCTTTAAAATAAAAACTTCTTCCAATCTTCATTCCCAAAAGGCCATTTTAAACTGTAAATCTCAAGTATATAAATCGTGTTCCTACAATAAATAAAGGAGTGTGCTCACTTAATAGAAAACAAAGCACACACACTACCCCCTAGGGTGGGCCATAAATTGTTTCAAAGAGAAAAACAAGCATTTTACGAACCTTATAAGCAATTGGGCGGTATTTTTTATTTTGTGTTATAATTGAGAACTGTATTTAGCTATTGAATAACAATACAAATGTTATAATATTCAGAAAATTAATGACATGAATATGTCATTAATTATTATAATTAGTTTATAGTCCCCGCAGGTACATAGGCCCGGTTTCTTGAACGAAAGTGGCTATGATTGGTTAAATCATCAACAGCATGTCCGACCACTTGACTTGCATTTAATTTAAAACGAGTGAATAATTTATTTGTAGAAATCCAGAGATAGGCTCTTTGGCCGAAATAAAATCCCTCACAGGACCAAAGCCTAAAGTAATATATAGTATTTCATAACATTCTAAGAAATACTAACTTGAACTACCCTATGTGACTTATCAATTTGCACGTGACTGTACAAAGGGATAAATTAGTTTTACAAGGATTGCCGTAGTAACGGCACAATCTCTTGATGTCGATATCAAAGCAACTTAATCTTAATGTATAATCCACTTTATATATAACAAGTTATATACGCTAATCGCTCATATTTTCAATTAAACTTTATGATAAGAGAGCGTTGAACTTTTGATGGTGGTTGGCAAGTAAATTAAAATAAAACTTGCTTTTTTAAACGACACAAGTGGCTTTTTACGTACTTTTTAAATTAGTTAAGTTAATGTGCTGATTTTTGCGTTTGTTTTTTCCAGGATAATTCTTGGACCACTTATTGTTTTGACCATAACGAGAAACATATTGAAAATGTTTTTATGTTCAAAATTACAATATTGGATATACCTGAATTCAAAGAATTTACTGAAAAAAAAAACATTGCGTAGGTACTGGTTTGAGGTGACTTAACTAACAATACCTGGAAGAATTAGGATGATGCCTTTACCCAGTAGTGGGACAGTGTAGACTAAATAAAAAAAGAAACGTTCATACTTCAGATTTGTCTGACTGAACTAGTGCACCTAAAACTTTTAGGATTGCATTTGTTACATTAAATACCTACGGAAAAGTTTTAAAGTAGAACAATGCCACAAAAAAAAACATATCCCAACTATTAAATCAAATATAATTACTACCAAAACACGCACACGCTCTCCTATAATAACGAATTAAATGGTAAAAGTTTCAAAAACACCTAGTTTATACTAACCGGTTTAAAATGAAACTGAAACAACAGTTAACGACAGCTAACTGGGGAATTTATAGCTGTACTACAAAGGGTTAAGAATGATATACGCATAGTTAATCTCGATTTACGCGGTCGACGCGTGCGCATGTTTGAAAGGTAAATATTTATCATAGACTATAAAAGGCGAATTAGGATATGGGTTGGATATGGTGTGTTGAAGATTGGTGTAATTTGGAGTTGTTTTACTTAAATGGGTAGGTTTAGCCACATTTTTATACACTTAAGTATGTTGCGTTATCGATTTCTTATTCTCATGAGATTGATTTTATTGTATGTATAAACCTGATGTTATAGGTATCTCGTGTCCTAGACAAACTAACATTCTATCAGCGTTAACGATTGTCAAAAAAACAATTTTGGCAACAGAGCGCGTAACATTTCGGAAACTTGTCAATATCATAGATATATGTCAACCGACTTTAATAAGGAAGCGCTTCTCAATTCGACTGCGTGTTTTTGTATGTTTGTTACGCGATTTCGCCGCCAATTATGAATCGATTTTGATGATTATTTTTTATTTGAAAGCTGGTGTCTCGCGTGGTACCATTTAAATCTGATCTCTTGGCCAAGATCTGACCAGTAGTTTTTATGTTATCCTTAATCATCCGTATTTTCATGGAAATATAAGGTATCCAAACTAAAAAGTGTTTTTTTTTTCCTACACATTAAACGGACTACAAAAAAATGAAACAGTACAAAGCAAAAAATAACTTTCTTTTCGAAAGTCGGTATCAAAAACGGAAAGAAATAGATACCAAAGATAATGCCATCTCAAAAGAAAGTTATTTTTGGCTTTGTACTGTTATTCAGTTGATTGCACAAAAAGAGTATCTAAAACAGTTGAATCGGTATGTACGGTCCTCGCTCACCAGCTCTCACTAGTCATTATTTATTCTCTTACAGCTCATGTTGTCACGAGAAAACATTAGATTTTCTATAACCAACCCTCTCAACATTGCAAAGCTATCTCGAACTGCCATAAAACTCTTGCCGAGCTGAACTCCATTAAATGTGCATTATCTCGAAAGTCTGACTATTACCTAAGTTTCTAGACTAGTACTAGACTACACTTCTTTACGGATGAGTAGGTAAAATTGTGTTTTATTAGGAAATAAGATTTTAATTGCTTGAAGTCTTGTTTTTTCACAGTAGGTATAAGTGGTTCTGAGTAATGAGCTTGATGCGCGGGCTACATGTTATTAAATATTTGTCAGAATCTACGAAGGCAACACAAAATGTTATTGTTAGGCGCTTTATCACCAATTCACATATTATTACGGATGGCTTACCTCGATCAACTATCGCAGATTCTCGAATTGAGCACTAAACTACTACTTTCGTTAACAATTTTTATAACAACAAGTTTCACACATATTTCGTTTACTAATCGAACTATACGAACATAGTAAGCTAGAATTCAGTCTCTTCACAAAGCAAGAAATAGCATGCACCTACAGGCACACACACAATCTATTTCTATGACCCCAGATTGGGACACCAAGGGCATCTGAACTTTAGGATACCGTGAACATTAAACTAAAATTCAGGACAGATTGTCTCATGTCTCTTCACAAATCAAGAAATATCATGCATCTACAGGCACACACACATTTATTTATTTATTTAAACTTCACGCACAAAGGTACAATGGCGGACATAACGCCTTAGGCATTCTCTACCAGTCAACCAAGAGTGGTGAAGAGAACACACACATACACACACACACACAGACATTCTATTTCTATGGCCTCAAGGACATCCGAATGATAATTTAATTAATTCATACAGATAACACTACCTTACTCATTAACAAACAAAACAACTACTAGTTGCTTAGTTGCTCAGCTGTTACTCTGCGTTGCGCTTGATTAAGATGCTTTCACACTCATACAATCACCTTCTAAACGGTACACACGCCGTCCCGTGATCATCTATTGTGATTGTTATAGTCGTTGTAAACCGCCTGAAGCCGGCGTCGGAAATGATCGTGTTAAGCTTTCACGGTTTAGGTGTAAGTAATTCTTTAGAATCTTAAAGATTGCAAAATTGCTTAATGTGAATTTGTGTTCGAACTTTGTTTCACGTGTATGAGTAATTGCCATGTATTCAACAATCGCACGGTAAAATGATCGCCGTGCATGTTGCAGTCTCTGATTAAAATTGGTCTTTTATAGAATTTCCTAACCAATGCAATTAATTTAAATAGAGGGTGTATATACCTATAAGTTTTGATGACTTTGCTTATTATTTTATAATGTTCAGAATAAGTTTTTAGTTCTATCAATCTAGGAATTGTTGTGATCAAAAAAGCACGTGAACAAATCCGCGTTAAAAACTTAGTTAATTTATGTTGCAGTTAAACTCAAAGCTGGTGTAAAATCATCAAAATACTAAAAAGCTTTTTTACATTTCATGTAAAGGAAGTCGGTTTCTAAATTCAGCAATGATATTAAGCGATTACCATTCAAAGAATTCCTAGACTAAAAGCTGGTTTTTAGTCTAGGAATTCTTTGATTAAAAATTAGTAAAGTTATATCAAGGCAAGAATCACTCAATTATTTCAGTAGATGGAATACGTATAGTTTTCATTTAAAGAACACCACCAATGGAGATGATTATAGACAGATCCCTCAAACTCAAATTTTAATTATGGACTTGAACATGTAGAGCGATCGTCTTACTTTAAAGTTCGAATAAGCAAATTAATACATGATGCAATTTTGCTGTCTTGATATTGTAAAGGAGCATTTATTAATTTTGGGCCCGCGTGGTGGATTACGGCCCATTCCCTCTCACAGAGAGGAGGCCTGTGTCCCAGCAGTGGGAACATTAATAGGCTGATGATGATGATGATGATGATGATTTATACATACAAGGCGGCTACCTGTTACGTTTCCAGACGCATATCGTCAGGTGATTCGCGAATGAGTACGGCGCGGCGCGTCCAACCGTTGAACGACACATGCTCCGTTTTGACGGTGATTATACGGGCGGACTAGATGGCAGGACGGCAATAAATGTACAATAAGCATGCAAAACCAACAGAATACTTATAAAAAGAGAGAAGTGACAACTACTCAACACATTACATATACGTTAACATGCAAAGTAGTGTCGTCTGTTTGAATTAATTAAATTAAAATTTGGATGTCCTGGAGCCAATCTGGTCACTAAAAATAGAACGTGTGCGTGTTTGCTATTTCTTATTTTCGTGGAGAGACATGAGACGATCTGTCCCAAATTTTTGTTTAATGTTTACGATAACTTAACGTTTAGATGCAATCGGTGCCCAATCTGGGGTCACAGAAAACGGAGTTCATGGTTAGCCTATGTGGTAATGCACTTTCTCTAACTTTTGTGGATATCATGGTACATTCGGTCCTGAATTTTAGGTTAGCGGGGTGGGTGCATGAAAGGATCCTTCTCGTGGCGCACCCTGGAAGCAGCTAGACACAGTATCGCTGTGTCTAGGCTGACTAATCCTTCAACTTGGTAATATTGAATCTAAGAACTAAAATATTCGAAAAGGTGTCCAAGCAGTATTTTACTGCACAACCAAACGAGTTTAAAAAAGTGGAGTAGCGTCCAAACCATAAACTTTGTAGATTCATTTATGTAATTATAAATTCTAGAACATTTTCCGTTACATTCGCAACTAAACCAGGTTTAAAAAAGTAAAGTAGCGCCCAAACCACAAACTTTTAAGATCCATTTATATTATTGGACATTCTAACCGTATACATTCTATCATTATTCTAATTCGGAAGAGATCGCGGAATGCGATAAGGCCGCCCATTGTATTTGTATTAATTTTAAGTGTCTTTGTATAATTGTATTTTAAGGTGTACAATAAAGCATATAATAAATAAATAACTGTTTGCCGTTACATTTGCAACCAAACGAGATTTTAAAAGCGTTATGAGATTCAAAACACAAACCTCATAAATATCGTACTGTACCGTTCTTTGTAAAACACACTACAGTAAAAGAGTTTAACCTTTAATTACATAACGATAAATGGTAGGTTTGCAGGGACGATTCAATCGCAACCAAACGAGATTATAAAGTAGAATAGGACTCCAACCACAACAAAACTTTATAGATCCATTTATGTAATTGAGCATTCAAGAAAACATTTCGTTTCAATCAAAACCAAACAAGGTTTAACTTTAGAATAAAGCTTAAACAACTAACTGTGTAAATCCGTTTATAATATTGAACATTCTAAACCATTTTCCGTTCCATTTGCAACCAAACGAGATTTTAAAAGTGAAATAAGACTCAAACCACAAACCTCGTAAATATCGTACCGTACCGTACTTTGTAAAACACAGTACAGTAAAAGGTAGGTAAGGTAGGTAGGTAAAAGGTACCTTTAGTTACATAACGGTAAATGGTATGTTTTCCGGGTCGACCGAATCGCAACCAAACGAGATTATAAAGTAGAATAGGACTCCAACCACAACAAAACTTTATAGATCCATTTATGTAATTGAGCATTCAAGAAAACATTTCGTTTCAATCAAAACCAAACAAGATTTAAAAAGTGGAATAGCGCCCAAACCACAACTTTATAGATCCATTTATGTTATTGAACGTTCTAACCAATTTCCGTTCCATTCGCAACCAAACAAGATTAAAAAAGTGGAGTAGCGCCCAAACCACAAACGTTGTGGAATAGGCGTCGAACCAGTATTTTACTGCATTACTGCACTATGTAAGATTTCATTTATGCTAAAGCTTTCAGTGGAATAGAATGCCCAATAAATCACTACTTAGACCCGTTACTGGGACTGGCCAACTGGCAATGTATGACTACGTTTGTTAGCTTGGGCCTTACCTGTAAAAATAAATGTACGCGTTAATAAATAAACGTAACTCTTCGATAAATGACGGAAAATTACCCGCGATTGCTGCATTCGCATATTATCTGTTTATTATTAACACAATATCAGAACATAACATCACGCTGCCGGTACGCTCTAGAGGGGTATGCAGATGTGTATAGTTCACCTTGGTATACTCGCAATGCCATCTTATTGAGGTTATCTATTCGGGCATAACTTTTTGTTTATGAATTGATGATTCTTTTTGTATTTGGTTTAGATTAGGTAATAGTTTAATGGTGGCCCCAGCCTGGCTATTTCCTTTGCATTGGACATTGAACTTCCAAAATACATACATCACCAGTAAACCCATCAAATTCAAACTTTAATAGGAAATGTAAGTGAATGTGTGTGGATGTGTTTGTGTTGTGTGTGTGTATGTTTATTCAGGTATATGTATGTGGTAACTATGAGCGAGATTGGACTTTTACTATGAAGCATACAACGGAACACCATAAGTCCCGTTGATTATTTATGTATCTTATGTCAAACCAATACTCGTAGTAACCTAATGCAGGGTCTGGATTTATTGCAATAGGCTCGCCTTCTACTACGTGGGATTTTGTGGGTGTACTACTAGTGTATCTCTGCCTTACCCTGCGGTGAGTACAGGCGTGATGTTATGTAATTTTGAATAAATATTGGACACGTATTTTGACTGGGCTGATAAAAATGATCCGGTGTCATAGGTTAGCAATAATTAGCGCTTGGGGAAAACCAATTCAGTTTCAAAGTAAACAACATCAGTTTATCAACTCTGTGAGATGATGTTTATGTTATGGAAGTACCAACTAACGAAGATAGATTTATTTACGAAAAAATATGTTTTTAGGTTTCCTTACCCAAAGGGTAAAAACGGGACCCTATTACTAAGACTCCGCGATCCGTCTGTCTGTCTATCTGTCCGTCTGTCACCAGGCTGTATCTCATGAACCATAATAGCTAGACAGCTAAAATTTACCGCTATAACAACAAATACTAAAAACAGAATAAAATTAATACTTAAGTGGGGCTCCCATACAACAAACGTGTTTTATTGCCGTTATTTGCGATAATGGTACAGAACCCTTCGTGCGCGAGTCCGACTCGCACTTGGCCGGTATTTTTTATATGACACCGGCTTCTGAAGTGTTTTATCATCCCAAGGGCACGCATTACCGAGAGAAAAAATATCCTATGTCCTTTCCAGGGTCTCAAACTATGTTCACAGCAATGGCCACCGTAGGCGCGGGCAATGGTCTGCTCACCGTCGGATGAGGAGTAGGCCCGATTCGACGGCGTGTAGTGTTCCAAGTGCGCCTCAAAGATATTATGTCAGCAAAACTGACGGAGTCCGCTAGGGCCGATGCCTGTCTGGGTCGCGGATAAGTTTGAAAGACAGTTACCGCGGCCCTGGCACAAGCAACTGAACACTGGTAGGGTTTAGCCAGCAAAAGTCTGACACCCCTCCCACTTCACCAAGATTGGGAAAAGTCTCGTATATCCCTTGGATTTAACTATCTAGGGGTCGGTTTTTTTTTTGTTATTGATAGGCTCGCGCTTGACCACTATCTCACCTGATGGTAAGTGATGATGTGGTCGACGACGTAGCGCGCTTATCTAGAAGAAACCTATTCACTTTTGACTTAATGACTCCCAGGTATCAATTGATCGACGGCCTATCTGACTTCCACAATCCAGTAACTAGTTAATATGATACCCCTTAGATAGACTAGAGTCAGCTTCTGTGGCATCATTAGTGCAATTTTCTAAGTATACAGTCCTAAGCGCAGCTCTGCGCCAATTACGAAAATACTTGGTGGTTTGTGCTAGTTGGTGGTTGTACCTTTTACTAACCACAGACTCATTTATTTATTTATTTATTTATTGCAATTACTCTCTGCACTCACAGTTTGACCCAACACGTGCAGAGAGTCCATAATTATATAATCACATAAGACAAATAATAATAATAATAAGCCCCCTAAACAACCACACGTCCTGATTGAACATCTAATCACGTGGGGGGCGGACACATGAATGAGATATTACTGGCGTGGCTAACGTGGCTCTGGAAACCCATTTAATATGGAGACTAGGTCAAAGAATAAACATATAGGACCGCTACCCGAGGGCGATCGTCGGGGCGCACCTGGGGCCGATGCTGGGTGTCACAGCATACGATCCATCGGCGGTGGGGGACTGAGCAGGCGGGTTCTCCCCGATAAAAATACTACAGCCGAACCGACAGACAGACACGACAGTAGAGCAGTTACATCTGCCGAGGATGTTTCGCAGGCGGCATCAGCTACTCAGCCTGCGACCACCAAGGCGGGCAAACCACGAGTGCGCATGAAATGGACGGAAGATATGAACATATTCATCATGCGCACATACTTCTATGTTACAAAACTTGAAGAGGACAAAACAATGTATTGCACACAACTATTTGAAAAATTTTAACTACAATACCCAGATATGAACGTAACAGAGCAGAGAATAGCAGACCAAAGACGGGTTATTATTAGAAATAAGCTGTTATCGGATAACACATTAAATAGAATCAAATTTGAAATAGCAGAGCAGCTTAAAAAAGAAGAAGAGGAAAGTTTAAATATTACCCAACAAAATAACACTTTACAAATAACCCATTCAATACGACACGAGCCTAGAGACTGAATATTTTGACAACGCACTACCCGTTAACGCACCACATAGCAGTCAATCAACTATAGATAATTCAATATTAATAAAAACACAAACGGTATTTGACCCTTTATTAGTAGAGACACTAAATAATGAACTAGAAACAAATATGTTAAAATACAATGGAATAGATCCCACGTGTCGACCTTTATTACCAAAAATGCGACCAACTCGTAAATTATCGGATATCATTAGTATATTTAACCAAACAATTATCCCGCTAAAACTTTCATCTCTGGAAAACTTATCCGATACACATTCACTAATTTATTGCATAGCTCTTACGGTCGCTGAACATTTTAAATTAAAAATAAATATAGACAGGTCAAGCCATAAAACTAAAGTAAAGAACGACCCACCATGGCAAAAAAGATTAGAAACCGACATAGACCTACTAAGAAAAGACATAAATAGGTTGACACAATATAAAAATGGTAACACATCTAGAAGGCTTGAAACAAAAGTTAATGAAATTATTGCGAGGACCAAACAACACAGTTCACACGAAAATTTTAATAAAAGAATAGACGACCACCTAGACACCTTAAAAAAAAACTCTTAGTCAAGAGTCATAGGATAGCAAGATACAAAAAAGCCAAAGAAAGAAAGGATAACAACAGACTATTTACAACGAGTGAGAAACAATTTTATAGAAAGCTTAAAGGAAACGATACAACTATCATAAATCCTCCACCACAAGTGAATCTAAAAGAATTCTGGCAAGGAATCTGGTCAGACAGCGCTGAACATAATAAAGAAGCTAGATGGATAAAAGAAGAAATAGATCAGAAAAAATAGAGGAAATGCCGATTGAAGATATAGATACTCTTGAATTAAATACGATTATAAATAAAACACATAACTGGAAAGCAGCAGGTATAGATGGGTTACATAATTTTTGGATAAAAAGATTACAAGCACTACATAGGACATTAGCTGAACAAATTAATGATATTTTAAAAGGTAACGAAAATTTGCCAAAATTTCTCACAAGGGGCATCACATATATGATCCCAAAATCTAATAGCACCCAGGATCCCTCTCAATACAGACCAATAACTTGCCTCCCAACTATGTACAAAATCATAACGTCTTGCATTACTAACAAAATTATTAAACACACCGAAAAATATAATACTTTAACTGAAGAACAGAAAGGCTGCAGACGAGGGCATATGGGTTGCAAGGAACAATTAATTATTGATTCCACTCTCTTAAAACACGGCCAGAGAGCAAGAAAAAATTTATACATAGCGTACATAGATTATAAAACAGCGTACCGCACTCATGGTTAGTTCAAGTTCTAAATATCTATAAAATCAACCCATTGTTAACTAATTTTCTTAAGAATACCATGGGATCCTGGAAAACTACTCTTAAGCTACAAACACAAACCTCAAACGTAACCATAGATGAAATAGCAATTAAAAAGGGAATATTTCAAGGGGACTCGCTAAGCCCTCTATGGTTCTGTCTAGCTCTAAATCCACTCTCCCGCGCATTAAACGAATCTAAATTAGGATTTGACATAAATAACAATAGATCACTACTACACCAAATAACACATTTACTTTATATGGATGATTTAAAACTATACGCTAATAAAAATACAGATTTACATGGTTTATTAGACATAACAACATCGTTTTCGAAAGACATTAGAATGGATTTTGGACTAGACAAATGCCGAAAGCTTATCAGAAAGGGGGAAATAGTCGGCGGAAATTACACAACAGATTCGGAAGAAGTAATAGAAGCAATGAAAAATGAATAATTTTATAAATACTTGGGATACAACCAAGCGCGACTGTTAGAGCACAAATCTATTAAAGATAAATTAAAACAGGAATATTATAAAAGAATCCATTCATTGTGTAAAATGTACCTAGCTAGTAAAAATTTGTTCAAATCTATAAATACTTATGCTATACCTATTCTTACTTATTCTTTTGGCGTTATAAAGTGGTCTAAAACAGAATTAAATGCACTTGAAACTAAAACTAGAACAATTCTTACACAACATAGATATATACCCTAAATCAGCAATCGAAAGAGTGATTATGTCCAGAAAGGAGGGGGGCAGAGGGTTAATTGAAATATCACATTTACACAAAAGGCAAATAATAAACCTAAAACAATTCTTTAATAAGAAGAAGATTACTAGTCAATTACATAAAACAATAGTAGAGATAGATAACAAAAATATACACCACTGAATCTTAGCGAAGGTAGTATTGAAACAATAGACAAAGCAAGACACATAGAAGAGATACATAAAAAATGGAGACAGAAAGAACTACACGGTAGACATCCTAACGATCTACACCAAACGCACATTGATAGGGAAGCTTCCAACAAATGGCTTGAATTAAGTGGGTTGTTTCCAGAAACAGAAGGATTTATGCTAGCCATTCAAGACCAAGTCATTAATACCAAAAATTATAGAAAATATATTATAAGAGATAGTACAGTTAGAAACGATTTATGCAGAAAATGTCACAGCAGACCTGAAACAATACAACATATTACGGGAGCTTGTATGACATTGACTCTGAACGACTATACTCACCTCACTTACTGACTCAGAACGACTATAATCAACTTGTTAATATTATACACCAGAAACTTGCAATCAAACTTAAACTCATGCAGGATCCGTACACACCATATTACTAATATTCACCTCGAGCTGTTTTAGAAAATCAATTATACAAAATATATTATGACCGCACAATTATTACAGATCACACTATCTATAACAACAGACCCGATATAACACTTGTTGATAAAGAAAAAAAACACAGACACATAATAGATATAGCAGTCCCAAACACTAATAATATACAAAAAACCATCACGGAAAAAATTAGGAAGTACACAGAGTTACAAGAAGAAATTACCAGAGTTTGGAAAATGAATAGAGTTACAATAGTCCCAATAGTAATATCAACAACAGGTGTTATTCCGAAACAAATATACAATAGTTTTAATGTTCTCAATCTATCAAAATACACATACCTAACACTCCAAAAAGCTGCAATATTAAACACTTGCCGAATAGTAAGAAATTTTATACAGTTAGATTTAGATTACAATTTAAGTACAGTACAAAATAATTTACCAGTTCAATTAGAAAATTAGGATTTCACCTTGGTTCACACCCGTGAGATCCTATAAAAACACCAGGTCCTTACCTGAGAAACTTAAGTTTATAAACCATAATAATAATAATATAGTCTGTGGCCTGGCTTGTCAAGCTTGACAACTGAAAAATTTTCATCCCTAATTTTTATGAATTTAATTTCAAGAAACCGTTATAATTTCCACATAAGAGCCGAATAAAATCAATTTTAATAATGTATTATCCAAGTGTATATAAAAAAACAAGAAGAAGAATCCAATAATAATTTTTCGGCATGAACCAAGCAACAAAATTTCAACTTAAGCAGAAATGCTGACAAGAAGCCAGGCCCGAGCCAAAAACACACGCCTACTACCTCCGGCCTCGTCGCCCAGCATCGCCTCGCCGCCGCCGGAACCCAGCCCCATCGTGAGTGCTGTGACGCCGGCCGTGACAGTTGCGTCGAGCTCGAGCGACGAGTACTTCTCGCCGCCGACAACACCACCACCTGCGCGTCGACGGGGAGGACGCCGGCCGCCGGACCGTTTAGGACCTCGAGGCTTACCGGTCTCTGATAGGGTCCCAGCACCCGGCGGAAGTGTGCAGCGCATGAAATGGAATCAATCCATTAATGAAAATGTCATGCGCGCATACTATGGGGCTACAGAGGGATGCTCTCTTTGTTTCAGGTGCTTGAGCCAGCCGTCAACGTTTCGGCCCAACGACTTTCGGATCAGGTGCGGGTCATCCAGCGTAATCGTATGTTGGATGATACTGTACTTGATCGCCTCCGAACGGAAATGGGTAACCGTGTCACTGCCCCATCGTCGCAGGCTGTGGTGCCACCACAGTCCAACCACGCTGACGAGGAGAGTATTGACAGGGTTACAAACGTAAGTACCCAGTGCAATGAGGAATTGAGGAGTGCTTTGGAGTGTGCTATTCGGGAGTATCGTTACATGCAACCCGAACTTAGGCCACGATTACCTCGTTTGCCCATGCATAACAAAAATAGGGCGCTGGTGGCTGTTCTGGATTCGCAGTTGTCAAACTATTTTGCTGACTGCGAAGGCCTCACTGATACACATTCGATCATGTACTGCGCGGCTGTAGCGGCATGTCGTGTAGCCCATGTCAAATTTGCAGATGACAGAGCTACACGATCGAAACCAGCCGTACCGGCTTGGCAGTGCAGGATCGAACGTCGTATTGGTGGGGCCAGAACACTCATCGGCAAACTAATTTGTTTCAGGGAGGGCAATAATCGCCCAAGAGTGATGCGCTTTGTGAGACGGGCGTTTTTGGGGACTGATGTCAGCCCCCAAGACTATAAATCCCGTGTCACAGAGCGCATCGACTTCCTGAAACAAAAAGTATTTGCATGGGCAAATCGTATTCGTAGGTACAGGCGGAGAGTGGAGCGATACACCCAGAATCGTACATTCCAAAGTAATGAAAGGTGGGTTTATCGGGCTTGGGAGCGACCCGAACAAGGTCTGACTGATACGCGCCTACCGGATGATGACACTATGTGTTTATTTTGGCGCAACATCTGGTCGGTGCCTCTCAGTCACACCGAAGGTGAATGGACTCGAGAGGTCGAACGAGCGTGCGATCCAATACAAGAAATGGGGGCTATCACGATCAGCCCCCAAGATGTAGCCCGTGCAGTCCGTCCGTTGCCGAACTGGAAATCTCCAGGACCGGACGGGCTGCACAACTTCTGGATCAAGTGGCTACAAAGGTCGCACGCTCGTTTGGCATCTCAGTACCAGGCAGCCTTGGAGTCTGGTTCGCTACCCAAGTTCCTTACAACAGGAATAACCCACCTGCTTCACAAGTCTGGTAGCACCGCAGGAACCCAAAAATTATAGACCTATTACATGTTTACCAACGGTCTATAAGCCCTGAATCCTCTAAGCATGCTTTGAGGATTCAGGGCTAGGCTATCGGTTGAAGAGAGGTGGTCAGGTTATATCTCACCTCCTTTACATGGATGATCTGAAGCTCTTTGCTCCCAGCAATCTTCAGCTGATGGAGCTACTGAAAGTAACTGAAACTTTTAGTAGCGCCATCAGGATGGAGTTTGGTGTGGACAAATGTGCGGTCATGCATGTAAAGCGAGGGGAGATTGTGGAATCCGTAGGAATTCAACTCGCGGATTCCATAAACCTGAGATCCCTCTCTCCAAACGAAACCTATAAATATTTGGGTATGTCGGAAGCTTTAGGTATCAGCACTACTGACATGAAGCAATCGTTGAAGGAACGCTTCTTTGGCCGCCTGAAGAAGGTATTCAATAGCCTTCTTTCAGGCGGAAACAAGGTGCGCGCCTTCAACGGTTGGGTCATGCCGGTATTGATGTACTCTTTCGGCATACTCAAATGGACTCAAACGGAACTCGACGCCCTGGATAGGCGGGTCCGTACACTGCTGACTGCAAAACGAATGCATCACCCACGATCGTCGGTCATGAGATTGTATATCCCGCGGAAGTGTGGAGGCCGAGGTTTTTTAAATGCCAAAAACCTCCACAACCGCGAGATATGCAATCTCAGGGAATATTTTCTAAACACTGACGTAGGTATGCATCGAGATGTAGTAGCAGTGGACAAGGGACTCACCCCGCTCTCCATGATAAATGAGACCTGGCGCAAGCCTGTAGTGCTTGAAACTAACGACCGCAGGGAAGTATGGCAGAGTAAGGAGCTTCACGGACGCTTTTTCCGGGCCCTACATGGGTCTGATGTAGACCAAGCAGCGTCCGTAGCCTGGCTACGTTTCGGTGACCTCTTTGGGGAAACCGAAGGTTTTGTCTGTGCAATTATGGACGAAGTTATCATGACGAATAACTACCGGAGATTTATTGTGAAGGATGGCACGGTTGACATCTGTCGGGCATGTCACCGCCCGGGTGAATCGATCCGCCATATTATCTCTGGATGTTCTCGTCTAGCTAACGAAGAGTATTTGCATAGGCACAACCTTGTAGCCAGGATCATCCACTAGCAACTTGCTCCGAAATACAATCTTGTGGCATCGGAGGTACCGTACTACAGGTATGTGCCCGACCCAGTTCTCGAAAATGGCAATATCACATTGTATTGGGATCGGTCCATCATCATTGACAGGACTATTATCGCAAACAAGCCTGATATAGTGGTGGTGGACCGAATCGAGAGGCGTGCAATGATTGTTGATATTACCGTCCCGCATGACGGGAACCTCGTGAAAGCCGAGAAAGATAAACAAATCAAGTATCTTGACTTGGCTCGCGAGGTTGTCGACATATTGTGGAATGTGGACACAGCGATCATTGTACCGATAGTCGTGTCAGCCAATGGCTTAATAGCCACGAGCCTCGACCAACATCTTAGGAGGCTCTCGTTAGGCAGCTGGGTCAAGGGCCTTATCCAGAAAGCAGTACTGCTGAACACGGCTCGTATCGTTCGGAGGTGCCTCTCTCTGGAGCCTTGACCGCCGGTAGTTTGGACCCTGTTCCCGATACCGGTGGGCCTCTATTTTTTATATTTTTAAATGTTTTTGTTTCGTTATTTAATTTATAAAATATTTTAAAATGTAATTAATAAGTAATCGAATGAATAAAGGAAATAGTAATAATATATCTGTGGCCTGACCTGCCAAGTGTGACATATAAATCTCCAAATTTTCCAATTTATAACTAATCTATATGTAGGAGGAAGGTATATGACTAATAGTCTAGAACAAAGAAGTATGACGCATTTAAACTTATTGATTCAGTTTTGTTTAATTGGCAACATTTAGCCTACGATTCAGTCTCAGTTCGATTTTATTCGATTGACAACACTTTATTTGGCTTATGTCAAAATACTCGATTTTGATTGGATGTTAAAAGCTGTGAACTTTGCCCGAGGTGTTCTTAAACCAATGAAAGCAGGGTAGCCAATATGGCGACCTGAGCGAAGTCTCCCGCCATGTTTGGTCGGCAAAAGTTAGAAAAAAGAACGCGCGAGCGCGTTTGCGGATTTGAAGAGTTGTGACAAAGTTGTGACAGAGGTGGCCTAAAGTGGCGTGTATAAACTGGAAAGTGTGTTTTGTTGAGAGAAGCGAGACGATAGGTGGCCGAATTCGCTGCTTTGATAAGATTGGAACAAGGACTATCTCCAAAAAGGCATAAGTACCTGCTTTGTGCATGCATACCTACGAAAGCCCACAAGATCGAGTGTTTATCCAAGATAGCCTTCCTATTTGCGACATCAGAAGTCCGGGATCAGTGCAAGCACAAAGCGATAATGGAGAATGGACCAAATGAGACGAGTAATGGCTGGCGCGCTTTCTTTGGTGCGCGAGAAAATGGCATGGAAGTAGCTAGAGCTACCTACTTATAGAGACGTTTCGCAACTCGTCGGCTACTGGCGACAGGAATTCATGTTGCCCGAATTCAACCGTATAGTGTGGCCTATACTAGACAATGTGCGAAGTCGGGCTGCAGATAATGTTGATGATGACATCGATGCCCAATCCTGACTAGATACTGAGGAAACGCAACTGTGGTGGTGATATTCAGGGAAGTATAAACTTAAGTATTCTGATAATAATAAGTACCTACCTAATGTCTTGTGAAGTTTAGCCGCAATATTGTTAGTTTTTCTTGGTGTAAAGTGGCTAAAATTTAAACTAAAATTCTATTTTCGTTATGATGCTAAATGAAACTCAGTCAGATTCATACCGTCAGCAGAGTTCGCAAGAGATTAAGACGACTTGTGCAAATACAATGCAAGATAGCAAACATCCTAAGCTACAGCTTGATTTAGCAAAACATCATTATGATTATGCTTGTGGAACACTGGTTCATAGACATGAATTTTTCAGCCATTCGCACAACATGGATAGCACGGACGTCTGAGCCCTTAAACATGGCTGTGGATGCCACAAGACCTGTTGTGACCAGCTGCGTGTGGTGAAACAAGTGCGGAGCTCGGGTTCCAATTCAAGAGGCAACACACAAACTGCAACCTACAGCGCTATGAATAAGGAAATTTTGCGGTGTTATACATGCCGCTGCGGTGATCAATCAATTTAATATTTTCTGAAAGCAGCTAGGAGTCTGGACAAGTGCATGGTCAGTGGCAACATTTTGCTTTTGTGCCTGGTGTACTAAGCGCTGCTGCCTGACCTTCCCGTGAGTACAGGCTTAAAGGTATGTGACTTTGATCTGCATTCAACTATCTGTGCATCGGCATACATTTGTGGCAGCCGAAGTATGTATTGGGTTTGGAAGTACCTATCTTATCTTATGGAGGGGCCGAGAAATAACTCGGGGCACTTTGACCCATTGGGATCTATTGTGGTTTGGAAGTACCTAAGTTTTATAATTAATTGTTGTTTTCATTGCAATTTATAACTATTGCATTAATTTATTTCATGGAAATGTGTAATCTAAGTTACATGAAAAGAGTATAAAATTCAAACAGCGCCATCTATGTAATGGTATTGATACTGTTTCTTTCAATAATCATCAAAATTAGATTCGGGACCCCATTTTGCCGTAATATGCTGCTTGGAGGAACTTATTGAATAGGTGCATGAATTTTTTTTATGATCAATTTAAAAACGAACATATCTTTTTTTTACATAAACAGAATGAGAAGTTGGTGCATGTCACGACATCTATTTAAATCTTTGTTGTGTTCGAGCTTTGAAATATTTTGTTACGAGTATTTTAATCATTATTATATTCACCTACAAAACAAACAACGAAACGATTTTCGCAATATTATCTTTATAATGTACCCGGAGCATTGAAACGTGAGTACAAAACGCAAAGAAATTTAATTTCATTATAATAATATTACGTTGCATGATGTTAGAACAATATACGGTTTTGTGACCACTAGTGCTGTTACAAGCGTACATACAGATTATTAAATAGGTTGTTAGTTTACTGAAAATCGAGAAGTGAAGATATTAGCAATCCGTCTTTTTTTTTTACATGTTTGAACACTAGGAATTTCAGCCATGCATTTTTTTGTTATCAATAGGTGTCACTTCAGATTTCCCGTAAATATTACTACCACTGAGGTTGTTGTTGATTTGATCACCAAGGGAATTTGTGAATATGCTTTTCTTTGAAATTAACTTACTTTCTAACTATTCGCGTTGGTATTTTTAATGCAAGTGTGAATACAGTTACGGAACGCAAAAAGAAAAATCGTAATAGTAATAATAGTCTATCTTTTAACATCTTTGGCGGATTAGGTTTGTTTTCACAACTAAATTAAAGTTTCAGGTATAAGGGAAAGATATTTGTTGACGTTGAATTCACTTAAGTTTGTGTTATACATTATATTATTCTTAAATAATATTTTGGTTCATATCATAACAGAAAAATCTAATCTCGATTTTCTAGAGTAAAATATCGATTCGCTGAATTGATTCAGTACTAAATATCGGTTGGAAAATTGTTTATATTTTTTTTTGTGCTTTAAATCGATTCGTCGATTAATCGATAACAGATCGCCATCCCTTGCCCATCTCTATTAGAGAGTGACATTAAGTGTCAACATTGAAAAAAGTTTGACGAAACAAAACAAATAACTTGTGATATGGATTTTGCTATTGTCTAGGTGAGATTAAGCACGCGTTTCTTAACCTCACAGTTTATTTTGATAACAAAATCTGTTTTTAGTGGTGTATCTGTTGTTTTGTGTTGTCTGGTGGAGGAATCTTGTGTTCAGGTTTGTATCTTAAGCTGTTTAGGCACTCATTTCCTTAGGAAATGAGTGCCGAAGAACCCCCGGATGGGGGTGGAGGGACACCTCCAGATATATTTTATGGAGTGCTCTCAGATCTCCGACGATGGTTGCAAAAGACCCGAAATTAGAAAGCGCCCCAGAGAATCAGAGATTCTGGTTGACGCGAAAAGAAATAAGCCGCCGTCTGACTCAATCCAATCCGTGTTCACAAAGCCGGGTTTTGAGAGCGACTCTAAGATTTTGTATAGTGAGAGCGACAGGGCACCCTTCACTGTGTTTATTTCAAGAGTGGAAGCAGACCCAAAGCAAGGTCTAACCTTAAATTCTCTAAAGTTTGCCCAATTTATACACAACAAGGGCTTTAAAGGTGTAATACAAGGCAGTGTGAAGTCTCTGGGTCGCAATAGGATGTCCATCGATTTTGCCTCATTTAACGATGCCAATAACTTCATCAACAACACTGTTTTAAGCGAACATAAATATATGGCAAGTATCCCACGTTTTCACGTAACTCGCATGGGAGTTGTTAGGGATATTCCCACTGACTGGACCCTTGAGGAATTAGTGAATGGTCTGGAAACCCCTCATAATTGTGGTGAGGTTATTAGGGCCAGGAGACTTAACTTTAAAAATAAAAAAGAGGACACAGTTACTTGGTCTCCCTCTTCAACTGTAGTGCTTACTTTCTCTGGCCAAGTACTCTTAGAGAAAGTTTTCTGTTACAATGCTTCTCTTCCTGTCTCTTTTTATCACCTTCTAACAATTCAATGTCGTAACTGCTTGCGTTTTGGCCATATTAGCTCGCAATGTAGGTCTAACCCTCGATGTTACCGTTGTGCTCAACCTCACCCCGGTGATAGCTGTAAGGTTCCCGACTCACATGTCACATGCATTTTGTGTTACGGTGGATCCCATAAGGCTACGGATGACAAGTGCCCTGAACATTCAAGGCAAAAGTCTATCAAAATAGTCATGTCTCAGGAAAATCTAAGTTACCGAGAGGCTTCAGTGAGGTTTCCTCACCCAAAAAAACTTTATTCAAATGTAACAGCAGGTCCCACCCAAGCCAAAGCATCTCAAGCTCCTCCTTTTGAATCCCTTCCCTTCTCACCCCCTCTCATTACTCCTACTTCTTCACCATATTCATCCCCTGTTAAAACCTCATACTCTAAGACAGTTTATCGCTCTCCTAAGCCTAGACCAGAGTTGGGTAAGTCGTATAACACCCAAGCCCATAGGTCAATGGTTTATACTCCTAATTCGTCCCAGCCTAATGGCTGTGCTCTCAATCCTCCTTATGAAGAAACTACTCCCCTTCCCACTCCTAATGACAATCTTATAGAGCTCCTGACATGCTCCCTGATTAATATATTATCTAAATTTAGTGACTCAATACCGGACAATGTCGTTATATTAGTTGAACAACTGCTCAAATCCTGGACTCGCCAAAATGGGGGAAAAAATTCTTCAGTGGAACTGTAGATCCATTCGTAGGAAAAAACACGATTTAGTATTTCTAATAAATCGGTATAAACCCGTCGTCTTTGCTGTTTCGGAGACGTGGCTCAGTTCCGGATCTCTCTTTAGGGTTCCTGGATATTCGTGTCTTCGGGATGATAGAGATGACGGATGGGCGGGTTGCGCCCTTATGGTTAGCAGATCTGTCACTTTTACCGAAATCCCTCTTCCCCGTCATGATCCTGGCCTACATGTAGTTGCAGTAAGAGCCATGGATATATCCTATGTATCTGCCTATATTCCTCACCCCAATGCTAATATTTTGTCTGAATTTAACTCTATCCTTTCTTCTATTCCATCCCCCTTGATTGTGTTAGGTGATTTTAATTGTCGTCACACTCTTTGGGGCTCTCACTGTAATGACCCCGCTTCCAGTTTTTTGTTAGACCTTTTAGATGACCGCAACCTTTGCATTCTTAATGATGGATCTGCTACCCGTAGGGTTTCCCCTACCCAAAATATTAGTGTTCCGGATCTTTCTTTCTGTTCTCCTTCCTTAGTTTCAACAGCCTCCTGGTATGTTCTCCCTAATTCTTTCGGTAGTGATCATTTTCCTATACTTATTTCATTTCCTAGTTTACATCTTCATTCTTCTCCAATCCAACCTCTACAAAAATATCGCCTTCCCCAAGCTGATTGGTCTAAGTTCTCGTCCCATCTGGACACTGAACTACAAAACATTCCCCAAATAAATCCTTCCAACTCCCTTGCCCTCTACAACGATTTCGTCGAAGGTTTGATAAGAGCGGCTGATTTGTCAATCCCCCTGAAGAACTCCGCCCGTCACTTATATTACCTTCTCCACCTTGGTGGGATGCTGAGTGCACGGATAGCGTTCGCAAACGCAAATTAGCTGAGAACATTTTCTCCTCTAGTCTAAACATGACTGATTATTTGAATTTTAAAAAGACTTCTGCAAATACCTGTAGGTTATTGGCAAAAAAGAAAAGAAGTGGTTGGCTCAAGTTTTGTGAAAGTCTTTCTCCACGCTCCCCAGTTTCCCTTGTGTGGAAAAAAATAAAAATCTACCGCAAAGCTTGTGATCAGCCTCCTGACATTTCGACCAACGACACAAGTTGCTGGTTGGAAGACTTCATAATTAAATTAGACCCCCCCTTTGTTCCTAATTTTGATTGCCTTCCCACTATAAATCCTCCTTCGCCCTCTTCATCTGATAGATTTGATGACCCATTCTCTTATTCAGAATTAACATGTGCCTTGGATCACCTTCGTGATTCTGCTCCGGGTGTCGACGGAAACCCCTACTCCTTCATTTCCAAATCTTCTTCCAACTGTAAACTGCTCTTTCTCAATCTAATAAATTCCTTTTTCGATACAGGCCAAGTCCCAGAGTCATGGAAATCCCAAATCATTATCCCAATATTGAAACCTGGAAAAGACCCAAAAGACTCAGCTTCGTACCGCCCTATCGCTCTATCTTCTGTCTTGGCTAAAATAATGGAGAATCTTATCAAGAACCGACTTGAATGGATCTTAGAAACCAAAGGCATTTTATCCAGATCTCAGTTCGGTTTTCGAAGGGGTATGGGCACTCTGGATAGCCTTAGCATTTTTTTATCTGATGTCCGCATTGCTTTTTCCAAAAATGAAAGCGTTCTTGGTGTTTTTCTAGACATAGCTTCGGCCTACGATAATGTCCAACTTCCAATACTTAGGCAAAAGTTGCTTCAGCTGAGTATTCCTGTGAAGATGGTAAACATCATCTGTAATCTCCTTATGTCCCGCTCTATTTCAGTTCGCCTTCAAAACTCCCTTTCTCCAAGCCGTCTAGTGTTTAAGGGCCTACCTCAGGGGTCGGTTTTAAGCCCAATTCTTTATAATCTATACACTTATGATTTAGAGTCTTCAGTTAGCTGCTTCTGTAAAATTTTACAATACGCCGACGACATTGCTCTCTACTGCAGTTCAGCTTCCTTCTCTGATTCCGCATCTCGCTTAAATTCTGCCCTTCACTATTTAAATCAATGGTTGACTGAACACGGCCTAAGCCTGTCAGTTCCCAAGTGTAATGCTGTTGTCTTTTCCCGCAAACGTAATATTCCCCCTATAAACCTTTCTGTTGAAAACGAACCCATTTTGATTCATGACAATGTTAAATTTCTTGGCCTCATTCTTGACTCAAAATTATCTGGTTTTTATCATTTGGATTACATTTCCAAAAAATGTGAAAAAGGCGTAAATGTCCTGCGTGCCCTCTCTGGAGTACGCTGGGGAGCTCATCCAATTTCCCAGAAAATTTTATACAATGCCATAGTTCGTAGTCACTTTGACTATGGAAGTTTTCTTCTGGAACCGTGCAACAAAATAGCCCTCTGCAAATTAGAAAAGATCCAATCTAAGTGCTTGCGCATTATCACGGGAGCTATGAAATGCTGCAGAGCCCCCACTTCACCTTCGTAGACAATATCTCTGTGATAGATTTTATTATAAAGCCATCCAGAACAAATCTCACCCGCTTCTCCCCCTTCTCCGTACACTTTTTGAGTTAATCCCAACGACCGCCTATTGGACCCATAAAAGCCCTCCTCTACTTGTTATTAGCTTTGGGAAATTTAATAATATGCACATTTCTTTAGTCCAGTCAAAAACGAACCCTCTATTTGAAGTAGATTTTGACTCCTTACTCTTCCAACCGAAAATTATTCTTAACTTTAATATCTCTAAACATGACCCTGCTGCCAATGATAAACTCAACAGAATTCTATCTGAGGACTGGCACGATTGGCTCACGATATTCACAGACGCTTCTAAGTTGTCAGATGATAGCAATGTCGGTTCGGCTGTGTGGATTCCAAAATTCAAAATTATTTTAAATGTTCGTAGTTCTCCATTTGGCTCTATTTATACAGGGGAAGCAATAGCTCTCCTGGAAGCGGTTTCCTACATTGAATCGCATGGTCTCAACAAATCCCTAATTCTCTCGGATTCTCTTAGCTGCCTTCAGGATTTATTAAAGTCGCCTTTCCGCTCTCGTTACAATTTTTCTCTTGTTTTACAGATCAAACAACTTCTGTATAGGTGCCACTGTTTAGGTATAGAGATTGCACTGGCTTGGATCCCTAGTCATTCTGGAATCATTGGTAACGAGAATGCGGACTCGATTGCCAAGTCGGCTACCCGGAATGGGATTGAGTCACGTCCTTCTTGTTATCCCCGTGATTTGCGCTGCCTTGCTAAACCAGAGATGATGAAGTGCTGGAATACCCATTTGCAAAAGTCACGTTTATTGAAGGGAAAATTCTTTGGCTCTATTCAACCATACATTCCTTCTAAATGTTGGTTCAGCAAACTTAAACTCTCAAATAAATCAGCTACCTCCGTTATAATTCGACTCCGACTTGGTTTTGTTTGCACTTGTTAGAATCATGAATGGAACTCTATATAAAAGTATTGATATCTACCAAGATAGCAAGCTTTGAATGTCAAGATGGTTATTGATTATTTACTGTGTATCAGGGTTCCAATGTATGCGGTGTGTAAGGCAAGGGTTTTATGAATAAAAGCACAGAAAGACAAGACTAGGTATTTATTTAAATAAGGCTTGTCAGTTAATTTATATTTAGAAGGCTCATCGAGCTTACTGCCCATTCGCTAGACCTAGTTCTCGTGTGGAAGAAGGGCAAGAAACCCCACGGAAGCTCTTTCATAGTATTTATCGATATCTTTTACAACCACAAAGTATTTACAATATTATATAAACAAAATAACAAGGATAACTCAAAGGACATAGACTAGCCCTTAAATCAATATAACATATTAGGAATAAAGGCCGTAATATGATATAAATACAGTTTCAACACAACCATTAGCAATAATAAAGTTATAATATCAAATAACTTACGTTAGCCTTGTTTAGTCTATCTTACACCAATTATTGATGATAAAGGAAATATAATAATATATCTGGCCTGTACTGGCTTGTAGTTCACAGAAAAGTAAGTCCGCTTATCCATTACACAATATTTTATAATCTCGGGTCTATCAGTGTCTCAATACGTCCAATATGAGAAAATGGCGCGGTATCCCGCCATTTTCTATATTGCTTTAAATAATCTCACAATTAGGGGAACAATAATAAACTATCATGTAATGAATCCATTTTAAAACGTAATTAGACAATTATGGAATTTAATAACACCTCTTTAGTCATTCTAAATCAATATTCGAAAGAATATTGATACTAACAGACAGTATTGTACAAATTGTTTCAAAGGACTTATAATACTATTATAGCAATATAAAATCCAGGATACATCACAATAATCATTACAAATTAAGTAATAATTTATAGTAATATCATCAATGTGGATTAATACAAGTTTAAGAGTTAATTCCTGTACACAACAATATTTACTTAGGTGGGTACTCTTTTACATTTGTAGGTAGTTGACAACACAATAATAATTTAGGTCGGTACTTAAACATTTGTCGGTAGGCGCTTGATAAATATGACAGGTATGTATTATATAGCAAACCATTGTCACTTGAAAAAGGAAAATTCACGATTTAATGACGTCACACATACTTCAAATTCTAACACACTCCTGTCTTTTTGGCCAAAATACATGTGAGAGACAATTCTTTGTGTGAATGCGGTCTAGCGGAGGGTACTCTGGAGCACTTATTTTTTTCCTGTCCTCGTCTATCTACTCCTCTTTACGACTTACTCCCTGATAACATTCCCCGCCCAATTAACATCCCGTTTCTATTAACTTTAGTCCATACCCCCGCAGTAAAAATTATTTATAGATTTATTAACATTAATAATATCCAACTGTAGCTAGTATTTCTATTTATGTAATATATACTTGACGTTTTAACATTTATTTTGTGCCGTTCTATATGTCTAACCAAAATTGTTTTGTCCTTTTTAGCGTGGTGAACAATGGAAGTCATCGCTACAAACACTGATCAATAGTTATATGACAGTATTCATAATTTTAAACCGACTATCTCCAACTACCCTGACATTGGCAAAATCATCGAATGTTCATCGATGGAGCTATATACATAAAAAATTGAATTGAATTGAATTGAACTTGTGATATGATTTTTAACTTATAAGTTACTAGTTATAGACTAGATTATTAATAAATCGATACAAGGTGTGAGTCAATGTGAGGATTAAACTTTTGCTTTCTTCCAAAGACTTGCGATAACTTTCAGTTAAGAGTTATATTGTGATCAAGATTATTTTCAAACCGGTGTTTAAGTTTAGTGAAATAGTTTGTTTTCGACTCGATTTGCAATCTTACAACCCGAAAATATCACGAGGATTACGTGACTATAGCCTAGAGAGTTGGCGTTTAGTTTTGTTGCTACCAACGGTTGAATAAAGGTAAAGTTAATGTCTGTAGTTGTTATATATCGCATTGTAGAGAACTAACCAAATAATAACATGTCATTCTAACGATACCTACAAAAAATAATGATTTAAATTGACTACGGCGAATGAAAAGTGCAACTAGACATTTAGATGGTGTCTAGAAGACGTATTCAGGTATTATGAGATGCTTGAGGGCCAATAACTGTTGAAGTCGTGGCTGAAGATGAGATAGATGTTCAATTGGCAACATTTTAATTTACATAGAACAGTTTCTCAGTTTCGTGGGTCAGAGAGATGACGGAGTCAAGAGTTGATTCGGCAATTAAGTTGAAAGTGCATTCTGTGTAGCGAATGTATTTACTAAGTTATTTTGGATTGTGGACACTTGGGTTTTATTTTATTTACTTGGTAGGTACAGGAGTAATTTTTTTTGGAGGTAACTAGGAATGGGTTTCTTGTTCTGTGTTGTTCAACGATACTTGGCCTCGGTAACCTTGAACATTGTTCAAAAGTTTTAATAATTGCAACATTTCTTTAAAATAATGGTGTGAATTTGTGAATTGTGTGATTGTGTGGTGTCATGTAGGAAGTCTAGTACCTACCTAACTTGAATAATAAATGTGGAATTTAAAGTATGGCAGTAATGGTTGTGGTGTACTAACTTGTTGAATGTTCTGTGCTGGTCATTGTGAACATACCTAACGTAATTTTGTGTTATTTACTATCTGACCAAGTTGGATAAGATAATGTTAACACAGATGTAAAGTCGGTGACAAGCGGTGCATGATTTCATTTTCTTTTTTATTTTGCAAAATTGGTAATGTTTGATGTTTGTAGTTATTATACCTATCGCACTGAGGGTTTGGTATGAAATCATGAACATAAAATGGAGTTCTTGAATATGCTTTTGGCTGGGTAAGAAATCCTGAATCTGAGGTTGCTGTTGTATTTTGTACTGAGAATAAAGGTTGAAATAACAAATTTTGTTATGGTTTAAAGGTGCTGTTTATGGTTATTGGAGTTCTGAATGGTGGCAACTATATGTTGAATTAAAGGCTTTGTTTGGTTTATGATGAGTTAGAGAAAAGCTGAAAGAAAAAGTACCCATTGACGTAACTGAATGTACTATGTTGAAGACTGATTCAAATCAATCTAGCAATGGTGAGGTCAGTGTGTACGGTCAAAGGACTGACTGTACGGTGAGGTGTGTACGGTCAAAGGACTGACTGTACGGTGATGAGTAGTCACTGCGGTGACTGCTGTAACCAAGGAGGGTTAAGAGGTGTGAGTGGTCAAAGATGACTGCTGTAACCGAGGAGGGTTACGAGGTGAGTGGTCAAAGATGACTGCTGTAAGCGAGGTGGGTGACGAGGCCTGGTCAGGATGACTATGGTTGCAGGATGGTCACAGGGTTGACCATCAGGAGCCACAGCGATTGCTGTGGGACCAAGAAACATTGCTGGATATGTGTGGGGGGGAGCCTGGTCCCTCTGGGGCTTCGGTGACCTGTTGTATGTCTGGGGAAGCCTGGTCCCTCTGGGGCTTCGGTGACCTGTCGTTTAGTGTATGTGGTATGGGTATCAGGAAGTCTTGTTGCTTTGGGAGGACCAGTTGTCTGGGGGAGCCTGGTCCCTCTGGGGCTTCGGTGACCTGTTGTCTGGGGGGAGCCTAGTCCCTCTGGGGCTTCGGTGACCTGTTGTGTGTCTGGGGGAGCCTGGTCCCTCTGGGGCCTCGGTGACCTGTTGTTTGGTGTATGTGGCATGGTATGTTGTGTTGGGCGTTCGGGTGGTTTCTGGCACACTTAGTGCTTCGAGACCGAATGGACGCCTGTTGGGAACCTGGTACCTCTGGTGCTTCGGTAACCGTTTAGAATGTGGTAATATGGTTGTCTAAACGGTGAGGGGGCTGTTTCGATGGTACGAAGATGGTTGTGTACGGTGTATGGTGTGGAGACCTAGATTTACATGGAGAAAACAAATGAACAGTGTGAAAGCTATGAGAATTCCGTTTTCATGAGTAAAGAAGTACTTGATTTTTGTTATAGGCTGGTAATATAGGGTGTTGATTGAAGGTTTCACGTAGAAGGAAGATGTCACGACCACGTTATTTTTATTTTTTTTTTTATTTGGTCAGGAGCGGCCGAACTTAACCTATTACTTATTTCTTTATTGTGGTTCTGTCTCTCTGTCTGTTTTTTTTTATTAAAATTGAGTAACGATTGCTCTCGTCGCTCAAACGTGGGACCGTTTGTCTGTCAGGTTGGCCGTGTAGGAGGAAGGTATATGACTAGAACAAAGAAGTATGACGCATTTAAACTTATTGATTCAGTTTTGTTTAATTGGCAACATTTAGCCTACGATTCAATCTCAGTTCGATTTTATTCGATTGACAACACTTTATTTGGCTTATGTCAAAATACTCGATTTTGATTGGATGTTAAAAGCTGTGAACTTTGCCCGGGGTGTTCTTAAACCAATGAAAGCAGGGTAGCCAATATGGCGACCTGAGCGAAGTCTCCCGCCATGTTTCGTCGGAAAAAGTTAGAAAAAGGAACGCGCGAGCGCGTTTGCGGATTTGAAGAGTTGTGACAAAGTTGTGACAGAGGTGGCCTAAAGTGGCGTGTATAAACTGGAAAGTGTGTTTTGTTGAGAGAAGCGAGACGATAGGTGGCCGAATTCGCTGCTTTGATAAGATTGGAACAAGGACTATCTCCAAAAAGGCATAAGTACCTGCTTTGTGCATGTATACCTACGAAAGCCCACAAGATCGAGTGTTTATCCAAGATAGCCTTCCTATTTGCGACATATATATATAAAAATGAAACCCGTTTTCCGTTGTCACGACATAACATGAAAACGGCTTGACCGATTTAGCTTATTTTTTTTTTTTGTTGTTTTCTAATACTCTGTACAAGGTTAAAAATTTTAAAAATATTAGGAAAAAAAAAAAAAAAAAGTCGTAGGGTAGGGTAGGTGTAGGGTAGGTGTAGGGTAGGTGTAGGGTAGGTGTAGGGTAGGTGTAGGGTAGGTGTAGGGTAGGTGTAGGGTAGGTGTAGGGTAGGTGTAGGGTAGGTGTAGGGTAGGTGTAGGGTAGGTGTAGGGTAGGTGTAGGGTAGGTGTAGGGTAGGTGTAGGGTAGGTGTAGGGTAGGTGTAGGGTAGGTGTAGGGTAGGTGTAGGGTAGGTGTAGGGTAGGTGTAGGGTAGGTGTAGGGTAGGTGTAGGGTAGGTGTAGGGTAGGTGTAGGGTAGGTGTAGGGTAGGTGTAGGGTAGGTGTAGGGTAGGTGTAGGGTAGGTGTAGGGTAGGTGTAGGGTAGGTGTAGGGTAGGTGTAGGGTAGGTGTAGGGTAGGTGTAGGGTAGGTGTAGGGTAGGTGTAGGGTAGGTGTAGGGTAGGTGTAGGGTAGGTGTAGGGTAGGTGTAGGGTAGGTGTAGGGTAGGTGTAGGGTAGGTGTAGGGTAGGTGTAGGGTAGGTGTAGGGTAGGTGTAGGGTAGGTGTAGGGTAGGTGTAGGGTAGGTGTAGGGTAGGTGTAGGGTAGGTGTAGGGTAGGTGTAGGGTAGGTGTAGGGTAGGTGTAGGGTAGGTGTAGGGTAGGTGTAGGGTAGGTGTAGGGTAGGTGTAGGGTAGGTGTAGGGTAGGTGTAGGGTAGGTGTAGGGTAGGTGTAGGGTAGGTGTAGGGTAGGTGTAGGGTAGGTGTAGGGTAGGTGTAGGGTAGGTGTAGGGTAGGTGTAGGGTAGGTGTAGGGTAGGTGTAGGGTAGGTGTAGGGTAGGTGTAGGGTAGGTGTAGGGTAGGTGTAGGGTAGGTGTAGGGTAGGTGTAGGGTAGGTGTAGGGTAGGTGTAGGGTAGGTGTAGGGTAGGTGTAGGGTAGGTGTAGGGTAGGTGTAGGGTAGGTGTAGGGTAGGTGTAGGGTAGGTGTAGGGTAGGTGTAGGGTAGGTGTAGGGTAGGTGTAGGGTAGGTGTAGGGTAGGTGTAGGGTAGGTGTAGGGTAGGTGTAGGGTAGGTGTAGGGTAGGTGTAGGGTAGGTGTAGGGTAGGTGTAGGGTAGGTGTAGGGTAGGTGTAGGGTAGGTGTAGGGTAGGTGTAGGGTAGGTGTAGGGTAGGTGTAGGGTAGGTGTAGGGTAGGTGTAGGGTAGGTGTAGGGTAGGTGTAGGGTAGGTGTAGGGTAGGTGTAGGGTAGGTGTAGGGTAGGTGTAGGGTAGGTGTAGGGTAGGTGTAGGGTAGGTGTAGGGTAGGTGTAGGGTAGGTGTAGGGTAGGTGTAGGGTAGGTGTAGGGTAGGTGTAGGGTAGGTGTAGGGTAGGTGTAGGGTAGGTGTAGGGTAGGTGTAGGGTAGGTGTAGGGTAGGTGTAGGGTAGGTGTAGGGTAGGTGTAGGGTAGGTGTAGGGTAGGTGTAGGGTAGGTGTAGGGTAGGTGTAGGGTAGGTGTAGGGTAGGTGTAGGGTAGGTGTAGGGTAGGTGTAGGGTAGGTGTAGGGTAGGTGTAGGGTAGGTGTAGGGTAGGTGTAGGGTAGGTGTAGGGTAGGTGTAGGGTAGGTGTAGGGTAGGTGTAGGGTAGGTGTAGGGTAGGTGTAGGGTAGGTGTAGGGTAGGTGTAGGGTAGGTGTAGGGTAGGTGTAGGGTAGGTGTAGGGTAGGTGTAGGGTAGGTGTAGGGTAGGTGTAGGGTAGGTGTAGGGTAGGTGTAGGGTAGGTGTAGGGTAGGTGTAGGGTAGGTGTAGGGTAGGTGTAGGGTAGGTGTAGGGTAGGTGTAGGGTAGGTGTAGGGTAGGTGTAGGGTAGGTGTAGGGTAGGTGTAGGGTAGGTGTAGGGTAGGTGTAGGGTAGGTGTAGGGTAGGTGTAGGGTAGGTGTAGGGTAGGTGTAGGGTAGGTGTAGGGTAGGTGTAGGGTAGGTGTAGGGTAGGTGTAGGGTAGGTGTAGGGTAGGTGTAGGGTAGGTGTAGGGTAGGTGTAGGGTAGGTGTAGGGTAGGTGTAGGGTAGGTGTAGGGTAGGTGTAGGGTAGGTGTAGGGTAGGTGTAGGGTAGGTGTAGGGTAGGTGTAGGGTAGGTGTATGTTGGTGTTTTTATGGCAAAACAAAGTTTGCCGGGAAAAGCTAGTACAATAATATAATAGAAAATACAATAGAACAATGTCCAAACACACCAATAAAATGAAAAAACAAGAAAAAAAAGAAATTACAGTAGTGACCATGTAAACCAACCAAAACTATAACATGATAAATTACGTACTTGTCAAACAAAGATGAATGGAATATGTTGACGAGAAGCCAGGCCCGAGCACTAAACACACGCCCAACATCTTCGGGTTCGTCGCTCAGCTCCGCCTCGCAGCCGCCGGGACCACCTACAATCGTGAGTCAAGCGATCCCGGACGCTGCAGTTGCGTTTATGGCAAAACAAAGTTTGCCGGGAAAAGCTAGTACAATAATATAATAGAAAAATACAATAGAACAATGTCCAAACACACCAATAAAATGAAAAAACAAGAAAATAAAAGAAAATTACAATAGTGACCATGTTAACCAACCAAAACTATAACATGATAAATTACGTACTTGTCAAACAAAGATGAATGGAATATGTTGACGAGAAGCCAGGCCCGAGCACTAAACACACGCCCAACATCTTCGGGTTCGTCGCTCAGCTCCGCCTCGCAGCCGCCGGGACCACCTACAATCGTGAGTCAAGCGATCCCGGACGCTGCAGTTGCGTCGAGCTTGAGCGACGAATACTTCTCTCCGCCGACGACACCACCACCTGCGCGTCGACGGGGAAGACGCCGGCCGCCGGATAGCTTGGGGCCTCGAGGCCCATCGGCCTCTGACAGGGTCCCCGCTCCCGGTGGAAGTGTGCATGCGATGGACGCAATCAATTAACGAAAACGTCATGCGCGCATACTTTGGGGCTACAGAGGGAGGAAGTAACCTGACTGCGTACCGTGTTCGGATGCTCTCTCTGTTTCAGGTGCTTGAGCCAGCTGTCAACGTGTCGGCCCAACGTCTATCGGATCAGGTGCGGGTCATCCAGCGTAACCTTATGCAGGATGACGCCGTTCTTGTTGGACTGCGTGAGGAATCACGGAGTAGCCGTGTCTCGCCTGCCTTGCCACCGGCCGCGGTGCAACTGCAACCCAGTGTTTCACAGCGACCCGACCTTGTTGGAGAGGATGACGACGACGGGGCTATATCCGTGAGTACCCAATGCAATGTACGATTGAGGCGCGCTTTGGAATGTGCATTCCAAGAGTATCGTTCCACACTGCCTGAACTTAGACCACGATTACCTCGTCTGCCCATGCATAAGAAAAATAGGGCGCTGGTGTGTGCTCTAGATTCGCAGCTATCAAATGTTTTTGATTGCAGCAAAGACCTTACTGATAGCCACTCGATCTTGTACTGTGCGGCTGCAGCGGCATGTCGTGTAGCTAACGTCAAGTTTCCCAAAACTGACAAAGCTACACGACCAGCTATACCAGCTTGGCAGTACAGGATTGAGCGTCGTATCGGCGAGGCTAGAGCACTCATCGGCAAGCTTATCTGCTTCAAGGAGGGCAACACTCGCCCTAGAGTGATGCGCTTTGTGAGGCGGGCGTTCTCGGCGACTGATATCAGTTCTCGATATTATATGTCCCGCGTCACAGAGCGTATCGACTTCCTGAAGCAGAAGATCTATGCATGGGCAAGCCGTATTCGACGGTACAAGCGGCGAGTGGAACGATACACTAAAAATCGCACATTTCAGAACAACGAAAGGTGGGTTTATAGGGCTTGGGAGCGACCCGACCAAGGTGTGACTGATACGCGCCTACCGGGTAATGACGCCATGTTTTCGTTCTGGCGCGATATCTGGTCGGTTCCTGTCAGTCACTCCGAGGGTGACTGGACTCGGGAGGTCGAGCAAGCGTGCGATCCGATACCACAAATGGGGGCAATTACCATCAGCCCCCAAGATGTGGCTCGTGCAGTCCGTCCGTTGCCCAATTGGAAATCTCCAGGGCCGGACGGACTGCAAAACTTTTGGATTAAATGGTTCCAAAGGTCGCACGCTCGTTTGGCATCTCAATTCCAGTCTGCCTTAGAGTCAGGCTCGCTGCCCCAGTTCCTAACGACAGGAATAACCCACCTGCTCTATAAATCGGGTAATACTGCGGAACCTAAAAATTATAGACCGATAACGTGTTTACCGACGGTCTATAAAGTTCTTACATCCATTCTGAGAGCGAAAATTAATCAACATATTGACAATAACGCCATCATGTCTGCTTCTCAGAATGGATGTAGGAACGGGTTCCGCGGTACTAAGGAGCTGCTTCTCATAGACATTGCCATAAGCCAGCAGGTTCGCCGTTCCCGCAAGGATCTGGCGACATGTTGGATAGATTACAAGAAGGCCTATGACTCAGTGCCACATACATGGCTCATGAGGGTGTTGGAGTTGTATAAAATTGATGCAACACTGCGCACCTTCCTGACGTCATGTATGAGGCAGTGGAGGACGGTCCTTCACTATCCAGGATGTCGACAGATTCAGGAAAACAGTGAACCTATAAGGATTGAGCGCGGTATATTTCAGGGCGACAGTCTGAGTCCTTTGTGGTTTTGTTTAGCCCTGAACCCTCTCAGTACACTGTTGGAGGGTTCGGGCCTGGGTTATCGGTTGAGAAGAGGTGGTCAGGTCATAACACACCTCCTTTATATGGATGATTTGAAGCTCTTTGCCCCCAACAACTTGCAACTGATGAAGCTACTGAAGGTGACAGAAACCTTCAGTGACGCCATCAGGATGGAATTTGGTGTGGACAAATGTGCAGTTATGCATGTAAAGCGAGGGGAGATTATGGAATCCGTGAGAATACAACTCTCGGATTCCATATACCTTCGATCCCTTTCCTCAACCGAAACTTACAAGTATTTGGGTATGTCGGAAGCATTAGGCGTCAATGCTAGTGACGTGAAACTGTCGTTGAAGGAACGCTTCTTTGGCCGCCTGAATAAAGTATTAAATAGTCTTTTATCAGGCAGAAACAAGGTGCGCGCCTTCAACGGCTGGGTCATGCCGGTGTTGATGTACTCTTTCGGCATACTCAAATGGACTCAGACAGAACTTGACGCCCTGGATTGGAGGGTCCGCACGCTGCTTACCGCAAATCGTATGCATCACCCACGTTCATCGGTTATGAGACTGTATATCCCACGGAAGTGCGGTGGTCGTGGCTTTTTAAATGCTAAGACCCTGCACAACCGCGAGGTATGCAGTCTTAGGGAATACTTCCAGGCCGCCGACGTGGGTATGCATCGAGATGTAGTAGCGGTGGACAAGGGCCTTACCCCGCTCTCCTTGGCTAACGAGAACTGGCGCAAACCTATAGTATTAAATACTAATGACCGCAGGGAGGTATGGCAGAGCAAGGAGCTTCACGGACGCTTCTACCGGGTCCTACATGGGCCCGATGTAGATCTTTTAGCATCCGTGGCCTGGCTGCGATTTGGTGACCTTTTCGGGGAAACCGAAGGTTTTGTCTTTGCGATTATGGACGAAGTTATGATGACAAACAACTACCGGAAATATATTGTGAAGGACGGCACGGTTGACATTTGTCGGGCATGTCACCGGCCGGGGGAATCAATCAGACACATTATTTCCGGTTGTTCTAGTCTGGCTAACGGAGACTATTTGCATAGACACAACCTTGTAGCCAGGATTATCCACCAGCAACTTGCTCTTAAATACAATCTTGTGGAATCGGAAGTGCCTTACTATAAGTATGTGCCCGACCCAGTTCTCGAAAATGGCAATGTCACGTTGTATTGGGATCGGTCTATCATCACTGACAGGACTGTTGTTGCTAATAAGCCTGTCATAGTGGTGATAGACCGACTAGAGCGTCGCGCAATGATTGTTGATATTGCGGTCCCCCATGACGAGAACCTCGTGAAAGCGGAGAGAGATAAGAACAGTAAGTCTGGCTCGCGAGGTTGTCGACATGTAGGATGTGAATACAGCAGTCATTGTGCCGATAGTCGTGACGGCCAATGGTATAATAGCCAAGAGGCTCGATGAACATCTTAGGAGGCTCTCGTTGGGCAGCTGGATCAAGGGCTTGATCCAGAAAGCGGTACTACTGGACACGGCTCGTATTGTTAGGAGGTTCCTCTCTCAGGAGCCCTGACCACCGGTAGCTTGGACCCTGTTCCCGATACCGGTGGGCTACTATTTTTGTATTTTTAAATGTTTTTTTTTATTTTATTTTTTATAGAATGATAATTAAAAATGTAAAAATATGTAAATATAATAAATAATAATGTTTATTAATTTAAAAACATTGCAGTACATGCTAACAGTTTACAGTAATTGTTTACCTTATAGTGTACTACAATAAAATGTAGGGTGTGGTGCTGCACTCCTAGCTAGGTTAATAGATAACCTGTGTTAAGGAGTACAGTGCCGATCCCCAAGGAAAGAAAAGATAAAATCGTACACAGTATGTATTATGGGTGCTCGCCAAACCTCTGGGCCACCCCGAAGCCGGCTTTCAGATGTGCCATTGCACATTTGCAAGGCACGAAACGGTGCTGTTTTTGTATGATATTTACTACCGCGCAGCCAGCGTACCCAACCTCAGGGCGGCCAATAAGTTTGGCGAGAACTATACATTATGATGTGCTTACTACAAGCAATGTTGATAATATAAAAAAAAGAATAAATATTGGATAAGTATATAAACCAAAAGTAAGTCATGTAACTTGTGGGTAGGTGAACATTTTGTTGTGACCAAGAGTGTGTATGTTGTCATGTGCGAATGCAAGTAGTATCTCCTCTAGAGGTTACGAGTCATAACCTGTAGCGGAATAAATTGTATGACCGTAACGAATGTCAGTGAGACCCCGATGCGCATCTTTATAGTAATTATAATTTATTTTATTGTATTTATTGAATTAAATAGCATATTTTATTAAAATATTTTTGTAGTAATTAATTTTATATTCTTTATTAATTTTTTTAGTTTATGAACTTTTCTGTTTCGTCGTAATTTTTACTTTGTAGGAATGAGTAAACAGCCTTTTTACATGCTGGGCCTTGGAAGTAAAAAAATCTTCTAGAAAAGGATGATCGTATTCGTGGGAGTGTGCATATTGTGTCTTTTCGTCGTTTTGTTAATTTTTTGTATGGGGTTTTCCGGTGTTGTAATAGTATTACTTGTAGAATAAAATGTTGTCGTATGTTGAGAATGCCCCAGTGACTGTACAATTTATTGCATAAATTCTCAACCATAGGATTTACGCCTAAATTATTGAAACTGTTCTGCAGGGTTTGTCATGAGGTAGTCGGCTCGGTTTACCAGCAAACATGCTATTGTGGCCCTTTACTTTGCATTTTTCCGCAGCAAACTTGAATTTAATTCGATTGTGTGGGATCCACACGAGACAAAGTACAATCTCCTGTTAGAGCGGGTACAGCGGAAGTTCTGCCGGTACCTGTACAAAAAAATGTATGGGTATTATCCCTACTTGTATCCCTCTCTGTTCGTATCAGGAATGGTGGGTAATGATACTATCGAGCTAAGACGTAAATGCGCACTCCTTCAGCATTATTTCTTATTACTCAACGGCAAAATCGACAACCCTACGGCGTTGTCTCGCTGTGGACTATCCGCGCCGGCTCAATACACGCGACTGCACTCGCGTCCGCTTTACGAGTAACGCGTCCCTGTTTCTTATACACCGTAACAATCCTGGGGTGATCCATGGTTTGAAAGTTCTCTTCCTTGCTGGCACCTGTTTTAATGACGTATTTTTTGAAATAGCTGATGCTAAGAGGCATATTAAGTTATCAGTAGCTGAGTTAACATCTTGTATAGACAGAATATGATTAAAATCAATTTGGGATATTGACTTATCCAGAGCCTCGTAATCGATTCTAGTTATAGTGGGCATGAAAACGGTGCGCTCGCAGAAATTTTTCGGGTCCCTCCTTATATCCATCTCTGCTCGCTTAATGTAGCTATTATAAGCAAGCTTTATTAAAGTTTTGACATGTTGCCTATAAAATTTGAACATAGATAGGTAGTACTCATTGTTTAACACTTCCCTAGACTTTTTTAGGTAGGCATACTTCATCTTTATACTTTGAATTATGTCAGGAGTGTACCATATTGGATATTGGTACCTCGAGCTAAACTTCCTTTGCTTATTCACAGGAACATGACAACGCACGCAATCATGTATTTTTTGATAAAAGACATCTACGGCTCTGTCAACGACATCTACGGCTCTGTCATCGCTTGGTGTATAAGTTTCTTCATTATCAACACTTCCCGTAGAAACAAAAGTATCATCTGACTGATATTCATCCTCCGCAGGCTTCCCCAATGGATCCTGATTTATTGGAATGACTTCTGGCTTGTCATGTAGACTTTCAACTTCAATCACACTATCCTGATGTAAATTGTTTTCTTCGTTGATAACAAAATGTCGACTGGTTGTAATTGCCTGAGTTGTTGGGTTATACGCCCTGCATCGGTTGATATCTTCAGGATAAACCATTATCAAATTTCTTGTCCCACTTAAGTATTTTTCTTTATGAGTGTGATTCGTGAAGATAGTACCAAATATTCTTATATGACTAAGATTTGGTTTAGAGTTTGTCCATAACTCGTATGGGGTGCGATTATTTAATCAAGTTTTCACAATGCGGTTCTGTAGATAAACAGCAGTGTTAATGGCTTCTGCCCAAATCCATTTGTCTAGATTAGCTAAAAAAAAGAAAATGATATCTGGGGGGTGACCATAAGCTCTTAGAGTAAGGTTATTTTGAGATCGCGTAAGTGACAGATGTATACAAGTCATATACATCTGTCCCTTACACACACTGAAAATAACCTTACTCTAAGAGCTTATGGTCACCCCCAGGCCTTTTCTTTTCTCTCATCGTTACACATAATGGAACCAATCCACTCATCGCTTCTTACTGTTTGCCGGTAGTGAAAAGCTTCAGTTAATTTAGACTTTACTAAACGCAGGTGCTGAATTGTTCGTAATTTAACCTAATGTTTTTTTTATAAACTGGTAATTTATTCTCGAGAAGTTCAAAATTAGGACGATTAGGTACACAGGAATGGTTGTAATTAAACTAAAATATTCAATTTTCAAAACTTCTAAGTCGGATTAATAAATTTAATATTAATTAATGTATTTATCCCTCAGAGGGATTTATACATTAATTCATATTTTACCAATTAATGTATATTTTATTTATACATTAATTAGTATTTATCCCTCAGAGGGATTAAAAAACAAGCTAACCAACCCTAATGAATTGAAATGCCTTTTTTAAACGTGTAAGCTATCCTCATGGATGTCCGCGCGGACCCTGTGGCGAGCGAAGTGCTCTGTCAGACTATACCTTGTTCTGCAACTAAAACCACACCTTGTTCTGCAGCTACCGCTTCCCCAGCCAGGTATCGGCCCCGTCACCCCGTCACCCTCTGAGGCCGCAATTCCTCTAGAAAGGCACACGCAGAACACGGTGCGCCCCTGTCTTGTCAATTGAAATGCCTAAGTTTTCAGTTTTCATGGTAGGTCCCTACTTTGTTCTAAAATTTGAGCGTATCGACCAAATTTTTTTTCGTAATGAAGCTATCTACGAACTTTTTCTATCACCGTCATTAGGTATTGCATTTATTTATCTTAACACACATTATTTGACTATATTACAATGGTTGCTGAGTTTACATCCCACAGTCGACAACTTCGCGAGCCAAGTCAAGAGACTTGATTTGCTTATCTTTCTTGACTTTCACAAGGTTTCCGTCATGCGGGACGTATATATTACCAACCATTGCACGACTCTCTATTCGGTCCACCACCACTATATTATCCTTATTTGTCCTGTCAGTAATGATGGACCGATTTCAGTACAATGTTATGTTGCCCTTTTTGAGAACTGGGTGGGGCACATATCTGTAGTACGTACGTACTGCCGATATCACAGACAAAACCTTTTGTTGACGTTTTATAAGTGCCCATGTAGGCCTATGTAAAATAAAAATAAATATTTGATTTGATTTGAAAACCTTCGGTGTCTCCTAAGAGGTCACCGAAACACAGCCAGGTTACGTACTCTAATTGGTCTTTATCAGTACGGAGTAAATACTTCATAAGTAAAACAGCATTTCACAATCAAGGGTAAGCTCACTCCATCGTAGACTCTGTCTCTGTCACCTATGACCTAGACTAGAGTCAAGAGCAAACCCATTACAAATAAAAAAAAAAAAAAAAATTTCTTCGGAATCGGTTTTCCCTAAACGTGACGCGCTAACCTTTGACACCGTATCATATTTATCCACCCAATCAAAATAGAACTCCAATTTCTTATATTATTCTGTTCGTCTAAACAATCAAGTAGGTAATTAATAAAAATATTATCTTCGATATTAAAAATACCGGCTAAGAGTGAGTTGGATTCGGTTTCGAGGTTTCTGTACCTTGGTACGACAAATATTCTATTTGCGTATTTATGCGGCCGCAACTAAAGGGTTGAATTTTTACACGACGCTGCTCACTGCCACGGAGGGCGGAGGTGGCAAAGTAGATTTTTTATCGAAGTGCCGCGCGGAAATGCGGTGAGCGCGCCTGTCCACGCAGATGGGTTTCAAGCGGTGCACCGAGATTTTCGTACAATATATAATACCGAACGGCTTGAGTTGGTATGTGTGCAACAAAATTTAATGTAACTAGACGGCACTTATCCATTGTACCAATTGACGTTTACGTGAACGCGATCGAGCACGGGTAAAAATATGCACTACCCCTCCCACATAAATTCTATCATTTCAGTTCCTATGAAACCATACTAACAATAACAATTAAATAATTCCCGATATAACCAAATATGTCAGATAGACAGATAGACCGACGAAGTTGCACCACAAGTGGTCCATTTTATCATTGACCATGTGACCTTAAGGTTAACAAAATTTGTACCGCTATTGCTATTAAGAGCTCTTATCAGTGTCTTTTTAATCTTCGTTTTTGTTGTTGTCTTGTGTAATATGAAGTAGTATTGATATGGACAGAAGCCAGTATATTAAGAGCGATCAAGAGAATTGGAAGCACCATCGACCTGTGTTAAGAGAACTTTGTAATTTTATTTTAAAGTATAAAATGTGCAGAACGCAGAGTGTATTGGGATTGCTAGCCCTGTTCGTGGGGTTGGCGCATTCCTGGGGTAAGGTTTTTCTCTCTCTCTTGATATTATTATTACATATACAGTGTAACTTGTCTTAACTAGTTACACTGTATACCCCTGTACATCTCTTATTAAGCTGTCATCTGTAGATTTATGGCAGTTATTAAGAGAAGTCAGAGTCCCGAAAGTCTGACAACCGGTCTTACCAAGTGGTATCGCGTTATCTAGAAACTAAAATTTCAGCTCCAAAATGTATTTTATCTGCAAACAGCTGCAAAATAAACAAAGTAGATCAGCAAGTTATGTGATTTGGGTAGCGTTAAAATTAAACGACATAGGAAATTCAATATATCTGCAGCAGTATTAGTGATTTGAATTTTATGAAATTTTATAGAACTACGGTCGTAAATAATAATAATAACAATGTTTATTTCCAATAATTACTTAAAAAAGGTTACTGGTACATTAATATGATACAACATAATGTGCATAAGGTATTATCTCCTGGCTCCAAAACTAGGTTTATAGCCTGTGACTTGGGTAGATAGAAGGTCAAAAATCTTTTTTCACCAGTAACACAGCTAATATAACAATATAATGATTATTTATGTGTATATAGAGAAGTAAGTCAGTTGGCGAAGCCCTATTGCGTGGGGCTCCTGTTTCTGTCCGCAGGGTTTAAAGAAACCTATCATGAAGGGAATGATGGGCGCCTAGTTCGTTCACTTTGCTCGCTCTCACCAGCGCCCGTTATCCCCTTTGAATTGACCTGTCCTCGTTCCGTGCTCGCTACGCTCGCACTTAGACTAGTTAGTTGAAAATAGAGCGAAATGAAAAAAAAAAGTGAAATCCCCGAATAAACATAGTGGTTTATATTCAGTCATCAACTTGTAAGGTAAACTATATTTCTACTGTTTCAGATATCGCCGTAAGTCATGGAGATCTGCTAGAATTTTATACGAATGAAACCAAAATAAATACCGTTCGTTTTGATTCCCATAATTTAGCAGCGTTAACTTACGATGAAATCAACAACATGATATTGTACGTCGACAAACAGGACGACAACGACACTATATGTGGTTATGACATATCTTCTTTAGAAAACAAATGTTTCATCGAGAGAAAAAGCAGAAACATTCACGGGGTTGCCTTCGACCCCGCTACAGAATTACTATTCTTCAGTGACACAAACGAAAGAAGCATTAATATGATTTCATTAAAATCTGGATCTAATAAATATGAAAATATTTTAATAAAGATGAATCACGGGATTCCTACTGATTTAGCTATTGATAGCTGTAGAAGGTATGTAATTAAATCTTACTAATATTATAAATATGAAAGTTTGGATGAATGTGTGTGTGGAAGTGTGGATGTAACGTTTGTTACTTAATCATGCCAGAACGGCTAAACGGATCTGGATGAAATTTATTACAGAGATAGATTATAGTCTGGCATAGCACATAGTTAATTTTCATGCCAGTGTAATGTTCCCTTGTGATTAAAACACACTTTTCACGCAGGCGAAGCCGCTGACAGAAGCTAGTTTTTAACTAAACACAATCTATTACTTTCTTCGAGGTATTAAAAAGGGGTTTTCTTTTAACAGGTTTGTTTACTGGATTAACACGAACTTGACGACGCCGACTATAGAGAGATCTCGTTTCAATGGATCCGACAGAGAAGTTGTTATTAATATAAAATCATTTTCTGTCAACAAAACTTCCAAACTGGAGCCACATAGTCTTACTATTGACCAGAAAACACAGAGAATGTACTGGATTGAGGTTGAGAATGCCACTACATACAAATCTTATTATACAGATTTAAACGGAAAAAACAAAAATTCTTTGTTTAGAATAGATATCGTCAAACAAGAAAACTATAGTCCTTTGTCGAATACAATGACGGTTTCAAAAACATCTCTCTTTCTAGTTTTGTGGAGTTTTGATGAGATCAGGGTTGAGAAATTAGGAAAGATTGAATGGATAGGAAACGAAAAAAGAATTGAGTTGCATATTAAACATGTCACCGTCGGTATAGTCGCCAACTACAAAATTAAAGAACGAATTCAAGACGTTAATGATTGCGAAGCACTAACGAGTGTCGAACAAAATAATTGTGATATGCCGATTTGTGTTCACGGTGTGAAAGTTATTGGACAGTATCTTTGCAAATGCACGGCTGGGTACATCGGTGAGAGATGTGATGTTTCCGTTTGTGAGAACTATTGTATCCAAGGCAACTGTAGCGTCACTGATAAGGGACTGCCTGAATGCAGGTAAAACATATATTATACCTACTCCTACGTTTTTGTTCCTTGTTTAGTTACATAAATTACATTTTGTCTTTTTATTGTTATTTCAGTTGTAATGCCGGTTATTCCGGAGACAGATGTGAAGTCAACGCGTGTTATGGTTACTGCCTGAATGAAGGTGTCTGTTCCCTAAACGAAGAAGACGAGCCTTCCTGTGAATGTGTTGGTAATCACGATGGCTCAAGATGTGAAGTAGTTTAAACTGTCACATTCACATTCACCAACACACCTACATTCTCGGCAGACACAAACCTAACTTATTTACTGTCAAATTGGCGAAAACCAAAAATTCTCGTTTTAGCTGATGAATCATAACGAATTTATTTGAGTTGTATCTATTTTCATACTTTGTTTGTCATCTAATATGTACCTTTTCAGTTTTCGAATTATGATTGAGTGTTTGATTTTATAAAGTTTACTAAAAATCTTACAATAAACATAAACTAACTTTATCATTGTTAGGATAGTTTTAGTTTGCTAAGAATGATAAAGTGGCTAGTAGCTGATGGATGAAAGATAGATTTAAAAATAATTATATTTATGTTTATAGTTTTTTGTAATTTTTACGTCCGTTTGTAAGTTTCATTGTTTACGGGTTTCTTCTCTGTTTTTTTTTATCGTGTTGACTTACTTGACATAAGATCCTATGGCTCCTAGCTGGGTCAGAGGGCTTCCACAGTAGTCTGCCATCGAGACCGGTCTTGAGCTACGCGCTTCACCTCGCTCCATGTCATTCCGATACTCGTCGCTTCAGCCAATACGGTGCGTTGCCAGGTTTGACGGGGACGGCCTCGCTTCCTTTTTCCTTGAGGATTCCAATCCAAGGCCTGTTTATGAATGTGATCGGAATCTGTTGTATATGTTAGCAAGGCGAGGGTCCCCCCCCCCGCGCCCTGCCTGTGTGTCGGCAACTCTCAAGTGTCATATGAAAATAAACCAAGGTATAAATAGCAGCTCAGCGTTTCACTTGTCCATACCCGCATACCTAACAGAAGATATTACCCATGTCGTGGTAAAGACTTAGCTGAGGAACGCCCAGAATGAAGGCAAGGAAAGGAGTCATAGACCTAACAGTGAGGTATTCCAGGTTTATTTGAAGTTGCTGATGATGAATAGCGATCAGCGCTATTTATGTATATTTCTGTTATTAAAGTAGGTGGCAATTAAAGCTGTAACTAGTCAAAGTTGACATTCTGAACTTAATGGACACAGTTGACTATTTACCTACCACATACCTTATGCTGGATTAGATATACCAACTTTATATTTTCCACAACTACCACTGAATAGCAGCTGTATAACAGTTTATCGCAAATGAAATCATCAGCACCATAATAAAAAATCGTAAAAATAAAATAAAACAATCCAATCTTCAATTAATACAAAAAAAAAATTGAAGAAAATGCCACCACATTTATTTTTAAATGCGTCCAAAATATGGCCGTTTCGGTTTTTAAATACTTTTGCGCGTAACATGGAAATTGAGTTATAAAGTTGCCAGTTGCAAAAAAAAAGATTTAAAACATGTATTTTAGTAATAATAAGAGATTTATTGACTGAGGTTTTGTGGGTTTTGCATACCGGTATACGGTTGAACGGCTTGATGTATTACCGTAAAATGCAATTTGTTATAAAAAACCCGGGCAATATGTGCGATATTTACAGTTTTATATTGAATAGTAAATACAAATGTGTAACAACTCCGCTGATGAATGTGTAATAATAAATGTATGGAAATTGTAAAACAAAAGTACAATTTAATATTTGTGTAGGTAATTTAACTTCTAGATTCTAACAAAACAAAAGTCCATAACTTTACCGAGTGTCAAAGAAATAGGAATAATTTTGTAACAAAAGCCATCTTCCTGGAGGTGGATGAGGAATAAAAAAAACAAAATAAATATTCTACCAAGTTAAAAAACAATTGTACGGGAAATTAGCAGTGAGCATGAAGTGCTTTTCTATAAAAAAGCTGTCAATCCAGCCGGAATGAGAACTCATTTCAAGCTCACTCCACCTAAGTTTTCACGGTGAGGTGTTTATAGAATATACCGGCTGAGGGTCTAGATAAATGACATTCTATTCGGCTATATAGCATGATGGTAGAGATTGTCGTGAAGTCGAAAATGTATGGGATTGAGAAACGCTGTAGAAATGTCACGTGATCAACCACACACTTTTTGTGGTTTCGACAATCATTATCGCTGACAGAATGTACTTTGTTAACAAAAATTTTAAACTTTTAGTTAAACCTTCCTTCATCACATTGAAAGCGTTCCTCTTATTTGGAAGCGATCCCGGAACTATATTACACCTCCATTACAAATCCGAAAAAGCTTGAGGAGGTTGATGTGGAGGTGCGATTTCTTGCGGCCGATGCTACGACTTCTGCAAATGCGAAAATTTCGCATTCGCAGAAGTAGAGGCAGAGTTCAGTTACAACCCTATTACAGGATGTATCATAACTTTTCCATTTTCTAATTATTTATCAAATTACTCGGTAAATTGGGCAAAGTTGGTAGCTTTACATGAACTCAGAGTTTCACATGTTTGTATGCTCAACTGGGTAGATTAAAAGTTGGGTCGGAGTGGAATATTGTTTTGTATTTATGTTGGTGCTATTTATATACAGTTTTAAATGATGAATGTAGGACAGAATGTTTACAGTTCTGGGTAAGTAGGAGTTATATATTTTAATAGCTTTTATGCCCGTGGCTCGCTCCCGTGGTCTATTCCACAAGAACAGTGCAGTTTTTTTAGATAAAAAGTAGTCTAGCACCAATATATGTAATAGGAATCACTGAATGAGTGATAATGTAGTTTTCTAACAGCGACAGAATTTCGGAATCGTACCAATTATTCAAGAGATTACCATTATATTTTGTAAACATAAAGGTATTATAAATGAACAAAGACGGGATCAGTTTTACATCTTTATCAGAAGCTATGCTATTTGCCCAGACCGTTATTTTTACAATATTACCGGCGTACCCCAACTGTCCTTTATCTTGCAGTCTTGCGCCTAAAATGGTCTGTACAACCCTTCTAACGCTGCAATAAACGTGGCCTACTGGGTCCGTTTGGGCCCAGTAGGCCACGTTTATTGCAGCGTATTTATTTTTCACTTCGTTTCATCGGTACATGTTTATGTTTATGTACCGATGAAACGAAGTGAAAAATAATTATGAATAGACAAACACAGTAAGCCATTGAACCACATCATATAATTTCTGAGTAATTTAAAGTAACCTTGCTTTTTCCTCACATAAACCTATCCAATGCTATTAAGAAACCGATCGCCTGTCAAATTTACTAACATTCACCACCGCCGTATTTTACAAATACGACCAAAAAATCTGCGCATCGAGTTCAATTTGCATAAAAGCTAACAAAAAGGATTATACTTTGTACTGGTCACCGGTGTACAGATTGTGAATATTTTCATTCTAAATTGCAAATAATGGCAATGAATATTTTAAGCTTAGTTAAGTAACTGGTGAATTTTAATACTAAATCGATGGCGTACAAATTAGTTGTTATTAGTCAATAATTATTGAGTAATAACAATTAATTCCACAAAAATCATTTTCATGTAAAATGTTGCCAAGACGAGACCATATGACTCGCACTGTCATTGCATTGTTTTCTACTTTTTTGTTACTTTATAAGCGGGCACAGTAATTGACAGATGCAGTCTTCGATTTGTGATATCTTTGCTTATACCTCCAAAGAAATTTATTCGATATTTAATTTTAAGTGGCAACCGGAAAGGCAGGTGGTTATTTATGACGAGAGTAAAAGTTATATTTTTGGTTCCCATTCATCATTCATCTTGGTACAAATTAAATAGGATTATGTCTTTTGTGTTTTAATAATTCAGTTTCTTGTTTGAGTTTATCAATGTCGACGAAGTTAATTTTTCGGGACTTTAAGGTATTTAATTAGCTTGATTACTAAATAAGAGTTCTTATGTATTATTTCGTATTTCAGATAAATGAGCTAGTCCGAGGCCCTAGACAAGACATTCTATCATCGAAAGCGTAGCGATAGCGATTGTCAACAAGGTAAAATTGTATGGGATTGACAAGCGATATAGAAAAATCACGTGATCAATCAAGGGATTTGAAGGACATTTTGACATTTCGAGTATCGCGTTCGCTGACATCGAATGTCACTTATCTAGAGCCTCTGGAAAGATGGTCTAAGATCCGGTATAAGAAATATATACCATTATATGTTATTTAATGATGGTGTAACCTTTCATTTGATATGGAATACGATAAAATTACTGATGAGTGTATATAAATAACTTACTCACCTGTTTATACCTGGCAACTCCATAGTTAGGCAGAGGGCAAAATAGACATCTTTATTTTTTCAATTCCTTTGGGTATATTCTCTCAGCTAAAGCTCAATTTTCATAAATAACTTATCGAGGAAGTTGATCGAAAACAAAAAAAAATATTACTCAACTTCATAGGTACGCGATTTGGCTAGGCAACCTATTTGTGATGTATCAATGTAAATATTATCTAGCATATATTCCTTTTCATCATTAAATAACATATTTCATGAGAGTATATATTTCTTATACCGGATCTCGCACTATACAAATAAATTATAATTAAAACAATTTTATTAAAAGGATGTAGTAAAAATCGTTCGTTCTGATAGCATGTCGTCAAACCATAGCACTAGAAGCAATAAGGATGGTTTACATACGTAGGTACAATAGGCAAACAGTTAATAAAATCAGCCTAGCTGACCGAGCTGCACTTCGCACTGAAACTCTGTACTATGGTTCATCACGTTCGACTGTAAAAAAAACTTTTTACAACGTACCAAAGAAAATATAGTAAAGAAAATGTATGTGTCAGTGGAGGTGAAGGGTGGAAAGCTTCATTCGGAACCACTATTAAGTTTGACTTAATAATAAAAAAATACACAGTCAAGTTAAACAGAAAACTAAGCAGAAATTCCATCACAAATGTCCACACTATAAATTAAACCAAATTGAAGTGCATTCAGTTTACAAAGAGGTGTCAAAACGTTTCATCACCTCATTACACTTCCAAACAAGGATTGTACGACGGGGCTCCTACTCCCAGTAAGCACTTAGAAGCAGGCGAACTTCCTAAGCGGATCTAGTCTCCTTCAAATAGCCTTTTAAGTTTACAAGTCTACAAATTGGTATATTTTGAAATTCAAGAGAAATTCTTCTGGGTTCAGTCACCGCCTCACCGGGTCAGACTGTAATACATTAGGTTTAATCGTGAATTCATTCAAAGTGGTTTTTCATTAGGCAATTTTCAAAAATAGGGAGAGGACCTAAACAATGTGACATTCTATCAGCGTTGACTATTGTCTAAAGTCGCGTTTTTACCGATTAGAATATAAATTTGTCTTAGCTCTCTGGACTCTGAGTGTATGCCTAGTTAATGGTAATACCTATCCTCTTTTACATGTGACTAAAACAAAACTGGCAAAATGTTGCTGTAATAGCTACCACTCTTTACCCCTTTGCCTGAATACGTGATGTTACGCTACGATGATTTACTTAACTGCAACACAAAATCTCTTATATCGAGTTAATATAAGTTAAAATGAACGCCAACAGTATCGGTATCCCAAAGAGCGTCAAGCGTCAATGTTGCCATCGCGAAAAAACTACAGCGAGAATGTGAAGTGAAAATGTGAAACTTCATACAAGCTGTATCGGTTTTCTTACAATTAAAACTTTGTTAAGTTTCAGTGACACATTCACACCCAGTCTTGGGGGCTGAGTCACCCTCGTCCGTAGGAGAGAACCCCATACGAATCCCTACACGTGGCCCCCGGGTGGTGCAAATCAGGTGACATCAATTAACTGGTGGTAGGATACGGCCGAAGGCTTGCGACCACCCACCGGGCAAAGACGTACCGCCAAGCGGCCTAGCCGTGTTCCGGTACGATGCCCGGTGTAGCCAACTAGAGGAAGTGGGTCGAGATAAATGTTCCACTGCAGGCGTTCCAGCCTGACGCGCGCTGTTATGGGCCTATCGGGAGACTGGTCGCGGAGGGTAGCGGGATCCGAGGCACGGTGCACCGCTGGCCGACCGCAGGTAGTTGGGGGCCCAAGTAGTGTGCCAGCCACACACGAAAGGCTGCCCCGCCAATTGTCGAAAAATCCCGGAATGCACCATCGTGCTGGTTGGCGACTAGAAGACAGGGCCCGATGGACATTCCCGGGGGGGCTCGGGCGTCCCTGCGGTCTCCAGATCAGTCCCCTATTAATAGCTTCCTGTCAGTGCGTGTCTGTATGTTGCCAGCGTGGAACCTCATCTCACTGCCTTCTCCTCACCTTTTATCACTCAAATGCAAAGGAAAAATAAAAGAAAAGCTGTACAGCGGCAGCACTCCCTGTCACTCAAAGTGCACCTCAGCAACATAAGAGGGCTGCACTCTAATCTCGAAGCAGTCCATCACCACCTGGAGACTGATAGCAGCTCTTCTTTTCCTTTTGGAGACGCAGATCGGATGTCCGTCAGACGTGTCGTACTTATCATACCCAGGGTTTACCCTGAAGCACAATTTTAAAACACTCGCGGGTGTATGCATGTACGCCCGAGACGACATCTGTTATCGGCGTCTCCGAAACCTTGAGGACTCCAGGTTTTCTGTGCTCTGGGCACTGGTGGACACAGGCCTGGATAAAATTATCTACGCCTGTGTCTACCGATCGCACAGTGGAGATCAGGAGACAACCAGGCTCACGGAACATCTGTGTGAGGTGGCTGATATGGCGCAGCAGCGGTACCCTTCTGCCCAATTAGTGATACTGGGGGATTTCAATGCCCACCACCAGGAGTGGCTATTCCCATACCAGTACACTGATCATGCTGGGCGAGAGACGCAAAAGCTTGCGCTTGCGTTAAATCTCACCCAGCTGGTCCAGGGAGCAACAAGGGTGCCGGATGTTCATTCGCACACTGCCAATTGCTTGGACCTTCTGCTGAAAACAGATCCAGACCGCTACTCTGTGTCGGTATCTTCACCTTTGGGTAGCTCCGACCATTGTCTGGTGAAGTCTGTATCCGTCTACTCCCCGCCCGATCCCAGCCCAAGAGGCACTCGGCGGGTTTGGCGGTACAGGTCAGCAGATTGGGATGGGATGCGTTCTTTCTTCGCATCTTATCCTTGGCAGCCCATTTGCGTGTTGCGTCAGGGAATGGAGTACTTCATTCCGTTCTCTGACGTAGCAATGTCTAGCGACGACCGGCCATGGTTTGGCGCCGAGTGCAATCGTGCCAACACGCTGAAACATGAGGCGTACCTGGCTAGGGTCGACGCTCGGACGCGCAAAGCTAGCGACGTGAGCCAGCGGAAGAGAGCCTTCAATTGGGCTGCCAAGTCCTGTAAGAGGGTATTGCGAAGGGCTCGGTTTGACCACATAAGCCGTATTGGGTCCAAACTTGCTTCCTATCCAGCCGGTAGTAAAGCGTTCTGGTCCCTGTCTAAGTCGGTCGAATCGAACTTCTGCCGGCCCTCACTACCACCACTGCTGAAACCCGACGGAACGCTGGCCCACTCCGCTGAGGAGAAAGCAAACTTGTTTGCCTCTCTTTTTGCGGAATCCTCACGCCTGGATTCTGGTAACGCGCGGCTCCTTCCTTCTCCTGATGGATGCGAGATGAGTATGTCGGACATTCGCATCCATCAAAAAGACGTCCGTAGGGTGCTGCGGAATCTTGACGTTAACAAGGCTAGTAGCCCCGATGGGGTACCGGCAATTGTTCTAAGAACTTGTGCGCCTGAACTGTCTCCGATCCTGACTCGCCTGTTTCGCCTTTCATATGAGACTGGAAAAGTACCGAATGCTTGGAAGCAAGCTAACGTTCAGCCTGTGCCCAAGAAGGGCAGTCGGGCTGACCCGGCCAACTATAGACCCATCTCAGTTACGTCCATCTTCTGTAAGAGTATGGAACAGGTGCTCAACTCCAAGCTCCTGGCATACCTAGAAGCTAACGACATCATCAGTGACCGCCAATATGGCTTCCGCCGAAATCGGTCAACTTGGGATCTTCTAGCGTATGCCATTCACATATGGAGTAAAGCCATCGAGAGGCACGGGGAAGCGCTTGCCGTCTCCCTCGACATCTCGAAGGCTTTTGACAGGGTCTGGCATGAGAGCCTTATTGGTAAGCTTCCGTCATTCGGCCTGCCCGGTGGTCTGTGCGATTGGATCGCAAACTTCCTGAGGGACCGGTCTATACGAGTGGTTATTGATGGCCGCTCGTCTGACCAACGGGATATCAACGCCGGGGTCCCTCAGGGGTCGTTACTCTCAGCAACATTGTTCTCGTTGCAAATAAATGATCTGCTAAAACCCGGCACTTTTGGGTATGCAGACGACAGCACTGTTGCTGAGAGATACTTGTCCAACGCGCGTGCTACCGGGCCTCAGGTCCGGTCTCTCCGGTAGGCCATAGTGGAGCGCTTGAACTTGTCCTTGCAAGCAGTCTCCGAATGGGGCGATGCCAATCTGGTCAGGTTTAATGCTGCTAAAACCCAGGCGTGTCTTTTTTCCGCTAAAAGGAGCCAATTCCACCCGGCTCCTACTTTCCGCGGTGTAACCGTGCCGATAACGGACCATCTCGAGCTTCTTGGCGTTACGTTGACATCGACCCTCAATTTTGGTCCATTCATTGAGGCAAAAGCTCAACTAGCTGCCAAAAAGTTGGGGATCCTTGCAAAGGTGAGACGATACTTCACGCCAGGACAGCTGCTCAACTTGTATCAAGCGCAAGTTCGGTCATGCATGGAGTACTCCTCTCACCTCTGGGACGGATCTGCCAAGTACCAGCTGGATGCACTAGAGTCGATCGAAAAGCGGGCCAAGAGGCTCATCGGCAATGAGATATTGGTCAAGTCTAGGCTCCAGAGCCTTGAACATCGGCGCCAAGTTGCCAGTCTGTCGGTTTTTTATCGTTTACATTTCGGGGAGTGTGCGTTGGAATTGCATGAACTAATTCCTCCTAGCCCTTTCCATTATCGGAATACAAGACGTACGGCGATGTGTCATCGGTACATGGTGGACATTCCACCCATACGCACCAAACGTTTTGGGAATACTTTCATTATGCATACAGCTAAGGAGTGGAATTCCCTGCCGGAGTCTGTATTTCCTGAGAGCTACAACCTGGGAGTCTTTAAGTCAAGAGTGAATAGGTTTCCTCTAGGTAAACGCGCTACATCGTCGACCACATCATCACTTACCATCAGGTGAGATAGTGGTCAAGCGCGAGCCTATCAATAACATAAAAAAAAGACACACACTTGCTTGGAGGATATACGGCAAAAGTACTCTTAAATATATAATCAAGACGTAGCCTTTTTCATGACCGTAATTAGGTTGAGGAGATCAGACAGAAAAATTAAATTTCTAGGCTACCTAAGTAGCCTATATAGGTTTTTATCGAGACATTCTAAAATGTCTCGATAAAAACCTATAAGACGTTGACTGACCTATAATAATGCGACCTCTAGATTTTGTCACTTTGCAATTGTTTAATCTTGTAATCAAAAACAGCTGTAAACTTTTAACCGTTTTAATTAATGTTTAACTCGTAAATACAAAAATGATCCTTTTATTTCATCATCATCATCATCCACAGCTGGACTTCATCCACAGCTGGAATCAGATTTCTCGATTGAAGTCGCATCCACGCCCGACATACAAAGATGGATGTCAACCATTGAGCTGCACTTAAATGAGGTTTGTTGTTCTGAGTTGAGTTTGCCTGTCTAGGCAAACTAACAACAGAAACAACAAACAACAAACTCAGAACAGAAACTGAAAATTTCTAACTTGTGTTGTAAAATAGGATCTGGCACTTCACAGATGGCAGTCCTATACCAAGCTCTGAAGCAGAAAGCAATTCTAGCACACGATATGATTGATGACTTAAAAGAAAAGCGCAATTTGACTGAACACATCTCGGACCTGAAGCAGACGATTAAGGATTCTGGCACTGCGGGCAATGTTTCGTTTGCCAACATGGTGAAAAAGGGAATCAAATGATTTTGTTCGACCGAACAATTTAAGCTCTGTGGTCATTTATTCGTAAAGCCCTAATTTTGACATCAAGGCTGTTTATAAATTGGACGTCCTGACCTGTTAGGGATTTCAGTCTGGTTACCAGATGCTACAAGTGCCAATTATATGATCATGCAGCCAAAACATGCAGAGAGGTCAACTCTATGTGTGCTCACTGCGTTGAAGCTGGACACTCGGTATCCGATTGCTCGAAGAAAGCGGACACATCAAAATGCGCAACTTGTTCGCGCTTTTGAAAGCCCAACAAACATAAAACGTGAGACTATTAATGCCCTGCTAGGAAAATAGCGGAATACAGGCACATCAACTCTATCGAATATGAGGGCGTCTAGTACGTCATACTCAAGGTCTCACGCGTTGAACGTCTGCTGCTGACACTGCAATGGCCTACTAACCGTCAATTTGTTGCTGGCTAAGCACATTAGTCGTTAACTGCAAAAATTAAGTGTCTCTGTTTAATTTTACAATTCTGCTTACCAATTGTTTTCCAATCTTTATATGTGTAATCAAAGTGCACTTTTTTGCAATATAGGTAAATAAGACATTTAATAATTATGACCAAGTAATTTAGTTCTATGTTTATAGTTTTAAGTAAATTAAAATTAATTTTCAAAATTATACAATCTTGCCAATATTTTTAGACTTCTTATGATAAATTTTGTTTAAATTCTGTTGTCCTACGATAAGCATATTTTTAGAGCTCCTACAGCCTGTGATACAGGATTACCTAGTACATGCAACTTATATTATTATAGGTACCTACATTAGATATCTAAGATTGAAACTGTATTTTTACCTTTTCTAATTTCTGGTTATAGATTTTTATTATTATTTACTTTATTCAATTTATAGAGGAGCTCGTGGCTAAATAATAACAGCCACACAGGGCGATCATGAAGGTTAAGCAACGCTTGACGTGGTCGGTTTGTGGATGGGTGACCATTTCAACATACCGAGTTTCCTCCGTGCCTCGGAAAGCATGTGAAGCCGTTGGTCCCGGCTGTCATTTGAAGATCTTTGACAGTCGTTACGGGTAGTCAGTAGCTTGAGATCTGACACCAGTCTTGCCAACCGTGTTACCCAGTTACTGGGTTGTGGAGGTCAGATAGGCAGTCGCTCCATGTAAAACACTGGCACTTAGCTGAATCCGGTAAGACTAGAAGCCGACCCCAATATAGTTGGGAAAAGGCTAGGCAGATGATAAGCTTATAAAACTAGATAAAAAAAAACATTTATAAACATAAAAAATAGAGGCCAACCGGTATCGGGAAAAGGGTCCAAGCTACCGGTGGTCAGGGCTCATGAGACAGGAACCTCCTCACAATGCGAGCCGTATCGAGGAGTACTACCTTCTGTACCCTACCCCTTATTATCATTTAAAAGCAGACATTTCTGAAACTAACCAAACCAATGAACCGATAAAAAACATAATTAAACACTAAAGAACCCAAGTCTCTACTTCAATCATGCTTGACAAACTTTCCTTCCATACGTTCAAGGCCTGTGACCCATCGATAAGACACTGAAAGAAAAAATAAAAGACGCAATGATACACAAGAGAGAGAAGAAAGCAAACTAAAATAAACCCTTCTAACTTTGATCACAGAGTGTAAATTCGCTTGGGGGCTATTAATGACTTCGGAAGGTAGCTTTATCAATGCAGCGGAGCGGATGACTTGATTGACAAGCGAATATATAGAAGTTTGTTAGTATGTATGTTTATTTACGCCTTTCTTTTGAAAACTGAGGATAATTCTTCAGGTGCGGCATGATGGTTCAAGCACTTCTAAATTATTTTCTTAGTCCCCTCCGCCGTTCTCTTTTGATGAATTCTGCTGGGTGAAGACAGTTGAATCGTTTTTTCGGGACTAATCGAGCTTCATTGCTTTTTCTTTGGTATTTTCTTGTTGGTCATTTAGAAGTAAATTTTGGCTTTCAGCAGTCGTAGTGGTTGCAAATAGTTAGTGTGGCGACTAGTCGTAAACAAAAAACAAAACTTCTAAGCTAGATACATCCTTGACCAATCATTAGTAAAATTATCGAAAACCTATTTGAGTCAGTCATATTTAACTGACTATATTGTAATATTAACTTTATATAATAGTCTTTATCTTGCTGGTTTCCTCTACTAACTTTATTTTCAGTTATAATTTTTCTTACTTTTTGGTTTCATTTATGTCCTTTTTTTAATCTTATTTTATCTAGGGGCTTTTAGTCACAATTTCTTCTGTATTCTATTGCTGTTAAGCTTTGGTCTCTTGATTGACGTACAACGCTGTGGTATACGGTGCCGCCTCCTCGCCGCTGATGCATACTGTGATGGAACAAAATACCATTCTAGATGTTTTTCATAGGATTGCCGTAATGGTAATTAACATTTTTTTCACCCTTTTAATTAATAACTAATTCAAAACGACCTAGATATAACGCTTTACTTACCTACCCAATATTAGACAAGTTAGTAACTCCATGTAACTTAGTTCTAAGTTACATGGAGAGAGTTAGGAGAGGTTAGAAAACGGTTTATATTGCAAAACGTTCCTGATCGTGTAACTAAGTCGTATAGAATATATTTCCTTTGGCATCTTGAGTGACATTGTGCAAAAACTCGCACCTATAGTTAAAAAGAACGAACCACAAAGATACAGATGAAACAAAGAACCTCTTTTTTTTTCGAAATCACTAAATAAGGTATTTCGGTCATTCTAAAACTAATTTAAAGTCTCCATATATTTACAATATCGCAGTTGTAACGGTTTTACTTCAAGCATTCATGAATGTTCAATGTTAATGGTCGGAATAAGATTTTGTTAGAACAATGATAAGCCAATGAATGGGCGGTTATACAAACGGAGATACTGATAACAATAATTATTTACTGTGCCATTCACTAAGGATATTACTAGAAGTACCACAGTGTTGCAAAATTAACATTTTATCACAATAAAAGTGCATAAGGATACAGCGAACCTTCCTCTTTACCTTATCTTTTTGTGCGGCTTTATTACTAAGCTACGCTGCCCTTTCAGTTCTCGATTAACTTTTTTTTATTGCCACTATCTTATAACACAAATTGACAAACTCAGCATAATAGTCCACGAAAGAAACTGCAATTAGAGGTCAATCTGCAAAAAATATCCTAGTTAGTCTAGTGATAGCCTATTATTTTTTGCTCCAGCGGCATTTTTATGGACTTTTCAGGCAACATTACTAGACCATCCAAAGGTTGTCTGTAAGAGATTGCTTTGTGCGATAAGACCGCCCATTTTATACTTATTTTTATAAATGTTTTGTCCTGTATTTATTTAAGTAGTGTACAATACAGTATACTATAATAAATAAATACTAGTATCATAATGAATATAATCCCAATGAAAGTACTTAACTAGGATTATTTTCGCAGCAAATGTAACCACATCATCGATTACCATCAGGTGAGATAGTGGTAAAGCGCGAGCATAGAAAGCATAAAAAAAACATTATTTCCTGTATTAATAAACAAAATCTGAGAACTATCCTTCTGTAAATTATCTCTTGCATTCAGCTTCAGCCGCATAAAGAGAGGGTTCAAGTGACGCCAAGAGTTGTTTTCAGTATTATCTCCTAATCTTTATGCTGCAATTACAATAAAATAACTTTAATTCTTATCCTCTTTGTCATTCAGGATAACTTTTATTTGTAGAAACTGAAACATTTTGAGATTACGAGTATTTTATTGAAAACGAATACAATACCGGTATATAGCAAACCATGAACCTTGAAAAACATACATGAAGTCGAACATAGAACCACCTCCTTTTTGGTAAGTCGGTTATAAAAGTTAATTCAGGATTCTGTTGAGCGTGGGGCTTGGGTTCAATTCTCAGATTGACTAAAAAGTGTTAGTGGGGTATCTCAGTAGCAGCCTGGAGTTTGAAAGTTGGTAGTGTACCCAGTGGCTCGGCAAGAACATAAAGCCGTTGTTCTTAGGCCTAATCATTCCCCGGCTACCGAAACAATACCGGCAATTTTTTCTCCCGAAAACGGGTCCTGTGGGGCAAAAATTTTATCAGTATTTCATGGCTCTGTGAAAAAACAGCCGCGACCAATGGCTTTCTGAACTTTCCAAGAACAAGGCGTCTCGGTATGTTATGAATGGTCACCCGTCCACGGACCGACCGCGGAAAGCGTTGCTTAACCTCGAAGATGGAGCCGTGTTGCTTTTATTATTTAGCCACGCCAATGACGTACTGAATATTTCAGCACCATCTCTGTGTGGAGCGATGGGAACATGAGTGTCGCTTCTACAATAATATTACCCTATGGCAATTGACATCAGTTTACATAGCGATTCGGTCGAATGGACCTGTAGCCGCAAGTGTACGTGTCATTAAATATAAGTGGCCACGGTAATTGAAAACGTGCTGTTTGGTGTAAGATCTAAATTTATAGGATTAGCAAAATAGGAAATTTACCACTTAATCAGTGATTATGGGCCATAGCTAAAATTTACGCACTTAAATTGGTCGTGGATTTCGTTTCGGTCCATCTTTTAGCCTTTCAACGCAGCGTCCTCCGGTACGCGGTCGCCACTCTAGAACTTGTCAGTCCCATCGACCATCCGTTCAGCGAGCAACACGCCCTGCATACTGCTTCTTAAGTTTGGCAATTCTTCAATTTGGTTCAGGGCAGTTTTACTACTGAACAATATAACAATATGGGGTTAATTTTTAGCGAAAACCCATCTACAGCTAGTATTTGTTGGCTAGATAGAAATATAAAGTGCAAATAAAGTTCTTAATTGTATTATTTTGAATCAATCAATCAATCTGCCTAGCCTTTTCCCAACTACATTGGGGTTGGCTTCCAGTTTTCAAGTGTTTTACTCAGCATTCAAAAGTGTTATTTATTTACATATGTACATTATTATTTACAAACTAATATTATAACTAAAATAAGAATAAACATATGTACAATTACGGAGCGTCAAAAAATTCGTCCACATCGCTGTCAACAGGAAAAGTGCCTAGAAGGCTGGCAGCATTGCCACGTTGGATGGCAATGCTAATTCTTTGGCCAAAGAAAAGGCCAGCCCTCTGGTCTCGTGAAGAGTCGACCAACCGCTTGGCGATATCCTGAAATAATAGGTGTGCACTCGGCCCTAGTGTTTCAACCCCAAACGGCTCAAACACATAATTACCAATTAAGGCACGTCCCCGAGCAAAACGCCGCGCTAGTCGAATTTTGTGCAGTTATTAAGAGCTATCTATTCTTTATTTAAAAAGAAATATCAATTAATAAAAATACATTAAATTTCTACATAATGTTGATTCTAAAATTGTAGTACAGTTTTTTTTTAAAGATGTATATATGTCACTAATCTCCTTTCAACAAAACCATAAAAATGTGAAATAATTATTGATAGCATGCATCTCCTCGTAAAGTGTTCATTAATTATTTTTTATACTAACACTAATGGTTAGACAATTTGAAAACAAACATTTTGTAAGTTTTATTTCTTTCAAAAGACCAATATTCGATTTTATAAATATTTTATTCTAAAATCTGGGCGTATTCACTACCGTAATTCATGCGCCACCGGTGCCGCTAGGCCAATAGGAATGCTCATATTTCATGTTGATTTTTTGGTCAGGGTACGGCCTTAAGTTGTTGTATTTGCGCCGTTTGAGGTTTTCAGCACCTGCAGCAGCCACCCCAGCGCAGCCCACCGTGCTAGGAAGATGGGATGGTGCAAGGGTGTCGACATAAGTAAAAAAAAAATATAAAAAAAAATTGTATTATTTTGAATGCCTAGTAAAACTCATTTAAAACAAAGCTTCAGTAAGTTTTTTTATTTTTATTTATCGATAGGCTCGCCTTTTACCACTATCTCGCCTGATGGTAAGCGATGATGTGGTCTACGGTGAAGCACGTTTGCCTAGAAGTAACCTTTTCACTCTTGACTTAAAGACCTCAAGGTTGTAGCTATCAGGAAACAAAGACTCCGGCAGGGAATTCCACTTCTTAAGACGACGACTAACGCCAACGACCTTGAGGGAACAAAACGTGCACTCGTTTCACACCCGCGTGACCCAAAATTTTGTAGATTTTTGTACTTTCCTTACTATTCTAGAACTTAAAAAAAACCTCAGATCAAAATGTAGATAATTAAATTGTCTTTGAGATGGTGTCAATTTTATTAAAATACGCCCAGTAGTTTTGGTGCGATTGTCGTGTTTTTGTCCGTTTTAGACATAAATTTACAAATTAATGACACTATGTTATACAAATAAAACTCAAAATTTTCAAATTATTAAGAATATGGTCTAAGGTAACATAATATATTTCTTCCAAAAAATTACGACAAGCCGTTTAGACGTAATTCTCATTTTAAAATCAGCTACTCAAGGGTATCTGCGCCATAACTATGAGCACAATGAAAGTATTCGCGAAACGCTTTGTGCGTATGGATGGGATGTTCACCATGTACCGGTGGCGCATCGCCGTACGTCTTGTTGTCCGATGATGAAAAGGGCTAGGCGGAATCAATTTGCGCAGTTCCATTGCACACTCCCCGAAATATCTTGTAGTACAAAAATATTTATCATCAGCAGTGTTAATTAATTCAGTTAATTTGTTTATATCTTCAATACCATACGAGTATAAGATAATCGGTGGAGGTTTGCTTGGGCGTTTCTCTTTGGGTTCAGGCTCATCTTCAGTCAAGTCAATCTGTAGACCATTGTACCTATTGGTAGTTTTGATCATTTCAGGAGATGGCGGCTGTGATACCTTCTTTCGCTTGTTGCCTCTAGCTGTTGGAACTCTTTGCCATTCGGGAGGTTCAGGTGTATTATTAGTTGTTGTCTGACTTTTTTGTTCTTTCGTTGTGGGAGCTGTGTCGGTAGCTTCAAGCTGTGGTTTATTGCCTACGGATAGACTTCTTTGTCTACTCATAAACAGACTAGGATGGAAAATCTGTTGAACAAATCGTTAGCCAGTAGCATTCACTTACATAGATGCCTAATTACTCACATCCACATCATTAGTCTTATTTTTGTTTGGACCAGTGAGTAACAGTGAGCGCTGGGTACCAGCCTTTTTATGATCACTCATAGGATGCAAGATTTTGCCCCCCCCCCAGAATACGAGGGGCTGCCTGAGTTGAACTCAGGGAGGGACTCATCGCTGGTACCCTCCTGGGGTTGTATTTTTTTAATATTGCTTCCATGTTTATTTTTATTTTCTTCAACTCCAGACATTTTAGGAACTATTTTAGAACCAAGGCTTGCTATAGCCTCTTCCAGCCATTTACCTGGCCAGGTGTATGGTTATACCGCCACTGTTTGGTCGCCAGAGCCCCGTCTGATATCTGGCAGGGAGCACCACAGAGTATATTTCTGTCGCCTTAGGCGCGTGCAGGTGAGGTTGACTATTGGGCCGAAAAAGATGTTAAGTCCGTTCTCCCCTTACTCCCCAAATTTTTGTTTACTTTTTTTTAACGTTTGGGCCAAACACTAGGAATTTCTTCCTGTATCGTGGGTGCATTAACAAACATATAAACTCACACACACAAAACCCTTAAAAAAAAAAGAAATGGGCTGTAAGATTCTTTTCAAAAGCCTTTTCTTTGATATGTAGATTTCTAGTCACAGAAACACGACATATGTCTGTTATAATTTTTCGATATTCGATTAAAAAGAGTTGGAGCCCACGTGACACAAATTATTTGTTAAAATAGTTTGTCTTAGGCAAAATATAAGCCAGTCAGCAAGCTGGTTGCGGGTTCTTTAGAATCTCACACCTTTAACATACCACAGCGGATGCTACTTTATTGCACCTATGAAAGATGGTAATAGGTACCCTTATGTAAATAAACATAAAAGTCACCATACCACGCTGGTAAACAGTTTGATGAGCAAATCATAATAATTTCCAATTCATATTCAAATGTATGTAACCCTACACTTAGCTACCGCCTTCAAATGTTCCCATAATAAACTAAACACATCAACACGGTCTAGGGATATTTTTAAAAAAGCGAATTACTATCAATGTGTTAATTATTTATATGACATGTATATATTTAAAAGATACGTTATTTAATATTCTACCATTTTTTGACAATGGTTAAGGTACTTCGATTAAAATTTCAGGATTTTATGGAAAAAAATTAAGCATAGACGGAAACCGTATATGAATTAACTTTTAATTTATGAGTAAAAACTGAAAAAAATAGAAAAATCATTTAATTTGTGTTTATAAACTTGAAGTTAGTAGTCTGAGAAAGCGCCCATGATGTTCATAACACATCGGCAACGATTCGGCATGCTCAGAACAAGGTTGTCAATGTCTTGCTGCGGAATATTGTCCCATGTCCTTCTGAGGTGCGCAAAAAGTTGATCTTCTGTAGCCAGATTTTCAGGAATTTCCTTCAGAGATCTTCTTTGCAGCATATCCCACGCATGCTCAATGGGATTTAGATCTGGCGATTGAGCAGGCCAGTCTAAGGCCCTAACATTGTGTGTATGTAACCAAGCTGCTACCGTTCTCGCCGTGTGTGCCCGGGCATTGTCGTGCATGAGCAGGAAATCTTGCCCCATTTGTGTTCTGTGGGGCAAGATTACGGGCCCCAGCACCTGTTGGACGTATCGTTCTGCCGTCATATTGCCCCGCACCCAAACGAGATCCGTCCGTCCTCCAAGACGAATTCCTGCCCAAACCATAATTGTCCCTCCTTGATATGGGTGAACTTCCTGAGGGTTCTGAAGACGGCTCCATCGTCCAGGAACTCGCCAAACACGCGTCCTTCGTGAATCTGGATGGAAGCCGAACCTGGATTCATCCGTGAACAGCACATTGGACCGAACCCATTCTAATCGTCGTCCACGATTGCCTCTCCGTAAAGGTGGGACCCGGAGTGGTCTACGAGAGCGTAGATTGCTTTCATGCAGTCGCCTTCTTACAGTTTGGTCACTCACAAGCACTTGGTGTTCCACTCGCAGCCTTTAGACCAATTGAGTCGCCGTTGCATTTGCTTGAGCTCGCGCAGTAATTTGCAAAAATCGGTCTTGTCTGGGGGTAGTGATGCGACTTGGCCCCCGGTGCCTCTCCGCTACTTCACCTGTGGCACGATAGCGTGTCCACAATCTTGAAATTACATTTTGGTGGGTCCCTATGGCCTCAGCAACATTACGCTGAACATACCCAGCTTCCAGCATTCCCACAGCTCGTAACATCTCCGCCCTCGTCAAATGTTGGCGTTGCATGGCTACAATACCTCAATTTTAACTTTATCTTTCGTTTAAAAATGTAAAAAACTGTAACTAAACGTAATTCGTTTGTTTTCTAAATTTCGCACAAATGAAAATTCCCTCTCCTACACATCAAGACATTTTTATGCCACCGAAACAAAAGAATTTTCAAAAATTTGAATTTGAAATTAGTCTGAGATAAATTACAAACAAATCGGTGTATAAAAGATTCCAATGCGGCCAGTACTTTTCGAGTTATTTAATTGAGTATGAAATATCCCTAAACCGTGTTGATGTGTGTATATGCATTAGTGCACCATTAGGAAAATTCGTTTGCTTCACTATCAAAACTAGAAATCAATTCCATAAACAATTTTATCAAGTATTTGTACAAATGCTAACGCCTGCACTACTTTCAAAACTACACAACTGATATTAATCTTTAAGCTTAAAAAAAGGGTTTAAAATCCTTTGTCAGAAAGAGATACCTATCTAAATTAATACCCTAGGAACGATTAGAACTTTGAAATGCGTGGGTATCCTAGAAGCTTAAGTAAATAAAGCCTAAATTCATAGACATCGCATGACCTTATTGCTAAGGATTAAAGTTCAAAATAGATTGATGATTTTGAGATACGTATTCAGATACAAATTGATAAACCATTTGGTTGTGGCCACTAGATTTGCGGAATGAGGTCTGTGCCGAAAAAAAATGGCTTTGCACATGTCTATCTATGACTTTTTCCAGAGAAAACTCGTAAATAAAACCAATTTTATTATTACTTTAAAATGTTGGTTGTGGCGTAAGTTTATGTATGAGTAAATTGTAATGACCAAAACATAAAACTTGATGCTTTTGTAGGACTTAAGTAATTTATACCTCTTCCGCTATCATCCCTTCTTCTCGGTTTTCCTGTGACCTACCCATCTCTGCATCCGCCACTTTAGAAGCCCATACAACGACTACCAACCAACAACCCAATGAAATCAATAGTTTTAAAACCAAGTAAATACCTGTATTGTGTACCTCGTATGGTTGTGTCATTTTAATTATTATTACACATACATTACACTGTAATGTAATGTGTATGTCCTCTTTATGGATGATAGTACAGTTTTTACATTCATATTTAAAACAGATTTGTGTAACTGGAAACCAATTTTATAGTTCATCATAATTATACAGGATGGATCTGAAATCGACGAAAAAAAATACCATGGTGTCAGTACAGTGCATGTGTCGGACCCCAAAGTGTTAAAATTTTGCGTCGGCATTTTCCTCATTTTTTTAATAAAATCTGCATTTTTTACTGTAATGAGTTCAAAATCGTTATTCCGATCTAACTCAATTAAATTTCTTAATTTTTTTGAGTATTGAACTAGAGAATCATGTACTAAACCTATGGTATTTTTGTTCGCGTCGGAGTCTGACACACCCTATATACTTAGGGGTTTGTATTCATAATTATTATCATTTTAATGTAAGTACTTACCTGCCCCGTGGTTTCACTTGTAAAGGTACAAAGGGAATCCCTTTTGATTTTTAGATACAAATTTGTATCTAAATATAATTTTTTTAAAGAAAAAAAAATATAGTTGGATGAAACCCATTAGAAAAGGAAGAGAATATAACAAAAAATATAGGAAAAATAATTTACGGGCGATCTGAGGTCGGGAGGTGGAAGGGGGTAAGTTTTTAAGGGTGAAAACGGTTTATCTCGATTTCCGGCAAACCAACTAACTTATTGTAATGTTTGAGGGCTAAAGAATAAAAGTCGACCGTTCTGCCACAGAGATATAATTTGACTGTTCAAGTACAACTTAAATCTACCTACATACTTACAAACTAATCAATATCAATATACCTACATTACACTCTTCCCTACTAAATTAATACTACAATTATCAACTAACAACTTAATAACTAACTTAACAACAATAACAATTCTTATTACATAATATTTTTATTACTTATTCTATTCTATTCTAAACCTTATAATTATGAACCTTAAACCTACACTGTCTAACAGCACGTTGTGGAGTCTGTGGCACTTGAGGCAAGGCAACCTGACTCTCACCTGACGCCTGTACGTCTACAGGTGCATCATTAATCGGCTGAGCCGGTGACACCACTCCGCGCGGCGACACCACGCGATCCGGCGACCCATCCGACTGAGCCCGCTCACCACTACCCCTGCCGTCATCCTCCTTCCCAGTCGTCTGAGAATCCGTGTCTGATCGCTCCGTAATATTAGGACCGCTAGATACTAAGGATAATCTGTTCCCTGTTCTCCTACGTAATTGATCAATATGCCTATGGACTATTTCCCCATTTTGACCCTGGACTCGATAATCGCTAGGACCCCGACTGTCTACTACTCTACCGGGAATCCATCTCTCCTCTTTTAAGTATTGTCGGTACCATACCTCTTCCCCTTCACCACCAATGCACCTATTCGCCCCCTGTACAGATTCAGCCTGTCGTTGTTGTGCTCGATGCACCTTGTTTTCCCTATCCGGTTTTATAGTATCCAGTCGAGTACGTGTTCGCCTGCCTAATAAAATCATTGCGGGGCTTTCTCCGGTTGTCGAATGTTCGACATTCCTATAATGCAGTAAGTATGTCCACAATGCCCTATCTATATTGTGTTTCTCTGTAATTGCCTTTTTAATAACTCGTTTAAGTAATCTAACTGCATTTTCTGCTAATCCATTTGAAGCGGGGTGGTAAGGGGCGGTAAAAATGTGTTCTATACCGTTACATTTTGTAAATTCATGAAATTCTTTCGATGAGAACTGGGTACCATTATCACTAACTATTTGCCTGGGCAACCCCCATCTACTAAATAACTCAGTTAATCTATCTATTAGACTAAAAGCTGAAATACTTGAAACATTAAAAACCTCTAACCATTTTGATGTGGCATCCACTACCACTAAGTATGTTCTACCGCCTATAGGTCCCATATAGTCGATATGTATCCGGCTCCATGGTCGGTTTGGCCAGGGCCACATGCGCGGCGTCTGCCGAGGCGGCGCGTCCGCCTGGGCTGCACACACTTCGCACGCCCGACACATGTGTTTCACTGCTTCATCTATCCCGGGCCACCATACATAGCTACGTGCCAAAGCCTTTGATTTCACAATTCCCATGTGTGGTTCATGCAACATTAATAGCACTTTATTTCTACACGCTTCCGGTACCACTAACCTGTGCCCCCACATAATACATCCTAATTCCTCATAAAGTTCGTTTCTCCTATTAAAGTACGGTTTCAAGTTGCTCAAGTCACATTCGTTAGGCCAACCGTCTCTCAGGTAACTCAATATTTTTGACAGTCCCGCATCTCGTGTTGTTTGTTGTTTAATCTCATTATAATCTAATAACAATGACTGTTGCACAAAATGCAAATGCGTTTGCTCCGGCTGTGCGGCCATATTTGTTTGTTTACTCGGAGCTAGCGGTAACCTTGAAAACCCGTCCGCTCCGTTTTGGTCGGTGCGCACGTACTCAATATTAAATGTGTAAGCTGATAAAATAATAGCCCATCTTTGCATTCGGCTTGCCACCATAGTCGGTATTCCTGTATTTGGACCAAATATTGACACTAACGGCTTGTGATCCGTACGTAGGGTGAAATTACGCCCGTATAAATACTGGTGAAATTTATTCACGCAAAATATAATTGCAAGCGCCTCACCCACCGCACCGCATCTAATTTGCTACGCTGACGACACGCTAGTCCTGGCGCAGGGGAGGTCGCACCAGGCGGCGGCTCAATTAGCGACACGTGGCGGTGGCACCGGTGTGGGCGCGTTCCCTGAGACGGCGACCAGTCCGCCGGTTGAACGCGTCCCAAAAGGTCATGGCCATCCGGCTAGTCCGGGGGTACCGCACGGTCTCTGGCGAGGCGGCGAGCCTCCTTGCCGGATTGCCGCCATGGGATCTGGAGGCAAAAGTCCTCGCGCACATTTGGGAATGGCGCGAGGAGGCGAAACGCCGGGGCGAAACGCCGTGGCCGCGACAAATCGCGGCTCGGCGGACAGAGCTCCGGCAGGATCTCATGGCGACATGGAAAGAGCGACTGTCGCAACCCAGCGCTGGGCACGCCACAATTGCGGCGATAAGGCCCCTCTTTGAGGAGTGGCTAGAGAGGCGCCACGGCGTCCTCACCTTCCGCCTGACGCAGGTCCTCACCGGACACGGCTGTTTCGGGAGGTTCCTGTTCAGGATTAGGCGGGAGGAAACGCCCGGGTGTCACCATTGTGTGGATCGCCCGGAGGACACGGTGGAGCATACGGTGGAGATCTGCCCCGCTTGGGCTGGGCACCGCCGTGTCCTCATGGAGGCGATCGGCGGTGGCAACCTCTCGCGTCCGGCCCAGGTTCAGGCCATGTTACGGAGCGAGAGTGTATGGGAATCTGTCTCCTCCTTCTGCGAAGCAGTAATGCTCGCGAAGGAGCAGGCGGAACGCGTGAGGGAGACGCAACGAAGACGCCCTCACGCCCCTAGCCACCGCAGGAGACGCCCTGGGCGTCGGGAGTCGCGAGCAGATTCCCGGCCACCGTAGGCGTGGGCTTGCGGACGGCGAGTAATGGGTAGCTCGCCGTCCGATAAGGACCAGGCCCGAGTCGACGGCGCGTTGTGTTCCACGCGCGCCTCAAAGAGATGTCAGCAGAACTGTCGGGGTCCGCGAGGACCGATGCCTGTCTGGGTCGCGGATAAATTTGAAAAAGAGTTACCGCGGCCCTGGCTCAAGCAACTGAAGGAACACGGGTGGGTTTTAGTCAGTAAAAGTCTGACACGCCCTCCCGCCTCACCCAGAGCGGGAGAAGTCATTGGATGATTTCCCACCCAAAAAAAAAAAAAAAAAAAAAAAGCGCCTCACGATGTATTTGAGAGTAATTCCTTTCCGCTTCTGTAAGTGTGCGCGACGCATAGGCTATCGGTCGCTCGCCCCGTTCGCCTGGCTGCGAGAGGACCCCCCCTACACCACGCGCGCTTGCGTCGCATGTCAATAATAGTGGTTTCTTAGGATCGTAATGGGCCAATACGTCCGCGCCCGCTAGAATTTTTTTTATTTCCACAAACGATTTCTCGCACTCCCTCGACCAATGCCATTGTTTACCTTTCTTTATTAGTTCATAGAGAGGTACTAACCTACTACTCATATTCCTAACAAATTTTCCATAAAAGTTTATTATTCCTAAAAACGACCTTAACTCAGTTATATTTGAGGGACGAGGGATATTAGCTATGGCCTCCACCTTGGCCGGATTTGTTTTAATACCCTCATTATTAATAACATAACCCAAATATTGTACTTCTTTTACTAAGAACACACATTTGCTACTTTTCAACTTTAAACCGGAACGATGTAATCTACTAAAAACCTGTTCCAGTGCTTCTAAATGTTCTTTTTTGTTTTTCCCGCCTATTATCACATCGTCAAGGAATATTTCAACGTTAGGGATCCCCTTCAACAAATTGCACATGATTCGCTGAAAAATTCCTGGACTTGAAGATAGACCATATACTAACCGATTATACCTATATAGACCCCTATGTGTATTTATAACTGTAAACTTCTTAGAATCATCGAGTTCTATTTGATTATAGGCTTGGCTTAAATCTATTTTCGAAAAATAATTTGCTCCGCTAAGTTTAACTATTAGATCCTCGATTCTAGGCAATGGATAGCGATCAGTATGTAAGACTGGGTTCACGGTAGCCTTATAATCGGCACAGATTCTCAGCGAACCGTCAGGTTTATTTACCGGTACCAGCGGCGAAACCGAGTCGGAGCAGTCAACGGGCTCGATGATGCCGTCACGCAGCATGGCGTCCAACTCGGCTTCGAGACGCCCGAGTAGCGCGTACGGCACGGGCCGTGCGCGGTGGAACACCGGCGTTGCGCCGTCCCGCAGGCGCAGCGTTGCCTTGCCCCCGGTGTACAGCCCCAAACCGCCACTGAATAATTCCTTATACCTGTTAAGAAGTACATTAATTTCATTAGACATGTTGACTTCTTTAAAATTTACATTGTTACAGTTGCTAAAAACTGGAATTTTTATTTTTAATTCTGTTAACCACTGTCGGCCCAATAATGAAGTGGTACCTCCCCCAATTACAAATAATTCCAGTTGTTTACTACCCTCCCCGTAAACTACAATCGGTTTGAACATTCCTAACGGTTTAATTTTTGAGCCATTATAAAAATTTAATACTAAATTACTAGGTTCTAATTTATGAGCACTGAAACACTTTTTATATGTTGCTTCGCTAATGCATGATACCGCGGTACCAGTATCGACCTCCATAGAAATAGTAACATTATCAATACATATGGGCAACTTTACCGCTCTGTAATCGTTCAAGCACAGATGATGAAATTCCTCTTGTGTCGACCTATCCTCTTCTGATAGATGTTCCTCCACATCCCCGTAGTACGCTGCCGAACGCCTGGAACCCTTTCCCGCCCTGTCCGGGCATACGCGTCGCAGGTGTCCAGGGTGTCTGCAGCTGCTGCACACGTAGTTACGGAATCGACACTCAGAGTACGAGTGTTCCGTCGCTCCGCACCCCGTACAACTCAACACCCGGCCGCCCCTGCTCGCACCACCGCCACTTCTCGCACCGCCACCGCGGCCGGCAGCTTGCGGCCGCAAGGTGCACCGTTCCCGTGCCGCTGTCGCAGCGCCCCGGACGAAGTTCGCGCCCCGGCTGCTGCCAAGCGCGTGCACCGCCTGCCCCGGCAGTGTCCCGCCTCCTGGTACGTCACCTCCGCTGTCCAGAGCCTTCGCATCCACCGCGGCCGCGTCCCGCTCCGCCGCTTCTAAAGAACTCGCCAACCTTACCGCGTCCATATACGATATTGTTTCGGCTTCCGCAAAAAGTCGTTGACGAATAACGTCACTCCTTCAAATCAAATCAAATCAAATCAATCTTTATTTGTGAACATAAGTACAAAAAGGTGTTATTTATACATTTTGGCTGATCTGTATGTTCGGCCAATAATCGGCATACAAATATAATATTAAAAGCAGGTTATTTTTACTATCATAATTATTAAACATTAGGATAAAAGAAATGAAGCAATTGAAAAATGTCATGAGCCGCATATAATAAAGTAATTGAATTATATATTAATTATTAAGAATGTCAAAGAAAATTTAATTTAGTCACAATTTGTCATTTAAAAAGTCTTCAATCGAGTAATACGTCTTTTCAACTAGAAACAGGAACAACTTTTTTTTAAAATGGCTGACATTTTCCTCACTTCTGATACACTTTGGCAATTTATTGTATAATTTTGGAGCCATTACGAAAATACTGTTCTTGTATAAAGCAGTTTTAGATCCAACAGTTTGTAGCCGATCCGCTCGACGCTGACTACCTACTCGGTCAAATTTATACAGATTATTTTTGACGAACATAGAAGTCTGGTATATGTACAATGAGGGCACTGTTAAAATTTTCATACTTTTAAAATATTGTTTACAGCTGTCAGTGGTTTGCAGGTTACAGATCGCTCTAATACACCTTTTCTGACACTTAAACACCATATCTTTACCAGAGGCGTTTCCCCAAAACATAATGCCATATCTTAATGTCGAGGCCACTAGACCATGATATGCAGTTAGTACGGTGTTTCGATTGGCCGTTTTACTTAGCATACGCAGCGCATGAGAAAATTGGTTTACTTTACTACATACTTTGTCAATTTGGGTATTCCATTTTAATGTGCTTTCAATATTTAATCCCAGAAATCTTATGCCGCAGACGAACTGATCCCGCAAATTCTCGTTTAATCCTTCTTTGAATTTGCAATATCGTGAGAGTTTCTTGAGCTCGGCTACGTACGCAGCTACGTTTTCCTCGCTGGCCTGTCTCCGTTGCCTAAACCGAAAACGTTCTGCAAGTACCGACGGCGATGGTTCTAGATGTTGACGTAATAGCTCGACAGCTCTGTCATACTTTAGCTCTGCTGGCTTTTTGGGACTTGCAAGGTTATACAACAACTCATATGCCTCGTCCCCCATGACGGCTATTAGAGTAGGCAATTTCGTCTCGTCATCGATTTTATTCACCCTAAAGTACATTTCTAACCGGTCAACATACACTGACCACGTCCCGGACTTTATGTCGAAATCTTTTATCTTGCCTATCGACATCGTTATTCCCGTTCGTACACTCGCGATAATCGGAAATATTCACAACGCAACTCGAATCACACGCGAAATTGTTAGAAATTGAAATCCTCGTCGCCACTGTAATGTTTGAGGGCTAAAGAATAAAAGTCGACCGTTCTGCCACAGAGATATAATTTGACTGTTCAAGTACAACTTAAATCTACCTACATACTTACAAACTAATCAATATCAATATACCTACATTACACTTATATACCTGAGTGACCTACGGCAAATTTTAGCCCATCAAAAGGTATTTCATAGAGAAGTGGGGAGGGACTAGGAGGGTCTGGGCCTTATTACCTGTTATTTCGTTATTAAATTAAATTACATTTACCATAGTAATTTTATTATTATATTTACCAATGGGTTTCATCCTACTAATTTTTTTTCACTTTTATTTATTATTATTTATTATTATATTCTTTATTGTACACCACAAAAATATATATAAAGGACCATTTTCAAAGGCTTCGTCACTGGTCTATACGTTGCAATAAAAAATGTGCCATGGTCTATTGGTATGTGTACCAAATTTTACCCAAATCCGTCCAACTATTTAAGACTGATTGAAAAACAGCCAGTTATAGGCCTCCTACTTCAATGGCATCAAAACATATCAGAAATTCAATAAAAAAAGCCTGAGCAATCCATCTGAAAACACCCTATGTGAAGTTTCTTAGGTATATAGACAAAATATAAGGTAGCTATTTTTAGTACAAGTGTTCAAGACATCTAGATCCCTTTAGTAAAACATGAACATACCTATAAATATTTATCAATAAAAGAAAATAGTAACTCACAGTACACTTGAGCAATTTCTTTTGAACCGAAGATATATTATGTAGGCGATATACCAAAACATTTCCATAAAAAATCATTTCCGAAAAGCCTTGCCAATGTACAGGAACATAACAGTAATCTTAGTAAGATTAGTTAGATACAATAATCACAAATTGGCGCCAGTGTTCCCCAAAGGATTAGCAGACTGTAATCTATTGTGTACAGAATCATCATCTGCTTAGATAAATTGAGGCCGGCTTCCAGTCTATGCGGATGTGATTGCATGAAGCTTTATACACGAAGCGACTGCCTAACTAACCTTTACAACCCAGTTACCTACTGGACAACACGGTACACGGTACACCTACTGGACACACAATCTCTTCTTCTCCCTATCCTGGACTATGCTGATGCCAGCTATCTCGATCTCACCCAAGACCAATTGGACAAGCTTGAGCGACTTCAAAATCTCTGTATCAGGTTCATATTTGGCTTGCGCAAGTATGACCATGTTTCTGAATTCCGAACCAAGCTCAAATGGCTTCCTATTCGCCTTCGCCGGAATACCCACATACTTTCATTGCTATATAATGTGCTCTTTAATCCTTCTAGTCCTTTTTATCTTAAAGAACGCTTTCAGTTCCTCTGTGACACATTCTCGGTCCTTGAGATCATCGGAAAACCTAAAATTAAGCATTCGTATGCATTCCACATCGTTCTTCGACAAATCTTTCACGGTTCAAGCAGCTCGTTTGTGGAATGCATTACCTATTGAGGTAAGACGTGCGCAAACATTACCTACGTTTAAAAAAATGGTGAAGGAGCATTTCCTTTCTCTGTAACTATTCTTGTCCTTTCTCTGCTCTATATTTGATATTTATTAGTATATTATTTTATTTGTATGTATGTATTTTATGTAATATCTAAGTAATATTATTTAAGATAGTTTTTTGTACACTGACAGCCCTATGTCTATCTCCTCTCGTTCAGTCCATCCAAAGGTTGTCTGGAAGAGATTGCCCTGTGCGATAAGACCGCCCATTGTACACTTATCTTTAAAAATGTTTTTTGTCCTGTAATTATTTAAGTGGTGTACAATAAAGTATATAATAAATAAATAAACACGACACACCTTTGCCAGATTGGTTCTCAGACTGATGCACCCGCACTTCATTATCCCAGCTAGTTTATAAATCCCAAGTGACGCGCCAGTTATACCATACGGGGCACAAATGCTAACTCTGAACTGGTACTTGCTAAGAATTTTCTGTATGGCAAAAGCCAGACACTTTGCTCGACCGGGATTGTATCCAAGAACACAAGCACCGCAGTTGCGCTTGGACTTGGGTAATGGGTTGTACAGATATAAGCACTATACAATTCTTTAAAATCTTTTGACAAAAACTGTCGTAATGTTAAGTGGTACTTCTGTTTTTCAACTCTATATGGTCCACATTGTTTCAATAACTTATTATACGATCTTTGAAACTAAACGCTAGACTATTGAAAACAATTTTTGGCCCAAAAAGGAATAGGCAATTAATGTCTGGAGGTAACAGGGCAGGCTTTGTTTACGAGTATTCTGTGAAGTATTATTTAGAGTTTTATCATATTTATAGTGGTTTACCCTAGGACGTGGACGTGGTGGTATTTATGAAAGTTCTAACCGTAGCAGGTTTTCATGAAATTAAATTCGCAAAAAGTGTTATGGACCGTTTTATTGCTGTCACAAAACTGCAGAACTTGTACGTAGGTTGTAAACATGTGGACTGATGCCGATAAAGTAGTTTGTCCACTGCTGCGTTGGATAACCAGTACTACGGAGAAGTTTGATAGCTATACATTGTTGCGTAACTTAACAATGGGTTATTTTACTGTATTTCAGTTATTTTTGTTGACCTAGCTAGTTGGTAGGTTACAAAGTACCTATGTAGGTAGGTACTTTTCTCAAATATGTTTGGAAATATTATCATTACTAGCTGTGCCTGCGGCTTCGCTCCCGTCATCTGCCTGCCAACCCTACCATACTTACCAGCCTGCCTGCCTACTCCACATACTCAAAAATATACATACTACATACCAATTTTTTTTTCTACTGTCACTCTGTCGCGTAAAATCTTTACACCGCGATTCAGAAAATGACTTTAAATGCACAACGCCATCTATCGAATAGCGAGTTCAACTGTCCGAGTAACTGAATTGCGTGAGCTGTGATAATTTTACTTCTTGAACACTTTAAATTCATCTAACTTTTGATGCAGTGAACCGATTGCGATGAAACAAAAACTAAGTAATTTTTCAAGATACGCACAATTTTTATGTATTAAAGTTATCTACATTGGTTTCGTACATTTCACGTGATGCGTGCACAAATAAACAGACAAAAATTCCAAAAATGCTAGAAATGGGTTCTGTTGGTTATCCTTTAACACCCTGGCTATTTTTTTTGGATTTTTTTTCGATGTACAAAAAATATTTTTCTACAGATTTATTATATGTATTGATGATTTTGACAACCTTCTTCGAGATAAATCGAAATTGCTGAACTGGCCAAATATATGTGAGCAACGGCCGGCAAAAGTTGTATGAAAATCCATATCTGTCGTGTTTAGCGGCCAAATAAATTACAAAGAAAACTCATACCTGTCGGGTAATTTAAAAATGAAACGACCTTTTACTACGAAACATGGCAACCATGGAGGTATCTTATCAAAGTTTTTATTTAAATTTCGAACTGGCTTGCAAATATAAAGCTGTTAAAAAAACAAACGAACACTTTAACTCGGGAAAAATAATTGTTTTTTCTACTACCCTGTCTATTATGTAACACATTGCCTAAGAAATTCGTTTCGAAATATGAAAATTTAGACACAAGATTATAAAATAAAAATTATAAAAAAACAAAATTACGAAATGACAGTTACAAAATGACTTTTGTATGGACCATTATTTAACTGGCAGAATGATACAGACCTGTTACCTCGGAAAAAGCGCGCGTTCATTTTGTGTATATAGTCTTTGGTTTTTAGTCTGAAAAATGCTAATAAATTGTTGTTGGAACTTATTTGCATTTAATTAAGTAAGCTCATCAGGTAGTAGAAATAGAATCGTTCGTGTCTCGCATAAAAAGGCTTTCGAAATTGGCTACAGCGCTCGTATTAAAATCTCTACTTTTTATGCTCGACATAAAATGTACTATTTCGTTGTTCGTCATTGATTTTGAAAAGTTATTCTGTTTGACAAAATGGGTACTAGGTACTAATGAGTTTTAATTTCCACGCCTTATTTGAGAAAAGTACTATACAGGCCTTGGCCACAACTAGGAATTGATGGACTTACGTATGTGTGCCTCGGCTTCGCCTCGGCCCACATTTACACGTTCGTCCATCAATGCCTCTTTTGCTGGCCGCTGCAGTAATGTACTATATCCCCCTCGGTGGTTCCCGCATTGTCGAGGTGGAGGGGCTGTAGCCGTGGCTTGGTTACCCATGGTGCAGCAAAGAGGAACCAGGGCCACTCGTCAGGGCTTTTACCGATTAAGCCGACGACGTAGCGGCCAACTAGTAGGTTGCGGTGCCACTTGGTAAAAGGTGACTGTACGGGCAGTAACTCCGTACACTGAGATGTAGTATGTAGGTGGACGAATCACACGGGATGTGGTACAGGAAATAAAATCACTGTTATGTGTCCGTAAATGATTGACAGTTTATTATTAAAAACATTAAATTATATAATAAATTAAGTAGCTCACTAGTGGTGGGCGCGATAGCCTAGTCAGCTAATGTACACAAGTAATCGGTGTATTACCAAATGCTTGTTCAGGTAAAAACTAAAACAATACAAATCATGTGGCGATGCTCGTACATCCTGCCAACTATAAAAAAACAAATAATAAGCAGAAATGCATTATTAAAAAGTAACTAAAGTATGTAAAGAAAGTTCTTGGTAGGTAGGTTCGCCGCTGACTGATCTTGGTGATGTTTCGCGATCCATCTTGTTGCTGCCGATGTCCGATGACCTCTTCTATTGTCTGTGTATCTGCCTTAATTTGTTCTTTTCTGGGCAGATTATTCTTCATGTGTTTCTATTTCCATGTTTATTATATTTTAGTGCGACTGAATCAGGTGTTTATTATTACGTAGTGTCTGTGACGTACTTCCAGCTGGACAGAAAATGCGCATGGTGCATTCTTCGCAACACGTAAACAACCAAGCCCCATTGATGTGTAACTTCGTCCATTCATAGCTGTAACTTGATCCCTCAGTGCGGCAGTTTGACACTCCTTGATTATTGATTATGCCTGCTTCGCACATTTTTGTGGCTGTTTTGCATATATAGGTAAGTCAAGGTTGCATAGCAGCAGCTGATTTGTATTTACTTGTGTGCATGATGAAAGATGTTGTTGATCCAGAGGTATCATCAAGTTCAAGGCTATGTATTTCGTTGTTGGTATTATGTTAATCATGGAGGCTTCCTTTATGTTGCGAATTGAAACGACTTCGGTTACTTCATGCCCGAATTGGACTTGAGAAGTTGTCGATGTGATGTCGATGAAGTCGCGTCCGTTTGTTTATTGTCCGTGGATCGTGTTGGTTTGTTTTCGGTATTATTCCCTGTTTCAATGGGTAACCGGGACAATTTTGTTACGGGCCTCTTCATTATGCTGGATTTAGTCTTGAGCGTGACGACTCGTACCAAGTTATCAGGTCCAGGATGCGTCTTTACAACTCGTCCTAATAACCATCTGGCTGGAGCCACTTGTTCTTCCTTTATGAGGACGACATCATCCACTGCCATGTTGTGTGTTGGGGATTGCCATTTTCCTCGTAATTGTAATGTTTGTAGGTAATCTTTGGACCATTTCTTCCAAAATTCCTTGTACATATTTTCTGTTAAGCGCCATCGTAAAGTTAACTGGCTGTTATCACCTTCTGACGTCATCGGAGGTGCCAGTACCGGTCCACCGACTAAAAAGTGGCCCGGTGTCAAGTAATCGATGTCGTCCAGGTCGTTTGTTAGAGCGACAAGTGGCCTCGAGTTGAGGCAGGCTTCAATTTGTACTAGCAAAGTAGTGAACTCTTCGTACGTAAGCTTTTGTTCACCAAGCACGCGTTTAAGGTGGTGTTTCATACTCTTGACTGCTGCTTCCCACAATCCTCCCGCCGTTGGCCAAGATGGAGCGTTAAAGTGCCATTCAATGCCACACTCGGAAGTTTTGTTGATAAGGTCATCGTTGACTAGAAGCTGCATTGCCTCCTGGCGTTCTTTGGCTAGTGCTTTAGCTGCTCCGACGAAGTTCGTTCCATTGTCGCTGTAGATATGTTTTGGCGTTCCTCGTCGTGCGCATAGCCGCTTCAATGCCGCGAGAAATGTTACAGTGCTGAGATCTGACACCAGTTCAAGGTGGATGGCTTTTGTGCATAGACAAATGAAGATCGCAATGTAGGCCTTAACTGTTTTAATGCCGCGGCCTTTGTTAGCCTTTATTTCAACGTGTCCCGTGAAATCCACGCCTGTATGTGTGAATGGCCGTGAAGGTGTAACTCGAGGCGTCGGTAAGTCTGCCATTTGCTGATTGCTGCGTTGCGTTTTGTAGCGATGACAGGTGACACATTTGTTAAGTTGCTTCTTGATTGGTTTCATGCCGCCAAGTATCCAATATTTGTTACGAAGGTGTCCCAAAGTAAGCCTGGCACCACCGTGGAGAGTGTTCTTGTGGGCTTGGTCAATCAAGAGTTCTGATAGCTTGTGATTATTTGATAAAATTATCGGATGTTTTTGGGAGTTGTTTAACTTGGCATGTTCAAGTCTTCCTCCCACTCGAAGAATGCCTTGAGCGTCTAATATTGGGCTCAAATTCAAAAGTTTGCTTGTGGCCCGTACCTTGTTATGGTTCTGTAGGTGCGCTGTATCATCGCCAAAGGTAGCCGCAGTTTTCACGAGTAGGTTTTGAGTCAGCACTATGCCTTCTGTAGTTAAATGTGACAGGCGTTTGGCTGTTGTTGCGTAACGTGAGTTGTTTATGAATCGTAAGATCCAGCTTATGACTCGGGTTGCATAAGTTATTGAACTGTATTTTAGCCGTAGTTGCTCGATGAGTGGCGCGTGTGTTGTTTGTATTGCGCAAGTGTGACCTCGTTTCCTTTGCTCTTCGTTTGTAGTAAAAATTCCTTGTTTGGGTATGCTGTTGTTTTGAAGCCAGGAAGGGGCGTTCCACCACAGATCGTGGCTTAGTAAGTCGGATGGTGAAATTCCTCTGCTTGCGTAATCTGCAGGATTGTCTTCGGACTTGACCTGTTTCCAGAAGTTGGGTGGAGTTCTTTGTGTATCTCTAGCCATACGTTTTTCTAGCGGCTTGAAGTGCGCGACTGCTTGTGGCTTTGATCGTTCCAAGCTTTGTTCGAAGTTGCTCTCCATGGGGCTTTTAACTTCGTGTAGTCCGTCTTCTAGTCTTTTTGTTGTGTCAGTATACAGTCTTTTGCAGTACTCCTCTCCGCCACTCGTGGACTTGTCGTCTGATGGTATCGCCGCAGTTTCCCAAAAGCGGGCGATGTCGTTAGTGTCCACCACGACATGGCAGTTGAAAGTATTTGTGTTTCCAACTAGTACCCAGCCAAGCTTGGTTTGTTGGGCTATAGGTGCGTATATGCTTCCTCGAATGATACTGCTCATGACTATGTCGCCATATACTCCGGCATCAAGTAGAATGTCAATCGGCCTTGATAAGTTGTATTGTGGGTCGGCCAGGTTAATATTTTCTATGTGTGGCCAATCTTGTTTTTCGAAGGAATAGTTAGGTAGATTGTTAAGTAATTTGGCCATTACTAGTGCCGGCGTCGAGAACTGGTAATCCCCGTAAAGGGACTCACAGTCCAACTGAACGGTTCCGTTGCTCTGGCTGGCAGATGTGCCGATTCCCGACACAGTTGAGTTGTGGTTGCGTCGCGGAAGGCCAAGTCGTTGCACAGCAGATTCTGTTATAAGGTTCAGTTGGGAGCCTTGGTCTAGAAGACATCTGAGTACGGCATAAGTTCCATCTGCGGCCTTTACTTTTAGCTGCACTGTTGCTAGTAGGACTTCGTTAAAATTGCCTGACACGTGATTGGATTTTCGTTCCGAGTTATTGTTGGTCACGTTGTCGGTCAGTTGACTTGACGACAGTGTCGCTGACGTAGTATCACGTGTTAGGTCATGTAGCGTGGTGTGGTGTGCACCGTTACACACCTTGCATCTTTTTTGCGAGTTGCATTTCTTTCCGTTGTGCGGATACATGCAGTTTTTGCAAATGTTCAATTGCTCAATTGTCCTCATTTTGATGGCTGGCGTCATTTCTTGAAACTCTTTACAGTAGAGCAAGATGTGGCTTGTTTTGCAAACAGGACAATTTCTGTCGGAGCTTGTATGGTTTGCCCTGGGATAGCGTCTGTATTTGTTGTACGCGTCCCTTTGAGCGGTTGTCGTCGGGCTCCCTTTGTTCGAGGAGACCTCGGCATCTGTTTGTTTGTATGTTTTGTTTGTTTTCTTCACCACTGATTCCAGCGCCGTGAACTTCCCTTCGATGAACTGGATGAATTCTTTGAAGTCAGGAAGTCCTCTTGGACTTTTTCTCGCCTCCATGTAGTCAGAGTAGGTCTGAGTGTCCAGTTTTCCCGTCAGGATATGCACCAAAATCGGGTCCCATGTTGTCGTGTCGATGCCCATGTTACGCAACGCGTGCACGGTTTCGAGACTCGTGTCGTGTAAGCGCTTCAACTCGTAAGCGTTTTGATGTTGAATCGTATGTTGACTCATCAAAACGTGCATTTGTTTGGTGAACAAGTTGGCTTTAGGAAAAATAAAAGTGTAAATGTGGCGATTTATAAGCTTCTTCAAGTAGTTATGACAAATGTGGATAACAAGATTCCAACGTGTGCCTTATACATGGATCTAAGCAAAGCTTTTGATCATGTTGATCATACTCTGCTCTTGGAGAAACTTAATGCTTATGGTGTGAGAGGAACGGTTCTAGATTTAATTAAATCATATCTGTGTAACCGAAGACAATCCACAGTAGTTACAGCAATATGTAAGAAGCAAAGAAAGGAAATAAAATACACGTCGAGATTTAGAAAAGTAAACGTTGGTGTGCCTCAGGGAAGTGTGTTAGGGCCGTTGTTATTCATCATATATATCAACGATTTTCCAAACGTTACCCAACATCCAACAATATTATTTGCTGATGATAGCACAGTCCTTTTCCAAGGCAAAAACCAAGCTCTTCTGGAAGAGGATATAAATAATACCTTAATTACTATTATTAACTGGTTGACGATGAATAACTTACAGATAAATTTGACAAAGACTAATTTAATGACATTCAAAAACAGAAAGGAATTATTATCTAACGTTTTAATTAATTATTCAGGACAGCAAATACAAGAGGTACAATCCACAAAATTTCTGGGACTGCATATAGATAATAATTTAAAGTGGCAAACACACAGTGAATATATAAGCTCCAAAATTAACCAATTCTCATATGCGCTGTTCAAACTCTCTAAAGTTGCGAATTTCAGAACACTTATGACTGCATACCACGGACATGTTGTTTCTCTTCTTCGGTACGGGATAATCTTTTGGGGCGACTCAACTTCCAGGGAAATGATATTAATATCACAAAAGAGGTGTGTTAGGGCTATTTGTAAACTAAAAAAGACTGATAGTTGCAAGCCATACTTCATTGATTTGAATATTTTGACCGTGCCATGTATTTACATATATGAAATGTTAATATTTGTGAAGAACAATATCAATCTGTTTGAAAAAATGAGAAGTACACGCTATAAAAATCACATATGTTTCCCTTTTAATAGAACGCATTTTTTGAATAGTAGTATATTCTGCATGGCACCAAGGTTGTATAATCATTTGCCAAAAGAACTGTTACAGATACAATCTTTGAATGTTTTTAAAAGTACTTTAAAAAAGCTTTTGATTTCTAAGGCCTATTACAGTGTCACTGAATACTTAGAAGATAAGATATGACAAAAAATGGATTATATGACACTGTATTTATTTAATATTGTGACATTTCAAATTTATAATTTTATGTGCTGTAATTTTTAATAATTGTATTGACATTGTGTATGAATTATATGACATTGTACTTGTTTAATATTGTGACATCTCAAATTTATAATTTTATGTGCTGTAACTATGTATTAATAATTGTATTGACATTTTGTAATAATAATGAATGAATCTTATTTATTAATCTAATTGTGATATACTTGTATGCTATTTTTGGCTAACATAGCGGCAAAAATGTTATTTAAGACCTAATGTTACCTATGTCTACAAATGATTAAATGAATATGAAGAGCAGCTGCAAGTTGTTATACCTATGGTGGAGGATTTCCCAGCAAGAGTCGTAGTTGCTTTCGGAGACAGATAAATGTTGCACAAGGCGCTCAGCCTCCCCTTTTAACTTTCCTTTCAGGTGTTGCATCTTCTGCCCCTTCGAGAGGAAGGGGTTGTTGTGAACAGCCGCAGTGTATAGATCGAGGAATGTCGGCCATTGTGTGTAGCTGCCAGAGAAGTCTGGTATTTCGATCCTCGGCGCACTGTCACGTTGTTGGACCGCCAGATTGAGCTTGCGGTTAAGATCTCGCTTTGTGCACTCGTATGTTTCTTCATACTTCGAAAACTCAAGCTCGTAGTTTACATCGCTACCGACGAGAATGTTGTCGAGCTGCCAGTGTACTTCATCAATCCTCCTCCAACGAGATTCGAGGGTCCTGAGCTTGTCTTCTATGTCCCATTTCTCGATAATGTCAGCAGTACACAAGTTGCGGGTGAAACGTGAGAAGGCTCGGAAGTTAGTTGCTTGTTGAGTTTTGAGCTCGTCCGATTTTGAAAGGACTTCAGTGCTCTTGTTCTCTTCACCTTGGTGACTCACGGGTTCCGCAGTGGAGGTCGGCCATGTTTGCAGCTTATGTTGTATGCTTGAGTATTCCGTCTTGACCCGGTCGTATACTTTTGTAATGTAGTATATGTCGGTCCGGTCTGTGGCGATCTGTAGCACGCCATGGTTCATCTCAAACTCGTTCCAGTGTGCCTGGAGGGTATCCAGTCTACCCCTGATGTATGTTGCGTTATTGCGGTCAGGGCCATCCTTTCCGAAGTTGACACCAATTTTTCGGATGCCCTCTGCAATGATTCCCTGCCGCTTGAGAAGTTCTTGTTGTCTAGCGTCCATAATTGTTGTATGTATGTGTATTGTTGATGGACGTTAGCTCTGTTGACTTCACTGTTGAATTGTTAGGATGTAATAATTGTTCCCGAATCACCAAATGTTGATGTTTCCTGTAGCGATCGCAGGGTCCGAAGGAATCTCTCCGTACGATATTGTGCGCCTTCTCAATCTGACTGGGGCGATCCGCTTGTGGAAGACCAGTCAAACCGATTCGCTATCGTAAGTTAAAACACTTCGTACCTGTGCGACTTGCAGGACTGTTTGATCCAGTAGTGATGATCCGGCTCGAAGGACCAAAAATGTACGGGCAGTAACTCCGTACACTGAGATGACTACATCTCAGTGTACGGAGTTACTGCCCGCCTACATACTAATGTAGGTGGACGAATCACACGGGATGTGGTACAGGAAATAAAATCACTGTTATGTGTCCGTAAATGATTGACAGTTTATTATTAAAAACATTAAATTATATAATAAATTAAGTAGCTCACTAGTGGTGGGCGCGATAGCCTAGTCAGCTAATGTACACAAGTAATCGGTGTATTACCAAATGCTTGTTCAGGTAAAAACTAAAACAATACAAATCATGTGGCGATGCTCGTACAGTGACATAGCAACTGAGGCGGGCCGCGATGTCTTTTGGAGCACCCCAGGTCCCATACGATATAAAGGAGTGCCGGTATTACGGTGCGCTGCTCTTCCTTCCTTCCACGACCTAGGGTGACGGGGTCGCCACCGTCTGATGGCGGCCGCGGTGGGGCTCAGGGGAGGAAGAATGTCGGTATAGCGTTGGCCGCTCTCCCTGTCCCCTGCGGCCGAAAAATTGTAGGTGGCGGGGCCATTGACCTTGACCCGTAACAAGAGGACCAAGTGCGTCCATTTGCTGGTTTGGTCCCTGGGGTGGTCATGGCGTATAGTGTGTTCTGGTGCGCCCAGAAGAGGGTCCGATGACGGACAGCCGCGGCGGGTCCGCGGAGAGTGTGCATGCCCGTGTTCCTGCCATAAACGGCAGAGGATGTCCTCCTCTCGTGGAGTTTTAGTGGGTTGGAGTTCCACATAACTGCACTATCTTCCCGTGGTAGTTGCAGTATGCATGAGCATTGCCCCAAGATGGGGTAAAATGGTAAAAGGTAGGTACTTATAAAGTTCTGCCTCAGGTCTATCATGACTGATCACATTATTCAAATTACCTGTTGACGTTAAGAGTCCCGAATTTAATTAGCAGGTCGGGCATTTCTATGTAATAAGTTTCAAGAGCAAAATTACACATTAATTATCAAGAAAATGGTAGATACTATAGGTACAACTCTGCCAAACCCTTCGGGAAATACAGGGGTGATGTCATGTTGCGTTAACTTCTTTGGTTGCTGACCGTAAATTAGTGGATTTAATTCACAGATCAGGCAAAATCCTATGTATATTTTGAACTGGCAACCCGATGCCTGGATTTGAGCCTGGGTACTTAAATATAATTAACGAAATGTAGATACTAAACATTTCTTCTTATTCCATTAGCAATACAGGTATGATACACTTATGTTATACAAACTTCTAGGGTTAATCCAATAAAATGAAACGCAAATAAAAATAGACAGCACGCAACAAATATTTATGTGATGAAGTCGGTTAAATGTGTACGGCCGGCTCAATTGTAAGTACCAATTACTATTTGAAGACCCGATTTGGCTGTCATCGCGACCTTTCGGTAATAAATTTTATGGACTTTAAATCTACGTAATCATTCTGGAATCGTTGAGACCTAGGAACCGTTGACATGGATTTCTTATGTGAAAAATGAGTTCGGAAATGCGAATAGGTTCACAGTAAAACCAGTTTATGTTATGTGTATTTGATTTGTTATACATATTTAGGACAAAGAACTACATTTCGCCAGTTATTTGACGGTCTCATAATTTTATTATGCCGGCAATACACTCTCGCGCGAGAGTCCGAGGAAACGCTGTACATTGAGTTTTTAAGCAAAATACTTCTTGATTGAACTCAGTACTGAGAGCAATGTACATCATCCTTGCGCATATGAGACCGACATATCTCATATCGGTATGTTGGCTACTGGGATAGTCACGAGCCCATAGTCTTACACCGGATACAAATCCAGAATCTTTATAAGCTTAGCATGACCCAAAAATCGAACCCAGGCAACAACCAGCAACGATCATGCGACCACTAGAGGTTAGACCAAAAAGGACAGCAAAAAATACTTTTAAAATAAAACTTCTTCCATTCTGCATTCCCAAACGACCATTTGAAAATGTAAATCTCAAGTATTTGAATCGCGTTCCCCCAATAAATAAAGGAGTGTGCTCACTTAATAGAAAAAAGCGCTCACACTACCCCCTAGGATGGGCCATCAATTGTTTAATGAGAAAAACAAGTATTTTACGGACCTTATAAGCAATTGGGCGGTGTTTCTTTTTTAATTTTATTTTAAAGTTGAGCACTTTATTAAGCTATTGAATGATACATACAAATGTTAAAACATTAAGAACATGAATAACATGATTAGGTCATATTACACATAGTTAATAGACCTGCAGGGATAAAGGCCCGTTTCTTGAATGACAATGGCTATTATGATTGGTAAAATTTCCAGCAGCCTATCCAATCACTTGACTTGCGTTTAATTTAAGACGAGCCAATAATTTATTTCTAGAAAGCCAGAGATAGGCTCTTTGCCCATAATATAATTCCTCACAGGAACAAAGCCACTGGTAATAGCTTATACCTACTTCATAACATTCTTAGAAATACTAACTTGAACTTCCCTATGTGACTAACCAATTTGCACGTGACTGTTAAAAGGGATGAATTATCATTACCATGCTTTCCCTAGTAATAATAATACAATATATCTTTATTTATCCAAAAACATACAGTTTCAAATACAGTTAGATATTTGATGTAAAAACATAAGCTTGTAGTTTGGAATAATGTTATAGTACATGTTGCAAATTCTGTACAAGAATAATACTCTACCTCTTAAACTAGGGTATACCTGTATTTTAAGAGGTAGTTTAGTTTACGGTCAAGGTTTACAATGATCAACAAAAACTTATCTCAAGTGGTCTGTGTAATTCTACTGTATGGAATATAAAACTAAAGATAGAATGTATAAGTGCGTTGTGTGTTTGTGTGTATGAGTGTCGTGCGTTTGTGTGTATGAGTGCTGTGCGTGTGTGCGAGTGGTGATGGTAAGTAGGTTTGTGTATGGGTGTTTTACACAAGATAGCCTCCGTGTAAGAGTAATCCTTAAGGAGCAACCATTCTGTTAATTTAGACTTTAGTGCATGTGAGTTTAGATCTATCTATACTTCTATACTAATACTAATACTAATATACTAATATACTAATACTAATATACTAATTTAATATATTAAAGAGGTAAAATTTGTAAGTTTGTATGTAGGGGGTAATCTCTGGAACTAATGATCCAATTCTAAAAATTTTTTCACTGGTAGAAAGCTACATTATTCCTGAGTGCTATAGGCTATATAACATCACGCTACGACTAATAGGAGCGGAGCATAAATGAAAAATGTTGCAGAAACGGGCAAGAATATTACTTTTTGAGAGCTTCCGTTGCGTGCGCTGCGTAAACGGTTTCAGTTATGCAATCATGTATGTAGGGTAGGTGTAGAGTGGGTGTAGCGTAGGTGTAGCGTAGGTGTAGCGTAGGTGTAGCGTAGGTGTAGCGTAGGTGTAGCGTAGGTGTAGCGTAGGTGTAGCGTAGGTGTAGCGTAGGTGTAGGGCAGGTGTAGGGTAGGTGTAGGGTAGGTGTAGGGTAGGTGAAGGGTAGGTGTAGGGTAGGTGTAGGGTAGGTGTAGGGTAGGTGTAGGGTAGGTGTAGGGTAGGTGTAGGGTAGGTGTAGGGTAGGTGTAGGGTAGGTGTAGGGTAGGTGTAGGGTAGGTGTAGGGTAGGTGTAGGGTAGGTGTAGGGTAGGTGTAGGGTAGGTGTAGGGTAGGTGTAGGGTAGGTGTAGGGTAGGTGTAGGGTAGGTGTAGGGTAGGTGTAGCGTAGGTGTAGCGTGGGTGTAGCGTAGGTGTAGGTTAGGTGTAGGGTAGGTGTCGGGTTGGTGTGGGGTTGGTGTGGGCTTGGTGTACGGTAGGTGTACGGTAGGTGTAGGGTAGGTGTAGGGTAGGTGTAGGGTAGGTGTAGGGTAGGTGTAGCGTAGGTGTAGCGTAGGTGTAGGGTAGGTGTAGGGTAGGTGTAGGGTAGGTGTAGGGAAGGTGTAGGGTAGGTGTAGGGTAGGTGCAGGGTAGGTGTAAGGTAGGTGTAGGGTAGGTGTAGGGTAGGTGTAGGGTAGGTGTAGGGTAGGTGTAGGGTAGGTGTAGGGTAGGTGTAAGGTAGGTGTAGGGTAGGTGTAGGGTAGGTGTAGGGTAGGTGTAGGGTAGGTGTAGGGTAGGTGTAGGGTAGGTGTAGGGTAGGTGTAGGGTAGGTGTAGCGTAGGGTAGGTGTAGGGTAGGTGTAGGGTAGGTGTAGGGTAGGTGTAGGGTAGGTGTAGGGTAGGTGTAGCGTAGGTGTAGCGTGGGTGTAGCGTAGGTGTAGGTTAGGTGTAGGGTAGGTGTCGGGTAGGTGTGGGGTTGGTGTGGGGTTGGTGTGGGGTTGGTGTGGGGTTGGTGTGGGGTTGGTGTACGGTAGGTGTAGGGTAGGTGTAGGGTAGGTGTAGGGTAGGTGTAGGGTAGGTGTAGCGTAGGTGTAGCGTAGGTGTAGGGTAGGTGTAGGGTAGGTGTAGGGTAGGTGTAGGGTAGGTGTAGGGTAGGTGTAGGGTAGGTGCAGGGTAGGTGTAAGGTAGGTGTAGGGTAGGTGTAGGGTAGGTGTAGGGTAGTTGTATGGTAGGTGTAGGGTAGGTGTAGGGTAGGTGTAGCGTAGGTGTAGCGTAGGTGTAGCGTTATAGGTGTAGCGTAGGTGTAGGGTAGGTGTAGAGTAGGGTAGGGTAGGTACGTAGCCAGTTGACGGGAGCGAAGCCGCGTGGGACAGCTAGTTTATAATATTGAGGTAATTGTTAATGTTTATATAAATATGAGTACTCAGTATATAATATTGATGTTTAGCGAAAGAGGTCTTGTGTTGGATACCTGGAGGAAGGTACGTGCGTTTATTTGGAATAGAGGGCGGAAGGTCGGCATGCCTTCTAAGGGTGGATTTTAGCACATAAAGCTGACGAACCGTAAGTATTTTACAGTCAGAGAACAGTTGAGTCGTAGGATATCTGTAGGGCTTTTTCATCATAACTTTAAGTATTGCTCTCTGTGCCCTCCCCACCCTCAGAAAGCTAAAGTTTTTGCTGCCCCTCCCCACGCTACTATGCAATACCCAATAACTGATTGGCATATTGCCTGGTACACCATCGTAAGGACTTTTTGGTTGGCGGATACTCTGAGAGACATAAATATGAGACGTAATATTCTGGTGGTGACAGTGTCGATTTGTTGGTCCCATCTCAGTCCGTCGTCTATCCGTACTCCAAGGTATTTAACACTTTCGGATCTTGCAAGAGGAGGACAAGTGCAGTGGGTGGGCGGATTTGTGCAGGAATTAGCGGTGATACTCAAAGAAGGAGATGGTTTAGCGTTACGTCTTATAGCAAAAGGAATATAAGTAGTTTTTTGTAGATTTAATGTATGAAGGTTTGAGTTTAGCCACTCCATAACTTCAGCCATGCCCATCTCCGCATTTGTTTTCACAATGTCCCAGGTGAAATCCGTCTACAAGAATTGCGGTGTCGTCTGCGTAAGCATAAATTCTACCGTGTGGGAGACTCAATGTGCAGAGATCATTTATAAAGATCTGGAATAGTATCGAGGATCCCACCCTGGGGAACACCATAGGACACGAGAAACTCATCACTTAAGTAAGTATCAATTCTAATAAATTGCTTACGGTTTTTTAGGTAATCTTTAAACATTTCTAGTGGCATTCCACACACACCGATATTTTCCAGCTTCCTGATTAGTTTGAAATAGCTCAATCTCTTGATGTCGATGTTGATTTTGATATTTAATCTGCTAAGGGGCTGGGCTGTATTAACATACTTACGCTTTGAGCCCGTCAGCGACGAGCCCTGTAGGGCTTGGCTTTGTTGATGCAATCCTACCTTGTCTGGCTCCTTCAGAGACGGAAAGGTGGCGTGGTCTTGAGGGAAAGCGCACTGTCGTGTAGATCCTCAAGGCAAGTGTGGTGATTTCCTTCTCATGGTTGCCGCCCTGTTTTTGGTCTAATTCCCTCTGAAATAGACGTAACTGAAATCATTGTGCGACGTATCACAGGGGTGGCGAGGTCATGCCCCTGGGTGTCCACCATTGAACAAGAACAATGATGGATGGCAATGACCTCCCACGTGTTTGTGCTGTGCGCGGGGACCCGTACGGAAGGATGAGGGGATCCTGGTGGCTGAGCCAATGAGCGTAGGACGGTTTAACGTCTCTGAGGCAACACGTGGAGTGTTGCCTCAGAGACGTTAAACCGTCCGGATTTCTTCTCACACGGGAGGCCGTAGCCTAGCCAGCTACGGTCAATCGGCTGCGGGGTCCGGTCAGTAGGCCCCCAGGCGAGTTCACTCCCATTAGGGGCTTGCAGACGGTGGCGCTCGCTCGCATTGCTAGTGGTAGCGGTGCGAGTTAGTGTCGTGCAGTCTCGTGGGCAACTAATGGGGGGGGCTATAACCCTCGACTAATCCCTGGTGCTACCATAGCATCGCCACGTGAGCACTCCATGGCGGGTGGGATTAGTCGAGGGATGAAAATTGTTTTTATCGGCTTTAATGGAAAATTCAAGTAAAAAAAAACACAAGGCGAAAGGACCGGCGAAAGCTGGGACTGCGCTCCAAAAGGCAGGACCGGCGCAAGCCGGGACTGCCAAAGACAAGACTGTCAAAAGACGGGACTGTCACGGCACTGTCGAGGGCCGGCTCTGCTGCGGGACCACCGCTGGGCAGCACTGTAACCAAGCCCACTGGGCATAAGGGAGCTGCCAAAGCTGGCGCGTTACGGGAGCCTTGTGTTTAGAGGTCGAACGACCTCGGACCTTACGGCCCCGGACGCTACCGGCAAGGTCAGCACTTCTTCGTCACCCGGCGGCCGGCAGGAATCAGGCTGGCGCCAAACTGGACGATCTTGGGCGCAAAGGAAAAAGCGCCAAAAGTTGAGACAGCAGGCGGCTCTCGAAGGGACTCCTACGGGAGGACCATCAATAAGGCCGCGTTCTGCTCTCAGCAGCGACAGCGGGGACATGGCTGCCAAGAGAATGAAGACCCAAGGTCATCCGTCCACGACCGGATCCTTTAGGGATGCGGTGGCGGTTGTGAAACTCGCCATCGTCTCAGGCAAGTATCCTGAGGAGTACCTGAAGACGGAGAATCTGGTGCCAATCCAGGAACTCATACTTGAGAAACTGGAGGAAGCATCGGATCCCCTACCTATCTTTACTGTTGCGCCCGGAGTTGTCGCAGGTGCAGTGCATGTATCCTGCGACGACTCTGACGCAGCTTGCTGGCTTCGGGGTGCCATCCACAACGTGGAACTTGGCTCCCTGAAGCTCAAGGTCGTCAACGCCAAGGACCTTCCAAAGCCAGTCAAGATGGCATGGAAGAGCCGCAACTTGGCGCTGCAAGACTCGGCTCGGGCCATTCGGTTGCTCCAGCGGCTTAACCCTGCCTTGAGGACGGACGACTGGAAGGTCGTGAATGCTCTCACGGAGCAGACCGGCATCCGTCGTATCGTTCTCATGGACGGGGTGTCCGCTGGGGTCATCAAGGCCGCGGGCTACTCTCTTCCAGGAGGAATTGAACGATACTCGTTCAAGCTCCTGGAAGAGGACAAGGGAGAGGCACCTACTGTGGAAGCAGGAGTGGAGCCCTCCGAAGATGGTCCACCGCAGTGTGAGGAGGCCATCGACAAGGTCGCTGCTCAAGACTTAGCGCGAGAGTCAGCGATCCAGACCGGGGCGGCAGAAGCGGACCTCGAGGATGATATCCTTGAGGGCATCGACACCCTGGGAATTGAGTCGCCAGCGGCTCTCGAGGAAGAAGAGTTGGAGGGGGAGCCTCAAAACTGAGGCACTCCATCAACGGCGCATACCCATCAAAACATCCAAGATGGAGGGACTCAGGTGTGTACAAATCAATTTGCATCATTGCAGAGCCGCTACTGCCCTTCTGGCTCGGCAACTGAAGCTCAATTCATACGACGTGGCCTTGATACAGGAACCTTATTTGTATAAAGGGACTATAAAAGGCTTAGGTGGGACAGGGGGCATGGTGCTCTATGACTGTCCAACTAATGACGCGAGGACTTGCATCTATATCAGGGGCGGTATAGAGGCAATGCCCTTACGTACTTTCTGTTACAGGGATCTCACAACAACTTTGATCCAAGTGGGGACGGGAACAGAGAAAAGGAAAGTCATCCTTGCCTCTGCCTATCTCCCATATGAACAAAAGGAACCAGTAACACCACTAATCAGGAGACTGGTTGACTACGGCAACCAAGAAAACCTCGACCTGATACTTGGCTGCGATGCGAATGCACACCACGTCGTTTGGGGCAGCTCTGATTTCAACAAACGAGGGGAGGATTTGTTGGACTTTGTGGTAAGCTCTTCTTTACAAATCCTTAACGCAGGCAATAAACCTACTTTCAGGACCTCTGCGAGAACTGAAGTTATTGACCTGACACTGGCTTCAAACAGGCCCAGCACTCATATTGAAAATTGGCATGTATCGGACGAAATATCTCTGTCTGACCATAATTATATATGCTTTAGGTTTAGAACGGCGGGAGACGCCGAAACTAGACGAAGGAGAAACCCAAGACATACAAATTGGGACTCGTACAGGAGGGACCTAAAAGTAAATCTAGGGAGCCCTAAAGGTAAGCTTAATTCCATACTAGATATAGAATTTGAAGCGGACAGAATCAAGGTGGGCACCATCGGTGCATGGGAAGATAACTGCCCAGAGAAAAGAGCCTTTTGCATAAAGGTATCATGGTGGACTCCTTAACTAGCTAAAATACGTCAGGAAACACGACAGGCCTTTAATGATGCAAAAGCCATGAAAGATTTTTCTGGCTATCACATCATGCTAACGAGGTATAACACGGCGGTACGCAAGGCCAGAAGAACTAATTGGCGGCAGCATTGCACTTCCATCGAAACTCTGCCAAATGGGATGAGATTGTGCAAAGCAATGTCCATGACTAAGACAAACCCACTATCATCTGTAAAGGATGAGAGTGGGCATCTCACGGAAACTGGACAGGACACTCTGGGCGTGATGTTTAGGACCCACTTCCCAGAATGTATACTGCGCGATAGCAATGAAGAGGAACCAGTCACAAGGGACGAGCTCACAAGGCACACGTCCAAATATAACTGGCTCACGGCAAAGAAAGTGGTAGATGAAAATAAACTGAAGCTGGCAATAGCCGGCTTCCAGCCACTCAAATCCCCTGGTCCAGATGGCATCTACCCAATACTATTGCAAGAAGGGGCATCTGTTTTGATACCTCATTTGAGTAAGCTCTACAGAGCCTGCATTGCCTTTGGGTACGTACCCAAGGCATGGAGGGAGGTCAAAGTCACCTTTATACCGAAGGTGGGTAGACCGACTTATGAAGAAGCTAAAGCTTACAGGCCCATTAGTCTATCATCCTTTCTCTTGAAAACTCTGGAGAAACTGGTAGACAGGTACTTAAGAGAGGGTCCACTGAAAGTATTCCCTCTACATAAACTACAATGCGCCTACAGCCCTGGCAAATCTACGGAAACGGCATTGCACTATGTTGCAAGTCGAGCCGAGGCTGCGCTAGAGGGACAAGAAATCTGTGTTGGGGCTTTCCTCGACATAGAGGGAGCCTTTGACAAGACAACATTTGAGTCCATACGCACTGCTGCAAAGGAACATGGCATCAATGATACCACGTGCAACTGGATTGACTATATGCTGAGAAGCAGAACAGTCAGATCGGAACTAATGGGAGACAGACTTAGTGAAAAAACAACAAGAGGTTGTCCGCAAGGCGGAGTGCTGTCACCATTATTGTGGTGCTTGGTAGTAGACTCGCTACTTACCAAACTTAATACCGGACCATTCTACACAGTAGGCTATGCAGATGACATAGCCATAATGGTCAATGGTAAATTCCCGAACACAGTGTCTGGATTATTACAACAGGCATTGAGGACGACAGAAGAATGGTGTACAAAGAACCACCTCTCTATCAACCCAAGCAAAGCAGTCATTATTCCATTCACGAGGAAGAGACAACTAGGAAACCTAGGAGAGCTCTCCCTCAATGGAATGAAACTGCCCTGGTCCACCGAAGTTAAATATATTGGGGTCACGCTTGATACAGAACTCAGGTGGAAAATTCATGTGGAAAATATTACGACAAAGGCCTTACGAGTGTTCGGAATGTGTCGTTCCACCTACGGTAAAACTTGGGGTCTTAAGCCCAAAGTTCTACGATGGCTGTACCGGACAGTGATAATACCTATTATCACATGCGGCAGCCAAGAACAAAGCTTGCCTCGTGCAAAGCACCACTCACCAGGTTACAAAGAACAGTGTATCTAGGCATCACGGGTGCTTTTAGGACAACACCTACGGCAGCGATTGAGAGATACCTCAATATCCCTCCTCTGCATATAATGGTTGAATTCGAGGCAAGGAAGACATTAAATCGTCTCGCTGTTGCTGGACTATGGGATGCCTCCAAGCCAAAGACTAACCATACAAAGTTCGATGAGAATGAAGACCTGGATCGGGTAACAAGCATGTTATCCGATAAAATGCAAACTATGTATGTGTTTGAAAGGTCTTTTAAGGTCCAAATCCCTACAATAGAGGACTGGACGAAGGGACTCGATCCACCAGAACAAGATAGTCTGGTGTGGTACACTGATGGATCCAAAATGGAATCAGGTACAGGAACGGGAATATACGCAAAAGGCTACAAGTGTAGCAAAAGCTTAGGGAAGATGGCAACTGTATTCCAAGCAGAAACATATGCCATAATAACCTGTGCTCAAGAGAATATAGATAGAGGAACCAGAGGTCAATCCATATATATTCTTAGTGACAGTCAGGCTGCAATCAAGGCCATGGCATCCTACAAAGTGGACTTCAGACTTATTCTGGATGCTGTCCGGACCCTAAACAGGCTTGGGCAGCACAACGGGGTAAGACTTATGTGGGTCCCTGGGCACAAAGGATTCCATGGTAACGAAATGGCTGATGAACTGGCAAGAGAGGGCTCAGCAAATGATTTTGTGGGACCAGAACCATGTGTAGGCATCTCGACATGTCTCGTAAAAGCCGCATTTAGGGAGTTTGCAGATCACAGACAACGAACTTGTTGGCTGTCTAATACCGGTCTACAACACTCCAAGAGATTCCTGGGCTCTACTTTCAAAGCCCGGGATTGCATTTGGAACATGAGCAGGGGGCAAATCCGCTACCTGCTTGGGGCCTTTACTGGGCACTTTGGAACCAACGACATGCTCATGAAGATGGGTCTAACCGCGACACCCATGTGTAGGTTGAGTGGGGAACATACGGAACGCATGGAGCACCGACTGTGCACATGCGATGCACTGGCTGGTAAGCGAATGAGTCTCCTAGGGATTGGGTATCCAAAACCAGAAGACTACAGGCTCATATCGCCTAATCTCGTTGTAAAACTCATGAAAACGGTTTTTAACGAGATTGGGGAGGAGTAAGTTATCTAGGGGACCACAATAGATCCCAATGGGTCGAAGTGTCCGAGTTATTCCTCGGCCCCTCCATAAGATAAGATAAGATAATCTGCTTTATTTATAACAAGTAATATACGCTAATCGCACATAATTTCAATGAAACTTTATGATAAGAGAGAGTTGATCTTTTGATGATGGTTGGAAAATAAATTAATTTAAAAAGCATTTGCTTTTTTTAAACGACACAAGCTGCTTTTTACTCTGCAAAATTAGTTAATTTAGTGTTCTGATTTGTGTTCGTTTTGTCCAGGATAGTTCTTGGACCACTTATTATTTTGACCATAACAAAAAACAACAAAATTAGAATATTTGACATACCTGAATTCAAAGAATTTTCTGAAATAAAAAGCCATTACGTATGAACTGGTTTGAGGTAGCTCCGGAAAAGTGTACCTGGAAGGGAACTGGTTTGAGGTGGCTCAGGAAAAGAGTACCTTGCCTTTGCCCAGTAGTGTGACAGTGGACAGTGTAGACTAAAATAAAAAAGGAAAGTTCATACTTCAGAGATTTGTCTGACTGAAATCGTGTACCTAAATCTTTAGGATTGCATTTGTTACATGAAATGCCTACGGAAAAGTTTACGTACTAGAAAGTATAACAAATCCGCAAAAAAAAAACATCCCAACTATTAAATTAGATAAGAACACAGATCGAACACATCATCGCTTACCATCAGGTGAGATAGTGGTCAAGCGCAAGCCTATAGATAATAATAAAAATAAAAAAATATAATTACTACCAAAACACGCACACGCGAATGATAACGAATTAAACGATAAAAGTTTCAAAAACACCTAGTTTATACTAACCGGTTTAAAATTAAACTTTTACAACAGTTAATGACGCCTAACTGGGTAATTTATAGCTGTAAAAAAATACAAAGGGTTAAGAATGATATACGCGTAGTTAATCTCGGTTTACGCGGTCGACGCGTGCGCATGTTTGAAAGGTAAATATTTATCATAGGCTATAATAGGAGAATTAAGATATCGGTTGGATATGGTGTGTTGAAGATTGGTGTAATTTGGAGTTGTTTTACAAATATGGGTAGGTTTTGATATTGAACAATAGGATTTGGCCACATTTTTATAAAATTAAGTATTTCGATTTTTCATTCTCATGAGATTGATTTAATTGTATGCAAATGTTATAGGTATCTGGTGTTCTAGACAAACTAACATTCTATCAGCGTTAACGATTGACAAAAGTCCAGTGTTTGGAAATAGAACACGTAACATTTCGGAAGCACTTGTCAATGTCATAGATTTCTCAACCGACTTTAAAAAGGAGGCGCTTCTCAATTTGACTGCATGTTTTTGTATGTTTGTTACGAAATCACTCTACCAATTATGAACCGATTTTGATGATTAATTTTTATTTGAAAGCTGGTGTCCCGTGTGGTACCATTTAAATCTGATCTTTTGACCAAGATCTGACGAGTAGTTTTTATGTTAAACTTAATCATCCGTATTTTCATGGAAATATAAGGTACCGAAACTGAAAAAGGAAAAATAAAAACTTTTTACCAAAACATTAAACCGACTTCCAAAACAAAAAAAAAACAGTATAAAGCGAAAAATAACTTTCTTTTCGGAAGTCGATGTCAAAACACAAACAAAACAAACACAAATTTGTAGTACCAACAACAAGGCTCAAGAAAATAGGTGGCTCGTTTAGATGTCAATGTGTGCGCTTTTATAATAAGCTTCCAAGCCACGTACAAGTTCTAAGTCTTAATAAATTCAAATCATTCATTAAACGTAAGTTGTGCCAGAAAGCGTTTTATACCATTCAAGATTACGTTGAGGTCAAAAAGGCTTGTGATTGAGCTGCTCCAATTAAAAATTAATTTTGATTTTTTATATTTTCCACCGTGAATTTTGTTTTATTATTATTATTTATTTTTTTTGGTTTTCTTGCAATGACAAGAATATTTACTTTTTAAAGTATTATATTATTTTATTTTAATTATTGTGAATGTGAATACTATGTGGACCATTTTTTTTGTTTTTATTTTTAATTTATCTAATTAATTTAATCGTGGTCTGGCAGTTTGAGTAGTTTATGCGGCCTACCCGAATGTCCTTTCTTTGGTATTGTTCGTCGAATCGTTGAGCTCCTTAAATTCTGTGTTGAGCTGCTCGGTTATTGACAAATGCGTGCACTGACTGGACAGGTCCACTCAATCTGGCTGGTTCTTTCCTCAAAAGACCATTTCAGACATCAATCTACATGGTCTTCACATGATCTAACCAAGATTTTTATTTTGTCTGGACTTTAAAAGAGACTGTGTCCTCTGAGTTTGTTTCGGCCTTTCTTCTCAGAGTAGTCAGATAGGAAACGCCGACCTCATCTAGTTTTAAAAATATGATCGACATGTAAAAGTGTTTGTACAAACCAACTTACAGAAATAAAATCATTTATCATTTAAAAACGGAAAGAAATAGATACCAAAGATACCGACTTCTGAAAAGAAAGTGTTTTTTCGCTTTGTAAATTTTTGTTTGTTTAACATTTTTGTTATTTATTTTTTTAGTTTTACTTTAGTTAGCGCTAAAAGAATGTAACTTTGTCTAGGCGTTCTCGTTCTCTCTTCTCACTCATTCTATATTCGCAGACCTGATGATTGGAGATGGTTCTGGGTATGTTATTAATACACCTATTCAGTTGATTGCACAAAAACAGTCTCTAAAACACTTGGGTCCTTGCTCACCAGCTCTAACAAGACATTATTTATTGTCTTACAGCTCATGTTGTCACGAGAAAACATTCTATTTTCTATAACCAACCCTCTCAACATTGCAAAGCTATCTCGAACTGCAATAAAACTCTTGCCGAGCTGAACTCCATTAAATGTGCATTACCTCGAAAGTCTGACTATTACCTAAGTTTCTAGACTAGTACTTAAGATTAAGTAACAGAATGACCGCATACGTGTTAACTTTGACCATAGTATATCTAGGTTGCATGAAAGGCACGACTTTAAGGTCCAAATCATTTGGACGTAAGACCAGAGGCATAAAATAACCGAACTATGTGGTTGGAATGAGAATTTAATATGAAATTCGGTGTACAGAATTGACTCACAAAAAAAATCGAATTTGGTTTTGATTTTTCCACTTTCAGATTGAATTTTTATCGGAGGAATGAAAATTGTGATTTATTAGATTTTGTAGATATCGAAAATATACTAAAATGCCATATCACACTAATATTATAAAGGTGAAAGTTTGTGAGTGTGTTTATATGTTTGTTACTTCTTCACGCTCAAATGGCTGGACGGATCTGGATGAAATTTGGCACGCAGATAGATTATAGTCTGGAATAGCACATAAGATAATTTTTATCCCGGCAATATGTAGTTTTCGACATTTACGAGGGCGAAGCCGCTGACAGAAGCTATTTTATTCTATAAATAAAATTGAACTGAAATCACTGAGGATTGAAAGATCAGCCCTTTAACTAAGAATTTATTTCGCGGCTGTTGTATATGGGCGGACTATCGGATTCTACATTACAAGAAGTAGGTTCGATTTGATAGTTTCATAGAATCCGGCTCGAAAATAATAAGAGTAGCAATGATCGCATTTACATAATGTACCAAACAGATAACTAAAACTAACGTTATTCATAGCACAATTGAGTGTAAATTAAGCCAGTAAACGAACTCTTGTGACCACATATAGTCAACAAGAAGGATCGCAGTGCTCACTGCGGTGCGCGGCATCCGACAGGTGTTGTTTATAATTAAAACTCGGGAGACAATACATACTGATCACAGAAACTTCTCAAGCGAATTTTGTAAGTGAATAATGTTTGATAATTTAAATGTTTTGGTTTAACGAAGGTTTAGACTTGACGGCACTGACTTTAAAGCAGCATGTGCCGAGGTTTAAATTTGGCTAGGATTAGTTTGACTCTTAGAATGTCAAGTTCAAACATAACAAGTAGTTTTAGTTGAGATCATTTTCAGGCATTATTAAATTTTCAGTTGACATTTTTTTTTTTTTTAAATAAAATGTTCTTATGGCAAGGTCTCAGTCCTATCTAATAAGCCTCTTATTTCCCACAGTTGAGCAAAGACTATCCCAGTCTCTTGACCATTTGTCATAAGTAAGTGATAGTAAGAAAGGAAATGCTTGCGGACTTTAGTTGGTGTCTTCAGATATCTTAGGGGGTGTAATTAATTAGACGTGGTTCGCAATAGCACAGAAAAGACTGCAATATATTCTATAACTCTTCTCGTATATATATAATAACAAGTTCCTTACATTGACTGTTATAGTTCAACTCTAATACGCCTCATGAGCCAAAATCGCAGCACAAACTAAATCGTCTGAACCCACGACAATTTATTATCGCTAAGGACAACAAACTGACTGCAAAGACCACAAAGTGGCTCCAAAGGCACCACAAGGCACGGCACTACTTAATGACAATAAAGGGCCCGCAATTTATAATCGGAGCTTTAACAGGCTAGGAGGAAACGCTATGGTCAGTCTAGCTGACGACCGTTTAGTGATGAGAAAATATGTTGTCAATTAAGTAGGTTTATCAAAATTTTAATTAAGACATTACAATTTAAAAAAAACTGTGTTTGTGTAAATCATCATCGATTAAGCAGAAAGACGTTAACTGCTGGACATAAGCCTCCCCAAACGGTCACCCATAGACCAGTCCACGGTGCTTCTCACATCATGAAGTTAATTACTTCAATAAAAGTACGTTATTAAAGGCTTAAATTAATTAGGAATAAAGAGGCTTTTTTATTTTTATGATTTATTTGTATTGTTGAGGGCCAGGTGAGAAGTACTCATAACAGGCGTACGTCTATAACTAGATTGTATAAACGCAAATAAAGCAAAAGGAGTATGTTAAGGATGTAGCAAATGGCGTTCTATAGTTTTCTATGTGTCTAAGAAGTTTCTTTTTAAAGAAATATGAACTCATGAATATGAGACTAGCAAGTTAAATTCAATGCCAAAAGTTGCTTTAAAATGCCAATTGCGAGTTATTTAATAAAAAAGAGTTGAAAACAATACAATGGCAATCAACCTTATAAATTCCAATAACCTTTATTTATAATATCAAAAAAACAAACCATTAGAAAATGGTTTAATGGTGGAAGTGGTGGGAAATTATGATTTTTTGTTCAGCCAACCATCAATACACTTAATTCCGTAATAAAAACATGCAATTAAATAATAATACAAATAAATATAATAATTAAATAAAAGTAAAACGGTTTTTCACTTCAATGGTTTTTTAATTGTATATAAACTCTAATATATATATGGTTATAACTATAGTATATGACAAACGTCATTCAAGTTTTATTTCAAAAATTCGAAAATTTTCAATGAAAACCCCAAAGTTTCAATAAACAAGTGACTCGCACAATAAAATCCATAACATCCATATGATAATAGTGGTGTTCATTAAAACTGATCTTAATATAAATCGTGACCCCATAATATCTCGGTTCATTGTGTTCTTCTTGAATTTATCGATATAATTATTTCCCATCTCCATTCCTGTTGCGGTACTCAGTGTAGTTCATGCATCGCAAGTCAAATTCAATGGCATAATAATTACTACTGTATCATGGTATGCTATTGGCATGGAAGTAATTTAAGATGTGCGTAAATGTAGTTTGATGTCTGATGAATAAAATTGGTGGTGATTTTGACGTAGATAGCTTCGGTCTTAGGGAACGGTAGTGTATTGCGTATTGATTTTTGAATATCACCGTAACTCGCATTAGTGTGACGGAATGTTTACTGCCTACATTCTGTCATACTAATGCGAGTTACGGTGATATTCAAAAATTAATACGCAATACACTACCGTTCCCTATATGACCATACATCAATAACAAACATATTTTTATACATCCATAGAAACGACGATATTAAAAATTGTTTAATTTCCAGCCCAGATGCCTTTCTGCAGATTTCTTTCTTTCTGTTTGTATGAATATGCGACTAAATTACAGACACATAATTAAAATGGCACAGCTTTAAAATGGTCTCGAACATCACAGGGTATATCATATTTCCACACCACCATATCAGTATTCTCATACAGTTGTTTGGCCGCCGCGCGTCGGTGCGTCGCCACTTGAGGTATGGCCCAACGGATTATCCAGCTTAGTATTATTTACACGGACTGGTCAACTCATCGTACAAAATATGAATAAATCTAATTGTATTTCTGACTGTGTGGTTTGCGATTTTCGACCTTAGGGTATTTGCCTAGCGTCGGGAGTCACAAGGCGATTCCCGGCCACCGTAAGCGCGGGCTTGCGGACGTCAAGTAATGGGTAGCTCGCCGTCCGATAAGGACCAAGCCTGAGTTTACGGCGCGTAGTGTTCCACGCGCGCCTCAAAGAGATGTCAGCAAAACTGACGGAGCCCGATAGGGCCGATGCCTGTCTGGGTCGCGGATAAATTTGAAAGTGAGTTACCGCGGCCCTGGCACAAGCAACTAAAGGAACGCGTGGGGTTCAGTCAGTATAAGTCTGACGCGCCCTCCCGCTTCACCCAGAGTGGGAAAAGTCATTGGATGATTCCCCACAAAAAAAATGGTATTTGCCTTTTCGATGTTCTTGCTGTGTGAATGATTATATGGTTAGAAATAAGCTGATTATTTAAATGAAGGCGATGAATGGTGGAAGAAGAGACACTGCGATGACAAAGAATAACGATAATTTAACTATGGAGGAAGAACTTAGCGATATTTGTTTTACCATTTCCATACTTAGCATGACGCTGACGCATTGTTTCCTGTGCAATGGGCGGCCAGTTTTCAACATTGGCATAAAAAAACGGCGTCGGTTTGTATCGAAAAACATAACACACGGCACAAGAATGTTTTAAAAAATATGTAAAACACACATGTCACATGAAACCGCTAAGTAAGATTTCCAAATCGAATATGACCGGAATGAATACAAAGTGCAGTACTAAGTGCCAACCCACTGAGCTGAAACGTTCCAAGAAAGAGGTGCATTTGTAACCCTCTAGCCTCGACCGCGACGTAGTACTAACATTACTGGCTGTAAACGAACTATGGGGGACAAATGTACCCAATAACGGTGGCGAGGATGAGGTGAAATGTTACTTTTCATATTAATAAGTTATAGTAATAGAAGGTCCTTGCTATATAAATTCCTATAGAAATTCTCTCGGAGAGTTCTTAGTATCGGTCATGTTTCTGTTGTAGAGCAGCATCGCTGTGAGCGGTAGGTACCCAATAGCAACTGGTGCAGTTACAGGCACGTTAGACTTTAATTTATTGACAATCCCTGTACAATATTCAGATAAACAGCTTTCGCGAAATAAATTTTATTGTTCTCTACATCTGACTAAATATATTTTATCTTTTAGCAAATAGGAAGATTTGATAGTTCTTTCGTAATTTCAGGAACGTAAGCTTATGAGAACCGCCAGATGCAAGATCTATGGATGTGGCGTAGCTTGAGGGAAGCCTATGTATAGCAGTGGACGTATTTTGACTAAAATGACAATGATGAACCTACTATGAACATGGGCCTGCTTTGAAACGTGGCCCATCTTTCGGACTGACCAATTCCTTGACAATTCAAAACTACGTGGAAATGGTTTATTTATTTTTTATTTATTTATTTAACCATTTATACACACACATAATATACAGACAAGATGAAGAAACAGAAAAATAGGTACATAGGTAATGCTTATTTCTATAGAAATCTCTTCCAGCATACCTGCGAAAGGAAAGATGAAAAAAAGAGATGTAGACAGTGTGCAGAGTTGAAAAATAATTAACACAAAACGATTTAAAACTAATTAATAACTAATAAACAATACTTATAACAAATTAAATATACCTACTGTTATAATAATAAATACGAAGATATTTATAAAATAAATATTAAAAATATAAATACGAATACCTATCTAATATTAAAAAAAAAAATACATAATTATGCAACTATGACGGAATGGAGAGGTAGTGGTCTTTCTCTCTTCTCTTAAAAACAGCAAGAGTTTGGCAGTCCCTAATGTCAGGCGGTAGAGTTCCACAATCGCACGGCGTACACAGTAATAGAGTAGGAGTAGAAGTCGGCAGTGTGGGAAGGGATATTAAGGAGATTTTTAAGATGCAACCCGCAAAGCGCATCGGAAGGACGGGAGTAGGAAAAGCGTTCACGGAGGTAGGACGGTGTTTTAGGACTGTGAAGGATGTTAAATAATAGACACAATATGCGAGAGTTCCTGCGAAGTCGAATAGGGAGCCACTTGAGTAACTTGCGAAAATCTGAAACGTGATCATACTTTTTAAGGTTGAAAACAAAACGAATACATACATTTTGCAAACGCTCAAGTTTATTTAATAGCTCCTCGGTGGCATCCAAATAACAGGCGTCGGCGTAGTCAATGATGGGCTGAATGAGTGTTTGGGCAAGGGAAATTATGGTTTTCATGGGCAAAAAGCTCTGGAGGCATTTCAGCGAGTGGAACGAGTAGTGCACTTTGCGACTTACCTCAGCGACATGGGCAGTCCACGACAAATAGGAGTCCATGATTACCCCCAGGTTTTTAGCCGTCTTAGTGTACCCAATCTGTACTCCATTCAACCAGAGTGGAGACAGCGACGCAACATCAAGCCTGTTCCGCATATGCCTGCCGCCGATAACCATGGCCTGAGATTTCCTAGGGTTGATTTGCAGCCCAAAGGACTACGACCACTCTCCAATCGACTCCAGGTCACTGTTTACGGCAGTCACGACAGCTTCCGCATCAGAACTAAGAAAATGATGGTAAAGCTGGAGGTCGTCTGCGTAAAGATGGAAGTTACAGGAGATGATTCTAGTAACAGTGTTAATAAAAATAGAAAAGAGAAGAGGAGAGAGAACGCCACCCTGGGGCACACCCGCAGTAAGAGAGCACCAATCCGATCCCAAGAAGGATATCGAAGTTAACAGAGTTGAAGGCACTGCTGAAATCAAGAAGCACAAGTAACGTCAGAGATGTGTGATCCATAGCCCCGCGGATGTCATCAATCACCTTTGTTTGAGTTTTTTAACAATAAATACAGTTTTATTTCTTGATGCGCGAACAACGTCATTGCAGAATAATATAGCAAAACCGGCAAAAAGAAAACGGTATTACTGTCCGGTCGGTCTGTGTTGATGGGTTGAATCATTTGTCTGTCAGGATTTCGCACAAGATCGACTGAGATGTATGTTACCTTGTATTTGCTGATCATATTGAGACATTGGTCTGCTGAGAGGTTCCATTTCATCATAGCTTTCTTTCTAAAGATTACCAGTTTATGTAACTGTTATAGGTATCTGAAAACGTCACAAGATCGCGTAGAAAAACTTCAATCCAGTCAGAAACTTATAGCATTTCTGCAATAAACACATCAATGAAACAATAAAAAATAAGCTCTGGAACCTTAAGGAACAAAACAGAAACGATATCCACCAACGAGGTTGAAAATTGGAACGTACACACCTTACCATATAATCATACTTAATACATCCTTCCCAAATTCTGCCAAAATAGTGAGTTTTGTCATACTGCTAATTAGTTCACAGAAGTTATTAATTTGAAGTAGAAGTGACTTATTTGATGCTGTTTGCGAAAAAAAAGAAAAGGTTCAGAAGGTCAGCTTTATACAATGAGTGAAAACGCACTCACACAAAGACGCGTACGTACAGGTGACTATAGACTAGAGCATTTACTTGTAACAGTACATCGAGCATTTGTTGTTTTTAAATTTGCTCGAACCAAACTTCGAACATGAAAGAGAAAAAAAAAAGAGCGTTTTGGTCTAACATTTTATCTAGCAAAGACACGAGCGCGGGTGACTCGGAGTGAGGTCAATAATGAACGCAAGGTACAAATAAATGTTACAGATAAATGCTCACTCGCCGTGAGCATTACGTCGAACGCAGCGTCGAGCATTCGCAATAACGTTACATTACAAAATGCTTTAAGAAACTGAGCATTTGTTTGTGTTGCACCATTCGTAAGAACGTTACATTGCATTGTAATGTTAGCGAAAATGCTCTAGTGTATACTCACCTTACAGCGATCTCATACAAATGCCGATCGCTGCAAATCTGATTTCCACAACCCAGTTAATGGGTGATACCCCTGATATGAATGGTTGTCAGAATTTCAGGCTTCTGACTGCCTGAAAAAACCTACGAATGACAACAGTGACCAGCCGGTATCAACAGCTTACTGAGCTTTCTAAGCTAACCTTCTGTACCTATTTCTTTAATGTTTCGTGACCAACAGGGTAGGTATTACAAGTTCATCCACTTATGAATAGTACACACAGAGTATTTTACTTGCGTAATTTAAGAGTTAGGGATATTTTCGGCATAGGCAAGAATTAAAATGTACTTTAGGAATTTGAATAATTTAAGGACCTGACAGTTTGTGCCCTTTTAATAATAATATATTAATTTTTAGGTAATTTTTACAGGGAGTGGCAATTATGTTTTTCTTACTTTTTCGCTGTTCTTTTCTGATTAACTTCGTTGTCTCGTCGACCCTCATGGCTTCGGCGTTATTCAGATTGTCGCTACTGTTGCTTCTGGCTTTTAGGAGATGCAGTGGTTGGGGAAGTCTATTAAACATAAAAGGAATTTTAAAAGTGAAACGGCAATCACACGGTAACCATTGTGGATTTTCCTAACCTGAGACAGGACTTAGAAATCAGTCATCTCCAATTCTACGTTATATCTCAACGCTTAACCTGAATGAATAATATTGTACCCTTTCAAAGAAGCCGTTCCAACAAACAGTTTGCTCAGTTAAGCAGATTCAGGCAAAACGCCAGACAGAGCAAAATGTCCAAGCTTTTTATCCTTAATATCAACAAACTCGAATGGATTAATACATCTCTGGTATAGCTGACATCAGTTTCCTTTACGTAAAGGCAACCGAATTTTATCGGTGACCAATTTTATACTATCCAATATCGGTTGACTTTTGTCGGTTACAGCTGTGTACACGTATGTATACTTTTATGTTTTACCTTTCTGTGACTTACCACTGGTCATAATCAGATGGTATGTGATGGACCCCAATTTTATATATTTTAGAAAAATGGGTTATCTCTGAAAACCTTTATCCTATAACAAGAAATATTTGACTGACAGACAGTTGCACATTGCAGAGTATCATAGACTACTATTTATACTGGTTAAACGGGCGGATCCTACGGGATAGAACTCGGAAGCGAAATCATGGCAAAGCTAAAGCTAGTCGTTGATATTTTGGTGGACCCAAAATTTTCACCGATTTTAGACGGACTGATTATATTTGTTTTTCGGTCTTCCTAAAGCAGAAACAGCTAAACTGCAATGTGTTCAGATTCAACACGGTTACGATTTCAGCATTCGTTTCTATTCCAGCTTAGAGAAATCCTAACTAGCGTAATTCAGCTTTTGGAACCACACAGGTAAGTTAAATTTATTTGGATTTCTAGGCATAAACGAAAGTACGGCTTGCAGAAAATGAAATCTATGATTAACACAGGAATAGGTACAGCCGATCATTGGTCTTGACTTATAGTTTTTTTTATATATTCTAGTTTTTGGATAAAAGGTATATTGTGGAACTGAGTCTTGAGGTGAATTTATTATGCGCACATACAAAGTGAGGAACTCTTTACCAGCGACTGTGTTCTCTATCACATAGAACCCGTCAGCTTTCTCTCGGCAGGTATCGATGTTCTCAATCATACATTAATTAAACGTTTTAAGGATCTCTTACAAGCAGACAAAACTTAAATAGCCGAGATTATGATACAACAAATTGTTACATGTCTAAAACTATAAAGAAGTAATATTGTTTGTAAATTATGTTTGTAAGAGATTATTTCCGGCAGTACTGATCAATTACAAAAATTATTTCAATGAGAGAAAGATACACTATCGCCTCGTGCCATTGACTATAGGCTTTTTATCCTGGCAAAATTATAGAGGCATCGGGAGCATAGCTAAGGGAAAATGCTATTTATTTTTCTACAATGTATGACTCGGGCATCTGTAGGATTATAATAATAGACGACAATATAACCGAAGAAATGTGAATGTACTGACTTATACACGACTGCCAACCCCACCGAAGAACACAAGCTTAATATTAATTTATTTTGATAGTAAAACTTTAAGAGCCAGATGCAAATTAACTTTTCTCTTTGTTTGACAGACAACAACGTATCACGAATCTCATAAAGTTTTATAAGAATAATGAATTCAATTTACCCTAAGTGTCATTTAAAGCTAGATGTTTTTAATTTTAGGCTTGATAAAGAAGCCTGGATCCTACTGATCACTTACACTGGGCTTCATCGACCAAAAGACTGAAAGTCGCTCCAAAGACGATAGTGAGAATGTAGCCGACTTTAATCTCTATTCCGTTGATTCTGGCTTTCAGGAAATACAGTATTTGGGAACAGTGTGGCGGGCTTGACATTTAGCTTGATAAGGATTCAGATCCTGTACCCGGATCTTGGGCTAGTTTCATTATTGTTTTGTGATAAATGATTCATGTTACATATATTTTAATCATGAAAGTCCATATTATGTAATTTTCCGCATTTAAAACTGAATCACAGGTGCAGAGAATCTCATCCTTACTTGTCACGATATTCGCTAAAAGTTAGAGCAAGTTGGAGTATGCATTACTTTGCGTAAAGTCGTCGACAAACGAGAGATTCTGATCGTAGTTTAATTGATACTTGATAGCTCCACAATGTAAGTATAAATGTTCTTGAGGAATATAACTTTCGAGGACACTTTAATCTTACTGAAAAGTTCACGTCATAGTTGACAGTGTACTCGTACTTGGAATGATTCAAAAGTATTTCTGGGGCTCCAGACAATAATATTCCATCAAATTTAGTGATTGTCATAAGTTCGAAATGATTACGTTTTCCAAAATGTAGGCCAACTCAAGCTTGAAGTACAGAGTTAAAGTGTGTCTTCTAGCCTAGCGTGCACCATCTTCACGAAACCATCGTGAAGACACCAAATGTTTTAGAAAAAAATCGAAGGCATGTGTGATGCCACATGCCTTCGTTTTTTATTGTTTTTCGCTCTTAGAAAGAGCTGGTTGGTGGATGCACCAACCCGCTCTTTCTCAGAGAGGAGGTCTGTGTCCCACCACCAATGGAAACGTTACGGGCTGATTATGCGTACTTAAAGTTGAAAGTGTCACTGCGAGCAATATAAAGATTGATTCTACGCATTTTTCATCAATATTCTGATGGAAATGACTTCCCAATTACTACCAGCGAATTGAATTTGCATATCGAGTTTTAGTTGATTATTAACACTTCGTTAGTATCGAGTTAAAGTGGTAAAAGCTGGAGAAATTGATTCCTAAGGGACTGTACACACGAGGGCTTTTCTTCGTGCAGACTACGCGCGCGCGCGCGCTATCGTCATTCAGCCGAAAGACGTCCACAACTAGATATCATAAGGGAGCCCCTTAGACGTTGTCCTCGCATCCAGCGGACTCCCACGGCCCTTACCCGTTACCTGTATGTCGGCTTATGGAAGACTTTCCACCGCGTCTTTGCTGGTCTGCGGCAGCTTATGTCGTTATTCAAATGTTGGCTAGTCAGCAAGGTGATAACAAAGCTGTTTTGGGTACGCCGGACATACTTTTAAGTAAAGGCAAACATAATATATGCTATTTTCGGTTTAAAGAAATTTATTTCTCATAAGAACTTACAGTCCGCTTATAATGAGATACAAAGTAATAATTATGATAATACAGTACAATTTCAATCCAATTTCCTCCAGAGCCTTAGAAGTTATAATGTACATACATGTTTCTTAAGCTTATTCTTAAATGTATTCACGTTATAACACTCCTTTATATCGTCCGACAATTCATTGAACAGCTGTGCTCCTTCACATAATATAGCTCTCCTACCGTAATTAGTGCGTGCGCTGGTGACTTCTAATTTGTTTTTGTATCTATTTCTCAGGTTATACGACATTGCTTTTTTCTCTATTTGTATGTTAGTTTGTATTGAGTTTGTAGTTATGTTTTTAATAAGAATGCAGGTGTAGTAGATGTATAGCTGTCTAATATTTAATAGTTTAGTTTTTTGATATAAGGTCTTTGTTGGAGTGAGATAGTGATAGTGGAACAGAGTTTTAATTATTTTATTTTGAACTCTGTGAAGTGAGTTTAAATTAGTTACTGCTGCGGAGCCCCAAACCTCAATCAAATACTCTAAATGCGATTTGACTAACGAGTTATAAATCAAAGTACGCACTTTACTTGGAATACAGTTTGCAACCTTCCGTAATGCTCCCAATAACGATGTTAATTTACTTCTGAGATGGTCAATGTGTAATTTCCAAGTTAGTTTTTCATCTACCCTTAATCCAAGATATTTTTCGTTAGTTGATCGTTTTATTATTTCGTTATTTATTTTAAGAGGCGAGAAGTCCTGTATACGCTTATTCTTAGTGGTGAAAACCATGAATGAGGTTTTCGACGTATTAATTGTAAGAAGGTTGTACTTTAACCATTCGTTTAATAGGTCAAGATCATGTTGAGCGTCCTTTATAATGTTATGAATTGATTTATCAAAGTAAAAGAGACAAGTGTCTTCTGCATAAAGTGTTAGGTGTCCTGTTAGACCTATTTTATTAATATTGTTTAAATAAATTAGAAAAAAAGCAATGGACTGACAATAGAGCCTTGAGGACAGCCGTATGAAATATTTTGGACCGAGCTAGTGTGAGTTTTTCCTATTTGAACAACTTGGCACCTGTTCTCTAAATACGATTTGAACATTTTATGTGCTGTACCTGTAACACCTATGTTATCTAGCTTCTGTAGCAGTTTTTGATGACTCACAGTATCGAACGCTTTTTTTAAATCGATGAATGTATTATATATTTAATATATATTTTGAAGAACCAAACCAACCCAAATTGCCCCAAACCCAATGTGCCCGCAGTCTGTGCTAAAACCTCGCGTTTTTACGCCTACAAGTGCACGGGTACATGGATTCAAACGCGTGTGCTGTAAGTAGGTATCTTTGTAGTATGTGTGTGAACGATAACACATAGACTGACGCAAGTTCATAAAACGCACGTAAAAAAGATGTCGTGTGAATAGGCCCTAATCAAGACGTGGGCGTCGAGCTTTTACTTCACCTTAAAACTATGGTTTCCTGCATTCTAATTAGTGTCTCTTTGAATATTTAAGCCGTAGAGTGCACCGCCAATCTTTAGCGTTCGAACTGGGTACACTACACTTCATGTCAATATAGTATAATTATAGTTAACGGTTATTGAGCACGAACTGAACGAAAAAGCTAGTTAAGAACCTAAGTTAATCCTTAGAGTTTACCAATATTGGGAAAAAATCATTTTGAGTCGTTAGTTAACTGTGAGCCCATCGCTAAATTACAATTGTTTATTATCTGTCTGTAGCAAAATGGTAGTTGAAGTTTGATTTGACTTTAATAAGGAAGAACTATCTATGCTTTGGCTTCTAAGAACTGTGTCTGTTATTAACACTCTTAGAAAATAAAACACTAACAACGATACTATAACGAAGATAGAAAGATACATCTCCAAAAAGCGTATAAAAAAATAACCCGATTCATGAAAGAAACGAATCTAAAATGGAGGTGCTTATCATGTTCTCTCGCTTGCACACTTTTTTCAGTCTAGCCCGCAAACAGATCAGAACTATAAAGCCGCCTCCAAACGCTTGCTGTTTGCCAAAAACAGTGGCGAACAGCAAACACGTGCCGAACACTGACCACAATCACCCAACAAAAACACGGCATCCACAGGCTGAGCGAACGTGCTTGTATATTTCGGATTGGCAAACATGGCGGACGACGAGCTTGTTGTGGCAGCGATTACTTTCGGGTTAACCTCCGACCAATCAGACATTTTTCCTTACAATTTAGCTTAGGATACACAAAATGTCATGATTCGTAAATTTGACCACCAATATTAACTCCGTCCACCGCCCGCAAGCTCGCGCGTACTACTGAACTGAACAAGCGTCTGGATACATCACAAACATGTTAGTCAAACACCCTTTGATTTGTGCACAAAAACCGACACCGATGCCAAACACGAGCGAACACAAACAAAAACACTAACAAACACCCATCCACACGTTCGTGTTTGTTATTTTGTGTTTGCTCTTCGCCATTGTTCGCCAAGCGTGTGTAGCCGGCATCACGTGCAATAAGGAACACCGTTCCAAAAAATGATTATCGACCGTGACAGGACTCGAACCTGCAATCTTCGGATCCGAAGTCCGACGCCTTATCCATTAGGCCACACGGTCATTGTTATGTGCTCATCAAAGAGACTACTACTATCCACATAGGAAAATGCACATAATGAAAAAAAAGTTATTATTTAATTTCAGTTTAACGTTTTAACATTCAATGTTTTAATTTTGACATAAGTATACACTGGGGCAAAAAAACTGTTTTCACCCTATTGCACGCTCAATTTCTTATTATTGGTAACGCCATGCATCCTGTTAAGGCTGAACTGGATAATAGTATGGTTGGGTAAATGGTTAAGTGGTAATTACCGGTAAAACACTTGATTTATTACTTCCATAAATATCATATTCCTTAAGTTTTGACTATCTTGAAAGTTTTTAAAATAGATAAGCTTTTTCTTTCAACTATCCTACACGAACCGTATTTATTCCAGGATAAAAAGTAGCCTATGGCTCTCAACGATTGTGTAGTTTTCTGTCAATTAAATGTCCTACAAACAAAAATAAACAATTTTACGGCTTTGTTATAATTAAGTTTTGATTGGAGTTTCGACTGGTCTTAGAATCGCAAGCGCGACTGCTGAGCATGGGTTCCTAGGTTCAATCCTCAGCTGGTCGCAGTGTTATTGAGCTTAACTTTTCCATTAGAAACTGCCAGATCCCCCCCTCTTTAGTATTGCCAAATTTCTACAAGGATCTATAAAATAATTGCCAACAAATATTTGGTCCTACAACACTGACAACCATTCCGGTGAAATTGCGTTATGTTATGTACAAAAACTATTAATGAACAGAAATGTACCTAAACTCAAAATTTCCCTACACTCGTGTGTAGGGAAATTTTGATAAAAACGCGGCACCATTTTTCTATGACGTCAGTTCGTTGAGAGCAAAGCGCGTTATTGCTCTGCATCCATGAATAATAATGTCTCAGACATAACATTTATACTGCGTCTGTGTTTTAGTTAACTAGCTATTTGCATGAGACATTAATGTGTGCATTTTGGGTGAAAATGTACCAGTTGATTTTTCTTTCACATACATTTTACAACCAAAAGTAACACCATTTATTAAATCTTATTTGGAAAGTCCCAGCATCTAAGCGACCTTCCTGATGCGTATAGGCGATTCGATTATTATCACACCGATACGCGATTTTACTAGGCGAAATTGTAAATACTCTCACATGGACGGAATGCGGTGTTTGCACTTGAAATTATCTTACAAAACACGTTTGTGATATAAAGTATGAAACAGATTGAATCAACTTTAGAAAAATTAAACAAAAGTGACTTTTATAAATAAAATAAAAGGGCATTCAAACATTCATATTATTGCGTGGTGTCTCCAGGGTGTAGGCTGACAGTTACTATGTCACTAGAATACCTAATAAATACTTTGAGGAAGTAAAAAAAAACGTTGTTCAGTTTAAGTTTATCTGATATAGGTAAATGATCTTTAAAAGTTGCAAGAGATAGCTATGCAGCGCGTACGATTGTATCGCTCGATACGAAACTAATGAAACATTCAGCGTGCTTCAGCACCTGACTGTTCAGGACCCACAATTTGTGGAGTATGGACGGTGAAGGAAAATGGTGCCTAAAATAGATTAGGACTGCTTAAATCCTGTAAGTTTATATACCGATAAAGGTAACGACGGATTTTGGTGGGCGATCAAGGGCAACGTACGACAACATGCACCTAATAAATGATTTTCGGTTCTCATTGTAATACTTACTTAAAGAATTGCAAAGTAAAAAAGAATACACTTTTGTAGATAAAGCAGCAAATGGCATGAACATGATCAGTATAAAAGTCAGCTATGAAAGGTAGACAGACCCGAAGGAAAAGGTGTTTGTGTGAAAGATCGATGGTATTGTCTAGGAAGGAAGAGATCACTGAGATATGATAGAGTTGTATCGAAAAACAAGACATACCTTATCTATTGCTAATAAGCAGAGCATGACCTAGCGCCTGCAGAAGTCGTCTTAATGTCTGGTACTGCGCTGATCGAAATGGAGACCTAACTTTTACCTACATCACAAAACTTTTTCAAATTAGTATGTATACAATAGAAACAAAAATAGCTTTCACTAACACGCATAACGTTTACAAATCACGTACAATTACACATTATGATTCATTTTATTTACATTAACTTGATTATAATTTCCATAATTAGTAAATATAAATAATAACATTACCTCTGTAACTGGACACATTACAGTTACAAAATAAAACAGATTCGTGTTTATATTTAGTCGCGAGCTGTTATAATTATCGTGTTTACTTTCAATCGTTTATAGTTCAGCTGTTTCTGAGATAAGATTTGAAACACGAATGAAATTAATGCTACGCTTGCATGTCAACTTTTTCGCTGACCATCATCATCAATAGAATCTAGCCTTTCCCCAACCATGTCACCCATGTTGAGGTCGACTTCCAGTCTTACCTGATACCGCTACAACCAATATTATTTCATACAGAGCGACTGCCTATCTAATTTTGACAACCCAGTGACTGCATAACACGACAACCATAGCCATGTTTGATAGCCCCTGTAATGCCGAATGATTTTATACAGTAGCAATTTTCATGAGATACTGGACATGTTTGTCGATTATCAAGCAAGAGAAAACCCATAATTACCCCACATTGCTAAAATATAATTAGTTGCAATTATTGTATAAAAGACTTCTTCACTCCTTTGTACCTAAACTCCATTTTACCTAAAACTATTATCATCCGGTTTTAGTATTAGAAACATCCTTATTCAAAGTTGTGAACCCGTGACGCGAAACTTACCGGCTGGTTAAGTTATCAGGAGTTAAACTTAAGCGCTGAACTTTAGTTTGAAGTTCTAGCGGATATGGGTATTAGTGAAGACATGCTTACTTACTTTAAAGTCTAAGTACTGCGATGCTGTTGGGTTTAAAAGGGCTGAGGGTTTTCTACTTTGGAATGTATTCCAGTAATGGAGGGACTTATGAGATGACTGCAAATAGAGATGTTTGGATGAATAAGACATGCTGCGCCAGTCCAAATAAATTGGGATAAGGGCAGGAGGTTGACAATTCTAGAACCTATTTACTATCGAGTTCGAGAACTGGACTGGTCGAAGTGGCGACACTTGGGTAGTTGGGTAAGGCCTATCCTAGCACTAGGTGTCCTTCGGCTGAAATGATAATGTTAGAATTTCAAATCCACGACATTATAAGGTACGGTTCCTCAAGCTGTTCCTTCTGAAAAACAAGAGGTACTCATAAGACCCAGAACCGTCTTCGAATCCAAGTGGGAAGATGCTCCAGCATTTCAAACAGGGGCGGCACGGCAATGGGATGTGGATACATAGCTGTCGAAAACTATGGCGCAACTGCTTTACTGCCTTCTGTGTCCTAAAACATGCAGCCTAAGTAACCTTTGCGCCGCCAACGACAATGCAGTGGTAGCAGGGAACTTTTGAACTAGCAGATTGTAATGACGACCAGCGACTCGAAGAAGCACACCTTAGAGCTTGCCGTGCCTTTATTTGCTTGAGAAAATATAATTGACTTAATGGTTGTCAGCAATTTACAAAGAAACACAACACAATTGCTATTCAAGTAAGTAGAAAACCAAGAAAAGCATCTTATGCTTAAGGCGCCTCCCCGAGCAAAACGCCGCGCTAATCGAATTTTGTGCAGTTTTTAAGAGCTATCTACTCTTTATTTAAAAAGAAATATCAATTAATAAATATACATTAAATTTCTACATAATGTTGATTCTAAAACTGAAGTACACTCTTTTTTTAAAGACTTATATGTGTCACTAATCTCCTTCCAACAAAACCATAAAAATGTGAAATAATTATTTATAGCATGCATCTCCTCGTAAAGTGTTCATTAATTATTTTTTATACTAACACTAATGGATAGACAATTTGATAACAAACATTATGTAAGTTTTATTTTTTCAAAATCAATTATTGGTCATAATCGATTTTATTCTAAAATCTGGGCGTATTCACTACCGTAATTCATGCGCCACCAGTGCCGCTAGGCCAATAGGAATGCTCATATCTTATGCTGATTTTTTGTTCAGGGTACGGCCTTAATGCCGTAAATTTACTCGATTCCATCGCACGGTATTCATGAGATACAGTGTGGGAGCGTTCGGGCGGGAAATAGAGTCGCGAGTACAGTGAGTGCATGAACACAGAACTTTATGTGTGTTGTGTGAACTTGTGTGTATTTACGAGTACACTTGTTTTGCTATATATATATTGTTTTGCTATATATATATTGTTTTGCTACGAGTACACTTGTATTCACGAGGTTGGTCCGTGGATGGGTGACCATTTCAACATACCGAGTTTCCTCCGTGCCTCGGAAAGCACGATAAGCCGTTGGTCCCGGCTGTCATATGAAGATCTTTGACAGTCGTTACGGGTAGTCAGAAGCCTGAGATCTGACACCAGTCTTGCCAAGGGGTATCGTGTTACCCAATTACTGCGTTGTGGAGGTCAATAGGCAGTCGCTCCATGTAAAACAATGGTACTCAGCTGAATCCGGTAAGACTGGAAGCCGACCCCAACAATAATTGGCAAAAAGGCTAGGCAAATGATGACTTGTTTTGCTATTGAATGATTTAGGGTCTCTTTAAATGGCGGTTTCACTTGTCAGAAACGAAGGATAGTGTTTCCGCTTACGTGTTATTACAAGTTTATTTGAAGCCTGAAGGTGAATTACCTACACCAATTAAACTGATCGCGCAATTATAATATTAGGACAGAAAGAAACTACTTAATTATTCGCAAGATTATAGAATTTATCTCTATTTACCTAAAACGCGCCTGAGTCTCGGCCGCCTGAAAATAAATTCTATCAGTCTCTGTTTTAAATCCGATTCAAAATTTGCACGCTTGAATATCTGCTGCCATAAGGTAGCATGCGACCTTTACAGTACCAATAAATCTTTTGTAGCAGTGGCAGTGGGCGGACATACTACTTGCAGAACGGATGGCCGATGGTGCCGAAAAGTTCTGGAATGGCGACCGCGAACCGAAAGACGATGCATTGGAAGGTGTCCCACTAGGTGGACCGATGACGATGATGGCGAGATGAAAGATGCGATGTGGATTTCCGTCTATGTGATTGGTAGATTGTTCATACTCTTTGCCCTTTGCCTTGCCGAATTCATTACGCAATAAGGCTGCTGGATGGGGTTGCGGGCATTCGCTGGATGCGAGACGCACGAGGTCGGTCAATGTGCGCCAGCACTGGACGTCTTTCGGATGAAATTATGATGATCATCTTTAGGTATATTATGTTACAGTACCATACATCTTATATATCTCTAAAGATGATCCTGGTGTCCCTGTTTACCTCAACGCCATGTTAAATGGACTAGAAATCGTAAGAACACTAGGTCATGGATTCAGAATAACTGGGGTGTTTATTGGCAACAGTTGGGATTCTTAGGGACAGTCATTCACTACTACTCACCTCCATAGGTGGGGGTTCTCGGATGGCTTTAGTCTTCAGTGCTTATGCAACATCTCTCCGCAGACCATGGCCCACATCTTGGAGTACCTAAAGACTTTATATCTGCGGCACCGAATGGTTTTATCGTAGCTGAATTCTAGACCAAAACTAATATATTTTTTTTTATATTTGTCATCGACACGCTAAGAAGAACAATAACTTTAACGGTGTAATTAAAACCACCTCGGCTGGGTTAGGCGTTAATAAACAACAAACCATTTGCGTGATTGTTAATTAACATAATTTTTTTCATTAATTGTAAATAGTTCAATAAATATTTGGCTCCTTTTCTGACAATTTTTATTGAAATTATTTTTTATATTGCCTTATTGGTCGCAAGCACTCCTGCTAAACACGAGTTCCTGGGTTCGATTCAAGGCTCGGGCAAAGTGTTATTGGGTTTTTCCATCTGGAGTTCAGACTTGAGTTCGGTTGATAGCAATAGGCGCGCCCTCTATTCCGTGGGTCTTAAAAATAATGTGCGAAATGTGGATGTGCCTGTACTCTGACTAACCCTACAGAGAATGCAGGCGTGATGTTATGTATTATTATATGATAAATTTTTATGATACATTATAGGTAATTCAAATTAGTTTATTATCGATGTGTCCTAGCATCGCATCGCACCGAACATTACTTTACTTATATCTCTGCTAACCCAAGACCTGAACAAAAATAATAATTGGCAAAGTGTGCGTAAGAAGTTCGTATACGTATGGTCAACAGGTCAAGTAAGCTATAAATGTTTAGATACGAGAGCTCACATGATCCCTCTTCCTGTCATAACTATTGGACCGATGTTGACAAGGTGTCAATCGCGTCCCTGTCGAACGTGACGTGGGTATTATTTTTAATCAGAAACGGAACATAAATTAGGTTTACATAGCACCTTTGTAGAATAAGTATTTATTTCGAAGGTTAGGTTTAACGCAAAGAAAATTGTATAACCTAGGCTGGTATATCACCACGCAACGCTTATTTAAGGCAGGTAGGAACTTATTATAGCTGCTATTTCTTACTTACGATATATTATTTTTTTGTTCTCGTACAACACTCAACCAAAATTAGCAAATTATACACAAATTCATTCATTGTACGTACAAACAGCTTGTATTTAGGAAACCAACAGTTGGTTAGACCCTAATTAAAATTCGAATCTGGAGTATCGCTCTATTTTTTAACCGACTTCGCATAAAGGAGGAGGTTATCAATTCGATTGTATTTTTTTTTTATGTGTGTTACTTCAGAACTTTTTATTGGGTGAACCAATTTTGATGATTCTTTTTTTATTCGAAAGCGGGTGTTTGTCATGTGGTTAAATTTAATTTTCATCAAAATTTGATGAAAATCTTCGGAGATATACATCAGAGCTCTTCAATAAATGACGGCAAATCACTCGGGATAGCTGCAATCGCATGTCTGTTTATTGTTTACACCATTTTATAACATAACATCACACTGGTACGCTTTAAAGGGGTACGCAGGTGTGAACAGTTTACCCTGGTATACTCTTATTCCACCGGTTTTGTTTATTTAAGTTTCATGTTATTGGGTTAATCTATTCTGGCTTGACATTGGGCGTTATAGGTACCTAGCCTATAGAACTGGCCCATTAAGTACCACAACTAAAAATTTAAAAATAAAATCTTTTATACAAAAATTACAACCGACTTCCAAACAAAAACACTACAAAGTGAAAAATAACTTCAATTTCGGAAGTCGGTGTCAAAAAACGAAGAAATGGAAATAGGAACACCGACTTCCGAAATTGAAGTTATTTTTCACTTTGTAGTGTTTTTGTTTGGAAGTCGGTTGTAATTTTTTTCCTACGAGCTCCCACGTAGCCACGAACCACGATTTCGCTACGGGGCTACGGGCTACAGAGTACAGCCGCTAAGCTACGAACGCGCGTTCTTATCCTCAGTCAGGCTCGGGCGTCGGGCCTCCTCGCTCGTGCTGTGTGGATGTAAGGGGTTATCGCGCGCTCTCTCCAAAATTACGTCGCTCGTAAAATTGATGATGTACAGATGGATTTCAGTGTAATGTTAAACAGTATGAAGTTTCAGCTTTTTTTTGTGTGTGATCAAAATGTTTTATTATGACGTGATTATGTGAAATAAGATTTATTATTGTGTTGTGGTTTGTGTTTAATTTGTGCTTGTACGAGAATTCTGTGAATTTTAGTGTCTGTGCAATCTAACAGGTTAGTTTGATGATAGTTTTAAGCTGTACTGTAGAGCATATACACGATCTCAACCTAATAACCTGTCAGGTTCGTCCAACCGACAGTTCTCAAGAAATAGCTTATCTGTGATATTGGCCGATAAGACAATATATCACGGGAAGAGGAGACGACAGGATCAGGATCAGGGTGTGACGAGGAGGCGGGGGACGATAAGAGTCGGGAGCCAAGATTGTAGACATGTTATTTTGTTTATTTAGGTACAAACATAGGCATATCTGGCACCCTACATTTGTTTAAAAAAATATCCATTCGAATTTCGATTCTAAAAAATCGGTACTTTTAGAAAAATTATCGATCTACGGCAGTTAAACGATTTTTTTTTGCTATTAAATGCTTATTCAAAAAAGAACATCCGTACTCCAAAGTTTATGTAGTGTAAAAGACCATACCTCCAATCTAGGACATATATTTTTAAAGTCTGTTCTTCTTACCTAGGTTCTAGTAAGGTATTTCTGGACTGTAGGTCCCCTAGGGACAAAATGCCACTTTCTGATATTTTTAACCACCGGAAACAGCCAACAGTTTTTAATATCCGTTTTGTTTATGAAACATAATAATATCATATTCAGTACCCGCATAAAAGTTGCATTTAATCATAGTTTATTCAAATGCAATTTGTTTTACATTACATACAAGTGAAATAGATCCTTAGTAACAGGGGGACATCCCACGCCTGATCTGCACAGTACTTAATTTAATAACACACAATGAATTGATATGAACGTGTAACTTTTTAATTATAGACATGGTAAACTATTCTATAGTACTTGGTAGTACTATTTAATATAGGTATACCTAAATGCATTTGGTAGGAACACCCATAATTATATATTTTCATTCGCAAGTAGAAACATGAAAATGCCGCCGCGGCCAAATAATGGAATGCTTCATTATTGTTTAATTGGCATATTCTGCTTGTGTGGCCATTCATTGATATTGTGTAGAAGCAATAAATTAAATAAGCGACGTAATTATTTGATGTTTTTAGATTTAGTATTAGTCAAACTGTACTTTAGCCTGAAACCTGACTAACTTTGTCATTATAGTTGGGTATGACGCGTTTCAAAATCTTTAATAATTTTAACATCTTAATGTCCACAATTTTATTCCCATTACATTGGCCCTAAAAAGTCTAACCCTTTAAAACAAAAGGTGTCGACAAGACCCCGCGTTCTACAAAAACCTTTAACCCGGAAAGGCTGTTTTTCATCCCATGACTTTTTTGGACACTGTACAGGTTTAGAGCAAAAGATCTGTTAGTGACGTCATAATTGCTGTACTAATGGCTGTAAGTGGTTCCTGGCTGAAAAGTATTTTTTTTATATTTAGTTATGGTTGTCTGTATTTCTGCATAACTTAAGTATTAATGAGATGAGTCATTGTAGAAAGCTCTTTCTTGGCAGTTGGCTAATTCGGAGTTACTCATATTTTAAACTACACTGTTTAATGGTACTCCAGCGGACTGCTCTACTAATTATCAGACCGTTTGAAGCAATCAACCAATTGTGTGCAAAATAGTAAAGTAATAGCAATAGTATTTTTTCTAATGGATTGCCGACAGAAGTGAAAACTACAGAAAAAGTTATTCCGTCACATTAGTATGTCCCTGAATTATAAAAAAAAAAAAGTTTTGCCGCTCCAAAAATCACTTAACGCGGCAATTATGATGATGGGGACTCCCTTTTCCGCACTTAGACTCCCATTCGGTCCAATGTGCGTGGGGGTTCTGGCTAACGTAGCCAAAAAATCGGACTATCTGTGACGCCTATATGTTTTTAACATGCTTGCTAAGGAGGTTATGGCCCGTTATTGTTCCTACGATTATTCTATGGTTATTTCTACTCAGGCGGAAGTTTTTTGTTTTAATCGTAGCTGTACATGCGGTAATCCTTGTTATTATGAAGTTCGGTTGATCTCTGACGAATCTACGCACGAAATTGCGAGACAGGCAGGGAGAGAAGTGGGTACGGGCCTAGCACTATCATTTCGGAGCGTCTCTTTGCAAGTTCATCCGCATTCTCATTACCTAAGGATCCACTAAGCCCTTTGATCCACTGGAGGGTAATACGATTGGAAGTCGATATACCCTCCAAGGCGATATGGCACTTACTCAACGCGGTAAAAGAAGTTATAACTTTAAAAATCAAACAATTTAGTAACGAGTTACCTACCTACCTAACTAAAATAAAATCTAAACATCAATTCAAATAACTGCTCCTCTCCTCTAAGCTCAATACAAACACGATCACTCCTCAGTCCTCTGAGGCTCTTCCTGACTCCGTATCCAATCCTGACTCGCATCACACGCACAAGTTATCACAACAGCCACACTAATATTTGTTATGCTGTATTGGCGCGACGTCACCAGTGTAGTTTGTAGGCCGAAGTTACCCTTGACATTTGGGGCGGCGGGAATCTTCGTCGTGTCGTGTTCCCGGGCTTTTGATTTGATTCAATAAACTGCTTCGTGGATAGAACTGAGGTGATCGATGAACAGTCGGCTTATAGAAGTGAATAGATGAACCTTTTATTTCAATGAACTTAGGCATTTTATTGCAACAAATACTTACTTTTTAAATCTGTAGTGGTGTGGTTAAAAAGCGATGCAATATAGTCAATTTGATTTCATTAACAATGTCTTACACGCTCTGGCTTGTTAGTCTTGGGCTCTAGATAAAGGGACATTCTATCAGCGATAACTATTGTCAAAAAGTCAAAATTAAAGGGAGATAAATCGACCATGTGTAATTTCGGTAGCGCTTGTCAATCCCTATCTATAGGTATTTAAGAAAGAAAGAAAAAATATTTATTTATTTATTTTCTTTCTTTCTTTCGTATAAGTAAAGGTTTTCTCGTAAAAAATTGGTATTTCAAGCACAAAAACCACTTGCCCTTCTGCGACATTCCTCCATCACATACGTCTGTTCCTAAATGATAAAAAGCCGGGGTTTTGTTGTTCAAGACTTATATTATCCGCAGACTGACTTCATAGCCTCCGTTCTTGGGACATGTGATAAGGTTAGAGGAAATTATTCGTTCTAAATATACTGCTTATGTCGGCGATCGTCTTTTGTTATTATAATTTTGTGATTTGTATCTCTAAAAGTATTTTCGGTAAAAAAAAACAGATTCATAAAAATCATATTTGATATAAATGATCCTCATCAATTACAAGTAAGTACTGGAAACTTCTGTAATAAGTAGCTTATTTCCAATAGACAACAAATACTAAAGTCGGTGGAATAATGTCTAAATGTCTGTCTAGCCGCAGGTGCGTAACACAACATAGTGCAAAACGATTGAAATTGAAAATTGAAATAATTTGATAATGAACTTATAATAATGCTGTCCACCTACAAAGCAGTTCTTCTTTGTCCCAGAGGAAATATACGCTAAAATTATAACTTTTTGTCAAACCGGCCCTGAGGACAATGTAATGTGTCCATTTTGATTTAAGAAAATTGTTACTTTGAACTTAGTTACTCGTATTTGGCCTTTATTATTATATTGGGCAAACGTAACTCTGTTTGCGGTTCTTAGTTATTTTGCCCTTATTATTCTATTGGGAATTCGTAATTCCGTAATTTTGAGATACACAGTATTACAATTAATATTGGGTTGATCTTCTACCAATGTACTTAAGACTTCTTGGTATCGAACAGTAACATCCAACAGAAACCACAATTTCCCCGTCATACTTTTAATTTAAAGAACAGGCAAAAAATCTGGCTCAAGATTACATTTCGCCTCGCAATTGAAGCAAAATTGGGAGCTAGAAAAATATCATCCTTATAATTCAATTGTCCGACTTTCGCATAAAGTCACCCTGGTTTATTTGAGGGAAATAAAAAGTAAGGAGCAAAAGAATTACTTACTATGACAGGAAATTAATTTCGTCAGCATTAGCACTTTGGTTCACTTACAAGCTTAATGGTTTTGTTTTTCTCAACGCCATGCAATAATGTTTGGTGTCCGAATACTGGCTGGACTGGTGTAAGCAAGCAATGATTTTATTAAAAAAGCGTGTGTCTGTTGTGCCTTAATATTGTCTGACATGTTCAGTAACACGTTTGGGGTGGAGTTATTGCTGATGATGCAACGGCTTGGCTTTTATCAATATCTGAAAAAGCGACATTCTATCAGCACCACGACTGATGCTCCATGCTGATATTCCAATTCATCTCTTCAGATTGAAGATAACCACAATATCCTTATTGTATTTTATTGTACTAACCAAAAGACCAAGACGCGGACTGATCGATCCTATTTAGACTTAAAATATATCGAAAATAAAAAATATCGAAATGCGAAAGTAAACGACGGTCGGCGGAGGATTTGCACTTCAGTGAGTCAGTCTGACTTGACAGTTTTTATTGATGGTTTTGAGGGAGATAAGTACGAAAAGAATGCCTTTTGTTTTAAGTAAAAAAAATATGAATAAACAATATTTTAAAGTTACTGATATTTCACGCGTTTGAAAAGTTTTGTGACAACGGCAAAGTTGAGTCGTCAGTAATGCTCGACAATCGCTACCGGAGGTAGTCGCGTGGTATTCAAACAATAGATGTATAAATGAATCGATGATTGGCCTTATTTTATTTTTATTGTTGTTTGTGTTTTGCTTATCTCGTGTCTCCTGTGCGGGTCACAAATAAATATATTTTCTTTCTTTTCTTTCTTTCTTTTCTTTCAAATCAAAATCAAAATCAAATATTATTATTTTACATAGGCCTACATGGGCACTTATAAAACGTCGACAAAAGGTGCACGGTTCGGGTTAGTTCGTTTCCTATGGAGAAGAACCGGCAAGAAACTCCATGGTTACTTACAAGTAAATCTGCTTCTTAATCCTTAATCTTAACCACGTTAATCGCTTGTCGTGATAGGCATGTGCTTATGTTAACTGTGTTCGCGGGTAAACATATTGATTAGCTTTCTTGAATGGAGGGAGAATTGCATTCTAATTCATTACATCATAAAATCATAATTATTTATGTTGTTTGTCTGTTAATCGTCTACTGTTGCACATACTAAGGGAATTCAAAATCACCACCCGTTGTTAAAATACTACTTATTTATTGCAGTTTATATTAAGTAGATAGGTGTAAGACATACCTACTCCTGCCCTTGTCTCAATTGAGTTGGTGTCGCCACAACAAGCCTTCTGTATTAATCGTCGTCTTCCCTTACACTTACAGCCATATCCACATACGTTCGTCCTCAAAATTTCCTCTTGTCATTTTCTTTAGTAGCTAGTAGAAAAATAAAGGAAAACCTTGAAACGTTTTCTTTGCAAGCTTATGGGCTGAATGAAAATGACGGTTTATGTCGCTTTGTTCAAGTGCAGTGCCACGCAAGACTCACTGCAACATTACAAAACATTCTGCGTAATTTCGGCCACTCAGAACGGCAAAAATTACACATGTGGAGCCTGACTCTTTTCCTTCAAACCTTTACGTAATCCTCAAAAGGTAGGAGAAAGGTGTTCTATATTTACGAGCAAGTCAATTATGCGTAGGATTTGAAAATTGAACCTTGTGGGATGTTACATTTTTTCGTCCTATCCACGAGGTTGGTAGCGAATTAATTTGGGCAATTTGACGGAATGATTGTCGGGGTTTGGGAGACCTTATTTTTTGAGTCCCTTATGTTACATTTTGATTGTTTCGCTTATGTGTGCTCTGGATTACCATGTTTTGATGATATTCTGGAGCTGGGATAAATCTGTTGGAGGTTTTGTGTTATTACCTGATCACAGAAATCCGTCAGATGAGGAAAACGTAATGGGCGCACCCGCAAGCTGTTGCGATGCGATAACGAAATTGAATTGTTGCGTATAACCAACTTATGGAAGCAATTTAATGTTTGGTCGTTGTGGAGCTGCTTGGGAGAGTATATCATCAGTGAACGACTTTCGACTGAATGATATTATGTACCTCACAAAATTCATGATAACATTATGCCTGTATTCATTGAAATATTAGGTAAATATTTACCTATTGTACACCCATATTTCACCTGATAAGTTCAAGTGTAAGGTGAAAGTGAGCGGGGTGCGAATATATTGACTTCAACGGAGCAATAATCCAGATTTTTGGCTATTGAGAAATTCATACTAGTTTTATTTTAATCTTTGAGCACAGTGGTCATTCATGCATTTATTCCTCTGAATGGCTTTATAACTCTGCATTCCATTGTATTGTATGATCCACATTTACGTCATCCATCGCTCCATTCATCGAGCCGCATCAAAATAGTTTCTATGTCATCTATAGCCATCCAATAATGGGCCAAAGTCAACCATTGTGTAGATGAGCTATCACAATAGTGGTGAATGGAGATGAATAAAAAAATATTAAGGTGGCACTGATCTACCTGTTCCATAATATTGTGGTCGAAATAAATTTAATTCTTAAAGGTGTATAGTACTTCGAAAGTGTATGATTATTACTTGCACGCATTGTGGATTATGGTTATTACAGAGTAGGTAACTTTTAAGGGCCAAAAGTACCTACTAATGATTATAAACAGCTTTAACTATGTAATCAAAATCAGCTGTTCCCTATTATGGTCGCATAGCTAGGCAAAATGTAGTTTTTTTAATTTTCAGGTTTGTTGCCATAGGGAAAGTTGTCGAAAAAGGTTGAAGTTATGTTTTTGAAATTGTCATTTGATTAGGTATTACGTAAAGAATTACAACTCTGTAGGAAACCAATTGAAATAACCTGAGTCTGAGTAAGACAACTAAATAATTAAAGAAGACTTTAAAATAAGAGCTTAGTTCAAATAAATTTATTTTTAGCACAATTACTCTAATATAAAGTTCACCCGCTTCGTTTATGTCTATACAACCATTCTTTGTAATCTTAGTTCAAGCTAAGGGAGCTAAGACGTAAAACTGCTGTAGAATATTAAAACAGTTCACTTTAAACTTTATCACTATGACGTCAAAGATTTTAATCCCTTTTACGACTTCTATCTGTGTTACAATAAAATTGATACTTCATTCGCGACATTGCAATAAGGTTCAGTCAGAAGGAGAAGTCCTGAAACTCGAGAAAAACGTCTTACCTATCTATAATAAAATTCTATTTTTAGCTAAATTTTATCCGAACATAACGAAAAAAAATAATCACCATAATTTTTAGTCACCTTAAAAATAGTGGTAATTATTATTTATTTCAAGACCACGATAACAGAAAACCTCCTGTCAGCTGTAAATTACTTATAAAAAATGTTAAGATTTTTTGTTTATTCGTCGTAACTTAATGGTCTGAAGTGTTTCTCAGGTTTCTATTTTATTACTCCCTACAAACTTATTTCTTTAAACTTCTGGGGGGTGACCATAAGCTCTTAGAGCGGTATTAATTTGAGATCGAATAAGGGACAGATGTATCTGACGTGTATACAGCTGTCACTTACTCGTTCTCAAATTGATACCGCTCTAAGAGCTTATGGTCAACCCCCTGTAAGTGACTATCTGTTTGGCAGCAATATCGATTAACGTCAATAAAGTTTAATCTGTTTAATCAAAAACAGAGCAGTGAGAGCAGTGGTGGCCCAGTGGTATCGGCCGCGACTTACAAGTTGTAGGTCGTGGGTTCGAGCCCAGGCTGGCGCTTTACTTTGTGTATATTACTTCATCACCACTGCTCTCAAAACGGTGAAGGAAAACATCGTGAGGAAACCGGCATGTCCTAGAACCAAAAATTCGAAGACATGTGACATCCACCAACCCGCAATGGGCCCGCTTGGTGGATTACGGCCCATTCCCTCTCACAGAGAGGAGGCCTGTGCCCCAGCAGTGGGAACATTAATAGGCTGATGATGTGATGTGATGTGATGTTTCATTCTTCAAGCACAAGTGTTGGGCTTCATCGAAAGCTGTATCGATAAATCATGTCGATATAAGAAACACACTGATTCTATGCAAATATTTGTAGTGGTATGGCGCTCCAATTTTTATATAAAAATGTTTTTGATGATAGCACCAGTGAATTCAGGTTATTTATTATATCAAATGCGAGTTTAAATATTTCAGTTATTAATTTGTTAAATTTCGCAATTTGCATTAAAATTCGCAATTCTGGAGCTCCATGGCTAAAATCTGTATAAAGCTAGCCAATATAGAATATTTTCCGAGTCCAAAAGGAATGGATAATATCATAGTGAATATTTAATATCGGTCTCTACGGACGATGGATGGCTGTCACTTATTTTATTTGACTCTTGATTTTTTATTAAAACTTATTTTTTTATAATGTTTTAAAGTAGCCTTTACCAATGACTTCGCCCGACTGGATGTAGAAATTTATTCCACGGGAACCTAAAAAGTTCTATGTTTTAATCTAGGTCGTGTTTATGCCGCATCCTTACCCGATAAGCTGCTGAGGCGCGTTTGATAAACAAATATCCAAATATATCTACAGACATTTAAACATTTTATATACCTAATAAAAAAATATTTAGGTGGTTAGAGCTAGACGCAGCCAAGGACGCCAAATTCTCCCTTCATAAACTTCTAATGCATGAAGCATCGGTAGGTCGTACATTTATATTTTTTACCCGACTGCCGAAGGAGGGTAATGTGTTTATCAGTCTATGTATGTATGTTTGTTCCTATGTGGTGATCCAGAGACCTAACGCGTTGGTTGATTTTGATGATTCTTACGTCAATCGATTAGTTTGAACCTTGCGAGTGTCACTGGCTAAATCAAAATTGGAAAATAGAAAAATGGCGGATATTGGGCGCCATATTGTGGAGTCCCAATTATTTTTTCTGCAATCCCATCCTGTAGGGTATCAAAATAAAGGGTTTTATTTTGATACCTAGTTAGTTCGCTTCTTAAGCAGTCAGATTTTTGATGTTTTAAATTTCCTTTTCCTATTGAGTAAGTATACGTTTGCTTGCTTTTACCCAAGTTACAAGGTTAATCTGAAACTTTAAAAATGTAGCTAATGAATTTAGTGGTTTTATTTAGGACCTAGGTTAGTAATAAAACCTGTTGTCTCCAAAACAAATTGTCCTTATTAGTTAAAAATACCTTCAACGATACGACAGCAACGTACCTAATATATATACCAACTAAATCTGTTTTTTTAGCCTTGAAAATCAGTGAACACGTAATGTGTGGCAAGAATATTGGAGACCAACTTTTTATTTTTATTGAATTTAATTCAAGGACTTATTCAACATCCTTTAATTAATACAATCCCTGCTTTAGAAAGAGTCGCTTCCATTAATCCTTCCGTCTAAAAGTCTTTTATTTACGGATACTACAATATGCCATTAAAAATCAGGACCTATTGTGACGTATTTGACAGCTCTCTGACGTCATCGACGACATTTAAATCAACAGAGAATGGTTTTGTATAGAAGGTAAATTACTCAATAATTTAATTTCCACAATGGTAGTAAATTTCCTTTATTTTGGGCGTGTCTTTGTGGAGTGAGGGATGAGTTAGGAGCGGTTTTAGAATTTGAATTTATCATTTTCATTCAGTCATCATTATAGTGTCCTTGGTTTCGGCGTCGGCACATATCTTCTAAGCAACCCACACTGGGTCCACGTAGTGGATTATGGCCCAGGCTGTGTTTAAGTAGTGGGCACATTATGGACTTATTATGCTGGTGCTTGATGTTATATCCAATCTAGCCATATCATCTTTCAGACCATTGTAATCTATCAAAATCTGCATTGCTATGAGTTTAATTTAAATAAAAACGTTTCGATAAAAACAACATTCAAGTGATTATATCATAGAACCACACCAAAATAGCTGTTGATGCAGTACCTGTCAGCGGGAGCTTTTACCCATTCCAAAAATACATTTTGGATTAAAGGAGAGGAAGTCGAAAACCTATTTACAACTCTTAATCAATCAGTATTATTGCCAATCCGTCAGCAAAATTAATTTAAAACTGCAAGGACAGCAACAGGTTGCCATTGTGAACTAATTACAGTAACTTTATAATGTTTATTTTGTTTTCAATACAGACGGAACGATAAAAGAATCTTTATTACTTTCTTCGACGAACTGTTGCTAGGCTGCTGTAAGTTTTTCAATAGTAAGGTTCATATTATTGAAAGCATTTTCTGAGAAAGATGGTATCGGCGTGTAGCTATACCAATAAAAGGAAAAGGGATTTTATTTTATAGTATGTAGTGATGTTGAATGCTGTATGTTTGGATGTTTGTATAATTATCACGACTTACAGCTGCACCGATATGAAAGAAGGACACGGGTAGACCTTAGGCGCCTTTCCCACAGGCGCGGTGCGTTTTCGTTTCTGTAGCTTTCTCACCGATCTAGAGTAAAGACGACATTCATAAACACGATTAATAATGAAAACGCATGTAAAGTGTGTTTGAATCACGAAAGGGATTATAGCTGGTTTTCTGAGAGTAGTATAAAATGTAGTCTGAAATTGTAAATACTTATTTGCAGTAATTAATAACAGGATAGTTTTGAGATAAAGAATTTTCTGTAGATATGGTCATAATTATTTCTTTAATCGTTATTTCATGACTGAGTATTGTGTTCACTATCCCGCTGTGCCAAAAAGCTGCCACCATCGACTCCCGTCCAAATTTTCAAACACCATTAGCTGCAATTTGCTTGACGACCTAGCTTCTTATACTTACATTTGTTTTGTGCAATTGTTGGCACTGGCCTACCTTAATAAAAGTAACATGCTTTTTATTCCTCCGTACAAATAACGAACGTGTAATAAAGATGTTTTAACTCAAAGACACTTCTTCTGGAATGTGGAATAGCTCTTTTTGCTGTTTAAAAAGAAAAAAAAAATACCCAATTAGTGTTATAAAATGCGAAAGCTTTTTCAGGATAAGATAAAACTCGCTCTTTGAAAAATATTAAACCATTCATCAGGAAGGAAAAAGGGGTATTACCCAAGTAGCAAAAGCTTCTATAACCAAGGCGTTTTATCATCAAACAGTGATATAGTAACTCTATAATGGTAACCATTGTAACTACTTGTACTATAAAGGTTTTTAACATAGCGTTTTGATTCTATAAGATTAAAGAGCATTTAAGTTCTATAATTTAGCTCTTAAAACGCTTACAGGACCAAACAAAAGAATCTTTAAAGTGTTGCACTGTAATAGATATGAAAAATTCCATTATGGTACTATTTAGTACTATAGATGATCTTACTGACACTTATATGTATCTATTTTGCACTAATAATACGTCAAAATAACTTTTACAGTGCTAGTATTGTAGCAGTATCGAAAATACTATTACAGGATCAATCTGCACTATAAACGTACCTTGCAAAACCATTACGTAACCTGTAAGCTTCTTAAGAGCTCCTTCAACATCGCTATGGGGCTAGTTATGTAAAAGTAATAAACACTCTTCTATAGCACTAAATAGCACCATAGCGACTCCTGGTGCAGTTGCTAAATAATTTAAATTCTAAATAGCTCTATTGGTGAGTTTTTGTTACTGCTACGAGACTAAAGCGTGATATGAATGTACTAAAATCAATAATTAAAGGGCTAATTAGATCTATACTAGATTTTCAGTATCAATTATATCACTAGTATTGCATAAATGGTGGCACACTTTCCACAAATCTGCTTAAAACTTTAAGTAGCTTAAGGTTTAATAATGGATTTGAAATCTCTGCGTCGGTATAAAGTGAGTGGCAGTTATAAAAAATAGGTGAAAAGTCGATATACACAATCAATACAACAGGCTCATGCCCAAAATGTATATACTGGTCAAGCGGGTCCAGAAAATATAGCACATGGTTCTGCACAAAATATTTGTTTTGTACCACAACAGGACTTTACCAATAATGTTCCTTTTTCTCAAGTCAGTAACAAGGATGAAGAATATGAGAGCGAGGGCACCTCTGTTCAAAGTTCCTCTGTTTAAAAATAATATACATGAAACAATAATAAATATATATTTTTTTCAAACCTTTTAACCTAGCCGTTACTAAGGAGTATGCTTTAGAAAGTTACTGTTTTACGGCACTAAAGCGGATTTAAGCCCTTAAGTAATCACCTGTTTTACTTATCAAAGAACCGACATTCTTACGAGGCTGATGGATGATTGGGCCTGCCCGCATGCGATGAGATAGTTAGAACTTTTAGTTTATTCAAAATAAATTAAGAGGTTGCATTATAGACACACACAGGAACATTGTTTTTAATGAAACTATTATTTATAGCTACACATTCGTGGTGATTTCGTGACTGAATTGGGCTAGAAACTGGCAAATACCTAAAGTTGTGTATTTTCTTTAATTCTGACCAAAAAAAACACAAACTGTATGTTAAAACTGAGAATTATACTTAAATACACCTTTTAACTATGGTAATAAATAATCTCTTGGTTTCCGTGTGGAATTTTCAAAATAATAATTTTTATCCGTTAAAAAAATGATACCTTCTTAAGTTTTCGAGGTAAATTTTTACCATATTCCAAATTATGTCCCAGTGTGCATTTAATGTAACTCCATTACTCCATACAAAGAAATTTATTTTGACTACACTATTTTACATTTGGACAACGGACCCTAATTCGTTTTTGGTGAAAATAAGATGGCTGCTGTTTTCTGCCTTGATAGCACATTAGCAGCACGGCTGGAGCCAATATGTACTATAGCAGCCATAGTCGGGACAAGTCCTTATTTTATTAATTTAAATTTAATTAAAACATAAAAATTATGAGGGCGCATTGTCAAATTTGAAATCAGCATAATGATTTTATCGATACAATTATTTTCGCAAGTGCAAGTTATTAGTGTTTTGTAGTATATATGTCCTTATTACATATTACGCTAATCAAAAATGGCAAATGACATAAAGCATAACTTAGTCATAAGTTATAGTCTATGCTCACGACGACACCACAACGCAAACAAGTGTGATAATAAAGATTACTGGAATCGTTTACGGTGCAAAATAACACTATAAACATGTTTTGGTTACTTTAATAGTGCAAATTTGTGATATAAACGTTGCAGACAGCACTATTTTAGTACTAAAAAGCGTTTCTCGACACTTTTACATTTCAGCTATAGAGCTGATTTATCACCGTAAGAGCCTTTATGTAATGTTTTTATAATAAATCAGTGATAAAACTAGGGCCTTTTTGGGGTTCTATAAACGTTTACAACACCATTATAGTACTAATCATGAACACTAACTAGCACGTTCTAAAATGTTCTCAGGACTTTTATAGTACCAAATTTTGTTACTTGGGTAATTTATAACAAGCCTCTCCAAAAGGATCCAATATTTACCGATGACATGACAGTAAAATATTGAATGATGAACGAAAGAACGAGTTCACAAACAAACAATCGATTGTATGAGTTCCTTAATTTATTTATCACCAAACGCATTGCAAAACTTTGTAAATGATGAAAAATTCAATGTTTATTTCGTTAATTGTTGTGTTTCTTTGTTTTCAGGTAATATTTTATTAAAAAGTAGTTTCGTCAACACGAAACGGATGAACGTAGTTCATTCATTCCTTACCGTGAAGCCAATCAGCAAAATTGGTGACGGAGCTGATTGCATTGGATAGAGTGGAAAAAGGTAACCGCATAAAGCTTGAAGTTAAACATATTTTTGATAAAAGTTATAGTGAAAGACCGTTTCAAGAGTCCCGCAGACAGGTGTGACGTGACAATGTGACGTAGCATTTTCATAGAAAGTGATCTGGAGTTACTGTCATATTGTTGTCACATTATTGTGGTGCACCTGTTTGCGGACACTTACAATATTATAAGAAGGTAAGGCTTCCAACCAATAACTGAACTCAATATGTCAGGATATTGAGGAGCACGCGCAGTATATGCATACAAACGATCTATTCTTGAAAGTGAAGAGTATTACCCGGGACTTCAAGCCGAAGACCTGGGCTATTGAAGATGATCATGGGCACTTACTGACGGAAATAGACCAGGTTACGGAGAGATGGCGGCTGTACTGTGAGAGCCTATACAAAGACGCAGGGAGATCTGATAAGCCGTTAATCCAGTTTAAAGATCTCTTCTTAGAGCCGGAAATCCTGGTATCTGAAGTGGAAGGTGCGCTGACAAAGCTAAGATCTGATAAGGCTGGAAGAGACAGAATTTTCACCGAAGAGCTGAAGTGTCTTGGAGACATAGGTGTTAGGCTTTTACGGGAGCTGTGAAACCAGCTTTGGAGAACGGGTAGATGGCCTAAGGACTGGAAGGAGTCTCTCTTGATAACGCTGCAGAAGAAGGGGTCAACCAAAAATGCGAGAACTATCGGACAGTGGCACTCATATCCCATGCTAGCAAGATCATGCTCTATGTAATTAACGGACGGCTTTAATCGTATCTACAGCGGCAAATACCAAGTGAGCAAGCTGGTTTTGTCAAGGGTCGAGGCACGAGAGAACAAATTGTGAATATAAGGCAAATGATAGAAAAGAGCCGCGAGTTTAATGTTCCAATGCTCTTGTGTTTTATCGACTACTCCAAGGCGTTTGATTGTGTGAGATGGGATTGCCTATGGAGAATACTCGAGGAAATGGGCGTACCTTCGCACTTGACAGCATTGATCGCAAACTTATACGAGGATGGAGAGTCGCTAGTCAGAATCAACAATGTGGTGTCGGGCCCTTTTAAGCCTGAGAAAGGAGTGCGCCAGGGCTGTATCCTGTCCCCTCTTCTTTTTAGCATCTATGGCGAATACATCATGTGGAGAGCCTTAGAAGAGTGGGAGGGAGGCATAGCGTAATAACGTAGGTGGCAATAAAATCAGCAATCTCCGGTATGCGGATGAAACCACATTGCATTGAATCTTGCTGAGCTATTTGTGAGGATAGAGCGTGAAAGCGAGATAGTCGGACGTACGCAGATGGCCAAAGCTGATATGATTAAGATGTCGAGGGTATGGTAAGATAGGAACATCTCTAATAACACCAAGAAGAGACTCGTTAGAACCCTGATATTCTCAATTTTCCTTTACGGCTTCGAATCTTGGGCAATTCGCTCGGTGGATCGAAGAAAGATTGAGGCTTTCGAGATGTGGTGCTGGAGGAGAATGTTGCGCATATCATGGACTACAAAACGCACAATATCTAAGCAAAAATGTGACGACGTATAAAACTAAAAACAGTGACATAAAAATAGTGATAAACCTTAAGAACCAATGTGAATACAGTGAACATTAAAAAAAAAAACAATACAAATGTGCTATTACAATCTGTTAATCAACATATAAAAGTGTAAGAACAATCCCAAATAACTAAACAAGTGTTTTTTTTTTTTTTTTTCTAAAATCAAGTGAACAAAGAAACTGTGCAAAAAATTCCATGCATGAATCATATTTAACCGCCACTAGTTAATTTAAAAATCTCATATCTACATTGAGGAGCACTATTTCATTGACTTACTAAACTGTGCGAATGGCTCCGGCGTTTATATAGCTACACCTCAGAACGGCGTAATTCGAGTTCGATCCCCACGATTCGCTAACTCTTTTTGTAAATTGTCTGGTGTTGTTTCTAACTATGTCTACAGAAATAAGCCACAACGTAACATTACGACGACGGAAGCAGTTGTTTAGATCAAAGTCAATAGACTCATTGAGTAATGACTCATCATTGGACAAAACAAATTCGGACATAAATACAAGAAGTCTTGATCTATCAACGGGTATTAGCAAAAATGAATTAGAAGAAATGAAGGTTGAAATATCACAGTTAAAAGAACAGTTTGAATTAACACAAAATGAATTGGACAAGGTGATATGCGAAAATAATGAACTTAAAGAAACAGTATTACGACAGCAAGTTTATATTACTACATTGAAGGATCTTTGTACCAGTCCTATAAAGTTGCAAAGACAAAAGTTACAGTCAGCAAGAAAGAAAAATAGACGTTCTATTACGGACAATCTTCGTGTAGTATCCTTAGGTCAAGAATACTCATCAAGCCAAAATGAAAAGGACTGCATTGAGAGCGCAAACATATTATTAGAGTCAGATAATTTTGATGTTTCTCCTGGAAAGACAGACTATGACGGAAAATCAGAAACTTTGGTATCCATATCTGATGTACAGGAAAACCATAACTTAAAACAGATGGGCAAAGACTTACTTGCCGGGAAAAATGACAAAATGTCTGAAGAACCAATATACAAGGATAAGCAAACTCAGACAGATGCATCAGAATCTACCGAGTACAGTAATTATATCGGAAAAGAAATTCTTGAACACAAGAAGATACCACAAGATCAAAGAGTAGTAACAAAGGACTATAGGAGAAAAAGAAAATTATGCGTTCTCAGTAACTGCAATCATAGCGGTGCACTGCAAATATTGGACAACACTTTTGGCCGACACTTCGAGTTCTGTCATTACCTGTCACGTAATAGTAGTATAAAGGACATTTTAGCAAATATATTTATTAAGATACAGCATTATAGCTTGGATGACTACTGTATTATTGTGATTGGTGAGCGGGATTTTAAAGGCACCGACGATTCGATTGAAATGGTCAGATTGATTAGAGAAACTCTCAAAAATATAACGAATACAAATGTTATTATATGTTGCCCTACATATGTTCAAGGGGCTCTGATACACAATTATAAGGTAGAAATGTTTAATAGATTACTTTACATGGACATAGAAAACCATAATTATGCTTATTTTTTTGACAGTAATCATGACCTATCCGATGAGACATTTTCGTATAATACGGGCAAAATTAACAAACTCGGTCAAAGATGTATCTATGACAGTATTTTCCGCCGCCTACTAGTTGATATTGAGACCTATCCAACGGAATATGACTGTTGTAATTCTCCAAAATCGCCAAAAACATCCCACAAAACTCTTTTTCGCCCCATTATGTAAAAGAGTTATCGTTAAGGACAGTAGTTCAGAAAAAAAACAAAAATTTATACTATTACACCAAAATATAGCTGGTATCTTAAATAAAATTGATTTATTCGAAATCACAATTTTTGACTTAGAAAAGCAGATTGGCAATATAGATTTTATTTGTCTAAGTGAAACTTTTATAAAATCAGGACATGAAAGTAATCTAGCACTTACACATTTTAACTTAGCTGCTAGTTACACAAGACACGGGAAAAAACGTGGTGGAACATGCGTTTTAGTTAGAAAAGGTCTAGTTTTTAGTCCGTTACCGATAACTGATGAATTGGCCAGTGATTTTTGTTTCGAATGCTGTGGCATTGAAATATTGAGCCATAATCTAATTATAGTGTGCATTTATAGAATACCTGATTCGGATGTGATCATATTTTTGAAAAATCTTGAATTATTGTTACTCAATATAACCCGAAAAGTTAAGAAAAATATCATTATATGCGGAGATTGGAATATAGACGTATTAAAAGACAATAAATATTCAAAAGAACTAATATCCGTATTGAGCAATTTTAATATTTCACCACATGTTAGAGTGCCTACTAGGAAAAATACTAGCATAGACCAAATAGCCAGTAATGTTCCCGTACCGGATTTGAAATGCAGTACACATAATTTAGCTCTCTCCGATCACGATACCGGCCAATCGTTAACTTTTTACCTTCAAGAGATGAATAATAAATCAAAACCTATAAAGTTCTGGTATGATAAAAAGAGGGATTATAATAAGGACAACAAAACAAAATTTGTAAATTGCTTAGCAGCCTTAAGTTTTACTGAAATTTACGAAGTAACAAACTGCAATGAGGCTTTTAATACATTTCACGACCTATTCACGCTTTTCTATAAATTGTGTTTTCCCGAAATCCTCGTTAAAAGGAGCAATAAACCCATAAAAAACAAATGGCTTAGTAAGGGTTTAAAAATATCATGCGTTAAAAAGAGAGCTTTATATTACGAATATCAACATGATGCTATAAGTAAAGGTTATCACAAGAAAAAATATCATAATTACACTAAGATCTTAAAAAAATGCATATCAAAATCACAACAGATAAACAACAATATTTTTTTAAATAATTCAAAAAATAAATGTAAAGCGACATGGACAATCATAAAAAATAGTTTAAACAAACCTAATAATAGTAACAACATAAATGAATTAATAATCCTTGATAAAAAAATTAATAATCCTAATGACATATGTAACCAATTTAATAATTATTTCATTGATCTGACACAAAAAACCAACAATAATTATCATGACATAAACAACATTAATATTGACAATAATATAAATACTTTATTTCTGACTCCATTGAATGAAATTGACGTTATTAAAATAATTAATTCATTAAATAATACAAATTCTACTGGATATGATGAAGTAACCACTAAAATTATTCAATTATGTGCGAAAATTATAGCATCCCCACTTAGCTACCTAATAAATCTCTCTTTTGAAGAAGGTGTTTTCCCATCTAGACTAAAAGAGTCTATAATTAAACCACTATTCAAAAAGGGCAAATGTACTGATATGGGAAATTATAGGCCCATTACACTCATCCCAATATTCGCTAAAATTTTTGAAAAAGCAATGCATGAGAAAATAAATAGCTTTGTAACTAAATACAATTTAATTGTGGAGAGCCAGTTTGGTTTTAGGAAAAACAGTTCAACTACTCTAGCCTGTTTTTCTTTAGTAAAACTAATTACCGAAGCTCTTAATAAAAAAATGTCTACTTTATCGGTATTCTTGGATATGAGCAAAGCATTTGATTTTGTATCACACGAACGACTACTCTGCAAGCTTGAGAAATATGGCATAAGAGGCAAAGCGCATGATTGGCTTAAAAGTTACTTATCTAATCGCCAACAGAGAACTGTTATCTCTAGAATAGAAAATGATACTAGGACGACATATTGCTCGGAACTAAAGACTAATGGTTCTGGCGTGCCGCAGGGAAGTGTACTGGGTCCGCCACTATTTATATTATATATTAATGACCTCAAAAAATGTTTAAAATATGAATGTATCCAATTTGCTGACGATACTACTTTGACTATAAAATGTTCCAACAAAACTGACATAGAAATCGATACTAATAATGAATTAATTAATGTGATAAAATGGCTGGGGTACAATAATCTTCATGTTAATATTGAAAAAACCAAAATAGTTAATTTTCAAACATGTAACTTGTCAGTAATACCAACAGTAATTAGACATAATAATGCAATTCTGCAACCGGAGCCATCAGCTTTATTTTTAGGTATAGTAATCGACAACAAATTGAACTGGAAGGAACATGTAGAAAGAGTATGCAGTAAGCTTGATAAGTTTGTGTATGCTCTTCGTAAGTTAAAACTCGTGTCCAGTAGAGGAACAGTCCTAAACGCTTATCATGGGTATGTTGCATCGGTATTGCGTTATGGCCTTGTCATATGGGGTAATTCAGTGGATGTGGAAAGAGCATTCTTAGTACAAAAGAAATGTATCAGAGCCATGAGTGGAGCAGATTATTTGGACCATTGCAGGCCATTATTTAAGGATTTAAAAATTCTCCCACTCCCATGTCTGTATATTTTTGAAGTTTGTCTATTTGTAAAAAAAAACCATTATTTATTTCCATTGAATGAACAAGTCTCCGAAAGACTGAACAAAAAACATGCCGGAAAATTACAAGTGCCTGCTCAGATATTGCAGTTGTACAGTAGAAATGCCAGTTGCATGACAATTAAAATTTATAATAAATTACCACCTGCCCTGAGAATGCTACCAATTAATAAATTTAAATGTAAAATGTTTGCTTGGCTCTTAGACATGTGTTTTTATTCCGTCAATGAATTTTTAAATCATACGTTTTGATTGTACAATTTTGTGGAGAAATAAATAATATTTATTTAATATTGTAATTAGTACTTTGCAAATGATTTCTTTTTTTTTGTATTTTGTTATTATTTTTGACGTTACGATTTATATTTTGACATGATGAATAATTTAATTTTTTTTTTTTTTTTTTGACATTTTTGATTAATTTGTTTGACATTACAAGTTTTTTTTTTTTTTTTTTGTGACATTATGATTTATATTTCGACATTATACTGCAATATTTCTTAAATTTATATAATAATCATAAAATGTTACTAGTTTTGATTTGCATGTACCTAGCTTATAATTTAATATTTCTACACCAGCAATGGTAGTATGTGTGAAACAATTTTAAATGTAAGATCTTAATGTACCATATACTGAGAAATAAATATTTACTTTACTTTACTTTACTTTACAAATAAGTCCATTCTCAACCAGTTAAACATCAAAACCAGACTCTCCACGATTTGCTACCAAAGAGTTCTAAATTATTTTGGTCACATCGCCCGGAGACAGCCAGATAACCTGGCAAAACTGGTTGTTATAGGAAAAGTGGATGGGAAAAGGCCACGCGGACGCTCACCCACTTGGTGGTCAGACCAGATCAGGGCGATTACGGGACTCACGGTTACCACTGCCCTGAGGAAGCAGCTCGTGAATCCAATCGTCGTGAAAGCTTTCCAAGACGGGCACGACCTTCAGTAATGAAGTCAACGAATAAGAAGAAGAAGGCTTCCAATAAAACATACCAACTTGGAGGTCAAAACCCACGAGCATTACTTCAAGATTGTAAAAAATCTTCCGCTTATCTTCTGGTAAGAACACACTCCAAACAACTGCATATAGGTACTTTTTACTTTTAGCAGTAGAGCTATTTGTGAAGGAGCTTGTCTGACGATATACAACTACCATAAGACCAAGGTCACCGTCACTGCAACCTCCAATATTGTTAGTTATCACTTTTCTCTTACTCGTAAAGGGAACATTGATTTCATCCAGCCGACACATATTCGTATAGGATGACATTATATGACTTCGTATAGGATGTTATTGACTCTCGCTCTTTGAAGTGGGTCCAACAAATTGGCATTTAATTTGAAAGGGGGTGTGATTAATTTATGTCAATGGGCTGGGATTGGTTGATACAGTCTTTTCAATGGATATCGTGTTTCCCAGTAACTAGATTGTAGAGGTCGGATAGGCAATCGATCCGTGTATAATACTGGTAATCAGCTGCACCCGGTTACACTGAAGCCGATGCCAATATATTTGGAAAAAGTAGATTGATTTTGCCAGTACAGAATATCTATTTCGACAACCTTCCTATTTCATAGACCATCAGGGAGTTTTACACGTCAATTTTTATGAAGATTTATCTGTCCTTGTTTTGGTATGAGGTAAAAATGCCGTGATAAGGCACCATTTTGGTTTCGCATGATATCAGTTCATGTACTTACAAATTGATTTTCAAGAATAATCCATGGTTCCATTCAAAGTTGTTGTTGTTGTTGGTTGCCTCGTTGCTGGTGGTTGATGGCGCTACTAGTAAACATGAGGTCATTTGACATGAGGTTTGATCGGTTGGGCTAAGTGCTTTTGTGTGTTGCCACGTGATTTCATAGTACCCAGTAAGATTCCTATGACCCCTCTGTCTAACGTGATACGTTATGTTATGTGGAAATTATAGAAATAAATTAAGTAATTAAGTAAGTAATGTATAAGCTAACTAAGCAAGTCTGTCAGCCCAATGGTGCCAGAAAAATTTAAACAACCTATCTAAAAGCTCTTTTAATATCAAGTTTTTTTTTCCAATCCCAAACCAATAAAAACAGACATAAAATCACAAATGTAACATAAAATAATAAGACTGCCTCTTTAATAAGCCAAATAACGATATCGGACATAAAGAAAATAAAAATACACAATATTATATTTTCTTTTCTTCCTCCTTAGTTAGTTCAAAGAACAATGTACCTATTACTTATGACGGTAGTTATTTACTCAACGAAGCGGGGCCGCTTGCCAAATATATTTCATGTATACTTCAGACATTCTATTGCTTATGTAAGCAAATCTTTAAAACAATAAGCTTATAAAAAATAAGTAAAAGTTGGTGGTATTGCTTTTCTAAACAATTCAATTTAAAAAAAAAACAATTTGATGTAAATTTTGTTATTCCTCAAGTTGCAGAAATATCATGCAGTTGTTTATTTTCTGAATAGTGATTTAGACTTCTTGGTCATTTTCTGTTATCTTTGTTGCATCTGTTTTTCTTAACCGTGTTACTCCATTTTATTCTTTTCATAGTTTGTTTAGCATTATTTTATCGACATTTACAATAAAATTCAAATAATAGATTTTTATTGTGGTTCTACCATAAACTTACAGAAAAGTCGACTATGTCTTGTAATTATTGAACCGTCACTTTCAACATTATCATCATCCACATACAGCCCATATTCGCATCGCACACTGCTCACGCTTCTATACCCGCTATGGCAACAATGTCGCCTGCCCATCTTGTCGCCGTAAGAACCACACTTCTTCTTCCAATCCTTGAATGCCTTTCTACACCTTTCATCAGCGCGCCTGCCATTGGGTAACTTTATACATTACTCGGTAAAATACGAAAATGTATTTAAGTTTTCAACACTTCACCAAGTAATTTTCGCAAAACGAGAAACCTTAACCCAACTTAATTGGTATTAGTTAAAACCTACAATAAAATATTAAATACATGTCTCACTTTAATAATAAATTGCCTTGTTTCGATTTTATGTACTAGTTCATTGTTACATTAAGCTAGAATCTTGTCGCTTGCGTGCAACTAAAGGTACCGGCTGATCAATGTATTAAATGTTTACTAATTCTATTAAGGCGCAGATACCCCTGAGTAGCCGACTTTAAAATGAGAATCACGTCTAAACGGCTAGTCATAATTTTTTGGAAAAAAATAAATGTTACATTAGATCATTTAATTTGTAAAGTTATGTCTAAAACGGACAAAAATATGACAAACGCACCAAAACCGCCGGGTGTATTTTAATTAAACTGTCAGCATCTTAAATATAATTTAATTGTCTACATTTTGATCTAAGGCTTTTTTTATTTCATAGAATAATACGGAAAGTACAAAATCCACTGAATTTTGGGTTGCGCGGTTGTGAAACGAGTGCGCGTTTTGTTCCCTCAAGGTCGTTAGCGTCTATCGTCGTTTTAAGGCGATATATACGCCCCAATGTTAACGCAGTATAAATGTATATATCTTCACAACGGATCTTTGTGTCTCTGAATTGGCTGCAAGAGCCTGCGCTAATTTTGTGTCAATATTGAAAGTGAAGATAGCATTGTATAACTGTCTCTTTCACTCGCTTACGTTTGTCTCATCATCCTATCTCGCTTACTCTACGTAGTTAAACTGTTTCTTGCGCAATGGTTGACAGAGCCAACTTCAGAGAGACAAAGATTCGCTGTGAATATTATACTGGCCGTGCGCCCGCTCGGAGTAAAAAAATAATTTTTAAACCTCTTTTTAGGGCTCCGTAGCCAAATGGCAAAAAACGGAACCCTTAAGGATTCGTCTTGTCGGTCTGTCTGTCTGTCCGTCCGTATGTCACAGCCACTTTTTTCCGAAACTATAAGAACTATGCTGTTGAAACTTGGTAAGTATTATGTGAACCGCATTAAGATTTTCACCCAAAAATAGAAAAAAAAACAATAATTTTTGGGGGTTCCCCAAATTTAGAACTGAAACTCAATTTTTTTTTCATCAAACCCATACGTGTGGGTTATCTATGGATAGGTCTTCAAAAATGATATTGAGGTTTCTATTTTTTTTTTCTAAACTGAATAGTTTGCGCGAGAGACACTTCCAAAGTGGTAAAATGTGTGTATCCCCCACTGTATCTTCTAAAATAAGAGAATGAAAAAAATAAAAAAAAATATATGATGTACAACTGAAATATGAGATGTAAACTTCCACCGAAAATTGGTTTGAACGAGATCTAGTAAGTAGTTTTTTTTAATACGGCATAAATCGAAAACCGCAAAATTGCGAAGTGGACATTTCAACGCCCAGTGTAGTTTAAAGGGGTCTTGCACGAAGGGTTCCGTACTTGGTAAATACCAAATTGTTTACGAAGTGGACATTTCAACGCCCAGTGTACCACTTGGCCGGTATTTTTAACAGTTTTTTAGCAAAATATTTTTTATTTACATCTATTTCATTTCTAATCTAAATCTATTTAATTTTTCATTTACAGCTATTTCAGTTATGAAGAAATTCCATCCATCAATTTTTCTGTGTAAAAATATTTTAAACATCCAAGTACGGAACGTTTCGAGGAGTATCCAAAAGTTGCGAAAAAATATCATGTTGTTAATATTTATTTTTAAAGCAAAACTATTAGTTACACGAAAAAGCCTTGTTTAAAAAATAATGTACATGAATCAATATTTTTATTTTTTTTTTCAAACCTTTTAACCTAGCCGTTGCTAAGGAGTATGCTTTAGAAAGTAACTGTTTTACGGCACTAAAGCGGTGGAAGGCCCTTAATAACTAGCTTTTTGCTTCGACTTCGCTACAGTTGCTTTCTGTTGCGTTGCTTGGGATAAAAAGTATCAAGACTATGACACACAGTGGTAATAGAGTAGTTTTTTTTTTCAATGAAGTAAGCTTTGTTACTCATCGCATTAGTATCTACTTATAAGCAGATAAAGAGTACCCCTTTATTATAGGAGTTTTGTGAACTATTATATATCAAAGACATGAATAATTATTTTAATATAAGTACAAAAAAGTTCCACTAATAATGGTTGATAAAGATAACTTAATATGTTTGAACGTAAGAATGAAATTGGTTCTCGTATGTTAATTGAAATTCTTTGTAAGTTCATCGATATTTAACCTGCATAGTTTATTGAGTTCGTGGCTCAAATAAGTACCTAAGAAAATAATGACTTCCTATTTATATATGTAATAAAATTAGGTATGTATGTGAAAGTTGATACAGATTCTCGGATGTTTGGATATATTTAAAAACCTATTACTTACACTTGCAAAAGAGGCTAGACTTAGATATTCCAAACAAATAAACAAAATTGGTATTAGGTTAGGTACATCATTTCGGAAATTGCATGAAAAATTTCGACTATTCACAGAACCAAAAAATCATAATCTTGACCATTTAAACCCTACAGAATGCATTAAGTCTTATTAAATCCAATAATATGTTAATTCTTAGCCAATGGCTATCCGTCTAGCTGTCCTAGTATTCACACTTATTACCTAAGTACCTATTGAGCAGGTGGCTAGATAACTCGGGGCCTTTAATTAATCAAAATATACTAGCAATGCTGTTATCTGAGCATAGAACAAGTTTAAATTATTGTTTTAGTTGCGACCTAGAGACCCAGGTGGACGGTATTATTAATTGAATTTAGTGTTAGGATATATTAGCATAAACAATCAATACAATAAAATTGTTCTTAGCTATCTGGGATAGATCCTAAGCTAGCGCACTGTTTTCTTAAGAGCTACAAAATACTATTGCAAAAACACAGTTACTTTTAAAACATCGTATAGAGAAAATAACAAAAAACTAACAAATTTTAAAGTCAGTATGATTATGAATTTTTCTTTAACAATTGCATCACAACTTTTCAATGGTTTTGGATAAAATTAGGAACACCGGTAGACCAGGGCCTAAATTAGGACATAATAATAAGTATCAGCAATCACCAAAACGCATTGAGCAAGAAGTCTTGAGCATGTAAAAAACAAATTGTATTTGGTTTAATTGGCAACACAATGTAGGAAACGCCATACAATAACCTAAAATTCAAATTCTTAAAGCTACCCAAACATTTATCGCAGACAGATCAGCGTAACCAGGCTTACTACCAACCAGTCTACTACCAACCTGTCTACATGAGGTTATCAGATGAATTAGCTATGCGATCAGATGCCCGGCCACATTTCCGCAATCCTGCCAGTAATACGGCGAGCTCCATCATTAGCATCACATTTGCTAGTGGCAATCTCATTTCCAACCTGATTTTGAGCTGGCTCATCAGAAATATGTGTTGTATCTCTATTTTCCAATGGAATAGGCATATTAGTGTTGCGTGATTCGCAGATAACTGTGACGAAAATCAAAATGAAATCAAGCCAGTTTACAAAATTGACTTGGATTGTTAGACGTTTTGACTTTAAGTAACGGTGCTATTTTCCTGAAAAGCACCGGTAGGACGATAGACGATCCTTCGTCTGACTGTTATTTTAGGTTTGTCCTGTACTTAACAGTTGTACTGCAGTAAACGAAACTAAAGAAAAGCGGTATGAGAACTAGGTAAATAAGTTGGTCGTTTCTTATAATATATATTTAGCCTATTGCCTGCTGGCTGGTTCGTCTAGAGACTCTAGGAGATCGTTCGTTTCAGGGCTACATCATACCCACTTGTATTGGAAAGCTTTTAGTTTTTTAAACAAAATATCACAATAAGTCGCTATTGCTACAATAATAATATCTTTCTAAAATAAATCGCGTAGGTATCGAAACGAGTTCAGAGCTACCTTTGGGATAGGACTTGGTTGGCGATCTTTGATTAGTTGAGTAACAAACCATATAACCCTAACTATTTTCTACACATAGCTGATTCTAACATAAAACAATGCTCAATGACCTCGGTAGAGCTTCCGAAAGAGTACAAATACAAATAATTTATTTTCTTTCATACGTATGTACAACATCAGGTCTTTGAAGTGCCTTTTTAGGCAAAAATTGCCTGTAGTAGGTAGGCACTTCGCTCTTTCAAAACTTATTGTTAATATAGTACCTACTAACATTACACACATTAAAATCAGAATATAATAATAAAAAGTGTGGGTCTTAAAATGAACATGGCCAAAACCAAGGTGATGTTGAATGCCCATGTTACACCCACTCCTATCAGGGTCGGAGACTTTACACTCGAAGTTGTGGCGACTATGTACACCTGGGACAAACAATCCAGTTGGGTAGAGCCAACTTCGAGAAAGAGGTCAACTGTCGAATCCGGATCGGCTGGGCAGCGTCCGGGAAGTTGCGCGGTATCTTCACACCCAACTTACCACAGTGTCTCAAGACGAAAGTCTGTGACTAGTGTGTGTTGCCAGTCATGACCTATGGCTCAGAGACGTGGTCGCTCACAATAGGCCTCATCAGAAAGCTTACAGTGTCCGCAAGGGCAATGGTGAGGGCTATACTCGGAGTATCCTTGCGTGATCGAATTAGAAATGTAGAGATCCGCAAGAGAACCAGGGTTACCGACGTAGCCCGAAGAATTGACAAACTTAAGTGACAGGGGGCAGGGCACATTGCTCGCAGAAAGGATGGCCGATGGGGCAGAATAGTATTGGAGTGGCGAGCGCGACCTGGAAGACGTTGCGTTGGAAGGCCTCCCACCAGGTGGACCGATCACCTGGTGAATGCGGGTCGACCAGGACTGGTCAATGTGGCGAGGCTTGGGCAAGGCCTATGGCAACAGTGGACGTCTTTCGGCTGATATGATGATGATGATGATTAAAAAGTTAGTTGACTGTGAATAATTTTTCCTGAACGTTTATTTATGTATAATTCATCAAGGTTAAGCAACGCTTGACGAGGTCGGTCTGTGGATGGGTGACCATTTCAACATACCGAGTTTCCTCTGTGCCTCGGAAAGCACGTTAAGCCGTTGGTCCCGGCTGTCATTTGAAGATCTTTGACAGTCGTTGCAGGTAGTCAGAAGCTTGAGATCTGACACCAGTCTTGCCAAGGGGTACCGTGTTACCCAGTTACTGGGTTGTGGAGGTCAGATAGGCAGTCGCTCTATGTAAAACACTGGTACTCAGCTGAATCCGGTAAGACTGGAAGCCGACCCCAATGTAGTTGGGAAAAGGCTAGGCAGATGATGATGTTTATTTATGTATAATACGATTTACTGTTACAATTTTGATAGAAATAGGTACAACGAAAGGAAAAACCTAAAACTGTTTATTATACGAAATGTTTGCAACTCCTGACGTCATAGCCGAAAAATGTATGGGGGCTCTTTGAGTAACTTGGGGCTATTTTAATTATATAAAGTTCATTGGGTCAAGATACCTATTAATGCAAAGTTCGTCAGGAAATTGTCAGGCCAAGATATTTTATACTTAGTTGTCAAACATTAGGATGAGTCAGACGTTGCTGACTTATAGGTACGTATTAATTTCGATCCTACACCCACTTTAAAAACTAAAAAACGCTTAAAAAATTTCCACACAATACAGAAAGGGTCATAAACACGTGATATTCGGATCAGTCAACAACACCATTGAGCCGTCGCTTAATTAAACAAATTAAACTTGCACACAGACTCCGAATGGGTATTGAAAAGGAATCGTTAAGAGCGACAACAACGGTGTTATTGTGAACCCCTTTGTTAAGATTTACTGGAAAAAACTGCAGTTAAATTGATTTTCTATAGACTTGGTTTTGTTGAATACTATTATTTGGTTCTTATTAATTCCGTCTATGATTGCGTGACCGCAGAATGTGTTACGGGTTCACTTTCCAGGTCGGGAAAAGCGTTATAAGGTTTTGTCATCAGGGATATCCCAGTTTGAGTCTGGTTTATGCCCTGTAGATAGCGAAGGGCCACTAGTTACTCGGTTTAGAGATTCAGATAGGCAGTTCCTCTACGTGAACTTCCTACTGGTATTCCGCTGCCCTCTTTTAGTTCAAGTCAGACAGCAACAGCCTCGCCCTCTATTACATGAGACTGCCCAAATCTGGCTGAGTTGACTATTTCTACACATTGACCTGCGACTTCAATGTGTGATTTTTAGTTACAGTAAGTTAAACGTACAGTTCATTTCACGAGACAATATAATAAATTTAATCACTAAGATAGACTAACATACCCAGTACACTCCACATAGCCAGAAAAATACAGAATAGACGTATAATATCGCATGTAAACACAGAAACCAACTCCTACAGTCTAAGTTAATGTTTCTGCGATTTATAGCGCGGTTTCAATGAGACTCTATATATAAAAACGTAATAAAACCTTCTCGGTTTATCTCCGAAGAATAACTGATAGCTGAAGATTCGGTTACCCGGAGATATTCGGTTAGGAAGATGCAAATGGGTGTGTTTATTTTGGAGTAATTTTTTGGAAAGCGTATTGGTGTTTTGGGTTTATTCTTTAAATATTCTGAATGTAATGTTGATGATTGGGAAATTCAGCCCTTTCCAAAATTCAAAGTCCTTGGTATAAACATTAATTACTACTTGCTAAAACTTCAAACTTAATTGAATCGATGCTTTAAACCTGCATGTGTAGCTATTCATCATCATTTCAGCCGAAAGACGCCCAGTGCTGGATATAGGCCTCTTCCAAGTGTCACCACACCGATCGGTCCTGTGTGCAGCGTTGAAAGGCTTCCCTCTACGTGGACTGATCATCTGGTTAAGGATGCGGGAATCTGCTGGATGCGAGATCATCTTTTACAACCTGATAATCATGTCAGTTTAGTCACCGTTAACTATTTCCAATAATAAGTTGATGTCACCTCACAACTTCGACGAACCTCTTAAATTTAAAACACTTTACAAATAAACCCGATAATTAACAGCAGAGCTACAATTTCTTTAAAGAAACAGCTGGTATTTTAATATACACTCATAACCGACGACACTCAATTAAAACAATTAGGACTTACCAAAAATTTCCACTAATTAATACAAATCTCACCTTTTAGACCGATTTTTAACCATAATCACCAGTTTTAAGAATCAGAATTAGGCTTTCTAAAGAAGCTAATTAAAATATTCACACTTGTAGTAAGAACTCCATTGTTTCCTACTGTTTAACAACTGAGTAACAACAGGAAATTATTCTTTCATTTGGTTATTAAAACATCTTGTTGGTAGTTGAACATTCGTTTTGTTTTGATGCCCATCCCGGGAATACCAGGGACTTGCGCTTGATAAGGAATTTTTTTACTTTTGTGAAAATTTTTAGAAACATACGTGGTTAACGTGTCCATTTACCGCACTACCAAACTTATGATGACGGAAGATTTTATTTTAAGCGGTCCTCATAAGAGATTGGCAATCAGTCGCGTTTCAACCTGTTTACTGGGTTTTATTTAACCCGTCTTTAAACGAAAGTTCTTCGCGTCTGGTACATCAAAATAATATTCCCCGATGCAAACATAAAATTGACAGTCGCCAATCCATAAAAACAAAAAAGTTGAATTAAAAGCCGAGAAAATAAATGAACCATCTCACCGAAGCCGTCGAAAAAGCCGTAAAACTAATAAATTAACTTGGTCCAAAAGTGGCCCAAAAAGATTAATTGTGTAACGAGCGGCACCTTAAGAAATCAATAAGTATTGTGTCCAAACTTAGAGGACGTGGAGAAGTTTCTGCAGAATACTCAACATACTTAAATAAATGAAATGTCGGTACGGGCCTGCATTATTACAAGGCTGTTGTTTCCAACTTCGCTTAGAATAATTTCAATTAAGAAAAGCTCTTTGTTAAGGTCTCAAAGATGCAAGGGAAAGTACTGAAGCCTGTTAGGTTTCAGAATCTTGTTAGACCCTAAACAAATCACAGAGCTCCGAGATGACTGACCGAACTTTTTATGCAAAAAGGTCTGTGCAAAAGCCTGTTAGACCTCTCAATCTTGTTAGAGCCTAAAATAGGGCATAAACTTACCCCCGAATCACAGAGCACCAAGTTCCTCGCAAAGTGAAAAATGGGATTCTTCACGTGATATTTCGATAGCGCGCGTCAATCCCGTATATTTTGGACTTTTTGACAATCGTTATCGCTGATAGAATGTCACTTTGTATTAGCTAAAACTCCTTCATAATAACGGGTAAAACATAAATCAATAGAATATGAAATAGAAATCATAGTAATTGATATTGCAGGAATTCAGACCACAAACCATGACATGTAATAATGATTGTTTGAACCGTTTCCTTGTAAACCCATACTTACATATTTCCAATTAATATGAACAACGCATTAGTGACAATTTCTTGGAACTAAAACTTTAGTGTTTCTCAGTGAGTTTAATAGTAAGTTGGTACATACAGGGCGGACCGCATGTTTTTCCCATGCCACACTTTGGTCATACTTAAGTCATAGAAGACCGAAGTGAACCGCCCCACGATCTGCTTCTCATCCTCGGAAGAGATCGTGCGCGCGAGACATTAAAATTGCCGTGTTTCTTGTATGGTGAATGCATATAAGCCATTTGTCGGATGATCGTACCTGCTTTACTAATAACATCTAAACATTAATGATAATTTCTTGGAACACAAAATTCCGAGCTCCTAAAATTTTCATCTGCTGCATTTTTTGAGCGCTTAACTAACCGCAAAGTCCAAATGCTATGTTTTGATAAAAAATTTAGCTGCAAAATATTCTTGTTTATTTAAGATAATTGTTCCGCTTTTCGTCTAAAAGTTTCCGCCCGTAGTCCAATTGTCTTCTATACTTTTATTTTGTTTCATCTTCCCTTTTAGTATTTGTTTCTTCTCCAGATGTGTTTATATCTCATTTTGTTGATTTTTCTTTAAGTATTTTCTAAGACTGCACACTTAACACATAGAGGCTTGCTTTTCAGCAAGCTTCTTTGTCGTAAGTAATCTGAACAGATACATTGCTGACTTTATAGAACTTATAACAAACTATGCAGAAACCAAGATTTTTTCCACTATAGTGCACCAAAAACCTTCATTACATGACATCTCTAAGACTATTAGCATTTCTTTTTAGTCTTCACATAATCCATGAGTCGCATATTTCAATAAGTTTGTTTAGGAACAAACTGAATGAATAGGTTCATCTATCTATTACCTGCACAAGTTCAACACAGTCTAGTTTATTACAAGTGCAGAAGCACGAACCTTGATAACATTCCCATTCAGATTAGAAACCACGTGAGTAAACTATAAACAAAATACTTTAGAGCCTTACAGAACAGACATACTACTCTTAATACCTATAGTTTTGCGATTATGGCAGACGCCAATATCGCGGCCGAACGCAGTAAAAAACGTAGTTTTTCAGCGATTGCATTCTCTTTTTCTCTTTCTCTTTTTAAAAAAACTTTGCCCCACACTTGGAATTTCTCCTGTATCGTGGGTGCGTTTACAAACATATAAACTCACATACACAAACACCCAGAGCCGGAACAACTATTTGTAGATCATACAAATATTTGTTCCGTGCGGGAATCGAACCCGCGACACGCAGCGCAGCAGTCAATCGCTCAACCACTGCGCCAACCGTGCGCCCAAATTGATACTACTTCGCGTTTAGCCATGTTCAGCACTGTAAATGCCAAAGTCGCACTAAACCGCTAGTTGCATATGCCAAAACTACACCAAATTGCTTGTTGCTGATGGTTGAAGTGTGCGGCGTTAAACGTTTAGTCATTGTATCGAGATTGCGAAATGCAACTAAGGGTAAAATTGGCGGCAACTTTTTCTAACCGATAAAAATGATGTCAATCCACTATAATCATTTTATCGTTAAAAGGCATGCTAAACATTTTCATGTCCGCAAGTTTGTGTGTTTTTTTTTTTCAGTTGTAAGTTTGTGCCTTTCACCTGCAATAGGACAATGTAACTGAAAAAACAATTAATAAAAATTCGAGCCTTAGGCCGAAGTTTCAGAACATAAACAATTTAACAATTCGTTTGAATATAGCATGCCGTAGTAAGATATCAGGCTGTCATAACTTTGTTCAAGAAAAATAAATAGGTAAGAAAGTCTAAACCTAATTGTCTGTTCTTTGAACAAGTTTTATGTTCGTACCGAAATTACTCCGAAGGTGGGTCGCTACAGGCGCCACGTCCCAAACAATGCCTCATCTTTTGTCTTGCTCTTTGTACAACAACACCTGCACATTGAATGACCTTTGTGAGGCAAATGACAACGCTGTTGACGTGGCTGAATTCTGGTTATTGGAATCATTGATACGACGAAGTAGACCAAAATTACTTTGTAAAAGAGCGAGCGGAAAAGTAGTAACGATTGCGTGACGAAAGTAAGCTCTTTGGTTACGCAATCGTTACTATTTTATCAACGTGTTTTTATTTAATTATCACGTCATTTGAAAACCCTTTTGAAAAATTCAATTTATTTTGATAAATTAATAACCCTATGTTTACTTGTTCCCGGGAAAACAAAGCAGAAAAATTGAAACTTTTCCCGCGTCGCAATCTCGCGTCATTCCGTCCCTATCACACGGGATAAAATTACATAATATTCATGAAACTTTTTCAGTTTATTTTACGTCAAGCACTTAAGTTTTAATTAGTTACTACTTCTTCGCTTGTTAAATGTTCAAGAATGGCGCAAAAAAGTGCTTATACAAAGATCCGAAAATGGAGACATTGTATTCAAATTTCAAAGAACCGTCATGCCATCTTTTGTAATTTAGAAGGTACAATTGGGATCTAAAATGGTATTTTATGAAGACCAGCGAACTGCCCTTTTTATCAAATAAAAGGGTTTAATTTTTAATTTAAGTACTGTAGCAAGTGAATTAGATAGAATTTCTCGGAAAGTGGAATTCGAACGATTTGAGAGCAGCGCGTGTAAGTAAGGAGCAAGCTTTGGTATGAGTAAAAGGCTTTTAAGAGCACTTTCGAGAGAATGAACAATTAGTTGCTATGGTTTTGGAACGGATTTTGATTTAGCAGTTTTGTTTTATTCTTGAAGAGTGTGAGAGCATTTTTAGAATATTTAGACGAGTACCAGTTACTATTTTGAAGAACTCCATTAAACGACAATTTTTAACATTCTAGTTAAAGTTCTAACAAGAACAACTAAAGAGTTGGTGTTTAGATAAATCAAGTTACTATTTAGGACAGGTACTGTACTGTACACAAATACAGAAATAATGATTAAAGTTTGAGACAGCGCGGCAGAATAGTAAATACTTCGAGGGACTCGAGGGAAGGCATTGCTGGATTTAAAAAAGAAATTGACACAGCCACTAATAGCACTTTCCTAGGTGACAACAAAATCGCACTAAAACATGACACCTACACTCTATTCTTCAACCATCGTTCAGCGGTCAAAAGACTTTTAAATGCCATCCTCACAAGCAAAGGACATGCGCCCCCAATGAATGGCGGTAGGACACAGACCTCACTGTACATATGCATGATTTCCTGATGATCTCTGACCTTATACCTGACACAATCTACAAAGGCTTTATGTTAATAGGCAGAGTTTTAGGGTTAAATCGATAGGGCGTGGTTCGACATGGTGTTTTTCGGAAGTAGATTTCAGTCCTCAAACGGGCACGCCTTATTCCGAAGTATCCCCGTTTTTGTACTTTTAAAAGATGTGTTTTTTTTTTTAAATTAAACAACAACATGAATAAGTTGGTTCAACAAAATCAGAACTTTTGATTAGGTATAATTATGTTAGGCTTTAATGTAACAAGTTAAGTAAAGAATTGGTTTTGGGTAGATTTGAATTATACCTATTTATAAGCCAGTAAAGAGGGTACAAAACACATTTTTACGTCCTTTCTCCTGATCATAAAGCCTTCGTTTTCATGAAGTTTTAACTCAGAATTATCAGTGTACTGAGCCCAAATTGTGTTCAATTTACTTAAAACAAAAAATTGCATCTAAAAAAATGTTACACCTATCAAAGGTTTGTCACCACTGTTCAAAAGCACCATAAGGTATTTACGCGTCGTGTTTATGGAAATAGTGAACTGACAAATACAACAGTAATTGCTTCGAGAACTCTTTGATATCGAAGAACCAATAAATAGAAGAGTAAAAGTATCGAATAACCAGTAAATAGAAAACGCTTGAAATGGCGGAGCAAATTGGAAATACGGTGTTGGATGTCAAGATTCTGTAAAGGATAGCGCTTTTAGTTTGGTTTTTATGTGAGAAGAAGGTCGAAATGATTGTGTATATGCTAATAAGCATGAACCATAGTACTATTCTGTAAAGTTCAGTTGTCTGGACAAGAACCTATCTCTAGTGACTTCACACTAGCGAATGCATTTGTTCTTAAATACTTAAAGAGAAGAATAGGTACAAAAGTACAAGAATTGCGCCGGGCGTGATACCGACAGGGTTGACAACTCATAATTGCTGGGCGTCAGACACCCTGCGCTGATTTTCAGTACATTAAAATGATAAATCACGCCTCAATGGTTCAGCCATTGAGGCGTAATTGTGTGACTGATTTGGACTTTTGGCTCAAAGGTTGACCATGGCCTAAGTTAGAACAAAGGACATCTTTTTCATTGTGCCAATTTTTGACAATTACGCGGGCCACGCCGCTGAAAAAAAATTGTAATAAATAAAACAACAGAATCAATTTTGGAAATATTTCAACTGAAGTAGCATTTATGTAAACGTGCATGGAATAAGCTAATAATTCTACCCATTTAAACACGGTGCCTAATTAAGGTGACATTTCCTTTACATTTGTATTGCCGAGGATTGCACAAAGGCATGTCCAGTTGTGAATATAGAAGTTTATGTATAATAATGATGATGCTACTATAAGTAGAGGCATTTCCTACACATGTCATGATTCTGGTTAACTCATTGTTTATAGATATAATTTCGTAATGGTCCAATTCAATATGGAACAATAGGTACTATGCTTTTGATTGGACCCTATTCATCATTACAGCTGAACCACCCTCACTGCTGGACATAGGCCTACCTCAAGCGTGGTCACATCGACATTGTTAAACTGTTATAATATTTCATAGGTTTGCGATTGATCACGATATCACCTGATGGTAAGCGACGCGCGACGATGCGACCGAAATAGTCGGTTGTTCCGCTATACTCTAGTCCAACTAGGGTCGACTCGAAAAATACCTACTGATAGGTGCCGCCCCGCCCTGCGTCCGTGCAAGTCAGACGTATTCGTCACGTCTCTAAGCTTCTAAATTCAAAAAGTTGTGTTATATCTGCGTCTATTACCGTGAAATATACTCTTTAATGTGGACAAATGAATCGTGTATAAAACTGAAAAAACAATTTAAATCTAATGGACTTTTATTGTTAAATCAGCCAAAATAAAAAACAAAAAGTAGCTAACAATTTAAAAGTTTGTGTGTAAGTGTTTTTTCGTCTGGTTCCGTGTTTTTGAGAGTCGAGAGGTCACCTCAACTTTTGAAATTGCAGCAAATTACGGACAGATCAGAAACAATATTTTGCACTCTCCGACACTGACAGGTTGGTCTAGTGCTGAACGAAGCGGACTGCCGAGCGTCGTGTATCAAGTTCAAACCCAGCCGCGGTCGAACTCTTTTGGCCGAATCCTGTTTTTGTTTTATATAATTTCTTATACGGCGTAAAAGAGACTCCGCCATTACCACTACTTTGGGGACGGACAATATTATAAATTGAAAGAATATTTTACACGCAGTCGTCATCCTTGTCCTTGTGTCCTTGTATCGGCGCGCATAATTTTGTTTATTAAACCAACTCTACTTGGACATTGCGATGCCACAAAAAAGAACTTCTCCATCCATTTCCAAGGGCAATCGTAATCGTAAGATGGATACAGACCTAAGCTCTGCGCCAGCCACGGACACCGACATCGAGAGCTCAAGTAATGCACAAAGCACGAAAAATCGCGGCCATAAGCTTTGACTACGAAGCGACCGCTGAAATGAAATAAAGTCTTGAATTGAAACAGAACTATATTCAGGAAAGTATAAATGGTATTCAGAAACAGAATTGTGGAATAGAAAATTTTATGAAGTTCATGGAAAAGCACTACAAAGAAATGAAAGACAAACTCATTTCAATGGAGACTGAGAGACGTACGCAATTAGCGTACCTACATACAATTACTTGAGTCGAAAGTGGAAAACCTTGAGAGATCTCAAAAGCAAGCCAGTATTGAGATAAGGAACATTCCTCTACAAAAACGCGAAACAAAGGAGGATTTACTGAAGATAGTGTCAAAAGTAGAATTAATTAGAGATGTTTTTTGCCTGAATGCCGACAAAGTAGGAAATAGACCCATCATAGTTGACTTTTCTTCGGTAATTTAAAATCTACAAGTATTAAAAAATACTTGTAAGGTTAAAACATACTTGTAGATTTTGCATTTTTTTATTTTCATTGTAAAATATTATATACTAGCTGTTCTTGTTCCAATAAACACACACATACCTACATATAGACACATACACATACATACATACTTATCAAATTGATAACCTTCTTTTTCGAAGTCGGTAAAAATACCTAGTGTAAAAACCTAAGTCACCTTCACGAAATATTTAGATAAACTCGTCCAGAACCGTCCTGACTTGTCCTACATTCTATCTGGCATTGCAACTCCACCGTTACTCAATTGACTCGTACAAAGTCACGACTGAGCTAGCTCACTGCTAATTAGTTGTTACTTTGTTTTTACTTACGCGTACATTCGGTACACGGTAGAATCAACTTTTATAACTTGTAAATTTCAATGTTCCTAACGTTCAAAAGTGCCGCTTGGTGGCCTACTTGAAATAAAATATCTTTGTCTTTGTCTTGTCATTCCGCTATAAACGTAGCTTAACCTTAGGTTACAAACTAGTCATGTAACCTTAGTTAAAGTGCTCGTATCCTATCACTAGTATAATTAAAATCTCAGCAATTTTTATGTCCGCTTTGTGGAAAGGTTAAGCTGAACTATAATAAACCTTTTCTTAAAAAGATAACTTACATTTAAGTTGGTGTCGTATGCTCTGGCGCGGGCGCTATGATTCGCTTGCGAGCTTGATTCTTAAGTAATTGGAATAAACTACCACTTAAACTGAGCGCTGTTTACATGATGCTGATTTATTGCTGGCCAGTATTTCTGTGTCTGCAGTTATATTTTAGCTAGGTGTGTCAGTGTGTGTGCGTAAGAATTGCGTTATTTCAATGATTTGTCAAAACTTTTTTAGGTAATTAATAGGGGATTGAGTTTCCCAGAGCCAATTCACCTAACATACAGACAGACACAACAATGGCGCAGTACAAAAGATACCACATTAAATTACATTTTGCGTTACATGTTTTTATGACAGTGATATATGATTAAATATCACTGTCAAAAATGATTTGACGCATATTTTTCTTAATTTCAAGTCCACACTCTTAGAGGCCAGTTAGTTCAAAATCCTCTTATTTAGTTGATTACAGTGATTAGTGACCGGGCTGCCCGCCGCTCCGCCGCCGGCTTCTTTCCACACGTTGTACTGTGCTTCCACGAATTATCACTTCGGTGTTTTTATTGTAGGTTTGTATTTGTGGGTAAAAAGAAAATAGAAGCTTTGTTTATGCTTTATCAATTGGTTAACTGATGAGTATTTTTGGGAAGTTAATTATGGACCTACTTTTTTAATACTTTGATATATGTACCCCATTATCATTACGTTCCTATCTGATTTACACCATATTCATATCATATGAGCCGAAAGATGTCCAATTGTCCATCGTTGGGTGAAGTCTAACTTTGCAATGATTATCAGCGATTTTAACATTGGTTTCAAATCAAATTAATGAATGTAAATAAATAAAGAGTGTAGAACGCCCTTTGAATCACAGTATAATTGTTTTTAAGTCAAGATAAAACTTATGCTAAATAATAAAAGTCACTGAAACTTATTTTGCTGCCGCTACAAACCAAGCAATCATAAAATCAGCCCGTCTGTCTGTCTGCGTGTCTGATTGGCTCCACTGACTACCACTTATTTATGGATTGATAGATTTCAGTATTCAATCATCTTCACCTTATAAATTCGTTGTAACTTGTTTTTACGAGTTTAGCAGGCGCTGTCACCTCTATTGCCATCGACATCTGAAGGACTCCTTATATGTAAGATTAGAAAAAGTAAACCATAGCGTTCTGTGGTTATACCTAGGGGACAGTTTTTGCGATGAAATGTTCCCGGAACACGTGCGACGTGACAAAGCGTCAGCGCGTTTGCACACATATTTTTAAAATTGCATCTTCAGATTAATAGTTTCTGATTTCTATGAAAACTCATTGCTGAAAAATCACTGTGAACACGATCAAGATTGGTCTAGCCTGTTATTTTACTAATAATTTTAATTTTTGAATAGTGTGGCAGTAAAATGTATTTTTGACAAATTTAAACATGTCGGAAGTAAAAGAAATAAGACAAAATATTGCCAAATACTAAACAAATAACAACATCTTACAAAAATATTAAAAATTAATACATAACTCAGTATAGCAAAAAAGAACATACTTTTGCAGCATAGCTAAAAAAGTCAGACGTCGAGAGTTTAATTTCCTGACAAAAAACATGATTTTAACATCAACTATGTAGGAGCCCTATCTAGCTTTTGCCCTAGCTAACATTAAAGGTCAAACTGTTAATATAAATTACAATCTCAAAATTGCTCTCTCACATAATAATAATTCCTATCCCTAATTCAAATCTCAAGTTAATTAGGCGTAAAACCTAATCAATTCCTAATTGCTGTTACAGAATAGATAGGTTTAGAAGGTCGGCTCCAACAAACGCACATATAGACTCGTTTCAATTACAGCGAGTGCAAGCGCACTCGTGAACGGCATTTGTTCGAGATCGCCGTACGTATACTTGCGTCTATTTCTGGTATTTTTAAAGGTTCTTGAGGGGCTCATGGCAAGCAATAACGGTCAATTATAGTTGTTGCATGCAGTCGGTCCACATTACGGGTGGTTGGAAGCCCGAAGGACTAAGAGTCAGGATTGCCAAAGAGTACCCTGTTTACCTGTAACTGAACTATAGCTCAGGTAGACTGAATCTCCATGTTAAATACTGGTATTCTGCATGGAGTTAGACTGAAACTGGACACCACCCAAATTGGGCAAAGGCTAGGCAGATGTACGGATCCAACCTTCTGTATCTATCCATTCTACATGTTACGCCAATCCCAATTTCTATAATAATTATACCTACTAATTTTCTAATGGAAATAGCTGACAGTCATGTTCTAGAACTGGTAGTACTTTGTAATTAATTCAATTTGTCACAGTTTGGGATGCTTCAGACGAACTAACGTGCATGATCTGTCGCTGCGTTTGTATTGTCATCATTTATCATCTTGTTGCCGTTTGGGAGTTGTTCGATTAATTTGAAAATCTAATGTGTTGGAGGGATTTAGTTCTATTAAGGTAATTTGTGAGATAATTAGGAAGCATAGATACATTTATTGATGCCTCTTCGCATTCAATTTTTTTTTTATTTAAAATGGTTTAACAGCTGTGGTCATCCTATAGGTAATGGTTAATAAGAACTGATCTCAACATGTAACTCAACAGCTAACTGCTGAATATAAAGAAAAGCTACGAACATAAAAGATCAACATTTCAGGAGACGGCAAATAGAAACTGGATAATAAAACTAGGTTTATTCTAATATATCGTGAGCTTTACTTATGAGGGAAACATTTGGACCTAACTATTCAGTAAGAATCTTGTTAGGATATCAGTAAATAAATTAAATCTTTTTACACCTATTTTAGAAAATTTTAGCGAGCAAATCTGTCAAAACTTTTAAATGCGAACTTGTATAGGGAGACTTTGTGTGTTGACGATTTTCTGCTGAAATGTTGATCATAATGCGATATTATGTAGTTTACAAAAGCATATTTTAACAAAAACCACTCCAAAAAAATAACCCTCCCGACCTCAATGCATTTGCACTGACGCCATCTTTTCTTTCCCCAGGTACGTCCAATTAGCGTGCTGAGTGGATCTTGTCTCCGGGAGCCGGATAAAGGCTGTGTTAACCCTTCCGATTGAGCTGGGCAATCTTTCGTTACTGCAGCGTTTGTTTGCGAGGTACGAACGGGTTAGGGTTCCTTGTGACATCTGAGATTGGTAAAGTACATAATGCAATAATTATGTTTTAGTTTTGAGGAACAAAATCTTAGAAGAGATTAGACATGTGGAGCTATAAGCTTGTTATTTAAGTTGTCAAAAAATAAAAGGCCCGTTTTGACAGCTATAAAAATACTTAATATTGAAAATGTTTTTGCTAAAGCGATTTCATCCGTTGCACTTTTGGGGTATTACAAACGGGTGCAATTAATTGTTTGCTTATAGAACACGTTTTCCCTTTGCTTGCTACCTCTTATGACTCAACCCACAATATTTCATAAAAGCTTATCCTGAACATTTACTTTTCAGATTTAATTTTTTTCTCTTTACGTAACCCGAAATAAAACAGTTGAATTATTTATTACAAATACTTTTAATTTTTTTGGCAAATCTTTATTTAGCACACGTCTAACCGATGCGAAAGACAAAAATAAATTGCATCCAGTCTAAAGAACCGGGCACAGTGTTTAAACCAGGAAGACATAAGCCAGCCTTCCACCTATCTTGAATTTTCGTGTTCTGCGTCGCGAAAACCCTACCATAGAAAGTATTTTACTGACAAGATTCTAGATCTGCGCTCCCTAGTCACCGCGCGTTAACTCTGGTCAAGGCTTAAGCGGCTACCCAGATTTCAGAATGTATGTTTTACAAATAAAATCTTTTAACTTGTCAACAATCCGTGTTTATGGTTACGTAGATCGTAAGCAAACGGGACTACCATCAATCATTTATGTTTAAATGAATTCCCTTCAATGTCACATTTATTTTTCTGTTTATGAATAGGTATTTCAACTTTTTGTTGTTCTCTACCCTTTTTTATTGATTACTGAATGTCTGAGTGGCTTATGTTTTAGTGTGTGAGTGTGACGGTGAATCTTCTCGCTCCCACCATTTATGACCGCACCTTGAGTGCGCGAATCGCAGGATCGGTTATTTTGGCGATGCTTTGGGGAAGGCTTATGTCCAGTAGTGAACGTCACTCAGCTGAAAATATGATGTGAGTTACCATGGGATATTATACGGGACTTTTTAAGTTACGTGTATCTACATAAAGGTCTTTTTGGATCATCATTTAACAGTTCAAACTGTTAAATGATGATCCAAAAAGACCTTTCCACTATGTGGAACCCTCAAGGGTTCCACATAGTGTCCGCGTCTAAGTTGATACCTTTAAAATGAACTAGAAAATCAAAATCTAGTGTGCCATAAAACTGGATGTTCTAACCCCCCTCTGCATCAAACATTAAATCTCATGTCATCTTGCCAAATATCGTCTTTAGGAAGGCTCTAACATAATATGAGCTATTAAAAGGCATCAAGTACTCACTTCACATCAAAATGCTAAGTTATGTGTGGTCATACACTCAAGTTGAGTTTGTGGCACTAAGTATAAAGTACCGAGAACATGTGTCTGTCATCTAGATAGTAAGTAGGTAATGTAGCCTTCAGGACAATAATAGAAGAAGGTCCTTATATTTTCTTAGCCACGCGCCACAACACAACCGAATGGAGACTGGTGTGTTTATATGTTACCACTGTAGTGCGTAGGCTTATTACATATGTTTAATCTTGGGCCATGTGTGACGTAGCTCGTAAGTTAATTCTAAGCCCTCTCAAGTCTCAACCTCTGTATACAACTTCAATCGTTTAGTAAACCTTCAACTGAGAACACGCCTTTTAATAGCCAATTTTACCTTCTGATAACACGCCCAACCACACACTTAACGGCAAACCATCTTCCTCAAAGATGAGTGTTGGTTTTGATGCCATAGTACACCCAGGTAACTTAGGCAAGGAGCGCTGTATGCAATAAACCTACCTAATATATTTATTATAAAAAAGTTGATAAAAGTTAATTTTGCACAATGTAGTCTACACAACATCTACCAAAATAATATGTAGTAGTTTGGCCATGACATCATACCGAAGAGACAGACACTCCCTTATAATAATATCAGTAACTTCACAGTACACCAGTCCGTCGTTATTGATGGGAGTATCCCAGAAACACGACGATTTACACGGAAGAGGAAGCCTTTCTCTGACGACTTCCGCAGATCCATTACTAGGAGGAACAGGCCTGTCAGCGCTAAGGACTTGCGCGACGAATCATGAACTTACTGTGATGGGTTTAGGACAGTTTACGTAGAATTTGCCAACGATATTCCCGAATTTAAGCAATAGTTTTTTTTTTTTTTTATAATCTATAGGCCCTCTGTCCAGGCACTCAGTCTGGTTGAACTAAACGAACAGCCAAAATAGCTGTTAAATTGGCTCTCCAATACGGTTTTCTGAGAATAATTCCATTTGTGTTATTCTCTTGTGTACGAAATAAAATAAACAATGTACGTAAAAGAAAAAGCATTTTTTTAAGAAAAGGTCCTGGCCACCTCTCAGTTTTGTTACGATAAAGAAAGGTTTAGAAGGTCCACTACAAAACCACTAGATTGTCATTGTCATGTGACACTTCATGTATAAGTGTTAGATACAGAGAGACAGGTAATATGAATGTAAGGAGTCCTAATCATGGTATGAGCGAATCCCACAGAGCCTGACTCTGGTTAGTAGGACATAAACCAGGTTTTTATCTAGTAGGAGCCTGAAAATAACCTACACTTTTGATTTTCCTTACGAAAAAAATACTGTTCAAATATTTACTAATAGTAAACCTTCTGACTCTTCTTTATTCTAAGGTACCAGTTACGTGGGTGGAGACGGTAGACAAAGATATATTTTATTCATTACTTAATATTTCATTTATTTTTATGTAGGGTTATGTGAGGGATAATACGGGTATGTCAGCTGACTGAAGAGTTCTATTAAAGTTCTCCAGCTTATTTACTTATTACGTTAGATAATATTACAAGCGGCTTTAACTGGGTAAAAGAAAATGGTGAAACCATTTTGATACGTAGTAGATAGAGCTTAAAGTTAAAGAAAGGGATTTAGATAGGGAGTATTGAATTATCGAGTGATGTTAAATGGACATTTATAAACATTTACCCAATTTTATAAGTCAAAACTTAATGCTCCCTTAAGGCAAGCCTTATCTGTATATCTGTACATTTTTTAGAATAATTTCTGTGAAAACACAACTAAGTAATATTCATGAAATAACCCAGGTTATAAGTGGGTAAATCATCATCATCAATACATATAATAAACCTGTAGAAAAATATTTTTTGTACATCGAAAAATGTTCCAAAAAAAATAGCCAGAGTGTTAAAGGATAACCAACAGAACCTATTTCCAGCATTTTTGGAATTTTTGTCTGTTTGTCTGTTTATTTGTGCACGCATCACGTGAAATATACGAAACCAATGGAGATAACTTTTATACATAAAAATTGTGCGTAACTTGAAGAATTGCTTAGTTTTTGTTTCATCGCAATCGGTTCACTCTATCAAAAGTTAGATGAATTTAAAGTGTTCAAGAAGTAAAATTATCACAGCTCACGCAATTCAGTTACTCGGACAGTTGAACTCGCTATTCGATAGATGGCGTTGTGCATTTAAAGTCATTTTCTGAATCGCGGTGTTAAGATTCTATGCGAAAGAATTACACTAGAAAAAAAATTGGTATGTTTTAAGAATAATGTAAAATATATGTGTATGTAAGGTACGGGAGCGAAGCCGCGGGCACAGCTAGTTACTACTAAATTCTCAAGTTCGCCCTATAAAGTTATAGGGCGAAATTGAGAGGCTTATATGAAAACAAATGTGTGGTCATCAAAATATGACGCCCTAGATGTTCACAAAAGTTTTCAATATGTGACAGGTACTGCAATAGTCCTCTAAAATAAACCCCACAGCCACAACTAACTAATATAATTATTAATAAATTTAGTCAATATAGCCAAGCAAAAATATTCCTTAAAGCTAAAAACCTTCCAATAATAACATTAAGTTATCTGTTTTTATGTCAAAAGTCATAATTTTTCAGACAAAAAATAGTGACATATAACTTAGAACTTCAAATGAGACGACTCGACAAAAATAAGTTTATCGCAAAAAAACAGACCTCTTATCTCGAGAGAGGGATAGATCAAATATTTAGTGTTATTCCAATAGTTTGTGTCCAGATTTTCTTGTGGAAAATACTAATTTGTAATTTTAGGATATTCAGATTTAGACATAAGATTGTTTTTAGTGACTATGAGGATTTTTTCTAATCAATCAATCAATCAATCATTTATTTTGTAAAACATAGGTATGGTTACAGATGGTATATTATTATAATATGTGCACTATGTTTTGCCAATATCTGGCGTACAAAGTTAACATAAGCAAGCAACAATAAATAACAAATAAAATAATACAATTAAGGTGGCATGTCAATAAAAAATAAAAAATAATACAATTTAAAATATGTCAATTACGTAAACAGGTCATTAAAATTTTAGATAAATAAACACATTCATACATAATCAATAAATAAAATCATAAGTGTTTAATTGGCAAGTCGGAATTGTCATACCTCTGTTTATCAGTAATAAACTCAGTGATGGAGTAGTAACATCTATCTACAAGGAATTTAAACAATGACCTCTTAAATGATCCCAGACACTCTGTATTTCTAATAGCTGCTGGTATACTGTTATATATTTTCGGAGCCATACCTAGCACACTTTTGCCGAAAAATGCGGTTTTATGAGAGGTAACATGCATGGTATTCTGATAGCGGCGAGAGCGCAGTTTTTCAAATAAGTGCAGGTTACAGCGAACAAACACTCCCATTTCGTATATGTACATAGACGGTAGGGTGAGCAAACTGAGTTCCCTAAACAATGGTTTACAACTATCAACCGACTGCAGTTTGGTAAAAGATCGCAAGCATTTCTTTTGAGCTTTAAAAGCAATGTCTCTGTCAGTGGAGTTGCCCCAGAAAATGATTCCGTACCTAATGCCAGAAGCCACATAAGCATTGTAAGCTATTTGTACTGTAATGCGGTTAACCGTTTTTGATAATTTGTACAGAGCATATGCAAATTGGCTAAGTTTCTTTGACAAAGCATCGATATGTTGTTTCCAAGTCAGATGACTATCTATGTATAGGCCCAGAAATTTTGCGATGTCACATTCAGAGATTGCTACGTTATCATATTTTATATTCAGTTTCGGTTTATTTGTTCTTTGATTAAATGTCATTATTTTAGTTTTGTTAAGATTAATTTTTAGATTATTATTAATTAACCAATTTATTATATTTTTAAGATCGTCATTTATGTCATTTTCAAGAATATTAATGTCATTACTAGAGAATAAAATAGTGCTGTCATCAGCAAATAAGACCATCTGATGTTTACTGACCTTAGGCATATCATTGATGTAAATGTTAAACAATGGAGGGCCAAGAATGCTACCTTGGGGAACACCGAAAGTAGTTTTTCTAGGACGTGACATATATGTTCTTTCAACTTTCGAGCTTGCACATAGCCTATCGAGCGCTGTGATTTGAGTACGATTAGAGAGATAAGATTGTAATAGGTTTAATGCAGTTCCTCTAATCCCATATCGCTCTAACTTGTTTAGCAGTATTCCATGATCTACATGGTCGAATGCTTTAGACATATCCATGAACAAGGCCGCTACCGGAATTCTAGCATCAACACTAGAAACAATTCTCTCGATCACGTCATAGATCGCCATGTTAATGGATTTACCTTTCCTAAATCCAAATTGCTCTCTGACTATGAGATCATGCTTTTCAAAAAACGACGAAAGGCTATTGTATATCACCTTTTCTATAATTTTGGAAAAAATTGGTATAAGTGCTATCGGTCTATAATTACCCATAATACTTTTATCATCTTTTTTATGAATAGGTTTAATAACAGTAATTTTTAATTTGTCCGGAAAATGGCCATGTTCAATGCAAAGATTAATGACATAACTCATAGCGGGTCCTATTAATGGCGCTACTTGTTTGACCACTTTTGTAATAATGCCGTCATATCCATGGCTATTGGTGTTATTTAAAGAGCGAATTATATCAACTATGTCTGCTGGTACTGTAGGATGAATAAATATGGAGTTACAATTTGTATCAATATTTGCATAGGACGCCGTAGAATTATTCGGTTGAATTTCGTCTATAAAATAGTCATTAAAAGCTTGTGCAATTAGTTGAGGTTTATATATTTTGTTGTCATTTATTGTTACGTATTCAGGTATATATTCTCTGGGATAGTTAATCTTATTTTTATTAATTATGCTCCAAGTCGCTTTAGATTTATTCCTGGCCGAATTCATGTGAAAGTCATTCTGAGATTTTTGGGTCAATTTTATTATTTTCTTTAAACGACCAGTATATTGCTTTAACAAAAGTTTATTTTTAGAAGTAGGGGCTCGCCTGTATTGCCATAACATTTCTCTTTTTCGTTTACAACTGAGCCTAATTCCCTTGGAAATCCAGTTTGATTTTTTACGCTGAGTGATTCTTATTTTCCTTGAAGGGAAACAGAGATCATAAAAAAGCTTAAATTGGTCATAGAAACAGTTAAATGCTTCCTCGGGATTGTCGTGTAGATAGACTTCACTAAAACCAAGATTTTGAAGAGAGTCAATGAATTTCGTCAAGTTTTCTTGGCAATAGTCGCGCCTCAGAATATACCAATGCTTAATGGAACAAGTTTTTTTCACAGGGCATTTGATCAGTTGGGCAGTATGATCAGATAGCGCAAGGTCAAGTACTGCACACTTACTACCTCTAATGTTATGTACGATATTGTCTATACATTTTCCACTAGCTAATCGTGTAGGCTGGTGAATTCCAATTTTTAAATCATAGTTTAAAAGGAGGCTTTGAAAATTGTTAAATTGTTTTGATAGTGTCAAAGTGTCTATATTAAAATCACCACAAATAACCACTTTTTTAAAATCACCATGGCTACACATTCGTAAAATTCCATCCAAGTTTCCAAAAAATAGTTCTAAACAGTCATTCTTAATTTTAGGTGGTCTGTAGATGCAAATCACTATTAAACTATGTATTATTAATTCTATTGCACAGCATTCAAGGACGTTAGCTACATTGAATTTACTTAAATCAATGCTTTTGTACCTATGCATACGATTTATAAGGATGCATGAACCACCACGCCTAGTATTTCGCATTGAAAACGTAGCTAATACGTAGTTAGGGATAGATAGATGGAACTGATCTTCAATCACCATATTGTGTTCAGTGATACATAATAAGTCTATGTTTTGCCCCTTGTCCCATAATTCTTCTAAATGGAGAGTAAGTAGGTCCGACTTACCAATCAAGCCATTAACATTTTGATGGAAGATATTTACGTATTTATACACGAAAAAAATTGCTACTACCAGCTTTAGACACTTTGTCCATACACATAGACAAGTTGCAGTTAGTAACTTTGTCATCAGGAATGTCACAAGTTTGAGTGGATTTGTTACAGGTAGTAATAATAACGTCGCAAGGTATTTTAATAGTTTGAGTTGATTGGTCAGGTTTTGGCTTAGTCAGAATTCGATTTTGCTTACTAAATGTCATAAATTTAGTTTTGAAATCAATATGTAATATTTCTTTCAGTAAGTATCTACAAATATTAACAGTAAGATCGCGCTGTCTTCGTGGTACAGATTGACTATATCCCATATTCACAAATAGACCATTATATTTATTACATACGTGGCGTAGCGAACTATTTAAGCTCCATTCATTTAAATGATTGTTGTAAGGGATTTCTGATACAATAATGTTGGCTTGTTTAATACTTCTAAACCAAACACCAAGGTCAATTTGAAAATCCAGAGGATTGGTATCATTAGTACCTGACAATATAATAACATAATCATTTTCCGTTAAAGATTTAAAGTTATACGAATTGGTTAAGACATCTGTTGTTTTTGCACCAGGCTTCCAAGAGCATAATACTTGAAATTCATTGCCCAGAAGGGCTTGCAAGGTGTATCGAATATTTCGCCCTTGGTCATCACCTAAAACAATGACCTTCTTCTGTTGCACAGGTATGGTCTTGTGGATTGACGTCGTCTTTATAGTGGATTTACATTCCTGTGAAAGAGTACTAGGGCTTGAGTTCATATTATTCACAGGTCCTGAGGTCAGTATAGCTGCTGATGCTGCATTTTCTGTCAGCATATTATTAATAGTAGGAGACTCATTGACAGGAGTATCCAAATCACACTTGTCAGTTACTGGGGATGCTGCAACATTTTGTGTAGGGGACGAGGTTATTAGGGTTGCTCTGTTCTTGTCATGCATGGATATCCTTTTCTTCTTTCTATTTGATAGGGTTTTCGATAAATCAGAGCTATCAATTATTTTATATACTTCTATTACTTTTAAATACTTAGACAATTCGTTTTTTAGGTTGCTAATTTCGTCATGTAGGTTGTCTATTTCATTGGTCGCAGTTTCAAGGTTTTTTGTTAACGTCTCAACCTTATATCGCATGTCTTCACAACAGGATTTGTGCGTATTAATAGAGGTGTCCGGCAAACTTAGCATTGTTGAGTCAAATATCGTTGTATTAGATATTTCGTGAAGTGATATGGATCGCCTCATGCGTCGGAACGTTACATTCTGCTGCTCATTATTATCCATTATAATTATTGTGTTATGTACACACCACACAACAATATCTTGTTTTACATATAAATACACAGAGACGAAGTTGTGCGTGGCACTCACAAGTTGGCACTCCACGTCTACAAATATTAAATGTCACTTGATCTTACCATCCACTTATAACTTCCTCCACACACGAAAAATAACGTATATTCATAAATTTTACAAAATTCTTCCCGAACGTTTGCCGAATAATTCATCTCTTTCCACACAACTGCGTTCTGAATCGCTTCAGTGCATTACGCACTTAATAAAATGCCGGATCAGTGTTGTGACACTTTTAGTGGCAAAGAAGTGTTATCTCATGGTCGTGAGGGTACACAAGTGGCTTTACATCGGATAAGAATACATAGGCTTGGTATTGTCGTTGTGTAAGTTCATTTCGCTGGAAGATTCTCGTGTTTCTTTGTATTTTTCTTTCATTGTTAGCGAAAGGGTTTTTTTGGTCATGATTCGTAGTATTAGAAGTTACGTGACCTTTAAAGCTTTATAGAGCAGCGGTGGCTCAGTGATAAAGGCGGTGGGTCAGTGATAAAGGCGCTGGTTCAGTGGTACAGGCGGTGGCTCAGTGGTAAAGGCCGCGACTTACAGACTTTTTGTTAATTTAAATTGTGAAGGCCTTTTACAAAATAGTCAACCATATTGCATACAGCCAATATTAATAAACATTTTCTCCCTGATAACCATTTCTTATATCCTCCCAACTCTAAAAGCCAAGTATCCAGACATTTCACCGGCATCAATTTGAACATCTAATATCACTAATAGTTCTCTAACTTTAGTTTAAACTTAAACCACGTTCAATGTATTGCCCTATCCCGCCATCTGACTGAGATTTAAACCTAACTTGTATAGATATGGGTATTGTCTCTGTTGAGTACATATAATATGTTATACACTTAATGCTAATGATGTGGAATAGTTTTAGAGATACTATAAAATGGTTTAGTAAAGTAGTTCTGTTTTTGCCTGGAAAACGACATGATAGCACGCGAACTCTTAATTCAATTCAATTTGGTTAATTTATTATTTTGTAAAGACTAAATAAACTATACCCGTAGTGTAGTGTTTCATCATATATTTCGGGTAAAACTTTTCGGTTGGGAAAAAGCCAGGCATTTTATCCGACTAAGTGGTAACCACAACCATCCATGCATGCATTCATGCATTATCCCAGAGAGATATATTATTATTAAAGCAAACTAGATCACAAAAACCCAAAATAGGAATTATGGTTGCAATTCTACAAGCTAGATAATTCGTTAGGGGCTCCACATCATTTTGGAAAACCATACGGGTTTAGTCACTTGCTATAGCTAGTTATAGCATATATTACACTGGATCGCATAGGAAAGGCACAAATGATCTTCCTATTAGATGGCAGCAATGTATAGATAATAATGGTAATTATTTTGATTTAATAAATATGTTAAATTAAAAAAAAAAAAAAAAAAAAAAAATTTACAAATCGGCAATTTCATTCTTTAAGCCCTATTAAATCCCGTACTTCGTTGATGGGGTAATATTACACACCAATCGATAAATCGTCGATCGATGTTGGCCGATTGGTGTGGTAGCTTGAAAACTGCCGATCCAAGAAGACTGATCCATTCTATCATCGATCGTTCTATTGTTATTGTTTGGTAACACAAGACAGATAGACAGATAAAACATTTATTTAGTGCACACAAAAGACACAGCTCAACACACAGAATCGCTAAACGGTCTTTATAACTTTTCTTTTCTCGTGTTTAATCTGTTTTGCTCATTCCCGTATAAAAGCCACAATTGTCCAACCGCAAAGTCTTTTTGAACAAAAATAAATACGGACTCCATTCGTGATGACGTATTTAATCACTTTATTGAATTGAAACTTTTTGATTAAATTCGAGTAGCTTCGGGCCCGCAGCCATCTAATTGAATTATAAAAGCTTTAAAATGTTCATACTTTCTCCGGTGTGCAGGGTTTTATCTTTGAGCCAAAATATTTTACGATTCCTTTCGAATTGTTTGTGAATATTTGTCTCATTTATTTGTAGGATACGTAAATAAATTGGTTCATTAAGGATAATCGGATAATCGGTTATCCTAGTTACTGGGTTGCAGCAGTCAAATAAGTCTATGTAAATCACTGGTACTCAGCTGCATCTGGTAAGACCGGAATCCGACCCCAACGTAGTTGGGAAAAGGCTTGACAAAATGATTGATTAGGATTTCAATGACCATTTGATAAGATTGCCGGTTTGTTTACAAAAAGTTTTGTGTCTTCGACCTATTACATATGTATTTCAAATGCAAACCCAAATCATATTATCCTAAACCTACCCTACCGAAAAACAGCTCGTACTGGCTGTCCCTAAACCTCAAGCCTTTTACTACATGAAAAATTATTCAGAAGCTCATAGCATAATCTTAGAGTAAACGCGAGAATCTTCGTCGCATATATATCTTGAGATAAGGACGAATTTTAAACAGTGCACGCCTCTAGAATAGCCATTCCTATGTACAGTTTACCGCTGTGCGTGAGAGGCGTGAGATTACCGTGGTATGTTCCAAGCGATGAGGGTAGTGGGGTTGGGATTTTAAGTCTGCGCTTGGTAGGTTATCAATAAGATTCATATAAAATAGATATTATGAAGAATAATAGGTAACTCACACACATGGATGTGTGTCTTAAATGGACCAGTATATATAGTGATTTCTGCTTTTGTACTGGAAGGAACTCCATAAGAATATCTCGGTCCGGGGTTTGAGTCTAGTCAGCATGGTGATAGCAAGACGTGCTCTGTCTGCACCTAACATACATTTACCTATGTATATTATCACCACATAAGAAATTGTTTTAGTGCACCCGTATAAAGACTAAGGGATAAACACAATACACAGATAGGGCACTAACGTAACCTTGCTTACTAATGACACCAAATTGTGGCACCCACTTTCCTCCACTAATAGTGTTGATTATGGCAATGACCCCTTAGGGTTTGGGCGTTCATCGTAGAGTTTATTTGAAAGTCTGTTATTAAGCCAACGTTGACAGGTAGAACTAAAGTACAAATGAATGTCAATTGTCTGCATTGCTCCCTGAATTTGTGCCATTTAGGTTTTCACGCAAACTGATAGACCTATAATCCTCACGTTGCTAGTACAATAACGCGTTACATTTTATGTTCTCGAATTGCTAAGTACCCTCAAAATAAACAACACGTTGTTGTGAATGGATAGGGTTTAGGGTTGAAATTAATGCTAACGGTTTAAAAGTAATTGTTTTCCAACATGACGCTCTTTACCTAAGTAATAGTGGTCTTTAGAGTTGGACAAATATTCTTTTTGAAGTCATTTCACAAATAAAATGTATTTTCCATACAAAATTGTCGTCAGCTGACCATAATTTGTATGAAAGATACAATTTTTTTTCGGTTGTGACCTAGATCTATTCTCACAAAAATGTTGTGCTTAGCAGAGTGAAATCAAATATCTACCTAATTCTATTTACATAAGATGCTTTCGCGAAACTTAACCGCGCGCCTTGTAAACTGGATATTTACGCCTTGTAAATATCCAGTTTATTAAAGTCTCTTATTCGAGTCTGTACCTATCAGATATTTTTATTTATTCTCGTTCCGACTACTGCCTAATGTTTGTATCAAATATTTATCTAATGTAATGGAAATTTCTTCTTGTATTTCTAGGTTATAATAGCAGCCATTTCTGTTTCGTAGAATATTATTTGATGAATTTTCTATTATTGTGTGCCTTAAAATTTGAAGACTTAAATATTCATGCTTTCAACTTGATTTTGCTCCAGATCTCAAGGTTTTTCTGAACTAAAATAGAAAGAGGTAGAATTGTTAGTTTATACGTTTGTAAAAGATTATCTCTGGAAGTACTTACTGAACCGATTACGAAAATAATTTCACCGAGAGAAAGCTGCATTATCGCTTATTGTCTTCTGGTTATTATCCCTGAAAAATGCACGGCTCTTGTGGAATCCGCAGGAGCCGCGGGAGTAAGCTAGTCTTATATAAACTGAATGAACGAGGATTGAACCCGATATTGCCGTTTTGTTTTGGTCATTGTAAACGTTTGTGTTTCTTTTTCTACAACTCGGATTCCTTTATAGTTCTCGCCAAACTTCTTGGCCGCCCTGAAGTTTGCTTTCCGATGTGCAAGGCACGGATCGGTGCTGTTTTTGTATGAGATATTTGCTTCTGCGCCATTTAAGCCATTGTAGACAACTTCAGGGCGGCCAAGACGTTTGGCGAGTACTATGCATTTAGTTTTTGGATTTGATTACTCGTGCCTTCTCTGTGAGAGAAGAAGCCTTCACTCTCCCGGGATACAGTTACAGTACAGATTGGCATTACATTAGAAAATGTGTAGCATGTCTAGTTTTGAGGCCTACATAACACCTAATCCTATGTAGTTCGTAGTGCTGTTATGCTAGGTACGAAAAAGATTTATTTTCAATAAATAAACTACAAATTCTCTCGACACTTGCCTGCCTGCAAAGTGTAAATACCATCGCTAAGTCCAACAAAGTACTACATTAATATAGGTTATTCGTGACACGAGTCCCTCTGGGCAAACTTAGCATTTAATTAATTTCGAATATTTCACGTGACACAGAGACAACACATTTTGTTGTTTACTATTAAAGAAACAAAATACAGCTGTATTTTGCTCCGAGACATTTCTTCATTCCAATTTGAACCTTATCGCTGGCGCCGTACAAGTTAGATGCCAACTATTGCTTAATCATAACTAGATTTTATTGTTATTTCCCAGGAGGATAGAATTTCTTGTGTTAAGAGGAACAACGAATCCTTGGAAGCAACGAATTTGAATATGAAAAGCAATTTAGCGTTGCGTTTTAGTGTCTTTTTATCTCAAGACGGTAACTACGATGTTGTTCTTTTCAGTCCTTCGCTTCGGAATGCATCGCCATTTCAGGGGTTTAGGGACCAAAATAAAGTAGTATCAACAATGTACCTACCCAAATAAGTTTCTCCCGCGGCTATCCCACCAAAATCGTGCTTATTTCCGTCGTGCCTGATTTCTTCTCCAAATTTTGCCGAAATCTCTTATCTATTGACCATATTTTATTAAATGTATTGCCCACGTAAAATTTGCACAAACATCCGCTAAAATTTATAATTGCACAAACATCCGCCTTTGTCCCATAATTATATTTATCTTAATCTGTGGTGTCTCATCCCATACAAAGAAACTGTCCCGACGTACTGTACTGATTATTTGATTTATCCGTCGATATCGATTATTTTCCACGGCGATAGATATATCACCATCTATATCCGTGGAACGGAACCGAACGCCATCGATTTACAAAAAATAATCGGTTTAATCAGATGAAAAACGCTAGTTACGTTGGCACGGTTTCTTTGTATGGGATGAGGCATCTGTATGCTAGTATTATATTATCTGTGTCCTAATTTAATTTTTAATTCCGCCAGGGGTTGCTTTGTATGGCTCTTAATTAATTACTTACCAAAATTAATTGAGTGCGGCATTTAAGTTTGTTATTAGTCTTTGTTATTTTTTCCATGAAGGAAAATTTAATACGGCTTTGTTTGTGATACAATAGTATATTATGCAACTAGTGAATAAAGGACGGATTTAAAGTGAGGGCCATAGATGATTCACGAACAAGTGAAGGATTCTAACAACTGAATCACGACCATAGGGATTGATGAAATAAATAAATGGTTTATTACCTTGAAAATTAACAAAAAGTGTGAACCGGTTTATCTTTTGAAGCTGAGTTAGGTAACAGCACCTGTGTTTTAGGGGCCAGTGACCACCTCTGTTACGTTCTTTTTTTTTTAAAACGTTGCATCTAACATAATTATAATTAACTAGCTGTTGCCCGCGGCTTCGCTCCCGTGGGCCACCCCACAGGACCCGTTTTCAGGATTAAAAAATAGCCTATGTTACTCGGGAATAATGTCGCTTTCCATAGGTGAAAGAATTTTATAAATCGGTCCAGTAGTTTCGTAGCCTATTCGGTACAAACAATCAAAAAAATCTTTCCTCTTTATAATATTAGTATAGATTAAACACCTATGCAATTAAAATTAGAATTACAATCCAAATAAGTATTCAGTAAACATTCTAGACTAAAATCAAAATTAAAATCCTAAATATTAACAAACTCAAAATTAAATCGATGAAGGAGTTTGAAAATCGAATATTCTTAGCACAAGGAGTTTGTTGGAGATGTATCGAGTATTTTATGCGCAAGGAGGTTGTATAGCATTGAGATGAAGGAATATTATATTGGTGTGTTCTAAATTCAAACACCAAAACAGTGAGTAAAAGTGCTTTTTATAGTGCTGTTTTCAGTGAATAAAATAAGCTTTTTAGAGTGGGAATGGTATAATAGTACATTATGGTACAAGTGTGCAATGTTGGTGATTACCGCTGAGGCGCCATTGAGACCCGAGCCGTAGGTGAGGGTCTTAAGAGAGCCGAGGACGGTAATCATCAATACACACGTGTATCATACGACGTTTTTCAACACTCTTGTGAAGAAAATAATTCAAAAAAAACATTTTCAACAGTAAAAACGAGTTGTGAAATTGTTTTCACAATGGCGGGCAAAATTAATCAGTTTTCTTACGCGCGCGCATCTAACAATGGCGATCGGCCATAGACTAAAAGAATGAGGTTTCTTTTTTTTTTGGCTTTTCGTGGATAGTGTTTTTGCCACGTTTTTTTGTTTTTTTCTAACTGAACAGACAGCTGTGCTGCTGGGGAGTTTGTTGCGCCACTTCTTCTTCCCAGCAAAAGCACTAGGAAGTGGTGAAGGGCGGGCGTTTTTGGGGGACTGTCTTATGTAATTTTGACGTTCGGAAAGTGCTGATTCTCAGCCTAGTTTGAATAAATGACTTTTGATTTTGATTTTTTTTTATTTTGATTTTGATTTTGTTCAAAATAGGGAATTTAAATTTTTCTTAATTACAGAGCAAATAAAATGTATATTTGAGTAAAAGTTTTATTTATTAAGCACGTACGAGTTGAAATTAATACCAAGTTGCATGAAATGAGCAAGCAATAGGTACATTAATTTATTTGTACTATTGAGCACAATCTTTTTAGTATCGAAACTTTTTTAAGAACAAAGCAACTCGACCAATAAATAAATAAAAAGACTCTATAACTCACTTGTGAATAATAGCAATGAAAAAGTCACAGTTTGATAACAGGTATCATTATGTGCCTAATTGCGGTGAAATTAGAGCCACTTTATGAGCAAGTGTGTTGAAATAGTTATTTATGCTACAAGTGCGGGAAGTATGTGATTTCCGATGAGTGCTATTTTTATTCACGAGCGAGCGAAGCGAGTGAGTGGATAAATCGAGACGAGTCGGAAATCATCTTACGCACGTGTATCATACAACATTTTACTATGCATTGTGCGAGGAAATAAAAAAATATATCTGAACCAAGCAAGAAATTAATAAAATGGCGCTTATTCAAAGGCGCTCAGCATATCCACAGATTAACTAATAAAAGCTGTCACGTCGTAACGCAAAAAGGCACGAGCAAAATATTCATTCTGCCAAACATATTTAATGAATACTTATTTAAAATTAATTTATTGATCAAAATCTAAATCTAGAGTAATAAAAACAACTTAAATGAAGTATTAGTTTTGTTTTACCTGTTATATGAATAATAATATGTACTTAACTAATTTTTAAAACTTTTCTCAAATAATAAAAACTCTATGCGGCGGGCTGACGTTGGAGTTAAAAATTAAAAAAGTACAGGAAAGTAAAAAGCACTAGTAAAAAAAAGTGACACTTTCCGCACAGTTTGGCTGCTTGGAAAACGCTCTTTTCGAGGACATGCATTGTAAAAAATTTATTATGCATTTTAATACTGTTAAGTAAAATGCTAAGAATTCAATTTGTTTTGCTTTGTTTAATCAACGTCATTTACTTTTAATTTTCTTTGTAATATTTGATATTCATTAAAAATATGACTGAGTGTTAGTTTAACTATAGAGATTGTATTTAGATGGAATAAACTTTATTGCACACCAAAATTGTAACACTACTGTTTACAATATTTAATCAGACTTGGAACATCATCGAATAGGTAAAACTCTTATTAATTACTAACTGACCCCCGGGGCTTCATTCCCGTCAACTGGCTACCCTGCCTACCCTGCCCATCCTGCCTATCCTGCCTAACCTGCCTAACCTGCCTCCCCTGCCTACCCTGCCTATCCTTCCTACCCTGCCTAACCTGCCTACACTGCCTACCGTGCCTAACTTGTCTACCCTGCCTACACTGCCTACCCTGCCTACACTGCCTACCGTGCCTACCTTGTCTACCCTGCCTACCCTGCCTACCCTACCTACCCAACCCTACCTACCTTCTTAATATTTTGTATCTATCATCAATAGTTTTCTCAGCGCACGCCAAAGAATGAATTTTATAAGGAAGATTTTGCTATCTTGGGTTACATTATTGCAATTGTCATAAGGATCTCTAATTTGTTTTAAATATATTGTAGCCTACGACACTCAGGCATAATGTTGCTCTCTACGGGTGAAAGAATTTGCAAAATCGGTTCAGTAGATCCAGAGATTAGTCTTAAAACACAAACTTTACCTCTTTTAATATTAGTATAGATAGTATAGATAATATAACCTTTGAAAAGCATTTTTAACCTTTAATAGTGACGATAGGTCACCTTTCTGTCTAAGCAAGACTAAATATGAAAATTAAACCTGCCCAAACTGTCAAAAGATGCCCAGGTGATTTTATGGTTATACATATTTATACAAATAATAAATACATGGTCATACATATCTAAATATCAAACTTTAATAGGATAGTGAGTCTGTATGCCTTTTAGTTTCGTACTATTTATGAATATCATATAAGGTAAAGGACCAATTTGGGTGATCATTTAAAGTCTCTTTTAGTGTCTGTAGGTGAGACTAAGTTTTTCTAAAGTCCACAAAGATTTTGATGTGGTTTTCGCAATATCGTTTAAAAAGAATGCATTCCGGAAGGGTTTTTGTGTACAGTACCTACATTAGTATTAAAGTTACGCAATAAGTAAAAAAAAACATCAATGTTAGATTAAATCGTAAAACGCGTAAGAAGCAGGGGCAGATCGCTAGCAAGAGTAGATTTTAACTCTAAAGAGTCCACTTATGTCACATCATCCAAAATTAAAAACAGTTCACTCTAACAAAGTCACAGACATATTTAGTATGTATCACAAATCATCCCCTATACAACGCTTCAATACCCTTCACTCTCATCGTATTTTACGTCTCTAAAATGTCAGATGCAATCTTTGCTAATGTCAGATAAAAGACTTCAATCACAATCGAAGATTTCTGATAAGGTTTTGCTTCACCACAGCTGTCTGGCAAAGAAAAGACTGACTTTTTAATTTGATCACTTTTGGATTCTTTGCCTCATCTTTTATATTCTTATAAAAGAAAAATGCGGTGGTAAGATTAAGCAGGTATCCGGCTCGAAGGGCCACCATTTTGAAAATTCCAATTTATAGAATAGAATAGAATATACTTTATTGTATACCAAAAAATTAAGCTAGTTGTTAGTTTATTTGGAGCTTATAATTAACAAGCTTTTTTTCGTGATTGTATTACAAGCACCTTGATTTTTCGAGATAAAGAAAGCCCATGACAATCAGCGATAGCGTAGTTTTCCTTCAGTGATATGATTTTTGTATTCGAATTAGTAGGTACTTACACAGATATTCATACAAACAAATAATGCAACTTCTGTAATGAACTCTTAATCTAGTTAGCTTAATGCTACTTTTCCTTGTACCTACTACAATAAACAACATAAACTTATTCCTACATTCAAGTAGAAAATGTTAAAAATTTGTTGTTGTTATGTGAATTTTGTTGTTGTGTTCCGAATTCAAGATCCGATCCAATAAATTTCCTATAAAGAACAAGTTACAAACTCTTTATCCCAGCCTTATTTTCCTTTAAATTAAATTGCAAACAGGTCTTTCCTTGTCCTTGATACCACAAATATAACTTGCAGAAAAACCATTTCATGCAAATATCTATAGCAGGTTCGATTTATAATATCGGGCAGCAGGGCAAAGCCATATAACAACAAGTACTTACATGCATAGATCACCGTGATGGTTCAATTCTTTTTTAGTAATTTCTGTTTACTCTGTTAGGTTTTTTGCATTCCTATATAATCAGCCTATAATATACCCATAGGGCTGGGATAATGGCAGGCCACCAAGCGCGCCTAATGCGGGTTTGGTGGATGTCAGATAATTCGATTTTTTCCTTCCAAGCCATGCCGGTTTCATCACGATGATTTCCTTCATCGTTTTGAGTGATGATGAAATCAACTTTAGACAACGTAGAATCAACTTTTAGTAAATTTTAATTCATATATGTATGACGTTCAAAAGTGCCGCTTACTGGCCTAATTGAAATAAATATATTTGACTTTGACTTTGAAATAAAACAACGATATGGTAATTTAAAGTAGAAATATATATTAATATGGTTGGCCGGTTCTTCTGACCAACTTTGGTCCTTGTACCTCAGGTTTTTATTATTTTAACACAGTTGTTTTGAAAAGTTATAATTACGGCATATCTTTCCCTCACTTGTTTTTATTCTTAGTTGCTACTTTTTTGTCATCCATTCGTGGGTCTTGTTTTAAAACATGGGAAAATTGAAGATAGGATGTAAGTCGAACTAATTAAATGTAGGGATGAAGTTTAAAGTACTGTTGTAATAATTTTATTAGAATGAATGAATATCTTCATAACTGAAATTAAATATGAATATTGCCTAGTCACTTCGCTTGAAAAATGCTATTATTGAGTACCAGTATTTTAGATGGTGGGACACGGACTATTATGACGTCCACAACTCAGTTCAACATCTCTGAACAGTACTGTGAGTCGTCATTGTCAGAGTTTTTGGCTCCAGACTACTCGTAACGACTGTCAAAGGTATACAAATGATAGCCGAAATCAACGGTTTATAGTTCTTGCCGAGGCATGGTGGGGTCTTAGTCGGTTATAGATGGGAGATAAAGTGAGGCTGTCACATTATCGGCATTTGGGTGTGCTAATTAGTTAGTACCAGCAATTGCTAGGTGTTTACCTATTTATCTAAGACACTTAGGCATCGGTACACTCTAATCGTCTGTCTAGGTACAATACAAATCAGTCAATAGAAAAGGTTCCCCTTCTGTAAGAACTCTAGCAATATAATATGTAGGTATCTTCGATTTGAATGCAGATATGCAGTATGACTTATAGGAAGCTCAACGATAACGAGTTCAGAGACGAAGCGAAATCTGATCAAAATATTTTGCATGCTACCTTGTAAAAAATAAAGTCTCTGGAATTTATTGATAACCTGCTTCAACCGAACGTAAAGCATTTCTGTGTAAAGTTTTATGAACAAAGTATTTTATTCTTTGGAAGTTATGGACATATTTTATGTTTCTATCTAAAAAGCAATGTTATTGATAAAAATCACTAGCACTGATAGAAGATCACTTTGTGGATACCCCTCTGGATTGAAATTTAATTAAAATTTTACTGCTAACTCGATATTTGACAGCAGATTCTATTAACAACGTTTCATGAAACGGGATTAAAGTTTATTTTAATGCGTTTCTCGTTCAGCGAAATTACAGATTTTCGATGAATATTCTGCAGTTTCAATAATTTACACTAGCAACATGCGTATTATGAAAATACAGGGTGGGCGACTCAGATATCGCTATGCAACTTTTTATACTCGTATTAAGATTTTTTTAACAAAACCACAGAACTTATAATCGGCGGCGTACTTGTAGGTGTAATCAGATGTATGAACGTAAATGAAACAAAAGGAAATAATCGTAGCACATGGCGTTCTGTAGTGTCTGAACCCTATGGTAAAAAAGCAGAGTTTATGTTTGTATGTTATTGGCGTTCCAAATATTTACGACGCCTTGAAACTTTCAGTAATGTGGTTTTGCATCCGCTTACGAAAACTCTCACTCCTTCGGTCGCAGTCCTCAAGGGATAACTGCTTCGCTACTAGTTCTTTACAAGCTCGAAAACCACTTTGAAAGATATAACATTACTCCACGCCCGTGTTCCCCGAAACACTAACTATTAACCAGACACAAATCCAACTGATACCGAGAATTTTAGAACACTGCTGTCCGATGTACCGTCAAACGGGGTGATTAGGACCGCAGCAGGGGTGAATGGAAACAAAACTTTGATCAGGATTTTAACTGTGATACCACTTTATTGGTTTCAAACAAAATATCGTTTTTTTAAGTAATTATTTTTAATAATTTTATTTAATATATAAAAATTGTTTACAGCATTTTAGTAGGTACTCCAACCTACTAAAATGCTGTAAACAATTTTTAATAACGTAAAAATTCCCTTCAATGTTTTCGTTCTATTCACCCCTTTTTTTTTTTTTTTTTTGCGTGGAGAAATGCTCTTGCATACTGCACTACCACGGGGAGATAGTGCAGTTATGTGAGACTCTAACCCACTAAAACGCCACGGTGTCCTCCAGTGCCGCTTAGTGCGGGAACACGGGCACGCGTTAGCACTCACCGCGAACCCGCCGCGGCTGTCCGTTACCGGACCCTCCTTGGGGGAGTACACCCCATCACCGGCGCACAAAAACACATTGCACTCCGTGACCACCCCAGGGACCAAATCAGCACATGGGTGCCAGACGACCCCGTGTATGGCACCCTTGGTCCCACTGTGACGGGTCGAGGTCAATAGCCCCGCCACCTACCATTTTGCGGCCGCAGGGGATAGGGAGAGCGGCTAACGCTATACCGACACTCCTCTTCCCCTGCGGCCTCACCGCGTCCACCATCAGTCGGTGGCGACCCCGTCTAGGCCGCGGAAGGTAGGGAGAGCGACGCACCGCAATACCGGCACTCCTCTCCCGCCGCGGCCTCCAACCCTCAGCCGCGATATCGTATGGGACCTGGGAATCTCCATAAGACATCGCGGCCCGCCTCAGTTGCGATGTCGCCTGTTACCAAGCGGCACCGCAACCTACTAGTTGGCCGCTACGTCGTCGGCTAAATCGGCAAAAGCCCTGACGAGCGGCCCCTCCTCGGGTTCCTCTTCGCTTCACCGTGGGTGACCAAGCCACGGTTACTGAGCCCCCCCGCCTCGACAAAGCGGGAACCCACCGGGGGGGTTCTATTCACCCCTGCGGTCCTATTCACCCCTTTTGACTGTAGATAGCGAAACGTAGTATAAACCTATTAATACCTTAACAGCATACCTGAATTCAATTTCCGAATGTTGAACTCCGCACTGATTCAATCAATCTGACCAGCCTTTTATCAACTAGGTTGGTTTGTTAGGATCGGCTTCGAGTCAAACCGGTTGCACCTGAGTACCACACATGGAATGACCGCTTATCTGACTACCGCAACCCAGTGACGGGGTGACATGATACCCTTTGGCAAGACTGGTGTCAGATTGTATTGTTTCTGACAACTGTTATGACTGTCAAAGATCGTTTAATGACCTAGCCAAGCGTTTGTTAACATGTGCTGCGGTTATTACCTATTTATTTAAAAATTAATTACTCACTACAAACTATACTAATTTCCTTCAGCCAAATTCTCACCTCCGGAATGTAATGAACGCACAATGTGATCAGAATAACCTATTGACATGCAGACTCCGATTGACCTATTGTGGATCTGATGGGGCCTGACTCAGGCGGTGAACTGGGCTCCAATTGCGGAGTCACAGGCATCATTTAAAACACAACTTTCATAAATTAACATTTTCTTTTTCAAATTTCAGGTATGAGCCATCCTGAATTAACAGCAAAGTCGAATTAACGAAATGTAAGTAATTCATTTAATAATACCTCGCTTTAAAAGGTCCTTTAAAATAAAAGGTCAAGCAGGTATTGTGAGCAACAATTAGCTGTAATTGTTGCGCAGTATCAAATCATTTGGTAATTTGTAGAAGAGATGTCTGGATTAATTTAATTATTTTTATGAGGGAAAGGTCGTGGTTGTCCTGTAAACGGTGAAGAATGGTGTTTATTTCACGATTAAGGATAGGTATGTACTGCATTTAAAGTACTAACGGTATGATTTTTAACTATACAGACAAACGAAGATTAAAAAAAAAAGTATAATTACGTAACGAGAATTCACAAAATAACACGAGCTGTGTCTGTAAATTTGATGCCTTTGTTTGCTCTTTGAGGCAGAGTCGAGTTGGAGAACATGACTTGAAATATGGGCTTTATTCTAGCTATATTTTATTTCTTGATACCAAGATCCGACCTTTTGATTAAACTTGAACGGAAGCCAAGTTAGAACATCGATGATGAATATCATAGAAAATATCAGAATATCAAAGATAATTGAAATCTAAGCCGATCCAATATTTAGGGAAAAAAAATCTCTGCCATTTTTGACCCTTCGAAACTTCACACAGATTAATTACGTGAAAACATTTATAAACAAACGTTTTCTTTTGAACAGGAAGAGAATAAATCGGATCAAAATCGCTCCGGTAATCATTGCACTTTGTGTTTTATTTCTTCGATATTAATCACAAATTCTTTTGTTCCATTGGAAAGGTGACCAATATTGCAGTAACGAGTCCACGATAAAAAAATAAGTTTTTCTAGAAGTGCCTATTGATTATAGAAATGGTTTTGGTTTTTATTAAAAATGGGGACATGTTAAAGCGCTTTTTTATTTCAAATTCAAGTGCGTTGTCTATGGTACATGTGTGATAGACAGCAGACGAATTATTTATAAAGAGTACCTAACGAATTTTCTCTAAAAATAAAATACAATAACTTATGGACAATACTAGAAAATGAGTGAAGTTTATCTTTTATTTGGAAAATATATTTTAGTATGACTTGATAAATTTGAGACGTTAAAAAATAGAACATTATTTATCTCATAAAATATCTATTTATCATAGTATTTTTTAGTAATAGTATTAAAAATAGAGTCGAACTTTAGGACTAAATTGTCATCTTGCAGTTCTAAATATCTGAAAGTCTGTATAGTAGGATGTTTGTGGATCATCATCAACCACTAAACGGATTTGTACAATGTAAAGCGGGTCATTGCCACATCCAGCTTCTAACTATCTACGAAAAGTTGGGAAGTACTTTGTCAAATCTGCCATGTTATATTGATCTGCAGAACAGAATGATGACGCGGTCAGTTTTACTAGCTCAATTTTTTGTTGTTTTGTTTTATTGCGACTTATGTTAATGTAAGTTGCGTTTCCCGAAGGTATCGCAAATAAAACTTCATGAAGAAGTTTCTTTTTCTGAGCCCTTCTTTGTTCAAGACGACATTTTTTGTCCTTTTCCAAGACTTCATCGATAAGATTGACTCTATTCTTATTACAATCTAGCCTCATAAATAGACTAATAAGCAATTTAATTAAAACCTAAACATTACATTGTCTTTACTAAGAAAGTGTCCAGAAGCACTTTTCTTACTGTCTCTATTACGGCGTTGAAGACGACGTGGCAGTAAAAAAACCTAGAGATGCCTTTTGGTCCGCATCTTGCCAGGAACTTTAACGAATTGACTTGGTGCCATAAAAGCCATCTAAATCATTTTAATATTTATCAAGTTAAGACATACGATTCGTTTGCAAACCAATCATACTCGTCTCTTATCAATAATACATTAAATTTGTATATATGGTATACCTAAACACGTTCAAATTTACTATATTTTTGAATTACAAAATCAATCTTATTCGTCGTGTGTGTTTATAACTTTTTTTAAATCATATTATATTTTAATTCAAAATTATAAGTTATCGTTGCGTTAAAAAAGTTTTATTTTTATTTTATAACGCTACAACATAATGTAATATGGAAACAATTCTTACAGGAATCTGTAAAAATTAAGATTGCTTAGCCTGAATCTAAAAGATAACTAATAGAAAGTAAACCTAAATAAACGACATCGTAGTTCGCACTGATAACGTTTTGGTGCGAATCGATTTCGTATTTATCAGTTGTATTACGATGTCGTTTATTTAGGTTTACTTTCTATTAGTTATCTTTTAGATTCAGGCTAAGCAACTTTAATTCTTACAGATTCCTGTAAGAATTGTTTCCATATTACATTATGGCAGTCTGAATTCCCAAATTGGAAATTTGTTGCTCAGAAGGCAGGATTAGAGGTCAAAGTTTTTCAGAAATGAGGAGGGGAGGGCGAATTAAGATCGATCTACTTTCTTCGGACGAATCAACTCTATATCGTCAACAGGAAACTTGACTCGTTTCAAGAAAAGTCTTTGATGGTGTATCGTCGAATTATTATGTAAGATTTACAGGAACTCAGCTCTTAGGACATAAATGGCTGTTATGTACTCTTGAGGTCATACGTTCTCTCCCGGGGGTAAAGAGCCGATGCCGGCCCAACTGATATCAGTTTTGATTTATGATTTACAAACTTTTGTGAGCGTCAAGTTTTTTTATGATTAGCTTGTCACTAGTCCTGGCAGGACTGCCCAGTCCTCAAGTCTGTCGCACGGCAACTATGGGGCATGCCCTGGTAGCGAAACGATAGTTGGTGTCTCTGACAGAGCTCCAAAAACAATTTATTAGCTGTCCGGTTTGGTTTAACCGGTGAGCATGAAGTTTTCTGTTCGATTCCGGAGTAAAAACACTCACACACATCTTGTCCCACAGAGACATCAACAAATTAACTCACTACGCAGCAAATCAGATAAGCCTGTTCCCCCCCATCGGCTATAACGTGAAGTTGAATGCTGCACTGCTCTGATTTGCCTACGTACCACCGCGGAATACGGAGATTAGCTGCAGAATCAATCTGATCAAACCACGACTTGCAGTCGACTTCATACTTGGGTGGGATCGGCGAATCCCAGTCAGTCCCTTCCCTCCATAATTTTTGTATCAAAATTCTACCTTGGATAACTATTGGCATGATCAGTCCTAAAGGATCGTAGACGCTCATAACACTGGAGAGTAAACTTCGTTTCGTTATCGTGCATACGCCACTGCGATTGCGACACGTGCGAAATCCTAAAGTATCGGTCAGAGGATTCCACTTTACGCCTAAAGCACCTACGTCATTATTTAAAGGCAGGTTGACATCAGAATTCGAGTCGCTACAAAACTCCTTAGGTACTAAAGCAAGTGCCTCGGGCACGTTCGATACCCACGAACGCATTTCAAAACCACATGAGTTGTGAACCGTGACTATATCGGAGGCTAAACGTTTCGCGTCGGGGAGGTTAAACTCACTCCCAATATAATCGTCCATGTAGTGGTTGTGAATGATCGCGTGAGTAGCAGCTAGATATTTGTGCTCAAATTCCTTAGCATTTTTGTTTTTAATTAACATTGCTATAAAAGGGCTAGATACAGCGCCAAAAATCAAAGACGTCATCCTATATTCTTTGACGGTGTCCTGAGAGTTCCCATTGCGCCATAAAAACCGTAGAGCATCACGATCGTTTTCTTTCATTTTGATTTGAAGGAACATCTCCCTCTTATCGGCATTAAACGCGATTGGTCCTTCTCTAAAACGGAACAAAATGTTTAAAAGAGACTGCAATAGATCCGGACCTTGCAGTAGCATGTCGTTCAAACTTACACCTCTAGTGACAGCTGCTGCGTCGTACACCACTCTCAACTTACGCTTCTGTGGATGGTACACACCAAAATGTGGTAAGTACCATCTCAAAGAGACGCCAGCCGAGGACTTGTTCCTGAGAAAGTTGTCGTGGAAGGTAGAGGGCGCGCATTCTTCTGCATAACCTTTTTGAACTATGCTTTCAATATATTTTTTGTAAGATAACGCAAGTGTGCTATCTCTGGCCATCTGTTTTTCGAGAGACTTGAGTCGTGATAAGGCGTGAGGGTAACTATCTGGAACGTCGTTTGTAACACTTTCCTTCCACGGCAAGCCTACCTCAAAACGTCCTGTAGCCAGTCGCTGAGCGGAAGACTCTACCAAACTTACCGCACGTGCATCGTCGCTGTTTTATCGGGTGGCAAGCTTCTGGATGCCTAAAGAATCTACTTCATATTGTTTTTTTAATTAGTGCTTCAAGAGAGTTGAATACTCGACGCGTAATCTACCTCACAAATATTGTTGACAAAATCTACCGGTTTAGTCGACGGGGACATAGCGCCGTGTAGAGCCCAGCCCAAAAGCGTTCTTGAGGCGACAGGTTCGTTTTTCTTACCTACTCGCATCTCACGGCTTAAAGACAAATGCCAATCGGCCGCTCCAACGAGCACAGTCGGCGTAGCGTCTTGATATTCCAACATAGCCGACAGATCCAACAAATGGTTGTATTTTGATAAATCAAGCATGTTGGTGCTTTGCGGAGTAAGACAAAGAGGGGTAACACTGCGTGCGCCTTGGACTAAGTGGCGTTCAGGCATGTCGCGTCCTCGAATGTAAAAATTTACAAAGCATACCTCAGTGTCGAGGTACATACCCCCTACCCCTGTAACACGTAGTTTCTGACGGTCTGTGGTGTCAGCTCCGATGCGCGCAGCTACATCACCGTCGATAAGTGTAGCGGTGCTGCCCTCATCAAAAAGGGCAAACGTATCAAACGTGCCGCGTAGACCTTCTAAAGTGACAGGTAGAATCTTGAGTAGTCCTCGCCTACCAGCTGCAGGTATCCCGATCGTGTTAGCCACCACGTTGCCACCGTCAGCTTGAGGAGGCACGATAGTGTCATTCTTTGGTGAGCTCTGCAGAGAAACAGTATTATTAGCGGAGAGGTTACTATTAGATACCGATTTGTCACCGTGAAGGAGGGCGTGGTGGCGCCTGTCGCAGCTACTAACACCGCATCGCTTAGTCTGGCATGTGTTCCATGTATGCGGGCTAGACTTCAGGCATCTATAGCACGTTTTGGTTTCTTTTATCCAGCGCCATCTATCGTCAACCGAAAGCGATGAAAACGCTTTACATGTTTTAACAGAGTGGGGCCCTTGTTTACAGTATGCACACTGTGTCGTTTTGTCATTCGAGGTAGTAGCATGAACATTCAAATCTTTAGTTACGTTTGGCTTATAAAATGGTGCCTTACTTTGCGAAGAGCTCGGCGTTACGTCAACCAAAAAGTTGTAATTGAGTTGTCGTTCAGCTTCGATCACTAAGACGCTAGAAAGCAACTCTAGTTTAGTAACACCAGCAACAGGCGAATCGCCACCAGAGCGGCTAGACCACCACACACGGCCGTTTACGCGGACCAAATGTTACGGACGATCGGTGGACTGTATGATAATGTGAAATGAAAACACTTCAGATAGTTACTCGTTTATAAATTACCTAAATCGACCGGCTAAGTGTTACAAACGACGTTCCAGATAGTTACCCTCACGCCTTATCACGACTCAAGTCTCTCGAAAAACAGATGGCCAGAGATAGCACACTTGCGTTATCTTACAAAAAATATATTGAAAGCATAGTTCAAAAAGGTTATGCAGAAGAATGCGCGCACTCTTTTTTTTTTTTTTTTTTTTATTTCTGATGGGTTTGCTCTTGACTCTAGTCTAGGTCAAAGGTGACAGAGACAGAGTCGACGATGGAGTGAGCTTACCCAGAAGAAACCTGTTCACTCTAACTTTGAAGAGATTCGGGTTGAATGCGTTCGGAAACACTGACGCAGGTAGCGAGTTCCATTCATTCGCTGTGCGCATTATGAAGGATGTTTGGAAGCGTTTGGTGCGAATTGGTGGAATGGCAACAAGGTAAGGATGATAACTTGCAGTACGTCTAGATGTCCGATGGTAGAAGGGGGCTGGTGGGATGAGGTCGTGGACTTCTTCAGCACACTCACCGAAGTACAGTCTGTAGAAGACCGACAAGCAGGCAACCTTGCGGCGATGAGCCAAGCTGTGAAGCCTGGCACCCGCCAGCTCAACGTCGCCAATGAGCCTCCTGGCTCTGCGTTCCACCGAGTCAAGCGCGGCAAGCTGATATTTAGCTGAGCCATCCCAAAGGTGACTGCAATACTCCATGCAGGATCGGACTTGCGCTTTGTATAGGGTTAAAAGCTGTCCAGGCGTAAAGTATCGCTTCACTTTATTTAGGATGCCTAGTTTTTTGGCCGCAATTTGGGCTTTGTACTCAATGGAGGCGCCAAAGTTGAGACTGGATGTCAACTCCATGCCTAGGAGCTCGAGCCGATCAGTCACAGGAACAGACGCACCCCGAAAAGTACTCTACCTTCCACGACAACTTTCTCAGGGATAAGTCCTCGGCTGGCGTCTCTTTGAGATGGTACTTACCACATTTTGGTGTGTACCATCCACAGAAGCGTAAGTTGAGAGTGGTGTACGACGCAGCAGCTGTCACTAGAGGTGTAAGTTTGAACGACATGCTACTGCAAGGTCCGGATCTATTGCAGTCTCTTTTAAACATTTTGTTCCGTTTTAGAGAAGGACCAATCGCGTTTAATGTCGATATAAGGGAGATGTTCCTTCAAATCGAAATGAAAGAAAACGATCGTGATGCTCTACGGTTTTTATGGCGCAATGGGAACCCTCAGGACACCGTCAAAGAATATAGGATGACGTCTTTGATTTTTGGCGCTGTATCTAGCCCTTTTATAGCAATGTTAATTAAAAACAAAAATGCTAAGGAATTTGAGCACAAATATCCAGCTGCTACTCACGCGATCATTCACAACCACTACATGGACGATTATATTGGGAGTGAGTTTAACCTCCCCGACGCGAAACGTTTAGCCTCCGATATAGTCACGATTCACAACTCATGTGGTTTTGAAATGCGTTCGTGGGTATCGAACGTGCCCGAGGCACTTGCTTTAGTACCCAGGGAGCTTTGTAGCGACTCGAATTCTGATGTCAACCTGCCTTTAAATAATGACGTAGGTGCTTTAGGCGTAAAGTGGAATCCTCTGACCGATACTTTAGGATTTCGCACGTGTCGCAATCGCAGTGGCGTATGCACGATAACTAAACGAAGTTTACTCTCCAGTGTTATGAACGTCTACGATCCTTTAGGACTGATCATGCCAATAGTTATCCAAGGTAGAATTTTGATACAAAAATTATGGAGGGAAGGGACTGACTGGGATTCGCCGATCCCACCCAAGTATGAAGTCGACTGCAAGTCGTGATTTAATCAGATTGATTCTGCAGCTAATCTCCGTATTCCGCGGTGGTACGTAGGCAAATCAGAGCAGTGCAGCATTCAACTTCACGTTATAGCCGATGGGGGGGAATAGGCTTATGCCTCCGTTGCATATTGGCGTTATGCGTTCGTTGATGGTTCAGTTAGTTTAGCGTTGATAGGCAGCAAAGCGCGTGTTGCACCTTTAAAGCCACTTTCTATTCCGCGCCTTGAACTGCAGGCTGCTCTGATCGCGACGCGTTTTGCACAAACTATTTTGAATGCTCATCGGACACAGCCTTCCGCTGTTTTCTACTGGACTGACTCCACAACGGTCTTAAAATGGATTCGCAGCGACGCGCGGTGTTTTAAGCCGTTTGTGGCCCACAGGTTAGGCGAAATTTTAGAATTTACGAATCCATCAAATTGGAAGTGGCTTCCTAGCGAACTCAACATCGCAGACGATGCTACTAAGCCAAAACATTTTGAATTTACATCATCGCATAGATGGTTCGCTGGCCCATCTTTTCTCATCGAGTCACCCTCAGAATGGCCACATGAACCAGAACACATCATTGATGAAGTTTTACGTACTTCTGAGTTAAAACCGGAGTACGTAGGGCTTCTTGTAGACAATCCATTGTTAGTTCCACCGGTTCCAGACGCAGCTCGTTTTAGCAGCTGGCTACGGTTACTAAGATCTACGGCCCGCGTTTTCCAAGCCGTACGAAAGTTTTGGTCAAAATCCAGTTCACCGCGCTTACTATCGAAATCTGTTCATGATACTACGTCCCCCTCGCATCTTTTAGCTGATGACATTCTTCAAGCAGAGAAGATGCTTTTCTCAAGGATTCAGATAGACAGCTTTTCCGAAGAACTGAAGATTTTGAAAGCCTCGCAACCTGTACCCAAGACCAGTCGCATAGCCGCACTCGCCCCGGTTCTTGACAAAGATGGTCTGATTAGATTATACTCACGAATAAAATCTGCTCCTGGGGTGAGTGAGAGTGTTAAGTCACCGATCATTCTTGACGGTCGTCATCGTATTGTACGCTTAATCATTTTGCATAAACACGCTGAAGCCGGACATGGGAACCATGAGCTTGTGCTCAATGAAATAAGGCAGACATTTTGGATTCTACGGGCTAGGGCTACCATCCGAAGCATAGCCAAAGGGTGTCTACAATGCAGAAGACAGAACGGTCGTTTAGTAACACCAGCAACAGGCGACTTGCCACCAGAGCGGCTAGACCACCACACACGGCCGTTTACGCATGTTGGTTTAGATTATTTTGGCCCCATAGAAGTTGCAATTGGCCGACGACGCGAAAAGAGGTGGGTGGCTCTTTACACATGCCTTGTTACAAGAGCTCTACATCTGGAAGTAGTCGCTTCATTATCATCTAGCTCTGCAATAATGAGCCTTAGACGCCTAATTTCCCGGCGAGGGATTCCAGCTACAATCTTCTGCGACAACGCAACCTGCTTTGTTGGAGCCAAGCGTGAACTTGCATCACTCTACGATGAGGCAGTAGAAAACTTCGCGACCAGCCGCAAGATCTCCTGGCGTTTCATTCCACCTGCCGCGCCATTTATGGGTGGAGCGTGGGAAAGGCTGGTACGCTCGGTGAAGACAGCTCTACGAGTCACATTAAAGGACAGAGCACCTCGAGAAGAAGTTCTTACCACGTTGCTTATCGAAGCGGAATCGATCGTCAACAGCAGGCCATTGACTTATGTACCAAACTCACCAGACGCCCCCGAGGCTATAACGCCTTTTCATTTCATCCTCGGAACTTCATCAGTGACATCATGGCCCTGCAAACTTCCGGATGCAGATTCATTACGAGCGACTGATTGGCGGCTCGCTCTTAGACTGGCTGAACATTTCTGGGCAAGATGGCTGGCTGAGTACCTGCCTACTCTAATTCCTCGAGGCCGAAACAGAAGCGAGTCTGGATTATGCGAGGGCGACGTGGTCCTTATAGCGGACAAGGGGTCTTTGGCTTCTTGGTAGGATAAGCAAAACCTTTCCAGGACCTGACGGACTGGTTCGTGTCGCAGACGTTGCTACCAAAGGAGGTATCTTGCGCCGACCAGTCCGTAAGCTTCTGCCGCTTGTTGCACATACCCAGCCAGTTGCCACCAGAGTTTAGTGCTCCACTAGGGGTCCGGAATGTTGGCGACTGGCTGGTGCAGCCTTTTTGTTTATATTTAAACCTTGTAGTTTTGTTTTGTACTGACAATGTTTTTTGACATGTGCTATGTGTCAGGCTTTGGAGCCGGTCGATTTAGGTAATTTATAAACGAGTAACTATCTGAAGTGTTTTCATTTCACATTATCATACAGTCCACCGATCGTCCGTAACACACACACTCACAAACTTTCGCCTGAATATTAGTGTGATGTAGGTCATAATGATGTTTGGAATCTATGTAATTTTCAGAACTATGTTATTATATTTTATAACATCACGCCTGTATGCCACGAAAGGGTAGGCAGAGGTACAGCCTCATTTCGCTAGTTCTGTTTAGGTCGATGTTGTAAAGGCGAGCCTGTTGCCATCAAATGGGCACAAAATCGTTCTACCAGCTGCTACTAAGAAATTCCAGAAAGAAAAACTCATTGATTACCAATAAATTGTATCCAGATACCAAACTAGGTCACAGCCTACAATTAGACTCAAGCCAAAACTTTCCTCTACTAATACAATATTAATACCATTCGTAGCTGATTGCGATCACCATCCGACATCCGTCAGTTGATGTAAATCTTTTAATTGAATTAAAATTTATGAGGCCACCAAATTTCAAGTTTGGATATTGGTTACAGCTAATTTACACGAAGATATTTTGTCGCCTAGATTACAAAGAGGAGATCAAAGAACCAAGGGTAAATGAAATACCACAGACTGTGTCAATTTAAATAACTACTTAAAACAGTTCAAAATAGATAAGAGAAAGTGCCCTATAATAGACAGCCGGACTGACAGACTGCGCAGGCTTAGTAACTAAAAGCAGGCTCGTGTCAGAATCGGGGTATTTGTTTTCCAGTATTTTTGAATTAGATATCAAGAAAATTACTAATGAGTCTCGTTGAATAAGGGTACACACATGATTGTAATATATACCAGACACGCATAGGCTATGAAGCGTCTCGTCGGGCGAGAAACTTCTCTCGTATAAAACTGCCCTTATGCTGAGCCTCTGAGATTTTTTAGTTATTTTAATAATATTATCTGTTATGAGTTACTGTGAATAGTATTCAGACTAATATTTTGACTGGAAAGTTTTGTATAGTCTAAAATATTAATATTTAGACTAACTTACTGTGAACTCAATAAATGTTAAAATTATTGTATTCCAAATAAAGCTTTACTTTAGTAAGTATACTTAATTTTGTTGCCAAATGTATTGATGAGCTACAATCTGAATATTTTTCTGTTAATTTATATATATCTAGTCTCGCATATGGCCACTGCTTAGCCCGGTGGCAAGCAATGATATAGTCTGCGATTAAGCATCCTTGTCTAGAAATAACCTTCTTAGCTACTTAAAGCTCCCCAAGATTACAGTCACTGTCAGACTTGTAGCTTGAGAATAAACGATTATTATTTTTATTATAATAGTTATTATGAAACGCAGACTCCTTATATAAGAGAGAGTGATAGAGTTCTGGTGCTATGGGCTGTTTCTACTTTGGTTTTCTAACAAAATAATGTCGATAAACTAGATCAAGTATACCAACTTGAAAATTGCCGAAATAAGCATCCAACATTCCTCCTCTAAACATAGACTAGGTACACTTTTTCTCGACCCAACTTTAACAATACGTTTGCGCGCGCGCGTGTTAACTCAGAGACGTATTATTTACGTATTATCATAAAATTTATCTTATATTTAAAAACTTCAGCGCATGAATTGTAAAGCGTGTTAAAATATCAAGTGTTGTTAGGACGCCTGGCACCGAGCGTCGGATTTATTTGCGAAACATTTTCGCATATTTCTTCTCTGTGACAGCGACGAAAATGTGGGATACTGATGGATGACATACGATGCAATGGAAAGATTTCTAGCTGTCGTTAAATTTGTTTTTTTTTTTTGAAATTCTTATCATAGTGTTGTAATTATCGTGCTAGTGTAATTGTCCAAGTACTTAACAGAAGCTCTAGACAAGTGACGTTCTATCAAGAAAAGCGTCGCCATCGCGATTGTAAAATGTCAAAAATGTATGGGCATTCCAAGCGCTGCCGAAATATAACGTGATCAATCCCTTACATTTTGGTATTTCGAGCATCGTTATTGTTGTAAATGGTACTTCGTCTAGAGCCTCAGGCGGTGTCCAACTGACTAGTCCTTATTTAAGTACAGCATAATTGTGAAGTAAGAAAAACTTTGTTTCACCCTAGCTTGTACCCGATTTAGAACAATAAATTCAGAGATTATTTTCGTCCCTAAACCACAATTTTCAGCCCACGCCCGACTGAAAAATTGCTCTACACTTAGTTGCGAACTTCATTAAATAATTCACAAGTCTCTTGTATTTGTAAGAAGTGTGAAGTTTTGCGTTCAGAGAGAATGGCTTGGCTATAAAAATAAAGTACCTACTCTCAGATGTAAGGACCCGTTATATGGTTATGTTGTCGTAGACGAGGTATAACTGCTTTGTTATGTGAGAATGTTTCACATCACATCACATCATCAGCCTATTAATGTTCCCACTGATGGGACACAGGCCTCCTCTCTGTGAGAGGGAATGGGCCGTAATCCACCACGCGGGCCCAGTGCGGATTGGTGGATGTCACATGTCTTTGATTTTTTGTTTCTAGTACATGCCGGTTTCCTCATGATGTTTTCCTTCACCGAAAATGTCCTGAGAATGTTTAAAAGGTATGAAATTACAGCTCAAAGTTAACTATTAACGAAAATATTATAATGCATGACGTAACGAGCAGCTTGCCTATATTACTCGAAGGGTAACTACTGAGGTATATAACCTATCGTACACTCACATGTAGGGGCAAAAGTTTTGCAATTCACTGGGTACAAATCCTGACTCCAGGTTAGTACTGAGAAACACGAGTTGGAAAATCCCAACAATACTTTGCCTCATTCTCAGCATCAGAGCTTTGGCTGCTACACCGAAGAGGAAATCAATATTACGTATATCAATATAATAGGTACAAGTAGCATATTGAGATCAAATACTATATCCTCTCAAGAATCAGGGTTCTTCAAAACAATGTTCTGGACTAAACGCAATAGCAATTCATATAAATTAGAGTACAAATTTAACAACGAAAAAATCTATGTGTAGTTAAATTAGTGAACTTGTAAAAAGTCACTCTCAGTTACGGCGTGTTGGAAAAATATGTAGCTTTTTTGCGATCGAATTATATTTCTATGAATAAGATAGATTTAATTTTAATATTTTCTTTTGTTTTTCTTTTTCAGATATCCGTATTTTTTGATTTTGCTCAAACAACCTTTAGTTCGAACATCAGCGCTACACGTTTTCCTTTAAAAACTTCATGGCTGAATTTCAGACAAACCTTTTAATGTTATTAAGTAGGTAACATTATTGAAACTATTTTCAAACTAGAGTGGCAGCCATTCACAATCCACTACTTTATTCTACCGATAACCCATTAAAATTTCATTTTTTTTTTTTTTTTTTTTATTCGAGATGGGTTTGCTCTTGACTCTAGTCTAGGTCAGAGGTGACAGAGACAAAGTCGACGAATTTTTATTTCCTTGCTATATCGTGGCCACAAGATTTGCAAATTTCCTCAACACGATAATTCATCTTACCAATAATAAGACCGATCGGTATAAATATTCTAGTCCCTCGAAATCTGCCTCGAAGAGAATTTCTCAGTAAGTAATACTGATAGCGAATATATTACTTGCTACGTCGTAGCAACGTCTACGAGCTACGGTGCTACGTTTCACGCTACGATGCGCTACGAAATATTAGGAAAAACGTAATATCATATCGTTTCAGCAAAACTTATTTATATATATAAACTTGTTATATATATAAACTTATTTTTTTAAGAAAATTGTATTAAATATTAAGGGAAACCTCCCTTAATAATTAATCCCTTTACTAACAGATTAACTTGAGCGTTGTTTAATATTCCGCAGGTGTATAAAACTGAGGTTAATAGGGTTAACTTACTTAGGTTCATTCTTTGTTTGTTTCTATGAGAATATTGCGCTGCGAACAAAAATTGTACTCTGAAAAGCACAACAATACACAGCACACATGTGTATTGTTGTGCTTTTCAGTGTACAATTTTTAAATTAAAGAATTGCGTGTGTTCTGAAGAGCTCACACTGCTCACAGTGATATTTAATAGAAGAAGAAGATGGTGTTGTTTGCTGATGACACATCTTTGATATTTAAAATAGATCGGCGGTCACAAAATCTAGATGATGTGAATTACTGTATTCATCAGGTCCAAAATTGGTTCACGGCAAACAATTTGGTACTAAATGAAAAAAAAAAACAAATGTATTAGATTCAGATTGCCGAATATTAGAAGTAGCGAATGCGACATCATATTGAATGGCAAAAATGCTGGACTTTGTAAATCAAACAGTTTTCCTGGGAATCACTCTAGACGACAAACTGCAATGGGGTTCTCACATAACATCTCTTGCGGGTCGGCTGAGCTCGGCCGCTTATGCTGTTAGAAAGATAAGACAGTTAACGGATGTGGAGACCGCGCGTTTAGTCCATTTTAGTTACTTTCACAGCATTATATCATACGGTATTTTACTGTGAGGTCGAGCGGCTGACATTGAATCCATATTTAAATTGCAAAATTTGCTAATTTATATTCCTATTCATAGTTATTGTATTAATTTTCTTTTGTTTTTTGAAATTGACTCACACACTGTTCCGTTGTTGTTGAAGTAGGTATTTTACCTATGTTTGCAATAGTTGTAAGTATGTGAGAACCATGTTCCTATTTATCAATTTATCTGTTAATGCTTTTATTACTTTAAATCTGTACGTAGTATAGTGTGTGTGTAGTGCTATTTTTGGGAGCATCGTCCTCACATATATGAATTTATTAATGTATGTACTTATGTAAATATTGTAAAACAACTATTTTTCAAAAAGCGTAAGTATGGAGTTTCTTGTGTGTTCTTCTCCATAACAAGCTACTTTTCCGAATACACGGTAGAATCAATTTTTATTACTTGTAAATTTTAATTCATATATGTATGACGTTCAAAAGTGCCGCTTACTGGCCTAATTGAAATAAATATATTTGACTTTGACTTTAGTAGCAGTTAGTTAGTAATTTTCTTGTTTTTGTCCCTGGAATGAACTAAACCATCGAAGTTTTCAACATAGAGGTTTTTGTGTCTTAAGAAGCGATTGACATACTTAAGACACATAGGCACTTCTCATGCACAGACAAACCAACACCTATCAATCACATTTTGAAATTCACAGGATACAAGGATGTTAGCAAATTCAGGTCTTAATTATCAGTTTTTGCTCACGAAGTCAATAATGGCCTAAACTCAAAAAAAAAATATTGTTCCTTACTAGGTATGAACTCACCACCTGTAAATAAAAGACCCTTCCGCCTCGACCTATCCTATTAATCTCCAAACCCTAATCTGAACCGTTGTGACCCCTTATGAATACCTATGTAACCCCAACGATATCAGTCTGTAACCTTCAAAACTTGGGTAATCAATACACCCCCATGATTACATGGTGTTGGACCACCATTAAAACTATTTAATTATCGTGCTTTTTAACTATCGTGGTCAGATAACTGTATACATGTTGATGTTTTTTTGGAAAAAGACCTTTATGGCAGAAACAGTAGATTAGCAGAAAAATATTTTCTCAGAAACTCGTTTCGATGTGCCTTCGTGAATTTCGGGCATTTAAAAAAAAATGCGCTAGACGCAATCAAATATGTAACTACGTTTCCTAGAAATGAAATCCGCTGTTATGAATAAAAAATACAAAGTAGTTTTTCTTTTTTAATTACATCATGCCTTTCTGGAGGGTTAAGCAAAGGATTACTAATTAGTACACCCACATTTCTTAAGTTATGTTTAATTTCGATTTGATAGAGGGCGAGCCTATTGCCCATTGGGAAAAATCTACGAAATGAAAATCAACATTTTGGGTCAGCCTGTATAGTCAGAATATTATACTACCCTCAATTCAGCTAAAAATATTCAAATCAATTTAGGGTAAAATGCATGTTCTAATTTCGGTAGAAAGTTTAATTTTATGATCAAGGTGAATTACAACGGTTAGTAATTAGTTGTAAAAGACATATTTTACGAAGTTTTGGGTGAAATCGTTGGCTCTTTCAATGTCGTTTATGATAAAGGTCGATTATAATTATTAGATCGATAATTTAAGTTAATAGCGGTTAGGTGGGCTGTGTTTTGCTTAAAAAGTCCTTCAGCAGCTGCGGTGGTTGTATGATTGAGTATTCTTGGAAAAAGATTATTTTTAAAAGAGACCGCATTAGGTTAAATTGTTTTATTTGATAAATAAGAATGCCAGCTTGGTCTTTTTGGCTGAAATTATGACAATACCAACATTTAACTATCCAATGGCAGAGTAAAGACTTCTTCTCACAATAATCACCACCATTTTTAGTCTTATCTTAAGAGGGGACTCTAGTCAATAGGAATATAGGACCAAGCGAGCTATCAATGTGTGAAAGAGTAATGTATTTGTGTCCGTAAGAGCGCGGCCGGCCGATTCCGGTGCGCGCGCCCTCGCCCCGTGTACCGACTCGCTTTTCACTTTACGAAAAGAATTTAAGAGACGATGAATTTAGGAGAAATGTCGAACCAAAATAAGTTTTTTTTTTAATACCTTGCGCCAGAAATAATTGATGGTCGTATACCACAAAATTTACCTGTAAGTGAAAGGATTGAAATTTAGACAGAATAAATGCACATTTTTACATGACTGTCCAAAAGAGGAGTGTTATGTTTTCAAGGCTCATGTATGTTTGTATGTTTATTAATTCCACCATAACTTCTAAAAGGCTCAACCAATATCAATTTATGTGGTATCTTTAGAAACGTAGTTGTTGAAAATTAAAAAAAATATAATGGGCAAGCCATGGTTCATGTAAAAAAAGGATCATCCAGACTATTTTACTATCATCGTCTAGCTAGTCTACAGCTGGCTTAGTACATAAATAAAAATATATAACAGTAGTATTCAATAATCATTTGTTCACTAATTAAAGCGTAACAAAAGAAATTAAATAAATATAACAGTAGGTACTATTCAATATCCCATAGAAAACTATTAAAAAAATTAGTGCGTTTGCAAAAATATCGATTTTTCACTAAAAAGTATGAATTAAAAAATAAATAATTAAAAACACGCCTGCGTTGCAGTCGGGGGACAGTTTCGTGGAACAGTTTTTTACAGGTCCCCCGACTTTGCTGAAAAGATTGCTTTTCAGTTAAGCCCATTCAACACTAAAATCATTTAACTTGTTTTCAATTTTTTTGTTCAATTTTATTATTCACTTTTTGAGAAGGCAGGCGTGTTTTTCATTATTTTTTTTTTTTATTTAAAATTCTATGTTTTAATTTAAATACCCACAAACCCCAAAATTCATAAACATTTTTAAAAGTAATTGCTTAATAAGAAATCAAAAATTAGTTTGCATGATACTGGGTATAAGACCAACCGAAATAATGAAAATCAGCAGACCGGACGTAAGGTGAGCGAACGATTGAGTACATCAGAGCAATAATTTTGAGTGCTGTAGGAAAATAAACGTTTTGATTGCCTTCACGTGGTCCCCGGATGGTGCTAATCAGGTGACATACTGGTGGTAGGTTTCGACCGAAGGCTAGTGACCACATACTGGGCAAAGACATACCGACAAGCGGCCTAGTTGTGTACCGATTACGATGTTCGGTGCAGCCATTAGAAAAGTTGGGTCGAGATAGCTGTTCCACTGAAGGCAGGCCGGCCAGACTCGCACTTATGGATGTATCGGGTGATTGGTCGCGGAGGGTAACGGGCACGTTGCGCTGGCCGACCGCAGGTAGTTGGGTGCCCAAGTAGTGTGCCAGCCATACACGAAAGGCTGCTCCGCCAATAACTATCGAAAAATCCTGGCATGCGGCATCGTGCTGGTTGGCGACAGTGCCCGATAGACATTTCCGGGAGAGCTCGGGAATCCCCGCAATCTCCAGACCAGTCCCCCAATGATGGCGTCCTGTCGGCGTGTGTCCAGCGTGGAACCTCGCCTCACTTCCTTCTCCTATCCTACCTTCACTTTCAACCATGGCAAGGAACAGCTGCTTAAGTTGTATCAAGCGCAAGTTCGATCTTGCATGGAGTACTCTTCTCATATCTGGGACGGATTTGCCAAATACCAGCTTCATGCACTAGAAATGATCAAAAAACGGGCCAAGAGGCTCATCGGCAATGAGGCACTGGTCGAGTCAAAGCCTTGAACATCATCGCAGAAATCATGCCAGGTTGTCGGTTTTTAGGGTTCCGTAGCCAAATGGCAAAAAACGGAATCCTTATGGGTTCTGTCTGTCTGTCCGTCCGTATGTCACAGCCACTTTTTTTCGATACTATAAGAACTATGCTGTTGAAACTTGGTAAGTAGATGTATTCTGTGAATCACATTAAGATTTTCACACAAAATCAGAAAAAAAAAAATGTGGGTTCCCCATACTTAGAACTGAAACTCAATTTCTTTTTTAATTAAACCCATACGTGTGGGGTATCTATGAATAGGTCTTCAATAATGATATTGAGGTTTCTAATATAATTTTTTCCATTTGATTGTATTCATTATTCAACTGGAACAAATGCATTTTTTTAGGTTTCCATGCATATTGAGTTTCCATTTCATGCTCTATGTCAGTTATTCATAAAAGTGTAACTAAAAGTACTCGTAAAAATCGAATACTATTGGTTATTGTGTATGTATGTAAAACACTTCTTTCGTGAAATTTTATTCACGTTTTTGTAAATTAAAAAGTGGGTGTTCAGAATTGATTTTAATTTCGTTACTTACAATAATTTTGCAAGGCTGTAAATTAGTTTACCTTATTTCTATGGTTTGCTAAAATATTACGCGTGGCTACACCTTAACCGTCTTATTAATAAACGTGGACTAAGGTAAGAATAACTTTATTCCAAGCATTAGGCTGGTACTAAAAAAAATCCGTATTAATAAACACGGAATAAGGAGGGATTATACTAATCTGACACTAGTCTCGGACTAAAAGTTAAACCATGGTGCCAGCTAGTTTGGGGTGCAAGTTGAAAGCCTCCACGCGGCGCACCCTGGGCAACGTCGGCTCTAACTGTCCACCCACGTTGGGTGGACAGTTGGGGCGGGCGGCTAATTTCAACGCACGAGGAAAGGTCACGGTTCCAAACACAGATCATCATCCATGATGGTCTGTGAAGGGAACCGGGCCAGAGGCGGGACGGCTAGTCCGTTGCTGCGGAGGCCATCTAACGCCTACTCCCCCCTCTGCTTACAGAGGGACGGTCGAGTGCGCGTGCAGTGGAGATGGAACCCAATCCCAAGGTCTCGCGTGCCGAGGGGATGAATGGCCGGAGGGTTTGTATCCGGTCCCTAGCGCAGGGAAAGGGACCTCACCCTTAAAAAGGAAAAAAAATAATGGAAAATAGACTAAAGGAAAAAAATCCTCAGGCGGGTACCCTTGCGCAACGCAAGGGCGAATCCCGCCCCTCTAGGGATCTCCTAGAGGGCAGCCCCATCGTATCTGAGGGGGGCACCAATAGTCTCGCAGGCCGGCAGACCACCGTCGACCTGCGCCAAGAGAGCCACGAGCGAGAAAAGGAGCTCCAGGAGAACCTGGAGCGACTGCGCGAATTGGACATACCTCTTGCCGTCGCCAGCGGCAACAAGAGTGGAGGAGGCTCAGGTCCTGGAGACAACGTGTCCGACCAGGACTCGCGCGGCACTTCCAATTCTTGGAGGAAGCGTCCACGCAGCAAAGACTCGGTGTCGCTGGGTCTCTCCTCAAGTGAGGAGAACCTGTCGGCCCCGAAGGTGTCAACAGGGCGGAGAGGAAGGGGTCGCGCGGTGGCGGGTGTTGCTACCGCTCGGTTGCTAGAGCGCGACGGGCGGGGTCGCTTTGTTCGACCCGATACGCCTGCCCCAACGGAATGCGTGGAGAGTGACCCTGGGCACATGAGTGCGGACCAGAGCGGTGACTCCAACGCGTCCCTGCTGGGCAGAAATAAGGCGGAGGCGAATGCTGCAAAGAGAGCGCAGCGACAGGCTGTCGCGGCTGACGAGGTCAGTGAGCTAGCCCGACAGGCCCGAGAGCGGCGCTTGGCTCGGACGGCTGCCGGCGGTGATATATCGGCGGTGGCGCTCAATCGCCAGGTGATGGACGGGCTAGAAGTCGTCCTGAAGGTTGCCACCAAATCCGGCAACCTGAAGGGCACATTCACCTATGCCCTGAAGCAGGCGGTGAGCGACATCCAAGAGGCGGTTGAGGTCCTCAGCAGCCGCACAACCACGGATGAGACAGCGAAATTGTGGGAGGAGAACCGCCGTCTGCGATCCGAGTTGGAGGACCTCAAGCGGCAGTTTGCCGCCCAGAAGGCTGCCTCTACAGTCACGAGACGGCCCCTGCACTTGCGGATGCGGATATCGAGAGGATCGCGCGCATCTGCATGATGCAGTGCGGCCAAATGGTGAGTGCCCGGATGGAGGCCATAGAGGCGAGGTTGCCCCCAGCCGAAACCATCCGCCCACCACTCGCTGCAGACAAGCGGAGACAGGAGGGGCCCGCTAAACCGACAGCCGCCACGGCTAAGTCGAGAAGTGCCGGGAAGGGGGCCACTATGCTCACGGAGGGGCCCAGTAAGCCCGCTGAGGGTAGGTCCGTACCCACTTCCCAGTCGGCAGCTGCTACCCCGCCGACACCAACTGGCCCCCTTACGGAGGCCTGGACGACGGTGGTCAAGAGGGGCCGCCGTCGAAAGAAGAGGACGGCGCCGCCGCCGGCAACCGCTGGAGCACCCGTACCGAATAAGGCCGCGGGACCGCCTAAGGTCAGAGCACCACGCTCCGCGGCTGTAGTGATCACGCTGCAGCCCGGAGCCGTTGAAAGGGGCATCTCTTATAAGGCGGTCCTGACAGAGGCGAGGGCCAAAGTCGCGTTCCCCGACCTTGGAACACCGTCCGGCTTCAAAATGAGGCCGGCGATTACGGGGGCGCGGCTGCTCGAGGTGTCGGGTGCCTCTAGCGCCGAAAAGGCGGACATTTTGGCCGCCAAGCTGCGGGAGGTCCTCAACCCTGAGGACGTCCGGGTGTCCAGGCCTATGAAGACGTCTGAGCTGCGTGTCGACGGTCTGGACGACTCGACGACCCCAGCAGAGGTCGTGGCGGCCATCGCCCAAGCCGGCGGATGTCCATCCGAGGACGTGCGAACGGGCGAGATCCGCGCCGACGCTACCGGGCTCGGCATGATTTGGGTGCGGTGCCCGGTGGCGGCGGTGCAAAAAGTCGCTAACAATGGAAGACTGCTGGTGGGGTGGGTTGCAGCGAGGGTCAAGCTGCTGCAACCCAGGGCATTGCGGTGCTATCGTTGCCTGGACATTGGGCATGTCAGGGCACGATGCACCGCTGAAACAGACCGCAGCGAGCAGTGCTATCGCTGCGGTCAGCCCGGCCACAAGGCGGCCCAGTGCTCCGCGGCGCCAAACTGCAGCCTCTGTACAGCTGCAGGGAGGCCCGCTGGGCATAGAGCGGGCGGAAAGGCCTGTGGCACACCCGAGCTGCAGCAGAAGAGGAGAAGGAGGGCCAGGGTTGCCGGGGGGCTCTTTACCCCTCCGTCAGACTGGCTGCTCTTCAGCCGACTCCCGGCCTAGGAATGGAGCGGAGGGAATGGATTGCGCATAATGGCGCTCTACCATTTCCTCCAGGGCAATATCAACCACTCTGCCAGAGCTCAGGATCTCTTGCTCCAGAGCATGGCAGAGTGGTCGATTCACGTGGCTGTGATCGCCGAGCCGTATTTCGTCCCACCCAGAGATAACTGGGTTGGAGACCTCGACAGTTTGGTGGCCATTATTGGCGGGGCTCTTGTCAGCCCGTCCCGAGGTCGCGGCTGGGTGGCCGCCCTCGCGGACGGCGTTGGCATAGTTGGTGCGTATTTTTCGCCCAACAAGAGTCTCGCCGACTTCGAGAGTTTCCTTGTCTAGTTGGGCGCCGTCGTAGGCCGACTCCACCCTCGCCCTGTGCTGTTGCTAGGGGATCTCAACGCAAAGTCTTCGGCGTGGGGATCTCCGGTAACCGATGCTAGGGGTGAGGTGCTGGAGGAGTGGTCAGTTACCACCGGCCTGGTCATCTTAAACCGGGGCTCGGTTTACACATGCGTGCGACAGCGGGGCGGGTCAGTTGTGGACGTCTCGTTCGCTAGCCCTGCTGTCGCGAGCCGTGTCCGCGACTGGCATGTCGCCGTGGAGGTGGAGACGTTATCGGATCACCGATATATTCGTTTCGACGTCTCCACCCAGACTGCCGGCGGCCGCGGTACTCCGGGCCCGCGGACGGACGGCCCGCGCTGGGCGCGCAAGCGCATCGACAGGGAACTTCTCGAGGAGGCCACTATTGTTCAGGCCTGGATCCGGGAGTCGGCAACAACCGGACCCGTCGACGTCGAACAGGAGGCGCTGTGGTTCCGCGGGGCGATGACGCAAATCAGCGATGCATCCATGCCCCGAGTCCACGCGCAGTCAACGAGGCGCCAGGTGTACTGGTGGTCCGCCGATATCGCACAGTTGCGTGTCGCGTGCGTAGCGGCCAGACGCCAGTACACCCGATACCGGAGGAGACGTCGTCGGGTCCCTGACGAAGAAGCCGCGCGGTATGAGGTGTACCGCGCGGCGACGCAGACTCTGCGGCTGGCCATCGGCGAGGCGAAGAAGCGAGCCAGGGAGGAGATGTTGGAGACTCTAGACGGGGATCCTTGGGGGCGCCCTTATCGAGCGGTTCGAGGGAAACTTCGAGCCGCCGCACCTCCACTTACGGAGAGTCTCCAACCCGAGCTGCTGGAGGAGGTAGTCACAGTCCTCTTCCCGGCGAGAGCGGAGCATATCCCGCCACCGATGGCTTTGCCCACGGCCGCAGAGTCTACAGAAGAGGACGCCATCAGCGTCCCAGGGGTGACACAGGCAGAGATGGGGGCGGCCGTGATGCGGCTCCGGGCCAAAAACGTGGCTCCGGGGCCCGACGGAATCCACGGCCATGTGCTAGCCCTCGCTCTGAAGGAGCTAGAGCCCTGGCTGAGAGGACTCTTCACAGCGTGTCTTGAGCGGGGCCAGTTTCCCACTCTGTGGAAATCTGGTCGTCTGGTCCTGCTCAGGAAGGCGGGGCGTCCTGCGGACTCGCCGTCCGCTTACCGGCCCATAGTGCTGCTAGACGAGGTGGGCAAGCTGTTCGAGCGGATAATCGCTTCCCGCCTCGTCAGCCACTTGTACAGAGAGGGGCCGGACCTGGACGAAAGCCAATTTGGCTTTCGGCATGGGCGCTCCACCATCCACGCGATATCGCAGGTGAGAGTCCTGGCGGAGGAAGCGGTGTCCCGGGGTGGGGTGATGTTGGCGGTGTCCTTGGACATCTCCAACGCCTTCAACACCCTACCCTGGAGTTGTGTTCGGGAGGCACTGCGGTATCATCGATTGCCTCCCTACCTCCGCCGCATCGTCGGGGCTTATTTGGCGGAGAGGTGTGTCACCTATGTGGGACGTGATGGCGTCGAAAACCAGCACCGCATGTCGTGCGGTGTTCCACAGGGCTCGGTCTTGGGCCCGCCCCTGTGGAACATCGGGTACGACTGGGTGCTGAGGGGCGAACTCCAACCGGGCGTAGACCTGACGTGTTACGCGGACGATACGCTGGTCACCGCCCGGGGGAGTTCGTACAGGGAGGCAGCGTTGCTGGCGACGGCTGCGGTCTCACAGGTGGTGAGCCGCATACGGCGCCTTGGCCTGGAGGTGGCCCTCAACAAGTCGGAGGCCATGGTCTTTCATGGCCCCCGGCGGGCGCCACCGCCCGATTCCCATATCGTCGTCGGGGGGGCTCGAATCGCTGTCGAGTCTACCATGAAGTACCTAGGATTGGTGCTCGACAGCCGATGGGATTTCGGCCCCCACTTCCGGCGGCTGGCGCCCAAGTTGTTGGGCGCGGCTGGGGCGCTGTCAACGCTGCTTCCCAATCTGGGGGGACCGAGCGCCGCCTGTAGGCGGCTCTACGAAGGGATCGTGCGATCGATGGCCCTGTATGGGGCCCCGATCTGGGCGGCTGACCTGACGGCCGGCAGCATCGCTGTTCTTCGAAAGCCGCAGAGAGCGATGGCCGTCAGAGTCATCAGGGGGTATCGCACGATCTCCTACGAGGCGGCTTGTGCATTGGCCGGATCCCCGCCCTGGGACCTGGAGGCGAAGGTACTCGCGTCACTGTATCGGTGGCGCGAGGAAGCGCGGGCGCGGGGCGAAGGGCTGATGCAGCGACAAATGGAGTTGCGTCAGTCTCAGCTTCGCGAGGTCCTGGTGGCGGAATGGCGGGACAGGCTTTCACGCCCTACCGCCGGCCTCATTACCATCGAGGCGGTTCGGCCAGTGCTCGAGCGCTGGCTCGGGAGGAGGCACGGCTCTCTGTCGTTTCGGGTGACGCAGGTGCTCTCGGGGCATGGTTGCTTCGGGAAGTACCTGTGTCGCATAAACAGGGAGCCGGACGCCCGGTGTCACCACTGCGTCGACTGCCGGGAGGACACGGCGTGGCATACGCTGGCAGAGTGTGCCGCTTGGGAGGAGCCACGCCGTGCCCTCATCTCAGAAGTAGGCAGTGACCTGTCGCTGCCAGCCGTAGTCGAGTCTATGGTCGGCAGCGAGGAGTCCTGGGACGCGGTGGTATCCTTCTGCGAAACAGTCGTTTCGCAGAAGGAGGCTGCGGAGAGGGAGAGGGAGATATCATCCGCTAACCCGATCCGCAGCAGACGCGCTGGGCGTTGGCGGAGGGCGGACAACGCCCTCTTCCAGCCCCCCTAAATGGGTCCACGGGTGACGGACTCGGGGACGACCGTCGCCCCACCACACATCAGGACCTGAGGTGGCGGCGCGTTGTGTTCCACGCGCGCCCCTCTAAGACGTCGTGGGGGGAGTCTAACACCTCACTCCCCCCCCAACCCGAGATCGAGGCCCGCAAAGGCGGGCCGGCACTAGCCGGGGGTTGCGGAAGTATCGTTGTTCCCGCGACCCCCAGCGTAGGTGTGAGATGGAACACCGGGGTGGTTTTTAGTCAGTAGGAGTCTGACAGACCCCTCCGCCACCCCAGGGTGGAGGACATCCAATGAGGATTTTCCACCCCGGAAAAAAAAAAAAAAAAAAAAAAAAAAAAAAAAAAAAAAAAAATGGTGCCAGCTAGTTTAAGGTCGGAATCAGAGTAGTGTAACTATGGCAACCACAATTTTTTTTAATTTTTTTGCATCGCCCTATTCGGGCAGGCTAAGGTCTTAGACCATACCGCCTCTTGGAGTATTTGGCAGAAAATTGTATCAAGTCAGCCTTCCCAGTAAGCCTTCCCAGTAAGCTTTGCGGGAGGTAGTCAATACTACAGTAAAATTCTCTGCTCCACTATCCCGAGATCGCTTCTGTCAATGCTTTCACAGATTGACCAGTTGCGTAGACAGTTGAGACATAAAACTACACCAATTTAATATCACAATATCCACTAGGAATCAATTTGCAAATCATATTAACAGCCGCTGAACTACATTCGAAAAAATCCCGCCAAAAACTCTCGCAACCACAATTATTACATAGACTCTGAATTTTTATTTCGTAGATGTGGAACATTAAAAAAAATGAGGTCATTGGCAGCTGTTTAGCTTTAGTCAAAGAAATTACAAATTAATTAATTAATTATTCATAATTTTATGTAATTTTTAAGTTTAAAGGTAATACGATAATTTGAAAAGGAGGGATCCTTCACCTTTACTGTCAAATCTCTATGGCAGATGTCATTTTTAGTTTTTTTTTCCACATAATGTCTTCAACTTGCTAATTTTTCATTCACTAGTTCATTCTTTTTACTTTTAAAGACAACTGGGTTGCCAGAGCTTACGCGTAAATCCAAGACTAAGATATGAATAGTTAGTCCGAGGTTATTCCATGTTTATTAATAACATTGCTAGATCTATGTTAATCCTTAGTTACTCCGGGACTAGCTAGTCCAAGAGTAACTTCGGAGTAAGCTGGGAATACGCCATTTTTATTAATAAGACTGATAACGTTTAAATATAAAGTCCTGCGACATACTGACATACATCTTAGGCTTAGTAATTAGGTTCTAATACCTTTATTTTTCTTTGGGACAAATCGACCATACTATAACCAACCTCTGCAACTCCTGAAAGCCAGTTTCAACAGTGGTGACCACCAGAAAAGCGTTCAGACAATATTCAACGTGCACCGATGAAACAATTACACCATCTAGTATCATGCAATGAATTTATTTATGAAGAACAGCAGAGGTTTAAGAAAAACAAAAGCTTTTCGCTCATCCTAAAACACACCTATTTATCTCACACGAGCCAGTTTGATACCTCCGGCTAAATTGTGCTTTCAGAACAAGCGCCCAACTTTGTGTGGAGTCTTGATTATGCCAGTTAAAATTGTTTCGGGAACATCAAATGTTTTAACGGCGTTGTTAAGATATTAAAGGGTTTTCTGAAATATTGTTTGTAGAATAATATTATTTTCATCCGAAATATTTAAAAAGTCTGAAGGTTGCCGAACTATACATGAGCTTATAGGTAGGGTCCTTCAAATTCAAACTAGATAAAACGTTCGAATCTTACGAGATGAACTATTAACCTGGTGAAGGCCGCTTTAGTTCACTGCATGTGAAAAGCACAGGACTATTGGATGAGATGACGCTATATCCAGACGACGTAGACGTCTTTTATTTGAAATGATCATGACAATTTATGTAATCTGATTGGTTATAATTATTCGAATCAATGTCATTTATTCAGGTAAGCTGATGACAATTGTTGAGCCTCAAATATTTTGTGAGTAGCACATTTTTCGTTATTTCAACTGAGAAATAAAAAATACTTTCACAGTTATCAAATATTTTATAAACGTCACGCCTCTATACCCAACAGAATACCGTGAAAAAACAAAAAAAAACTCGTCGTTTTTGTATCGTGGTGGCGAATCTAATTGCATGTCAGTATTTCGACAGCGTGTGCAGTATCTATGCTGAATGAGTCATGGTGAGTAACTGCGTTCTGTCAGCGGTGCGAGGAATAGCGATGGATTACCAAATGCTATTTCGGTATTCCAATAAATCTTGTTTAGTTTTATTGGATTACCGAAAAAGCATTTATTTCATTTAATTTCCAATCCCAAAAGTACCTTTTGGGAACGAAAATTAAATGATATATGAAGAATAAAAAAACTGTGTACAATTTTATGATATTTTGTGAGTTTGAGGATCATTTTCATTAATTTTTACCTGCGGTTTTATTTCCGTGACCACATACCGACCAATTTCAGCACATGAAATTCGGTAATGGTGCAAGTAAAACAATTTTGTAATATGTTCAATATTTTCAGAAATGGTCGATACAAACCTACCAAACAAACAATTTGACCTTTTTATGATGTTAGTTTAGATAACGAATTAATTAACGAAAACATTTAATACTAAGGCAGTATATTCGAATACCTTATTTTCTTACACATACGAAGATTTTTCAGTACTGTACAGAAACTATCTAAAATAGTAGCTTATTGGGCTCTAACACCATAGATATAAAAATCACAAAGCTAGTAAGATAAAAAGTGCTACAGTTAAAGGGGACAGCACAGATACCCCTCTACCTCCTTATATTCTATCCGCGCCTCGAAAATAAGTCATATTTTAAAATTCTGAACAGATAAAGAGCATTCTCAAATATCTTGAGGTTTTACCAAGAGTGAAGTATTGGCTAGCTGTACATACCTACCTACCTACATAAGAATAATCGATCCAGGAACAGAATGGGGCAAAAATGGTGAACTCCTTTGGGCCGGTCCGTGAAAATAAAATGGTAAATATGAGTCTCAAATACATACGAAATATAAGTATATGTACCTCAAAGGTGTAAGGTAAAGTTAGTGTTAATAGTAGGCAGAGCACTTTTACAATTAATGGTACAAATATCCAATTACACCTTTTTTCCATGGGGGCAAAAGCTACATAAAACCACATGCTACGATCCTTACACACTCCTTTTGCTTCATTTACGTTCACACATTTGGTAACCATACGCTTATTACACCAATTATCTTCTAAACAGAAATCCCATTGTTTTCCAGCATGTTATTGCAGTCATCAACATTGAAAAGCACGCGAGCGAACCCCAAACCTTTAGAAATTCAGCGGTGCCGCGCTGAGCAGAATTTGCCATCTCAGAATATAAATCTCGCTAGCGATTGAATGGTGAAAAACCAATATTTTGTTCGGAATGTATAGTTTTTCGGCACGATAGTGAATTCCTGTTGGAATTCTTTGAATGTACCGTGTTACACATAATGCAGCTATGCTTATATACTTTACCTTTAAGATTTATGTCAGGAATCAGGATAAAGGGAGATCTGAAATATATTTGTTTCTATCATGCTGTGTAAGTAAGAGCTTCTTACGATTCGAAATAGCGTTCGATCTAGGATAGAAATATTTTTTTGTAAGTAAAGGATTGAGGGCGATAAAACTTTGGACTGCCCCTTCAGTGCCTAAAACGTGTATCCACGCGACTTCACGCGAGACAGTGGCTTTTCAATTGTTTTGATCCCATCCATTTTGCACTTTTTGAAAATCGTTAAGTATTGCTACTAATCCTTTTAATTCTTTCCACCATCATATTAAGACAAACACAAAACGAATTTATTGATCTTTTTTTATACAATAGCGGTCAAAGGGTCCGCTATTGTATAAAAAAATATTATATTCTCCAGTATTGCGTCCAAATTTTTGCATTATGTCAAGGGTCAATGCGACCCGACGTAATTTGAGGTGCCCTTGAACCCTCAACCTACTTCTTATAAGATTTTGTGTCAATATTGCTCGAGGGTATAGGTCGAGGAGCTCGTGGCTAAATGATAACAGCCGCACGGGTCGATCATCAAGGTTAAGCAACGCTTGACGAGGTCGGCCCGTGGATGGGTGACCATTTCAACATACCGAGTTTCCTCCGTGCCTCGGAAAGCACGTTAAGCCGTTGGTCCCGGCTGTTATTTGAAGATCTTTGACAGTCGTTATGGGTAGTCAGAAGCTTGAGATCTGACACCAGTCTTGCCAAGGGGTACCGTGTTACCCAGTTACTGGGTTGTGGAGGTCAGATAGGCAGTCGCTCCATGTAAAACACTGGTACTTAGCTGATTCCGGTAAGACTGGAAGCCGACCCCAATATAGTTGGGAAAAGGCTAGGCAGATGATGATTGCTCGAGGGTATAGAAAAAAAAAGGAGAAACTCTTGAATGGGCAATGGACATTCTTTTACAATGAATGATTTGTTATAGGCCTATGTCAAACATGAATGTGGTAATATTTCAACCAGTAGCTGTAGTGTGGTAGTACTTACTGATGGATGGTGTGAAAACCCATGATCGCAACTTAGCTTAGCTTATCTGTAATAGATACGTCGTGTTGTTAAATCAGGCTTTATTGTCTTAACTAATAATATTAAGATGTGAAATTTTGGTACAGAAGGCAGAAGCTATGTGTAATAAATGGTGATAAGGATTTCTGTCGTTAACATTTGCACGCTTCCAAACTAAGAATAAAATATTCCGATATCTGTTTGATTGCATACTTAGTTCAAAATAGCTTGTACTAGGTATAGCCTATTTAAAAGATTTGTATTGGAACTAAGCTGCACAAATGCTACAAAAACCTTGCTCTCAATTCTAAAATTAATACCTACTGCACAAATACCTGAACAAACCCTAAATCAGATTACATAGGAATGAGAATTCTATTAAAGCAAGCTTCTCCAGCGTTCCGCTACGAAATTTAGGTTCAGCTACATTGTAAAGTACAAAGTAGGTACTTTGTATAACTAGCTTTTTAGACTGATAACTATATTCTAATATTGTAATTCCTTCCACCATTTTCTGAATAAGTCTATTCAAACTAAACATTCAGATTTGAGAATACCGCGTCGGCGTAATGACCAATGTGTGCCGGACACCGTTAGCGTTTCGGTGAAATGCAGATTTGCAGACTATGCCGACATGTATTAGAATAGATAACAAATTTAAAAATGTGTCACGTGACTCTTGTCTATGCTGTATAGTATGTACCACTCTTTAAAAATAAAGTTAGTCTATTACGGAAAAGCAACGTGTTTTAATAGGTTATGGGCAAATATCCATAATTTTCAGTTTTATTACTAAGTTTAGTGTAAAACAGTTGAGAATTGTTGACTTTTTCGTGGAAATATGGCTGTGAACTACATTCAAAGCATTACGAAATTAAAAGGACGCGAAAATTATGATGAGTGGAGTTTTGCTGTCGAAAATCTGTTGGTGCTTGACAACCTCGTGAACTACGTAAAGTCGGAGCCAGAGGCTAATTTCGAGGCAAAAACATCAGATGACTTAAAAACCAAGGCGAAGCTGGTTCTAACCATCGATCCTGGATTATACGTGCATATAAGGGAAACAAAAACATCTTTGGAGTTATGGACAAAACTGAGAACCATGTTCGATGACTCAGGTTTTTCTCGTAAAATAACCTTACTAAGACATTTAATCTCGTTACGGCAAGAAAACTGCGATTCTATGACTTCATACGTCACGCAAGTAGTCGAAACAGCTCAGAGATTAAAAGGCACAGGATTTACAATCACGGAGGAATGGATCGGGTCATTGTTATTAGCTGGTTTGCCAGAAAAATTTTCACCCATGATTATGGCCATTGAGCACTCAGGAATGCAGATTACCACCGACATAATAAAGACAAAGTTGATTGATATGGAGGTTTCAAAGAATGACGTGGATTCCAGCGGCGCAGCATTCGCTGCAAACAATAGCAAAAAACAAAAATTTAGAAATGGCGGGAATAGCGCAATGTCATATACAAACAAAATGACAGGTGACAAGACTGACAAGATCATTTCTTGTTACAAATGTAAACAGACTGGTCATTACCGAAACCAGTGTCCATTGTTGCAGAAAAACAAACAATCAAATGCCTTTAGTGTGGTATTTTTGAATGGAAAATACAGTACAAACGAATGGTACGTAGACAGTGGCGCAAGTGCACATATGACGGCCAACAAAGAGTGGATAAAAAACGCAAATTTTACGCCTTATTTATCAGAGATCACCGTCGCGAATAATATGAAAGTGCCAGTTTTGTGTTCCGGGGACGTACAGATTACGAATAATTGTAACTACGATATCATGGTTAAAGATGTTCTATGCGTACCAAGCTTAACAACTAACCTGTTGTCAGTGAGTGAACTAATCAAAAACGGAAACAAGGTTGTTTTTGAAGAAAACCAATGTTACATTCGCAACAATAAGAATGTGTTGGTGGCCACAGCACAGTCAACAAATGGAGTATACAAGCTAAGTATTAAAGTAGCAGATTGTATGCTGGCAGCACCTGCTGTAGCAAGTGCAGAGCTTTGGCACAGGCGGTTAGCACATATTAACAGCAATGATATGAATAAAATGAAGAATGGCATTGTGGAAGGATTATCTTATCCAGATACTAGTGATATAACAATGACTAAATGTGTGATCTGTTGTGAAGGAAAACAAAAGAGGTTACCATTTCATCATCAAGGACAAAAAAGTACAGAAACACTACAGATAATACATGCTGATGTATGTGGTCCCATGGAGACGAAGTCCATAGGTGGTGCTCAATATTTTGTCTTGTTTATTGACGATCACAGTCGTATGACTTTCATATACTTCCTCAAATACAAGAATGAAGTATTCAAAATGTTCAAGAATTTTAAGGCATATGGCTGAAAATCAGCAGAATAACAAAATAAAAATATTGCGCACAGACAATGGTGGTGAGTTTTGTAGTGGTGAGATGGAAAATTACTTACACAGAGAAGGAATTATCCACCAGAAGACAACTACATACACACCTGAGCAAAACGGAGTTTGTGAACGGGCCAATAGAACTATTGTAGAAAAAGCACGATGTTTACTTTTCGATGCAAAACTAGGAAAGAAGTTCTGGGCAGAAGCGGCAAACACAGCAGCATACTTAAAGAATAGATCAGTAACTTCAAGTTTGGGAAATAAAACACCCTATGAAGCGTGGTATCAAAAGAAACCAGATTTAAGTCATGTTCGTCTGTTTGGTAGCCCTATAATGGTTCATATACCGAAAGAAAGAAGATTAAAATGGGACAAGAAAGCCCAAATGAACATTCTTGTGGGATTTTCAGAAACAGTGAAAGGATATCGTTTATATGATCCAATAAAAAATACTATAACTATCAAGCGAGATGTAATAGTGATGGAAGAAAAGACAGTATCATCGGGAATAAATGAAGAAGACACAGCAGAATGGATACAGAATGATGTTAGAATAGAAGAGCATGAGTCTCCGATTACAAATGAAGATGGCAGAGATTCAGTGGGGGAGTCGTCAATGAATGAATCTCTCCATGACTCAGATCCGAATACATCTGTATATACTGATCCGTCTAGTGGCAGTGATACAAGCACCACAAACACAGAGATAGAGATTTCATTTGGTGAGATTCAAAAAATTCCAGAATTACCAGAAGATAAGAGAACACGAAGACCACCAGATCGTTTTGGGTTTGGCAACATTTGTACTACCAATTCTTGTCCAGAAGTCGAACAAATAGATTTCTATGAAGCACTGAATGGACCAGAAGCTGATGAGTGGAGACAGGCCATGCGTGAGGAGCTCCAGTCGTTCGAGGACAACGATGCATGGGAAATTGTTGATATACCAAGTGGCGGATCAATTGTGCAAAACAAGTGGGTGTTTAATAAAAAACTAGATGTGAGTGATAAAGTGCGGTTTCGTGCCAGACTCGTGGCTAAGGGTTTTACGCAGCGACGTGGTATTGATTATGAGAACACTTTTTCTCCAGTGGTAAAACATTCTACACTGAGAATGTTGTTTGCTCTGAGTGTACAGTGGGACATGGACATTACACATCTAGATGTGACAACAGCATTTTTAAATGGACATTTAAAGGAAAATATTTATATGTCAATTCCAGAAGGTTTTGTAAATAAGCAAATTGGAAAGGTCTTGAAACTTAAAAGAGCTATTTATGGACTAAAACAATCTTCTTTAGTCTGGTATGAAAAAGTGAAAGATTGTTTGCTCAACTTTGGTTTTAAATTAAGTAAATTTGAACCTTGCTTGTTTACATTTTTTTGTAAGAATGTTAAGATAATAGTAGCTGTCTATGTCGACGATTTTTTAATTTTTTCGAATAGTAGTTCTGAGACTGATAAATTAAAAATGTATTAAGTTCTGAATTCAAACTGAAAGACTTAGGTCCTGTTAGACGTTACTTAGGCATGCGGATTAATGTAAACAAAGAATGTAAGACTATAACTGTAGATCAGCAGGAATATATAGAGCAATTATTGTTAAAGTTTGATATGTCTAATTGTAAATCTATAGACACTCCTATTGAAAGTAAGTTAAACATAGAAAAAGCCGAAAGTTGTGCAGTAAACATACCATATCAAAAGCTTATTGGAAGCCTTATGTATTTGGCTGTATTAACTAGACCAGATTTGTCATATTCTCTGAGTTACCTCAGTCAGTTCAATACTTGTTACAATGATGCTCATTTTAACTATGCTAAACGAATACTAAAGTATTTACAGAAAACCAAACATTATTGTTTAACATATAATAAGGATAATGCAGAGCTGACTGGTTTTGTTGATGCAGACTGGGCTAGCGATTGTTTAGATCGTAAGTCTTATACGGGGTTTTGCTTTGTAATGAGTGGTTCGGTGATTGCCTGGCAAAGTAAAAAACAAAAGACTGTCTCCTTATCCAGCACTGAGGCAGAATATGTTGCTCTTTCAGAGGCATCTAGAGAGGCTGTTTATTTAAAGAATCTGTTGTATGAGCTTACTGGTAAAAAATGTATGATTAATTTGAAATGTGATAATCAAAGTGCTTTAAAATTAGCAACAAGTCATCAGGCACATGCTAGGTCAAAACATATTGACGTTCGCTTTCATTATGTTAGAGATGCAGTTAAAAATAAATTAATTAATATTGAATACATTTCAACTGAGGAAATGCCCGCTGACTTGTTAACCAAAGGTCTTTTGTCAACTAAGCATTATAAGTTCATGCACATGTTGGGAATTAAAGCCAAATAAAAAATATGTATTAGTTTGGATATTCACATTTAATTTGTTAAGTAGGGGTATTAGAATAGATAACAAATTTAAAAATGTGTCACGTGACTCTTGTCTATGCTGTATAGTATGTACCACTCTTTAAAAATAAAGTTAGTCTATTACGGAAAAGCAACGTGTTTTAATAACATGTTGAACAAACGCGCGAATCCCACTGAATGGAAATGGACCAAGAAAATATGCCAGCATATGTACGTAATATCCACTAAATAAAAATTCCTATTCATAGTGTCATTTGAACGTGGGAATTGCGCGTTGGCGAAATGGGTAGGTTAATTGCCCTCGGCATTCTAAATGCCGACACTATGAACAAACTCGCCGATCCGTCGGATGCATAGACAGCGAATGTCCAAACGTTTGCAGTATGTTCTGAACTCTTTCTGTTTTTTTTCATTCGCCGTATTTGCAGTTGTTTTTTATAAGTGTTTAGTTTGATTACATATTTATATATCAAATAATCGTTAATTTATATATTCAAATAAATATGTAAAATTTTCGAAGTATAGGAAACGTTATTCTAATCTCAAACATCGGACGATACATGCATGTCCGAATTTATTATTAGGACACCTGTGGCCGTATCTGGACATCTACATAGAGTTAATAAATCCATGGTAAATTAGAGCGCTTTTATGCGCTGACATCCAACGTAAAATGAATCAAAGAAAACATTCTTACACGCCAAAAACTCCACACAAACCGGATTCTTGAAATCGTACAAAGTTATTTAAGTGAGATTAATCTAAAGGTACTTCTAGACCGACATTTGTAGGTAAATACATAACAACGATAATCCCGATGAATTGCATAACCACACTAGCTTATTCGTTTTACAAACGTTAGAGAAATAAAACCCAAATACTGTGAGTAAAAATACAGGCGAAATTATTTTGTTAAATGACCTCAGTGACAAATAAACAATTATGGGATTACCGGGTGACTACTAGCGGATGAGACTTGCCACTTTTTTTTGGGTCTGTACGAGGTGAGATGTTTTTAGAATAGAATAGAATAGAATTTTATTTTGCAAATATGGGTAATATACAATAGTTGTTATGATATAAAAGCTCAGCCATATTTTACCATTCGGCATGCAAACATTTACATTATTTATGCAACATGAACCTAAATAAATAAATTATCATTACAATTATCATTCAATGGATCAATTAATATATTATCATTACAATTATCATTAAATGGATCAATTAATATATTATCATTACAATTATCATTAAATGGATCAATTAATATATTATCATTACAATTATCATTCAATAGATCAATTAATAAAATATAATTACAATTATCATTCATTTCATTTTATTGCTGTAATTGAATCTTTTGTTTATTTTTCTTGAAAACCGGTGGAACAATGACTTATGTTGTCAGCCTGTAAATGAACGCGGTTAATACTGGTCGGTGATGCGGAGGAATGAGGAAAGTTTTAAATATGAACATTCAGGATGGCTATAAGAGTAGAGGAAGACCAAAAAACGATGGATGGACTGTGTGCTAGAAGATGGCTGGAAATGGAGTTGTTGCTGAGAGTACGACTAATAGAGAATTATGGAAGAAGAAAACGTGCTCCGCCGACCGAACCCAAATTAATTGGGATAATAGCAAGATAAAGATGATTGCAGATGTAAAACAATTGTCTTAGCTTGAATGTCAGAACGTTCAGAACCGCAATTTTACCACAAAAAGATACTGAACCATTTTTACCCAACAGTAGCGAAGTTCAAAAAGAGAGTTTTGTTTTTCATTCTAAAAAACATCGGTTATTGTAATCGTTTTCAGCAAAATGGTGAGAAATTTGTATTTTCAAGTCATTGCTAGCAGCCGGTACTTCAGTGATAGAGTTTAAAATGTCATATTTGGCTGTTAACCAAGTGGTACGATGTAAAGTGCCGATTGGAAGGCCGCTATTTTACTCGAGTTGAAATAATTTTGATAGATTAACTTCTGTGGAAATTGCTTTTTTGGAGTTGGTAATTTAACTTGGCCACAGACTTTATTAGGCCCAGAGGTTTGTAGTGGAAATGGAGAGCTTTGCCAAACAATGGGACTTGTAACTATATCCAAAATGTTGTTTGGACTTGCCTACGTGACATTTCGGTACCGCATGACAATTCCATTCATTTGGGATCATTTGAGTATTGTTATGGCTGATAGACTGTCACTTTGTCTAGGCCCTCTTTTATATGGAACTTTACACTTCTGCCTAAACCTTAGAGGAATGTAAATGTGATTTTATTCCATGTTTCACAAAGCCGTAGAAAACAGTCAGCTATTTCTATATTAAGAGCAGCTATCCACTCAACATCACGGCTACTTTCATAACGAACAACAAAGGCAGTCAGTATTAAAATCAATCTACAAAGCTTAAATTTCCATCTACCCTTCTCTCGCCTGAAAATGTCTGATTATCATAAATTAAACGAACATTTGTAGTCTCGTTGCCTTTTAACGAACACTTTTAAAGGCTGATTTTACATAATTATGCGGAACCCGACCTATGTGATTACGGTGTCTACTCTTGACGTTGTAATCAGGAACCCCAAAAGGTACTAAAAGCCTGTTATAGTTCGGAAAGGTGAAAGGGTTGTAAATCCTTTGTTTACAATGAAAAGTTAATTTTAAAGGCTTTCCCTTATATTTAAGAATAATTTGGTTCCGCTTAATTTTGTTACGTCAAAAGAATAAATTTCGGAAATTTTATACAACAATTGTGACTAATTTTAAATATTTTTTTCGGTTAAAAAAATGCTTCCACGACCGCTTCTTTGTCATTTCTTATTCTCTAAACGTTGAAATTCGTACGATATTTTATTGTGAATCCGCAATTATTAACTTTAAAAAAAAGTAAGTTCCCCTTCGAATTTTATCGCTCACTTGAGTGAGGTTCGAAATGACCTGTACTGAACATCAGTTACTGAATTTTCCTCCGGTTTTTGAATTAACTGTTGGTAAGCGAAGATTTGGTCGAGATAAGAGCACGCTTGCCTAGAAGGGGAGGGGGGGGTAGGCAGAAACTACAGAACGCCACCATATCTGTATTTCGTTATAATGGGGTAAGTAGGGCAACGAGTACCTACTTTTCTCTTTTGATTGGTTACCTGTGTGTTTTGCGTTGTTACGAACATTACGGACTTCCTTTGTTCGGGCGTGCAAACAATCAGGCTTTGTTGTCAGTTTTGTTTGTTTATATTGCTGTTAATAAATTAGAGCTTTTAACTTTTTTACTGTCAATAGTTTGCAAAAGGCAGCAATTCATTCGTGTACCACCTTCATGATTCAATAACAACTGCTTATCTACTTTCTGCTTTCTGAGAGAGTTTTAATGATACAAGGTATTTTTGTTACGTTTTGGCATGGCAATTGCAGTTGAAATATTACCACATTCATGTTTAACATAGGCCTATAACATAAATTAAAGACGAAATATTAATTGGCCTTTTGTGAGCTTGTGTTTCTATGTCAATCAACTTATTGGTGTTTTTTAACAATCATCCAAAGATTCATTCAAAATGAACAAAATGATCCTCAAAATAACATAGTCTGACAAAAAAGTTTGACCGTTTAACGCTTACATTATACAGGATGTGGCAATAATGAGCTAATTTCGTAGGCTATTGCTCATTTCCAGAGGGCTAATATTGCTCACAATTTGTTTAGGTCATTTCGGGCTATTTTCTTCAGCTAATGTAGATGATAAGATAGATGTAAAGAAAATTTGGTCGTTAGTCTAGTTAGCCTTATTTTGTAAGCCTTTGGGATAATGATTGCTGGGATACAAAGGATAATACACACGCTTCAAGTTCAGTGAGTGCAAGCGCACTCGCGCGTGACCTGCATCTGTTGCAGATAGTACGTACACGTCTATGTGTGAATGCGCCTGTTTTCACTTGTTAAATGAGGCTGACTTTCTGTACCTATCTTTTTCTGGTACTTAGGTCGATTTAGTCTGGGTTAGGGAACAAATGGTCTAGTTGTTCACTTAAATACTAAGGCTAGCCTATATTAGGTCTTGTAAAAGGATGTTGTGGATCTAATTAGGTCTTGCTGCTAAATTCCGACGCGTTTATTTGTGTTAGAGTATTCTATTTTGTTGTAAGTGAAATTACGTTTTCTTTAAGTTAGATATTTTTCGTCACCGTTGATTAGGGTTTAGCCATCTTGCGATCTCAAAAATCAGGATATATAGATTCTTCTGCCTGCTTGTGAATTTTAATGTATAGGAGACTTAATTCCGTGATGGTAGTACGTTAGGTCGCAGCACCCGAAGTCTGTGATTGGTTTTTTTTTGACAGATAACCTCCAAATATCGTATTTGTTCTAAGGGTTTTTAATGCACTATTTCACTTTTACTGATCGCACTAATCAGTTCCACTTTCACAATGATGCAAGGGGTGGTACGTCGTACGAAGCGGCCCTAAGTTTTTATACCCAATATCTTTTTTTATATAGCTTTAATTCTTAATTTATTAACGTGGCTTACGTTTAGCTCTTTTGAGGTAAACATAACTTTACAGTTTGGCGGCCAACAGTTCTATCTGGTTCTGGCAATTAAAGTAGAGAAATCAATTAATTTAACACTAAAACGGGGATATTTTTGCGGAGCAAGGAGCGTTAGCAGGTGATTCGTCACGTACACCATAACCGAAAAAAAACCATTAATTAATATAAAAATTTTGACGTAAATACTCATCATCATCATCATCATATCAGCCGAAAGACGTCCACTGCTGGACATAGGCCTCCACCAAGCGTCGCCACATTGACCGGTCCCGTGCGTAACGCAACCAGCGGATCCCCGCAACCTTCACCACGTTATCGGTCCACCTGGTGGGAGGCCTTCCAACGCAACGACTTCCGGTTCGCAGTCGCCACTCCAGAAACTTTCTGCCCCATCGGCCACTTAAGTTTGGCAATTCTTCGGTCTATGCCGGTAACCCTGGTTCTCTTGCGGATCTCTACATTTCTGCTCGATCACGCAAGGAAACGCCCTCTCCATTGCCCTTTGAGTGACTATTATCTTTCTGATGAGGCCCATTGTGAGCGACCATGTCTCTTAGAAAAAAAACGGCGTTAATACTGCATAGAAATTATATTTTACTTCCTTTACTTTACTCAAGTAAATTTTGATATGTATTATATCGCTATGTTTTTGTTATGAAAAGAAGAGACTAACTCTCTTTTTGTCTCCCACTCCTATCTTTAATCCTGCAGATATCCAATCCCGACAGCAAACATAACCCATCAGATAACCCGACGACAATATTGCCAAGCTATTGGATGAACAATTCCATTATCTCTGAAATAAAATTAATTCACTTTTAGTCTATGACAAGGATTAAATGAAAACTTGTTTCAATGATTGTTGATTTTTTTTTAACACAGGCCTTTTATTCTTAATCTTTCCTTGAAAGATGTTGAAGGAAAGATAAGAGCTAGACAAGATATACAAGTCTTAAGTTTTGGTTAATAACATCTTAGTTTGCCCAATTTCATGAAACTTTTGTGATTGAAATTGTTTTAAGAATTTGGTGATATTAATGTTTAGAAGTTTAGATTAACAAAGCAACTGGCTTAAATTGAGCCTAGTCTTAAAACTTAGGTTGTTATTTAAAGGAATGATTTAAATACTTTGGAGTAGTGACGATCAGGTTGATGGAGCACGAGTAGAGCTTTTTGTGGAGCAATTCGTGATTCACGTCCGTGCATTTCAACGTAAGGTTCAGTTGAAAACCAGCGTCAGGCAACTCCCAGTTGTCTGGCATTTTGCTGAACTGGACCTTTTTGGCGCAGCCGCGGGGCACAATATGTATGTAATTGTTTTTAAAATTAAGTTCCCGTTTATTTGTGTGTATCCGTGTGTGCCAAATAAAATTATTTTCTTTCTTTCTTTCTTTCTTTTCGTTTGGTGAAGTTCGCACAGCTTACATAATTCTGATGCCAAGCAGAGCCCTACACGGGTACACGTGTGTAGGGATGGGTGCTGGTGTAAAACATTAGATATATTGGCTTTGTTTCTAAAAAGGTAAGGTACGTGAGGGAGATGCCTCTGGTTTTGTAAATGTCCATATGATTGTAATCCTGCATGACAAAAAATAAATATTAACTAGAGATAGCAGCTGCTCTGCGCTCTTACTTCAAGTCCTTCGGTCGTTGAAAACGTTAAATTCTGTCAGCGACAACGAATATCAAAAAGTTCTAAATACCAAGCGCTATCCACATGTTAGGTAGTCAATCACGAAAAATTTGGGCTCTTTGCAATCGTTATCGCTGATAGAATGTCACTTCTTATAAAACTCAGGACATATTTAATTAGAACATGACGTCAAGGACATTTAAGTACTAAGCATTGATTCAGAAAACTATTTATCAACACGGAACTTATTACAACTCATTGTGTATAGTAAATGTAACCAACCTCTCATTACACAAACTATCTCATCCTGAAACTACGCAGTTTCCAGTTTAATAAGGTTTTTGATTAAAAGTTTGGTTGAACGTACATCCTTAATATAAAGATCAAAAGGCAGCAGTTTGTCGTATGTTCTCGTAGCCTGCAAATAGTATTAATTTTAGGTTCCTGGCCGATAGCCTTTCAAATGTAATAAATTTGTTCGCGACGAAGCGTCATCAACCATACTAAATGGTTCATAGAAGTTTAAAGTATGTATGTGTAGACATGTCTGCTTACCACGGCGCGCCATCTAATACTAAAATAATTTTTAGAGGCACGTCTGTATTTATACTAAAATAAAGGAACAATTTCCTTTATTTCTCGGTTAAAACCTTAATAGCTTTTAACCTAGCCTAAGGATATCTATAGGTTGGGTTGACCTGCTGGTGCCAATAGTAGGCTGTCTGTTGACGTCTAGAAAAAGCTTATTTTCGGGAATCTTCTATGGGATATCATCCCTTATGTAACGAATCTATAAATTCCTAAGTCATTTCACCGACTTTAGGACTTCCTACTTAGGCTAACCAGACAATCACCGCCTATTATGGGGATTCTGGTAGCCGATAGACCACACTTTACATTTCTAGTGTTCATATAAGTCTATCCAGGCTATATGCACATAAGGTGCCTCGATATGTACAAATTCGATAGCTGGTCACTTTCTTTGCGCCCAGCTATCAGAGAAACTATTTATAAACCCTAACAAGATTGGGACGACACGATGGTGCGTTTATCGGGCCATCGGGAGGTCCCCAAAAATTCCTTATTTTCGGAATTCCCAGGGGTGTATAGTCCCGGGGAATGCCAAAAACTGACTAAAAATTACATTTCCAGAAACCTATTTTCTGGAATTGTACTTAAACTACTTGAGCGATTTTCGCTCCAAAGTGATGGCTTGGTAGCTAGTCCAGCAAGCCATCCGAAAGTACTTACACCATGAGTACATCTATTCCCTTCATGGAGTTATTCCACCTGAAGGGTCTACAAATTTCAACGTTTTACGTTGTTTACATTTTTCACGACTGTTTATCTCGCTGACTATCCAAGCGATTCTTCCCATCTAGAAACCGCCTGGAAGCCCTTTTAGCAAGCTTTCCAATGGTAGTACTTTTACCAGTACACCTATATGTTTTCTAGGTACTTAGGGCACCTAAACCCGTAAGCATTTGCCGAAAACCAGATAAACAGCAGTTTTCTATTATATACCGACTTGATATCTCAAGTAAATGGGCTTTATATAAAAGACTACGCTAACTATGAGGTGTATATAGGTTTCCCGTCTCGGTCTAGGTCCCCTATATACCCTAAAATGACCTGAAACCATATATTTGGTGTTTGAGATATCAAGTCAATATTCACATTTATATAGCGGAAACTATGTGGTTTTCACATAGTTTCATCATTATGTACTGATTTCATGTCCAGTACATAGGATAAGCCCTTAAAAACATGATTTTAATTACTATAATTTTTCCAAAAAACTCCAAAACTATATATATCGGGTGGGGCCACCTCGCGGGCCATTCGGAACTAATCCGTCGTCGAGCAATGACGTATCGTACGACAGAAATTTATGTTTTTCGCTATGATAACTCTTATCAGTATGCTTTCTAATGCTTTTACTCCATTAAGGGTGAACTATTGAACCCTATAACATACTGACAAATACTAAAAACATTATACTACTATCTCAAAAAATGCAGGTAAAATTTTAGTATAAATACAGACGTGCCTCTAAAAATTATTTTAGTATTAGATGGCGCGCCGTGGTAAGCAGACATGTCTACACATACATACTTTAAACTTCTATGAACCATTTAGTATGGTTGATGACGCTTCGTCGCGAACAAATTTATTACATTTGAAAGGCTATCGGCCAGGAACCTAAAATTAATACTATTTGCAGGCTACGAGAACATACGACAAACTGCTGCCTTTTGATCTTTATATTAAGGATGTACGTTCAACCAAACTTTTAATCAAAAACCTTATTAAACTGGAAACTGCGTAGTTTCAGGATGAGATAGTTTGTGTAATGAGAGGTTGGTTACATTTACTATACACAATGAGTTGTAATAAGTTCCGTGTTGATAAATAGTTTTCTGAATCAATGCTTAGTACTTAAATGTCCTTGACGTCATGTTCTAATTAAATATGTCCTGAGTTTTATAAGAAGTGACATTCTATCAGCGATAACGATTGCAAAGAGCCCAAATTTTTCGTGATTGACTACCTAACATGTGGATAGCGCTTGGTATTTAGAACTTTTTGATATTCGTTGTCGCTGACAGAATTTAACGTTTTCAACGACCGAAGGACTTGAAGTAAGAGCGCAGAGCAGCTGCTATCTCTAGTTAATATTTATTTTTTGTCATGCAGGATTACAATCATATGGACATTTACAAAACCAGAGGCATCTCCCTCACGTACCTTACCTTTTTAGAAACAAAGCCAATATATCTAATGTTTTACACCAGCACCCATCCCTACACACGTGTACCCGTGTAGGGCTCTGCTTGGCATCAGAATTATGTAAGCTGTGCGAACTTCACCAAACGAAAAGAAAGAAAGAAAGAAAGAAAATAATTTTATTTGGCACACACGGATACACACAAATAAACGGGAACTTAATTTTAAAAACAATTACATACATATTGTGCCCCGCGGCTGCGCCAAAAAGGTCCAGTTCAGCAAAATGCCAGACAACTGGGAGTTGCCTGACGCTGGTTTTCAACTGAACCTTACGTTGAAATGCACGGACGTGAATCACGAATTGCTCCACAAAAAGCTCTACTCGTGCTCCATCAACCTGATCGTCACTACTCCGTTCGCCGATCGCTTCTCAAACGATCACTCTATCGCGAAAAACACGACTGTGTAGTATATTAGTGTACTTACCTGAATATCTTGTAAGAAATACCACTGGCTGCCAGTAGCTGGGCCTAATACTTCATCGCAACAGAATGTTTGAAGTATGTAAGTAAAACAACAGTCTATTCATTATACTTTAATTGCATCCAATAACGTTACAAGTTTTCTCATGTGTGTAACAACAGTCAGTTATCGTAAAATTTTGGTTGTTCTGGAAACAATGTGTCAGCCGAACGGACGAACTCTTGCAGTTTTCGCCACTGACACGAATCCGCGTTGCTCTGGAACTTAACACGAACGAGCGCCTTCTTCCATAGCTCTTGAGAGTCGGTGAGGCGCGCGTCGCTAGCCTTGTAGACCTTGCAGTCTATGTAGTATTCACCGACCGTACTTGCTGTTCGACGCTCGCAACCGTTGGCCACACGGCTTACGAAGTACGATGGCAGACCAGATGAACCCGTGCTGTGCTCTGTGTCATTTTCATGGTTGCGACTGATACCAAATATATCAGTGCTGGTATTTGATAATTTGCTGAAAAATAAAACTGATGTTAATATGTTATCCTATTAAACAATTTATATATTTGTCATTTATACTAATTAGGGTAATCTCTGGAACTACTGAATTGAAAATAGTTTCTCTACTAGAAAGCTACATTATATTTCCTGAGTGACAAAAACTGTATTTTGTTTAGAATTACACCTGTGCAAATCCAGAGCAGGGCGTTAGATTAGGATAGAATATTAAGAACACATAAAAAATACACAAAAATAACAAACGAATTATTTGTAAAATCTATAAGACATAAGACTTAATTAATAGAAAGCAGCATTAATAGAGTTAATTCAAAATAAAAAATCGTTTACCTCGTTCGAATTGCATGAGTCGATGGTGAATCCGACTTGCGTTTCCCACTGACTTTTGTTGGTTTGCGAGTTGGTTTAGTTTTCTGATCAAGTGTTAGAGCTGGTTGACTATATTCACACTCAGAATCAGACCTGAAACAAAGATATGAAATGTTTTGTTTAAATCATGCTATAAATATACAAACAGATCACGGGTCTCAGTAAACACTTAAAATATTTTTACCCGACTGCGCTAGAAGGAGGGTTATATTATACTTACATTTTGCCAATCTGCAGTTAGAATTTCACTGAATTGATTTGATGAATATTAATACTGGTATTGACAACAACTCGAGATTTACACTATCTAATTATAACTGATGGTACAGAACTTCTTATAGACGACTTCCACACTTGCAAACTGCAATTAGATTGTTTAATGTACTCCAAAAACACGTAGCTTATAAAATCGATAACGCATTATAATTAATTGTTTCAAAAATTACCTCATTCAATCAAATCTGATACTATAAATCGTCTTTTTTCCTCGGACGTATAATACCAGTTCAAAAATAAAGACTAAGCAGTTATTATTCGTATACCTAGTAGCGGATGACGATTTGGCGATGCAGCGAAATAACGTAGGGTTGACGAAACGAAACAGTACTTTAGTAACAAATCGGACGGTGAGCTATGGGCAGCTCGCTGTCCGACCGTTCAGAATCCGTCTGAACCGAGCCCAAATCGTCAACGGCGCGCCCCTTTCGTCAATGCATGATTTTTTGTAGAGCATTAAAAAAAAAAAAAAAAAAAACTTTTGTAACAAATAAAAAAGTAATCAAGTGACTTAAATGTGACCTTTAGTTTATTGTAAAAATGCATAGCAACTAAGTTTATTAGTAAAAAAGAGTTTTTTCATATTTTTCATTCTCTGAAAGTAGGTCTAAAGTTGCCTATGGAGCGGGATGAAAGCTATACTTTTTATCCCTAGGAGTTCTATTTCAACTGAAAACTGTCAAATTATTAAAAAAAACCAAAGGAGCATAGATCGGGCGACTTAGCAATGAGATTCTTAGATATCCTTTGGTTGAACGGAACAATAACAACGTAATTATCTGAATAGGTAACATAATGTTGAATGCGTGTCAACCCTACCTAAAATAGATGATTGATGCAAACGACACAAAACGACTTAGTTGACCCAAAAAAACAAATACTTGCGCAATAAGTATTATAATACAAAATATGATACTTATACATCTTTTAAATTTATTACCTAAAATCAACGACGGAAGCCTGCTCAAAAGACGTTACTTATGGTTAAATATTTTTGTATTAAATTAATTATTTACCTAAGAATTTGGACAATTGACATCTGGATCATTCTTAGGTATAAACATTTTGCAGGTAATTTTATACACTTTTTTTGTATTTTTTTTATTCTACTATCTGAGGGACGAATTATTATTATTATTATTGTGCATTTCTCTTTCCAGAAACAATTATTTCAACAAGCTTCTCGAATATTTTATAAAGAAGAGATTATTAAACTAGAGGACTAGCAGCAAACTTTCAAAACCGGATGACTAGACTATCCATTTTATTGAAGGTAATTTTGTATACTATATTTACTATAATTATTTGAACTGGGCGCCTAATTAATAATATGCTTTTCTCTTTTCAGGACTATTTTGTCAAGCGACTCGAATCTCGCTAAATAAATAACTACAGCAAATTATTGACCTCTGGGTCATGCCTAGGTATAAATATTTATATTTTGCAGATAATTTTATGCACTTTTTTGTATTTTTTTTTTTTTAATTCTTAAATCTGAGGGGCAAATTATAATTATTGTGCATTTCTCTTTCCAGAAACAATTAATTTGACAAGCTTCTCGAATATTTTATAAAGAAGAGATTATTAAACTAGAGGACTAACAGCAAACTTTCTAATCTGGATGACTTGACTATCCATTTTATTGAAGGTAATTTTGTATACTATATTTACTATAATTAATAATAATAATAACATTCCAAAACTTTCACACAACGCCTTCTAGTCCTAAACTAGCAGAGCTTGTGTTATGGGTACTAGACAACTAATAAACATACTTATATATTTCTAAATACATACATATTATAGATAAATTACACCTAGACACAGAACAAATGATCGTGCTCATCACACAAACATTTGTCCTGGGTGGGAATCGAACCCACGACCTCCGTCACTAATCACTAGACCAACAGGCCGGCCAATTGAACAATTATTTGAACTGTGCGCCTAATTAATATTATGCTTTTCTCTTTTCAGAACTTATTTTTATTTGGATGTCAATAATTAGGTAATCCTCCTAATACTTTCTTCAGTTACTGTATACTTTTACTTTTTCTCTTTATTTCTTTAGTTTTTTTCTACTTTTTTTGTTTGATTACTTTCACAAGATCACTAATTTTAGTTCTTAGTATTATTCTTGTTATACATATTATACTTAGAAACTCTAATCTTTTAGTCAAACGTTAAGTACGTTATAGTAACGATAAGTTATATTAAATTAATCAATAATGCCTCATTGTTCAGTTTGTAATATATTGATAGATAATAGTCGATGGTCTGGTCATTTACGTAGTAATAATCATAAAACCAATAGTGCGACCACTGTTTTTGACAATGTCGCAATTATTAATTCTGCATTTAAAAAACGAATCGTTAGTTACAAGATCACCGCAACTGGTGAACAAATAAATAATTTTCCTGAAATGTTTCTCATTAATATTAGTAGACAAGTTAAAACTTTAATAAATCAATCATTATTGAAACATACAGCTCTGAAAATAAATTTTGAACTTTTTTCTTTTTTTCTAATGTTTAAAAATGATCAAAAAGAAATAAAATCATTCGCCACAAAAAACATTATTGTTAATTTTAATTACGACTTTGATTCAATTTATAAAGCAGTGATTGATTTATTGTTAAAGAAAATTGAAGAGTTTCAGGAGAGAGATAGCGGTTGGACATTTTTAAGCAATTCCCATGTAGAAATAAATATTAATAAATATCAACCTCTCGGCGGATCTAAATTTATAACTTTACCGAAATGTATAAAAAATAAAAAAGCTTGCTTGAATATTCGTAACAATGATGAGTATTGCTTTTTATGGTGCGTAGTAGCGGCTCTGTACCCTAGCCCTACTAGCCAACATCCTGACAGAGTTTCATCTTATCCTTACTTTCAGGATGTTTTGAACGTTGATGGTTTGACATTTCCGATAACATTTTCAGACATAGCTGTCTTTGAGAAAAATAATCCGTTTTTGAATATTTACGTGTATGGTTTAAAAAATAATAAAACTATCGTTGGACCTTTGTATTCTACATCGAATCATAAATCTAAGAGCATCCATCTATTGTTCTTGGAAAATAATACTAATACTCATTATTGTCTTATCATTGATTTACCTCGTCTAGTCAGAAATCAGATAACCAAACACCATGGTAAACTGTACTTCTGCGAAACGTGCTTATTGTTTTTTCCAACGCGCACCCAAATTGATTCACACCTATGTGGAGGGATTGCCACGGTATTACCAGAAAAAGGAACATTTTTAAAGTTCAAAAATTACGATAGAAAACAAAATGTTCCTTACGTCATATATGCTGATTTCGAAACGATACTTGAACCGATTTCCGGCGAAGATTTCAACACCGCTAACACGTCATATTCTCACCGACACGTGCCGACTGCGTTCGCCTATAATATAGTGTCATCATTTAACGATACGGTTGGTGACTATAGAAGTTATCGCGGAAAAGATTGCGTTTCAAAATTTATACATTTACTGACTGAAGATGCTAAAGCAATACTCAGAATTCTCACTCAAAACGAGCCTATGATATTCACAGATATAGATGCTCTTGATTTCAAACGCGCTGTTAAGTGCTACGTTTGTGAAAATTTACTGTTGAAAGATAGAGTTAGGGATCACTGTCATATGACAGGCCGGTACCGGGGTGCAGCACATCGACACTGCAACCTACAACTCAAAGTACCAAAATTCATCCCAATATTTTTTCATAACTTATCCGGATACGATTGTCATTTATTTATTAAAAAGTTAGGCGAAATACCTGGACAAATTAAAATAATACCCAAGACTAAAGAAAAATATATATCATTTACAAAGTTTATTCCTATTGCTGATAACGAGTTTATACAAATAAGGTTTTTAGATTCCTTCAACTTTCTAGGAACTAGTTTAGACAAACTTGCTAAAACATTGCAAACAGATGATTTTGTTAATCTTAAATCGAATTTTTCTGATGAAACACAATTTAGTTTGCTGATTCGTAAAGGTGTGTACCCGTATGACTATATTAAAGATTGGAAATGTTACGAACAAAAGTCGTTACCTTCTAAATATTATTTCCATAATTCTTTGACTAACGAAGGTATTAGCGATGAAGATTATAGTCATGCACAAAATGTTTGGGCTGAATTCAGTATTGCTGATCTGGGCGAATATACAGATCTATACTTAAAAACAGACGTGCTTTTGTTGACAGACATATTTCAAAATTTTCGGAAAACATGTAAACATTATTACAAACTCGATCCCGCCTTTTACATAACTGCACCTAGTTTATCGTTCGATGCAATGTTGCTAAAAACAGGTGTTCAGTTAGAACTGATTTCGGATTTAGCTATCATCAGAATGATTCAAAGCGGTATACGAGGCGGCTTGTGCATGTGTTCCCATCGGTATGCAAAAGCAAATCACAAATACATGCCAGAATATGATGCATCACAGCCTCAGAGTTTCATAGTATATCTAGATTGTAATAATTTGTACGGTTTTAGCATGTGTCAGTATTTACCTTATTCTAATTTTAGATTCCTTGATGAAAGTGAATTAACTAATTTTTGTGTAGAAAATGTCGAGGATAACTCTGAGTGGGGATTTATATTAGAAGTCGATCTTTTTTATCCTGAACATTTACACAAATGCCATAATGATTTACCATTTTGTCCCGAAAAATGTATACCTCCAGGAGGTAAAACAAAGAAACTAGTTGCAAATTTACATAATAAGTACAACTACGTAATACATTATATTCATTTAAAAAAGTGTTTAGAACATGGCTTAACATTACGTAAAGTTCATAAAGCTATTACTTTTAGACAAAGTCCTTATTTAAAACAGTACATAGAATTAAACACTCGGTTAAGACAAAAGGCAAAAAGTTCTTTCGAACAAGACTTTTTTAAATTGTTAAACAACAGTGTTTTTGGCAAGACATTGGAAAATACTGAAAATAGAGTAACCGTACACTTAGTTAATCAATGGTGTGATCAAACTAATCGAACTAAGAAATTTATATCCTCCGAGAGACTTGTAGCCAACCCCTATTTCCATAGCGCTTCAATTCTAACTGAAAATTTAGTTGCTATACAAATGAAACCTGACCAAATTATTTTAGATAAGCCTATTTATATTGGATTCACTGTATTAGAACTTTCTAAGACACATATGTATGACTTTCATTATAACATTGTAAAACCTTTTTATGAAGATCGAGTGCAGCTGTGTTATACAGATACCGATTCGTTTGTCTATAAAATATTCACGTTTGATTTTTATAGTGACTTAAAGTATAATTTTTTACAATATTTCGACACCAGTAACTATGATGACAAAAATAATTTTAAAATACCAATTATTAACAAAAAAGTTCCAGGTTTGTTCAAAGACGAAATGGGAGGAAAATATATATCAGATTTTGTTGGTTTGAGATCGAAACTTTACTCAATAAAAACAGTCGATAAAGTCATTAAAAAAGCAAAAGGAGTAAAATCAAGTGTAATAAAAGACTTAAATATAACAGATTACGAAAATATTTTATTAAATGGGGGAATTATTCGTGGAAAAAATATTATGTTTCAATCTATAAAGCACGAAATATTTACTAAGAGTGTCAACAAAATTGCCTTATCTCGAAATGACGATAAACGCTTAATATCTGTAGATCGAATATCAACGCGAGCCTGGGGTCACTCGCTTATTTTAAAACGCTAAAATTAATTTGAATGTAATTAGTAATAGAGTTAGAATATGATTTATGTAACCTATGTAACATAGTTCTTGATCTTTAGTGTATGATAAATATAATTCATAGTTTTAAAAAGCTAAGTTTATGTAAAGATATTAATTTAATAAAATGTGAATGATTATGACTACTTGTTTAATTTATATTTTAAGACATCATCCTCCTTTTTTGTAGTTGGTTAAATAAAATGAAACCCGACCAAGATTTAAGGCTGTCACACACGACTAAGGTACTATAATTATTATTTTATTTGATTTTTTTAAGAAACTAGTGCGCCTCATCTTCAACGATTGCATTACTGCTTAACATGAGGTGGAATCGCAGTCAAGCACTGGTTTATAAAAAAAATGTCTTAAGATACAATATCACTCGTCATACAATTCAATGCACCATTACACACGACGAAGATATTTATTTAATATTTTCGTTAATAGGTGAATTGTATGGCGAGCAATATTGTATCTTAAGATAAAATATTATAGTATCGTAGCCATGTGTAGCGCTCCTAATTTGCAACATGATATGCATGTTGAAACATGAATCGTTCATTTTACGTAAAATGTATTTTGTACGCTATACAATAAGACTGATTATACAAATTTCAAATAATGAATAGTTGTATCAATTGCATAACGCTGATCATGCAAAATAACTATTACAAAGACATAGCAGTGCATTACCCTCATAAAAGCTTAGTTAGCATTTTAATCTAAATTGGAACATGTTTCGCCATCGCAATATATATAATTTTTCAATTTACGAAATAAAATTCGTCTTGAGTACTTGTATCACGCACACAGTGTCTTGCGATCATGTCATCGGTAAGTTTCTCAATTTTTTTTATATTATTTATAAACTAGCGATTTATGTAGTGTGAATAGTGTAATCTGCTGACAATTCGTGTATGCATCACTATTTTTAACCGACTTTACAAAAAGGAGGAGGTTCTCAATTCGGATGTTTGTGTTAAATAACGAAGAGAAAAAAAAAAAACTTTAATAGAAACACCGACTGCCGAAATTAAAGTTATTTTGCACTTTTTGGTGAAGTCGGTTGTATTTTTTTTGTAAAAAAAAGTTTTCAAAGTTTTCTTTTTAGTTTAAATTTCATAGGTGTCTATTTTTGTTCCAGATTACGGAATCAGAGGTTATGTTTAGCCAGTACGCTCAAAATCCTTATGAAGGATTCTCCGAAATGCTCCATGACGAACCCGGGCCCAGCAAACAAGTGACGAAAGAAAAAAAATCAAAACAACGAAGCAGGGAAAAGTCGAAGAAGCACAATCCAACTAAATCCTTTGTGATGAGCCGATTACAGCGACGAGGCATCAAATTAATTAAAATATCGGTCCTAGATCTATGCAATAACAATCCGCAAACCAGTGAAAGTGACAGTGACAGTGAAAACGTTATTATAAGTGCTCAATATATCGTTAAAGACGCTATCGACAATGTTATGGACGAAACTGAATCTTTAGTTAAAAAAATATCTAAATCTTTGATAGATAGTGATTTTTAGTACTTGTTTGTCTAAGAAGTTGAGTACTTATTTGTGTTGTTTTGTTTAATTTTAAAGAAGATTGTTTTATTTGTAGAAGTTTAGGTGTTTGAAATAAAAGCAGTTTTACAATACATATAATTTTTTATTTATGAAACCAATAAACTTTAACCAGGTACACATTTATAACTCTAAATACTTTCTAATACATAACACATTTTTAAGAGCACAATGTTTTAAATGTTTTACACAATTTAAATTAGTTCTTCCTTCACAGTATTTTTTATGTAAAATTAAGAAATTAGGACATCCTTCAGTACCAAGGTCTGATACTTTACAATTCTCACAAAGTTCCTTTATCCACTTTACTTTCTCCAAACCATTAACAACGATTTCCTTATTTTCTAGATAGGGAACAATTATACGACGAAATTCTTTATAGTCGATATACCCTTCATTCCAATAAATACCTCTGTTTCTTTCCAGCCACTTAACTTGCCTCTTTTCTTCACTTGTTAAGTATTTAAACAAGTATGGTGGTTTTATCAAAAATGTTTGCGTATAATCACGGGTAGCAAAAGCCAACTCTTTTATTATAAAATTATTGTACAGGTCTTTAAACCCTTGAACATCTAATATAACAATATTAGGATTCATGATATTTTCCTGACTGTATTACTTAAAGGTTTATATTCAATAATACAATCGTTCAATATAAGACAATACGCAGAAGTTTGATCTGGTATTTCCGTATCACTCTCAATTTCCAGTCTTACGTCTACAACGGGCCCAGTCTTTAAATTGTCAGCTTGCCTAGAGCAATCGATAACAAATAGTGGCGCTAAATCTTTAAATTGTTTTTCGCTTAGTAAGGGCTGCGGTCGACGCCCGTAATAAGACTGCTGAAATCTAACGTATTGCTCATATAATAAAGCGATTCTGTTATTCGCGAAACTCACATTTAGGTTTTCATACGGGAAATAAGTAGAGTTGAGGTACACTTTTACATCACGAACATGACAATGATCGAACTGAGACATATCAGAACTGGCATTGTTTTTTCTATTTGTCTGTAGTCCCATAATAATGTATCTTGGTTTCTCTATTTGCGAGGATGTTTTGATTGACCAGGTATGTTTTGTAGTTTTAGGTAAAGCCGGATATTCGTACAGATCCCAATTTCTGAATACCATCTGCAGTGGTCGATCTTTTTCTAATAGTTTCAATAAACTTATTTTCTCTTTGTCAGACACTTTAACGTGCGGTACGCGCCAAATGATTTTATTTATCTGAACGTCTTCCACAATTTCACCGGTGTTTAGTTTTACAGCATTCAGGTTAGTGTTACTTCGTAGCAATATCAATTCATGCTTACAATTTATCACGACTTTCTTGAAATCCTCTGCGAAACCAATGATATTACAGAGGGGTATAGAAGCAGAAAAATTACCTCCGTGAATGTTTTTTGTGCCATCGATATTCCAGCCCCATGAATTCGATGTCTTTGATTCGTTCTCATTCATTGATATTAAAGATTTCATGGTGGTAGTAACGCCAGCATTTTTTATTTTATCAATCTCTACTCCATTCAACTCATACCTTATATCTTGGAACAAGTAAAGGAGAGCATTATTCGTAAAATGAACGCTAGAAGCCTTGTCTTTTGAGTCCTTTTTGCTAACAATTACAGTTCCTTCCAAATAAAGAGTGCTAGCTGATGGTAGTACATATAGGTCCTGTTGGTTGATGGGTATGCGAATTTCATCATTTCTATTAAAACTTGTAACGTAGGGCTTGTAGGAATGAAATTCGATTCCTTCAACTGTATTGTCGTAAGTCGGAGCGGATAAAACGTCTAAAATATTCATTTTAACAAACCGATAGCTTTCAGGAATGCCTTATTATTATTGGTTAATTTTATTTTTTTATTAGAGCGCGCTCTTATTTTCTTGGTTGCTAAATTAGCACTGATATTTTTGACCTGGGGCTGCTCATATTTATTATAGTCAATCATTTTTTCGTCTGAGATGTAAATATAGTTGTACTTCTTCACCACGTAAATTTATTAGACGATTGTTAATATCTAACAGTCTGATATGTATACAGCTTATGTTGTTTTGATTGATTGGAAAGTATATTGCGTTCTTCGGGATTTCTATGATCCTATATCCAGGCGGCACATTGAGTGCAAATTCGTGGATAATGTGACTCGGATCTCCGTTTATGTAGGATCCGCTTATAATATCACATTCAATCCTGATCACGGTCGTAGGTAAAATGTTGACAGGAAACTGTGATACATGCCATTTATTACCTTTTAATATCTGCTTATCAAACCCTAGCAGACGTCTAAAGGTGTTTTCTTTTTCAAAATTGATGTCTTTCGTACAGTGTATAGTAGTTTTTAAAGTATTGTTATTGCAATCTAGTTTTATTGATGCTCCTTTTATCTCCGATTTTAAATAATCACTGATATCTTGCAATTCATAGGTTCCATCCGGTATTTCAATGATTTCGGAACCATAGTAAAACTTGTTATTCGTTTCATCAATGTTTGGAATAGAATTAAATGTTGAGAAATGCAATAATGCACACTCATACTGTCCATTTAGTTGTAACGTATTAGGATAGTACGTGGATAAGGTAGACGAGTTTCCGGTTATCGATAAAGTGAGTGACATTTTGCAAATGATTGAAATGAAAGACACACATTCATTTTATACATCTTTATTCCAAAATTGCCACAGATATTCTAAACATAGGTGACCACAATTTACTGTGTTAAACTTTTGATATCTTGTGTAGTTGTAATAAACAGTACAATTCTTAAAATATCGCATTAATTCCATTGGAGGTTTCAAGTCTCCATAACTATCAAAGTATTCACAATAGTCGGCTACTTTAACATAAGCTACCCAATGCGTTCCTTCATTTTTAGAATCGTCCAAGTTAACAATACCACATTCAATCTGTTTTGGCTTTCTTGGCAATAGATCCTTCATGTACACTCCTCGAAAGTGTGGGATGTCTCGTGCATGTTCTTGGATGTCGATATTAGTCAGTGGGCGATTAGGTAGCTTCTTCATCAGTTTTTTGGATGTTCAATAAATAACCCTTTACCATTTTTATGCGGTTTAATGTATAAACCCTTACCCAACGCTAAAGCCTCCATAGTCTTATTATGACGTTCTGTTTCTCGCAAATTTTGTTGAGCTGATTTGTAATCATTAACGGTTTTTGCAATACCCGCTGCACCACCAGCCAAAGTGCCTAAAGCTGATAAGCCAGCAAAAATTGGAATTAAAGGCAAAATACCGGTATGGGTATGATTCGAGGTACCCGAATTTTCTGAATTTTTGGAAATATCTTTTTTGCTGCTAAGTAAGCAGCATTAATTAAAGCTTTACTATCTTTATGTTTAATTTTCTTAATTTTTGATTTTATCTTTGATACAAAATTTTGAAACGTTTTAATTCCGGCACCAGACTTTAATTTGGCTTTCATAACTTTGCTCACTAGCCATGAGCTAAATTTTTCACCTTTAGCAGCATCTTTTGATTTAAGTCTTTGTTTTGCCATATTCATTAATTGTAAATCAGCTTTGTGACGATGTGATAAGTCTGTGTGGTTAGCGTATGCAATGTCGTGGTGCATACAAGCTTCATCCAACTTATTAATACCTCGGTCACCACGTAATAAACGTTTCTGGAGTTTTGTTCCTGGTCCGCAATAATTATATCCAGGCAAATGAAGCTCGAATGGTAGATTTTCTATTATACTATTAACCAGTCCACCACCTTGCATTGTACAAAGCGCAATGGAAAAATATTAAAAAAAAATGACTATATACTTATTAACTCAATCCACTAATGCAGCTTTGTCAATCCAACTATTTTCGTTATTACTAAGACCCAACCATTTCACGTAAATTTTAGTTCCTTTCTTTTTTAAAACTTTCTCTATCAAATAAACACCAGGATAGTTTGATTTTTGAAGTTCTTGTTCATAAAAGGTTCCTAATATAGTTTGTTTTCGTTGATCTTGTACATGGTATGTCACTGGTATTGTATTATTAATCTTCTTTACAGTAAAAATTTCTGTTGACCAATTTGGAGTATAACCTTTCTCAAAATTGTGTTTGTATTTACTGATACGAACATTATCGCCAATTTGAAACTTAGGTTTATATGGAATAGATACAGGTTTATGTACTTTTAAAATACTTTCTTTTATTACTTGCTCATTAGATTTGTTTACATCGATTGGTTTTAATTTAATAGTTCGATGTTTTGTGTTGTTATACGATTCCAGTGTAACTTCTAATGGTTTACCTAGCCACTTATAGTTTCCATTAAGGCTAAAATATTTGTACAATTTATTTTTTATGGTTTTTATTAGTCGTTCAACAATTGATGCTTTTTTGGTAGAAAACGATGAGTAATGGTTAATTTTGTATGTTTTCATAAGCGTGTTAGATTTATAAAGGAATTCTATATAAAAGTATCGATATTTACGAAGATAGCAAGCTTAGCTTGGAATGTCAAGATGGTTGCTGGTTATTTACTGTGTATCAGAGTTCCTTTGTGGTGTATAAGGGAAAGGTTTTATGAATAAAAGCACAGAAAGACAAGACTAGGTATTTATTTCAATTAGGCTTGTCAATTAATTCATATTGAGGCTCAGAGAGCTTACTGCCCGTTCGCTATACTAGTTCTCGTGGAGAAGAAGGGCAAGAAACTCCACGGAAGCAACAATGGTTGTAAAAGTATCCATATATATCTTTTACAACCATATAAATCTTGTTTATCACAATAAAGGTCTAATTCTATTATGGCCATTATATGATGAATCTTGTAATATTCCACAATATAAACAACAAGGATAAGGCAAAGAACATGACTAGCCCTTAAATCAATTTAACATCATTATGAATAAAGGCCACAACATGAAATAGAGTTTCAACACCACCATTAGCAATAATCAAGTTATAATTATAATATCAAATAACTTACGTGAAGCTTGTGTAGTCCACCTTTCACAGAATATAACAATTCAGGAAAACAATATCAGTATCACAACATACTGTACTGGCTTGTAGTTCACCACAAAAGTGATTCAATCATACGAATTATACAATATTTATAGTAACGAGCCGAACTGTCAAATGTTCCCACCATTTTCTACATTTCTATAAATAATCTCACAATTAGATCAATAATCAATTCTTGAGTAATGAAACCTTTTTAAAACGTATCAAGACAATTAAGGAATTGAATATCGCCTATTTAGTAATTCTTAATCAATATTCGAAAGAATATTGATACTAACTGACAGACTTGTACCAATTGTCTCAAAGGACTTATAATACTAAAATAGCAATATAAAATCCAGGATACATCACAATGATTATTACAAATTACGTAATATTTTATAGGAATATCATAACTGTGGCTTAAATGTAAATTTAGAGTTATTTCCTGTATTAAGTTATTTACTCAGGTGGGTACTCTAACAATTGTAGGCATTTGACACACAATAATAATTTAGGTAGGTACTTAGACATTTGTCGGTAGATGCTTAATAAATATGACAGTTTGTATTTTGTAGCAAAACATTATGACGTCACACGTACTTCCAATACTAACACGGCCATACTGACATGTAGTTCGTTCTCGGACTACATAACTAAAAACTTTAAACTAATTATCTCTTATTAATTTTGTAAAGAAACTTAATGCTAATACATAATTCATTGTTATAGTCCAATTTACCACATCAAAAGGACAAAATAACAACGGTTAGTACTTTGACATCAATCTAAGCCCCTCACCTGCTGCACATGAGACGGGCTAGAGCAAAGTAACTAACTTCAGCAGTTCCAATCATTTCGTTTTGTTTTCCATTCTATTTGTCACATCTGACATACAATACATATTTTTATATGGATACAATATCCATATTCTCAGTTTATCATTTTCCATTCTGTTTGTCACATCTGACGTCCAATACATAATTTTCATATAGTGTACAAACATAATGCACAAAAACATCATGTACAAACATGTTTTTATTCTTTAATAGTATCTTCAATAATAACTTTCGTATAGGCCATTTCACCTGGGTAAAATCGTAGCTTGTCTTTAGAAATTACGAGACTCCTTCGACTTTTTTTTTTTTTTTGGGATTTCTCTTTTTTATACAAAAGTAAACTATACATCCTTATTCTAAATATTATTACACCAACCAACAATACATCGTTCGGCCAATCTGACAATATCTTTGCAAATTTTACTGAACGTAGATATTTTCTTCTGACTAAAATCAGATCAACAGAGGGTATATATTAAAATTCTTTATTTAATCAACTACAGTCCGACACAAAAGAGCAGAAACTAAATATTTGGGAATTAACAAGTTTCATTTTCTGGCAACATCTGAAATGAGTACTTGAGCTGTCAATTCTTCTTGTTCGGTTTCGATTCGTAAGAATTTTGGTTTTTGTTAGATATTTCTGAGTGTGGACCGAAAAACAGTGGCAAATTATGAATAAGGTAATTCGTGGTGGTGTCCCGTGATATAGTTTACAAAGTTTATATGCGGTTTATAGCCGAATAGCAGAAAAGCTGGGAACTATCCAACTTAGAAGATGTTTACCATCATACAGCAGATTGTACTGGTAAGTAACTATTGAAAGTTACACTAAACGTTAATTACAAACGTTTAATATATTCAGGGAGCTAAATTTTCGAACCACATATCATTTACAAATTATTTATCTACCATTTTTGAGGTTATGCAAAGATAAACAAATACCGTTGTAATTATAGCGCAACTTAACAACGTTGATAGTAAGGCAAAAACAATTAATGAAATTTATTTCGGATACGAAAATATTTTTTGTTATACTATATTTGTTGATGCAATCGAATTAATGGAAAGAAACAATTTCAAATTATATTCACGTTTATTTACCGCGGAACTTGTTTCGTCGGACTGACAGTGATTCTTTTATTTACTTGTTTTAGGTGTTTCTGTAAGCACAGTGCACAGAATCGTGCAACACGGCATTGAAAACGGTGGGATATTCTCAACACCAGCTAAACACAGGAAGGGTCGTCCCGAGGTGCAGACAGCAGTGATGAGACTGGTTCAGAAATAAGTGACGAATCAATGCCAGAGCTTAAAATAGACGACACGAACTTAAGTGATCCCATGAAAGGTGTAGAGTATTTAGATTTAGATTTATTAAATTAGTTTATTTTATAAATTTTAGTTTATATTTGAGTTTATATTGAAAGCAATTGAATATTAAAAATACTTATTTCTTGCGATGTTTTTGTTTTATTACTACTACATATTAAATATTTAATAAACATACTTATTTAATATATTTACTAATTATTTATACCCAATAAATAAATAATACTATTCAAGTATCAAGATCATCCGGGTCGTACTAACTGGGTTGCTATCTGAGCGATTGTGGCGCCCTCACTCAATTTCCACTCCTTTACGTCGCACCGTAACTTCGTCAAACTCAGAGGTCGCAGAACGTTGCTTGATCATAAAGATTCAGAGGCCCGTCTCGACTTGTTTTGACCGAGTTTTAGTCAATCAACCAACTCAAAATCAATCCCTTCGGTCACAAAAAAGTACCAACTATTAATTTTGACATTAGAATGTCACGCTTTACATTTAACGACAACATTTAACGACCTTTTTCTATAATTACTTTCCAACTAAATGCTAACATTTACCAGAAATAAAAACGATAAAATATTTTTTCTAATGTACCATGCTGATGGTACGGCCTGGCATTATTACAACTCTTCTGTTTTTCGCCTGTCATGTCACTTTTCAAACAACCTACTCGGTAAGTTACACCCACATAGTTTTTATTATTATATACTTTTCATTTATTTGTTTTATTCTATAATGTTTTTTTTTTTTATATATTCACGACTCAATTATAAGAAGTTACTTATTATGTAGCTGTCCCGATAGAATCGAACTATGTAAGCTGTGTGGTCGAACAAATTCTTAGACATTCACCCATTAGTGTTCTTGTCAGTTAATCTTTATGTTCCTAAGAAAATAAATTAGCCAGCTGTGCAAATTTTTAGCACTTACTTAGTTTGCAATATTTTTTTTTCTAATTCTACCTCTGTATACCATTAGATCACGATTTGTTTATATCAAAATTTCAATCTATAATAGCCCTAAAACTAATCGCTTAAATTTATTATCAGATCGAGAAATGCAAGGTATGAAAATATTAATTGGACTGTTTATTTTAATATTTCTAAAGAGTAGAATATTTATTTTATTAATGAATACAGATTTTTTATGAAAATAACTGCTCAAGAGCTTTTGCCATAAATAAGATTCCTTTTTAGTTTTACTCAAAAAATAGCCAAGAGAAAAACGGAGGACCTAGAGAGTCTCTCGCAAATGTGAGAATATTGGAAAAAAATACTTTGCTTCCTCCACTAACTAATAACGATTCTTTGCAAATCCTTTGTACCCTTTAAGTTGTGTATGTGGCCACCAACTATTTTATCACCAAGTTGGGTACATTTTTGCAAAAATACCCTCCGGTAAAAAAAAAACACAAAAATTCTAAACAAGTTTCTGATAAATAAACGGAAATCCTTAGGAATTATCGTTTTACGCTTATTCAAACATATCTTTATAACACAAGATATTCAAAATTTACATATATTCAATAGTAAAACAAATAAAACCAAAGTCTCACCACTTTTTGCTGATTCGTTCTGCAGCTGTCAGCTTGATTTCCATAGTCTGACTCCAATGCTCTGACAATAGTTTGCAGATCCATGTCGTACAGCTTTTAGCTCCGCAAGCTATGCAGCTCGCAGTACCGTCGGCTGGGGTTGCATCGCGAGGACATCGCCGTGGTGCGAGTGGAGTCGGTGACTCGTCGACACGTCGTTTATGAAAATATGACAAAATAAAATTCATTAGAAATCTTGTGTAAGCTAGAGCTGAATCCCACTTCTGATGTTAGATTTATAAAGGAATTCTATATAAAAGTATCGATATTTACGAAGATAGCAAGCTTAGCTTGGAATGTCAAGATGGTTGCTGGTTATTTACTGTGTATCAGAGTTCCTTTGTGGTGTATAAGGGAAAGGTTTTATGAATAAAAGCACAGAAAGACAAGACTAGGTATTTATTTCAATTAGGCTTGTCAATTAATTCATATTGAGGCTCAGAGAGCTTACTGCCCGTTCGCTATACTAGTTCTCGTGGAGAAGAAGGGCAAGAAACTCCACGGAAGCAACAATGGTTGTAAAAGTATCCATATATATCTTTTACAACCATATAAATCTTGTTTATCACAATAAAGGTCTAATTCTATTATGGCCATTATATGATGAATCTTGTAATATTCCACAATATAAACAACAAGGATAAGGCAAAGAACATGACTAGCCCTTAAATCAATTTAACATCATTATGAATAAAGGCCACAACATGAAATAGAGTTTCAACACCACCATTAGCAATAATCAAGTTATAATTATAATATCAAATAACTTACGTGAAGCTTGTGTAGTCCACCTTTCACAGAATATAACAATTCAGGAAAACAATATCAGTATCACAACATACTGTACTGGCTTGTAGTTCACCACAAAAGTGATTCAATCATACGAATTATACAATATTTATAGTAACGAGCCGAACTGTCAAATGTTCCCACCATTTTCTACATTTCTATAAATAATCTCACAATTAGATCAATAATCAATTCTTGAGTAATGAAACCTTTTTAAAACGTATCAAGACAATTAAGGAATTGAATATCGCCTATTTAGTAATTCTTAATCAATATTCGAAAGAATATTGATACTAACTGACAGACTTGTACCAATTGTCTCAAAGGACTTATAATACTAAAATAGCAATATAAAATCCAGGATACATCACAATGATTATTACAAATTACGTAATATTTTATAGGAATATCATAACTGTGGCTTAAATGTAAATTTAGAGTTATTTCCTGTATTAAGTTATTTACTCAGGTGGGTACTCTAACAATTGTAGGCATTTGACACACAATAATAATTTAGGTAGGTACTTAGACATTTGTCGGTAGATGCTTAATAAATATGACAGTTTGTATTTTGTAGCAAAACATTATGACGTCACACGTACTTCCAATACTAACAAGCGCTTGAAATGTGTTATTATAAAACTCTGTTCCCATATCCGTTTGTAAATTATCAGGTTTTCGATTACTGTCAAGTAATATTCGTTCAAATGCATGAGTGACATCAAGTTTATTTTTTGATTTTAACGGCTGCGTCCAAGCATATTTTGAGAAGCAATCGATCACTATTAAAATGTAATTGTAGCCTTTGTTATATTTCCTTAGATTTTGCATATCCATCAGATCAGCTTGCCACAAGTCATCGATTCCCTTTAGAATGACATGACGTCTAAGGAAATTTCTTCGTGCTGCTCTGTGTATTTCATTAACAATTTGCTGTTTTGCCATTACTGATTTTTTTGAATTAATTTATCAACCTCTTCTTTAGTATAAAACTTATCTTGCAAATGACTTACAATTGCAGGCATCTTGGCTTTTAAAGAAACCTGAAATGTTTCCCGTGCGTCTATAATACTTTGTGAACGCAATGTCCCTATAAGTGTATTAAATTCTTTTATCATATTAGCAGTCATTCGATCTACATAATCCTTGTTCACTGCATCGTCAGCTTCTACTGGATTTTTGATTCCTCTCAGTCTTGATGTTTTTAAATCAAAATCTCCGTTTTTTGATTTTAATAATGTATTTTCATTAATCTCAAATAACTCTGATAATCGCATTCTTTTATGAATATGATGTCCGAATTTATCTACGTTCATGTTTAAGGTGTATTGTGTTGTGAGGTTTATAATAAAATGAACACACCTTTTAGAAAACGTAGATGTATTATTTATTTATAATTTTACTTTCACGTAATTCTTCAATGATAGATATAATTTCATTATCTAATCCTGTGTTACCAGCATCTCGAGATGCGATTAATAATTTTAACCTATCCACCAGTTCATTTGGATCATTCCAATATACAAAATCAACCTTTTTCTTCCACATTTTGGTTAAGGGTAGTCCTTTTCCCTTCGATTGAGGAGTCTGAACAGTGTTTTGTATTTTGAAAATAGGCTTGATAACTTGCATATACTTTTGACCTTTATTGCTTTTTATTGGTTTATCCGGCTCATAGTCTCGTCGATGTGCGTTTGTATCAAGTAGCATTGACTTATAATGCTGCATATCACTTTCTGTAACCATGTTTAAATCTACGTTCTTTTTCAGTAACAACTGTTTCAAACCAGACGTATTTCTATAATTGTGTCCAGCTACTGTGATAAATTCATCGCCGATCGTTATACGAGCAGAACCTAACATCAATCTCCCATTTTCTACTCTGACACCGAATGGAACATCTGAAAGAGCTTCTGAGGATACTGACCAGGATGACGTGTCACGAGCGGGGTTGTTTTCAACTAATGATTTATATGAAGAGTCACTTTCGATATCAGATTCATATTCATTTGAATTTTCTTTTCTAACATTGACTTCTTCGTTCTGCAAAGCTTTATCAATAAACGGAAGTTCTTCTTTTTTTGTAGGACACAGGTAAGAAGTCTGCTTACTGGCATTAGCAATCTGGTTGAGTGGTTCTGTTACAGGCTTGAAAACTGATTCCAGTGTTTGCTGATTGTTATTCTCGACATCTCTCATTTTTCTTACTTTTTTCTTAACAGCTTCAGCTGCAACTACTATTTGTCTTTTTAAAAAATTTTCCATTGCGAAAAAAATGAGCTGATAGTGATTGATGAAACGATGTCTGAAGAATAATAATAATATCACGAAGGTAACGGACTTAAATAACCCTATTCTTAATCAAAGACTACAAAGGTGTCAAATTTGTTTCTGTAACATCCTTTATTTTTTAAACAATCTTTATTAATTACTACATAACTGAAGGGCTCGTTCCATATTTTTGAACACATTTCACGAAATTCATTCCATGTCATATCAGTGTTGACATGTTCTTCATAAATATGACGCAAATTAATGTCATCTTGTTTGAAAAGTATGATTAAGTTCGCGTTGTCTCTTACTAACTGCTTAGGGATTTTACTATAAGTTTGATTTAGATAAAAACAATCGATGAACTTGTGTCTTCCCATTGCAAAATAATCACGCATGCTATCTTGATTTTCGCAAGCCACATCATCAAATATTATCACAGAGTTAGGTTTTGCGTCTTGAACTCTTATCACTTCCTCATTTCCATTATATTTCTGGAGTAAAGTACCTGGCACTCGTTGTAAAACTTTTTCTAAAAACATGTATTTGGGTTGATACAGAGTTTTCGAATAAACATAAACATTTTTAAATCTTAATCCATTTTCGTGTATGAGAAGACCAATCAATAAATTGGTTTTTCCACAGTTAGACGGTCCGCATATGATACATCGAACTGAGTCAGGTAACAATTCTCCGTGACGAAAACTAGTCTTACTAACATCCTCGCAGATTGTTGTAACATGCAGTGATTGTGGCTGCTTTACAAACTTCATGATTACACTTGGAAACAATCTGATTGGTAATGAGTAAAATGTATCTGATACATTAATATTTATAAATTGAAATAGTAGTGCAACCTTTTTCGCGATAGAGTGATCGTTTGAGAAGCGATCGTACTTACATTATTCAGCGTTACTTTATGTAGTAATGCGTACTCGCCCCAGCTACTGGTAGCCAGTGGTATTTCTTACAAGATCTTCAGGTGAGTACACTAATATACTACACAGTCGAGTCGAACGTTTATTATTGGGTATTCTATGCCACTGTCGCGTAGCGAGGCGCACATGCCGAGCTACTTGCCGACAGTGGCATAGAATGCCCAATAATACACTACTGACATGCACTACCAAAATGTCAAATTTAGTGATGATGGACTTTCCGGCAATCACTATTCGATAGAAGATCAGTTTGTATAAAGGCTCTGGAGTCTGACTCTGTTCTAATTATACTTTGAAGCCAGTATGATCATCACAGCAAAATAATTATTCTTGCATTCACCTCTATTTTTCTTCCTTCCTTGAAATCATCCCGAGACAGGTATGATAGTTTAATCATAACGAGGTACCTGTGTAGGCACAGTTTTAAGCATTGATAGAAACAAAAAGAAACCAGTAACTGTATAAGTAGGTACCCATCTATTCATTTTATTCAACATCAAACTTAAATCTAATTTTATTATCATTATTGAAACAGTACAATTTGCGAGTCCATAATCCCTATAAACAGCATTGATTAGAATGCACACACATTTCAACATTAAAACCGAATTGATAATAATTACTCTCAATTTAAATAAGTCATAGGTATGACATTAGCGGCGGTCATTGTCATACTTTGAAAATGTAATTTATTAATAATGTAATTATTTGGAATGGCAGTAAATTAGTTGGTTGGTGTAGCATCGGATAGCTAACTACTTATAATTATAGTATTTTTTAATTGAAAAACTCCTTTCGCCGCGTTGAGAGATTTATGGTGGGACCTTAAGTGTCGTGGCGTGGCGACTTCTAACGCAGTGGATTAGCTACAAAACTCGTTGTGTTATGACGTAGGCTGGAACAGAGTCAAATGATTTGTGGATCCCGCGCCATGCCAAGTCACGACACGTAAGTTTGTTAACGTCTTTACGGGGTTCGTATCACCGACATGCTAATGTGACGCGACATATTGGCGACACGAAGGGGTCTGTTTATTATAGCAGCCAGATATTCCAAATTTTCAGTTTCCACTCTTTCTGTATCTGCCGTAACATGAAGAAATCTTAGTAATATTCTGGTAATGTAATAAGTCTGAATAGGTAGACTGATTAAATGCATTCCAGGAATTCCAGTCTGCCAGAGTTTTGCTACATGATAAATTAAAATAGGTATTATAAATTTTTGTTAGTTCCACTAGGTATTTAATTAATTCAATCTGACCACCACAACCCAGTGGCAATCCAGCAAGGAGGCTCGCCGCCTCACCGGAGACCGTGCGGTATCCCCGGACCAACCGGATGGCCATGACCCTTTGGCGCGCCGATGTGAACCCCTCTAACCCTTTTTTGAGATCCAGTGGCGCCATTTTTTTTTGCTGGTTTTTGAATAAAACGCTTTTTTATTTATTTAAAATGGACCGATGTAAATGACTTGTATACATCTGTCCTTTACGTACACTCAAAATAACCTTACTCTAAGAGCTTATGGTCACCCTCTAGGGCAATCTCTTACAGACAACCTTTGGGTGGACTAGTAATATTGCCTGAAAAGTCCATAAAAGTCCCAGCGGAGCAAAATAAAATGGACTATCACCAGACTAACTAGGATATTTGTCGCAGATTGACCTCTAATTGCAGTGTTTTTTTCCTGGTCTATTATGCTGAGTTTGACCATATGTGTGAAAAAATAGTGACAGTAAAAAAAACTGGTTAAGTGCGAGGCGGACTCGCGCACGAAGGGTTGTGATAATGGTACGGACCATTATCACAAAAAACGGCAAAAAAATCACGTTTGTTGTATGGGATCCCCACTTAATTATTAATGTTATTCTGTTTTTAGTATTTGTTGTTATAGTGGCAACAGAAATCATCTGTGAAAATTTCAACTGTCTAGCTATCGCGGTTCATGAGATATAGCCTGGTGACAGACGGACAGACACACAGACAGACGGATCGTGGAGTATTAGTAATAGGGTTCCGTTTTTATCCTTTGGGTACGGAATCCTAAAAAAGTAAATATGTAAACTGAAAGGAAGCTCGTAGCTTAGTAAAAACAGTCGCACAAACAGAAGGAAAGAGTAGAAAAAGGAGATTATTTTTTGTGGGTTTGAAACTCTCCTTACGCAATTTTTCTTGTGATAAAATGTTTTTAACAATTTTGCCACAACCATGCACTGTGTACTTCTAGTAATATCCTTAGTGAATGGCACAGTAATAATTATTGTTATCATTATTTCCACTTGTAAAACCGCCCATTCATTGGCTTATCTTTGTTCTAACAAAATCTTATTCCGACCATTAACATTAAACGTTCGGGAATGCCTGAAGTAAAGCCGTTACACTGAGATATGGTAAATATATGGAGACTTTAAGTTAGCTATAAAATACCTAAAATGCCTTATTTAGTGATTTCGAAAAAAAGAGGTTCTTTGTTTGATCTGTATCTTTGTGGTTCGTTCTTTGTAACTACAGGTGCGATTTTTACATTTCGATGCGTTTTTCACCAATCAACCTTTCATTATGAAATGGCTGATTACTGACCGCTATATCCCAAGTCATGTCCTCCAACTCAATTTCACGAATCATCAAAATTATCGAGGATTTTTCCGTCGTCATGGCAAAAAAAGTCCTTGAAACTGACTTGAAAATATGGGCCTTATAAACATAGATAAATATGTAATTACATGAGTAGGAATGCTATGGTTAAGCATGACATTAAATGCATGTCTTCTATACGACTGTAGTTACACGATCAGGTATATTTAACGTTTTGCAAGAGTTTCTTCAATACTTCCTCCACTCCTAACAACTGTAGCGTGATCGCTACAAGACGCTTTGCTTTAGCCTTTTTTTTAATTTGTCAAAGCAGGCTAGTTATAATTTTTCAAATTTTCATATTTCGTTTGTCAAGAAAACAGAAGACGATTTTTTCTAAGACTGTCACAAAGAATTTTGATAAAATGTTTGGCTCTGTTATCCACTACTAAATTTATTATTGGTATTTTTTTTAAAGTAACTGTTTAATAGTTTGTTTTAAATTGCCAGCGACAATATGACCATAGCTATGTCCATTCTTGTACGGAAATGGCAGGAAACCATTCCTTGTCGTTAGGCCAAGGGTACGTGATATTCGGGTCCACGGGCGCGCCGGAGCTCGCGGAACGCATGTTTCTGCAATTGAGCTCTGTCAGAGACACCAACTATCGTTTCGCTACCAGGGCATGCCTCATAGTTGCCGTTCGACAGATTGAAGAATAGGGCAGTCCAGCCAAAACAATGATGACAAGCTTATCATAAAAATAACCATGTCGCTGACAAGTGTTTATGCATCATGAATCAAAACTGGTATGTAATGACTATTCTTACTAATTGTTCTTTTGAATGTCGATTTCTTCTGGTATTTCAGACCCTTTTGGTTCCATAATTTTGATGGTTCGTTTCCTTGTCTGTAGATATCAGTTGAGCCGACTTTCGGCTCTATACCCCGGGACAGAACGAATGACCTCAGGAGTACCTGCAGTTTTCGAGGTTCCGAACATCTTTCAACGGGTTCCGTACATATTTTATTAAAAAATCGTGAATGGTTGAAGAGGTTCTACGGAAGACGGTTTGGTTCATCCAATAACAATTGTCTGCTTTCATATTTCTTTGAAATTTTTGTTTATATTTATGTAGCTTACATTTTAAGTTACCGTACTTAAAACTTTTATTACCTTACTTGTGTCATGTTACCGTATCGTACTTTAATTGTATGCTTAAGCCATCATTGGACCGGTTGCAACTGTGTCTGAAGATTAGGCACGTGATTGCCGCTTTATTCTTTTATGCCTTGCCATAATTTCACTCATATGTTTATTTTACTAAATACTAAAAATAATTTAAACGATATTGACTATTGCGTCATTCCTTTTTTAAAATAGTATGTTTTGCTAATTCACTATTTTCATGTTTTCGGTGTTTGTGTATTTAATTCAAAATTATACGTTATCGTTGCGTTAAAAAAGTTTTATTTATTTTTATTTAATAACGCTACACAACCCACTCAAAAACTCTTATAACTGCATGTACAGAAGCAAACTGCTATTGTCGCGCTAGTTAAACCTAGCGAGGAGTTCGCAGTTTGCAGTATAAGCTGATTAACCCTGCAACCTGTGCGTGCGGGTGATTCTGAATATGGATATGAGTTGGGTACTTATGTTGTTAGAATTACTTGGGACTTGAAGTTTGAATTAATTCCTCAGGTTAGGAGATAACATGGTCAACTTCAATAGTCAATATTATTTGGCATCATGCTTGTTTCTTCACTTTTCTGTCAATGTTCTACATCCGGTCGTGAAAAAAAACACATCATATGGGCTAATTCTTTGGCAAACTGAACGCAATTGTTTGTTAAATAGGGTAAAGGTTACTAAACTACAAACGATAATTGATTTATTTTTAACTACCAGAAAATATCTTACCTTTTATGAAACTGGCTTTCATTAATTCATCTCGCGTAACTGAACCCTTGCTTCCAAGGGTGAATTAAAAGAAAATTATATTTTCATAATATATACCTACGCCAAAGTAGGAAGAAGTTTTGACAGGGTAAACACCACAGCGCGGTGGAGGAAAGTTTTGTGAGCCAAGTTACTTTTAGGGTTAGATTATGAATATGGCAGATGAGGACATAAAGTACCTATGTGCATATTATTTTTGTACAAAAAGAACGAATGATGATGATGAAAAAATCATAATCTGCCTAACCTGTTCAAAGGTATTTTAGGTTCGGCTTCCAATCCAACTCAATACCGGCGTTTTACATAGAGCAATTGCTGGGTAACACCGGTAAGAACTTGATATGAAATCATGAATATAAACTTCTTTGATTAGAGGAGGAAAAGGCAACTGAAGAAAATATGGATGGATCGTGTAAGAGATGATATGAATGGAAAAGGAGGTTACAGTGAACAGGGAAGAAATAAATGTGAAAAAGTTAGTTGTGGAAACCAGGCTGATAAATAATATTATTTAAATAGAAAATACTACAATATTTGACTGATTGAAATAGGTAATCGATAATTTTACTTATGATTGGCCAAGGATGTATCTAGTTTAGACGTTTTGTTTTTTTGTTTAAGACTACCAGCACACTATCTATTTCAAATCACTACGACTCCTGAAAGCCAATATGCCCAACAAAGGCGACCACAAGAAAAGACCAAAGAAAAAACAATGAAGCTCGATGAGTCCCAGAAAAACTATACAACTGTCTACACCCAGTGAAATTAATCAAAAGAGATCAGCGGAGGGGATTAAGAAAATAATTCAGAAGTACTTGGACCGTCATGACGCACCTGACGAATTTTCCTAAAATTTCCTACGAACCTCGTCTAACAGAAAGGCGTAAATAAACTAACTTACTAACAAACTTCTATAAATTCGCTTGTCAATCAAGTCTTCGGCTCCGCTGCACTGATGAAGCTACCTTCCGAAACTATTAACAGCCCCCAAGCGAATTTGCACACTACGATCAAATTCATAAGAGTTTGTTTTACTTTGCTTACTTCTCTCTCTTGTGTATCATTGCGTCTTTCATTTTTTTTCTTTCAGTGTCTTATCGATGGGTCATGTAGGTTTGGTACGTATGGAAGGAAAGTTCGTCAAGCATGCTTGAAGAGTGTTAATGGGATTAATTATGACTTTTGCCCGGTCTGTTGCTTTGCGTCGTATTTCTAATGCAAGTCTAACATAACATGTTTTTTATAGTATGATTGATATGCTCGCGCTTCACCATTATTTCACCTGATGGTAAGCGATGATGTGGTGATGCATTGCAAGTAAATAAAAGAATCACAAACCTTATAAGACCTAGCAGAGTTCGAATTATCCTAAACCATTGCATTGTGTTATAATAGTAGTTCCGGAAATCTTGAGGTTCTTGTAGGTCGGTTAATATCTTATAATTTTTTTAATCAAGAGATGTTTCGTGGAAATGTGTATATTAGGCTCGCCCGAATTAAGTAACCCACTGGTTATAATTTTGAAAAATATTTGTTGCCTCTGTTTACAGTGCTAGAAGCCTGGCAAACGAAAGTAGAGACTGTTGTTTTGTTCATTTTTCACTTAATAAATGCTATTATCAAGACCACAACAAATCACCAAAAATTTATGTTAGTATAGTATTGCCATATATAAAGTTTGCAAATAATTCGAGTGTCTACTTTCGTTTGCCAGACTCTATATTCAAAACTACTTAATTATCATCAACCTAACCAATAGGGTATTCTACTATATTTGAAAAAATACTAAAAAAAAAATATTTCCTAATTAACATCGACAAATAAAAAATGTTTCGGCAAAATAAAGTACGCTTTCTTACCATAAAAATACACTGGAATTTAAACCATTTTTATGCCCGCAAAAACGCCGTCTGCCATTTTGGTGACGTAATACTGGTAAAACAGTCGTGACGACCGGCACTCATTAAAAATTTTTGATGTCCGTGACTAACGCCGGCCACCAACGCCAATCGCTTCCATATTTGGTAGTTAATCAACATCACCATCATCAGCCTTTTTTATGTTCCCAATGCTGGGATACAGGCACCCCAGGCCACCAATGGGCCGTAATCCAACACGCAGGCCCAGTGCGGGTTGGTGGATGTCATGTTTTCGAATGTTTGGTTTAGGACATGCCGGTTTCCTCACGATGTTTTCCTTCACCGTATTGAGAGCAGTGATGATTAAATAATTTACACAAAGTAAAGCGCCTGCCTGGGTTCGAACTCACGACCTACAACTTGTAAGTCACGGCCGTGAGAAGCTTGTCGTTTTATTCAAACCTACCTCAATCTATTTAGAGCATTGGCATGTCTTAGAACCAAAAATTCGAAGACATGTGACATCCACCAACATGCACTGGGCCTGCGTGGTAGATTACGGCCCATTCCCTCTCACAGAGAGAAGGTCTGCACGTACCAAATGTGAGTCTAAGTGCGGAAAAGTGGGCATCTATCCTATCCTATCCTACATCAATCAATCTGCTTAGCCTTTTGGAGTCGGCTTCCAGTCTTACCGGATTCAGCTGAGTACCAGTGTTTTACATGGAGCGATTGCCCATCTGACCTCCACAACTCAGTAACTGGGTAACACGATAACGCTTGGCAAGACTGGCCCTTGGTGCCTCAAACCTACATAGAAAATTAATATCTTGCAAGATAAAATTAGTATATAAAATTTAAAATTACTACCCCAGTAGTTTACGAGATATACCATGCCATTGGTGAGGTGGCGGTAGTCACGGTGTTACATTTTCATTTCAAGATTTCCCTATTAAAAACTCTTTGATTTCTTCCCAAATTTATACAAAAATTAGTATTCCTAAAGAAGTTATAGTGACCGAAAATTCAGATTCCTAAGTGTTTAATTTTAAGAGAAATTAGCTTACATTACTTTTCCATAATAGATCTCAGAGTATAACCCGACCAAATACAGTTGTCAATAAAATAGGTATTGAGCATTTAGGAGATGTACTCTCGTACACATAAATTCATGGATGTTGGAATAGTAATAACAACAGTCAATATTTATATTTTTTATAAAACTGTGTACCCCTAGGTATACTAAGAAAAAAAACCCACCGTTACCGATGACCTGTGATACCTTTGTTAATGTCATGGGTATGTAGGTACTCGAATAATTATTTTTCTGTATTATAAGTACCTACTTTCTGTGTTGTTATATGAATATCATTAAAGAGCGATAGGTATTTATTAACTAATTTACCGTTGCTGTAAGCAAGCAGTACCTAAGTTTTAGAGTAAATATATCTGAATCTGATTCAAAACCTAATTTACTGCAGTAAAAATATGTTGCTAATAATGTAAGTAGATACAAAAGGATTCTCATCTTATCTTGTTTATTATGGTCCAAAAGTTTTTTCAGGTCACACACAAAGTAAATTTTATCAAAAACTAACTAAACTATTTTTATTAGTAATAATCTACCAAATATGGAACCGACTGGCGTTGGTGGCCCGGCGGTAGACACGGACATCATTTTTGATTGTTGATATCTGTTTAGACTGTACTGACAGATGACAAACAGTTTTTGCCTCTGTGACGTCACGCCATGGTGGCTCGTGTTTTAGGTCACGTGACATATATGTTGAAAATATCGAATTTGAATATAATAAAACAATTATGTGGTTTTATGACTCAAAATCAGAATATTTAAGTATATTTCTAAATAAATTATAAATTTTATCACATTTCATAATTTATTTTTCACTACTGAAAGTACCCTATTCACAACTTTTTTTGGATCGGCTTCTAGTCCGGTGTGACAACAACCCAAAAATAGTTGTGATTACCAATATTTCACATGTAGCGACTGTCTATCTGGCCACCTTAACCCAGTTAATAGGTAACACGAAAAAACTTCACGTATGATTTTAATGTGGGTTTTGTCTTACGTTCTAACAGCAAGTGTGTATCACTAAAACTCTCAACAAAGTTTTCTTTGCAAGAAAATCCGATACAACTTGTATTAAGTTTCACTCCGCATTCTCGCTGAAGATAGTTTTTTTTGCGCTGGCAACATTGACGCTTTTTGAAATAACGATATTGTTGGCATTCATGTTAACTTGAATTGACATACGTTATTTTGTACAGTTCTTAAGAGTCCCTACAAGTTTCACGAGCCAAAAACAGAAAACAGCTCGTTTTTCAGCGAAAATTTCTCAATAACTACAAGTTATATGATAAAAAACATAGTGACAACAATAAAAACGACACAAGTCCGGCGACTACAAGCCCTTGAGCGAGACTGAATACCTCGCGCGAGCGCAACGGTTTATAAGGCATTATTTGGACAATTTATTATAATAAAATAAGTACTCAAAAATATAATATAAAAATTGAATTCGATTGATAAACCCCTCAAATTTCAAATTATTTACCAGTTATTTTTATATTCAACATATTCTTACGCGTAGACGACGCTTTCGCACATGACTAAATTGCCGTTTTTCCGCGTGGACAACATTTTTTTTTAAGTACAAATACTACAATAAAAAAACGTTGAAAAACAAACCTGGTGACTTACT